>CM033715.1:63518563-64118563 GCA_019671005.1 Hibiscus mutabilis
CATGCCATCAACTCCTAGGGAGAGAGAGGAGAGAATTCTCAACAAGATCAAAGGGCAAGGGAGATTTCAGCAAATCTCCATCCGTGTTTTGTGGTTGTGAAACAATTGGATTTTGTTTAGGTAATAAGAGTTTGCACTTTCTATTCAAGGTTTACTCATTCTTGGTTCTTATTCTTGTTTGCGGTGAATTGGGAGAGGATCACGTAACTTCATCTATTTATCTAATATTGGGAGAGTTAGATTCAAGAAACGAATGAGTATGATCTTTATTCAATCTATTGATGGTGAAGATTGATTCGGCAGGAATAAGTTAAGGATTTCAACGGCTAAGAGGGCGCAAGATCGGTTGTTGTTCACCCTTGATTCACGCATGGATGTATTATCAAGGCATGCACAAGTAGCTAGAGTTTTGACTTAGGGATAAGAAGAAACCATTGAAGAACACTCCGCCGAACCTTGAAGTTGTTGCCCAGATGCCCAAGTAGTTGCCCAGCTAGTCACCCAGGTAACCATCGATTAGTTGCCAAGGCAACCCCTCCGTGCAAGTTGCCACGACAAATGAGTTGCCCTTGCATTCATTTACCAAGACGATCAATCGGCTATCACACCTCAACTCACAATAACCTGGCCTATTCCTCTTATTTGATTACATCTTCTTTTTCTTATTTGCTTTCTAGTTTAGTTGTTAGTTAAAACTCCTACATTCTTCTACTTGTGTTTTTTTACTTTTTACGATGAAAGAGATTAGATTCTTGAAGTGGCACCAATCCTGTGGAGACGATATCTTTTATAGTATAACTTGCGGCGTGTACACTTGCACAATTACGGAGCACTTATTATTCTGCAACAAGTTTTTGGCGTCGTTGCGAGGATTAGCAATAAGCGACTTTGTTTTTATTTTCTTGCACTTTTTTATTTTTTCTTGTTTAAGATTCAAAGGGTTAACAAACTTTGGTTTTGCATTGGTATATGACCAGGGCGAGACCGATTACACGAGAATATCCCTTTGATCCAGAAATTGAACGAACCTTGCAAAGACTTAGGCGAAGGTTAAGAGTAGCAATGGCTAATCAAGGCGGCAATATGAATCAAGATGTTCCAGCGGGAGGATGAGTGATTCTTGCAAAAACAGAACTATTCGAGACTATCTTGAAGAAGATCATGAGGACTTAATCCGAGGAGTTGTCACACCAGAAATTGAAGCCGACCACTTTGAGTTGAAACCGGTGATGTTTAATATGATCAACACAATTTGGTCAAATTGGCATCTTAAATTGCAATTCATTCAAAATACAAGGAGTCACCCCGATGCTTTACGACTAAGATTATTCCCCTATTCACTGAGGATAGGGCGAAAGCATGGTTGAATAGTATTCTGCCGGATCAATAGGATCTTGGACCGATCTTTGTCATGATTTCCTTGCTCGATTTAATCCTATAGATTTGACTAATAAACCCGTAATGAAATTACTTCTTTTAAACAGGCGGATGATGAATCTATGTACGAGGGTTGGGAGCGATATAGAGAACTTATACACAAATGCCCTCTACACGGATTCCCACTGTGGACAAAAGTAACAATGTTTTACAACGTTGTGAATACACCAACAAGGATGATGCTAGATGCCTCGGCAAACGGCATACTCCTAGATAAGTCACGGAGGAAGCAATGCAAATTCTAAACATGCTTGCCAAGAATGATTATCAATTCCCATCTGCTAGAAGAGGAGGAGTTAGACGCCAAGCCACAATACATGAATTGGGATCATCAGATTCAATTTTGGCACAATTGGCCACTCTAACCAAGATGGTCGAACATGCGAAAAACCAAACAACACACATGAGGTCAAGGTAATGGATTCCTTTTTGTGAGTTATGTGGTGGTAACCATGATTCTTACGAATGTATGCGAGAATCCAAAATCCGGCTTTTATGTGGGGAATTAAAATCGGAACAACAATGTGATGTCAATACATACAATCCAGCTTGGAAGAAGCATCCGAATTTTCATGGAGTAATCCCAACAATGCTCTAAACCAGAACAATCAGAATGCACAAGCATCAGGATTCCAGCAGAATATGCCACAACAGTAGTTGCCGTAGCAACAACCGACAACATCTAGTTCTTTGGAAAATTCTCTCAATGCTTTTATGTTGAAAACTGAATCTTATATGGTTGAAAATAGTAACTTCATAAAAAGAACTGATGCTTTTATTAACAGGACCGAGATGAGGTTGCAAAACCAAGAGGCGGCAATCAAATCATTGGAAAATCAAGTTGGACAATTTGCTTAAAACACGAATACTAGACCGCAAGGAGGTTTACCTAGCTATCTTGAAGTCGCAAGAGGAATTGGCCATGAGCAATGTACTTAGATGCTGAACCAAGATTTGCCGCGATAAACATGCCTCGGGAGTAAGTGTCGCACCAGGAACTAGCCACATCAACTTGCCATTGGTTGAGGCAATTGAACAAATGCCGAACTATGCCAAGTTTCTTAATGACATTGTGTCCAAGAGAACAAGGCTAGGAGAGTTTGAAACAGTTGCCTCAACAGAGGGATGCATGGCCATGTTGCACAATTGCATGCCACCCAAGCTGAAGGATCTCGAAAGTTTCACAATACCCTGTTCCATTGGAAACCACTATGTCGGGAAAGCATTATGCTACCTTGAAGCAAGTATAAACTTGATGCCTAAATTGGTTTTCCAGAAATTAGGAATCAGGAAGGCAAGACCTACAACAGTTATGCTACAGTTAGCCGACAGATCCTATGTGCATCCAGAGGGAAAAATCGAAGACATCTTGGTAAAAGTTGATAAATTTATTTTTCCCCGCTGACTTTATTGTTTTGGATTGCGAAGCGAATGAACATGCACCTATCATTCTCGGAAGACCCTTCCTAGCAACAGGGAGAACCTTGATCGATGTTGAAAAGGAGAACTCACAATGAGGTTAATGACCAGCAAGTTAAACTAAATGTGTTCCAAACACTAAGGCATGCTGATGATCCGAAGAATGCCAAATTCTCTATGCCACGCGCAGAGTTTAACCGACGAGGAATTTAGTTGCCTCGGCTACTACATTACCGATCAAGAGGAACCGAGGAGTATGAAGAACCGATCGATGAGGAACAACAAGAAGAGGCAAATTGGTTAGTCAATCGACCCGGTACATACTTTGAACCACCGGATTACTCGGGTAAGGAAGGTAAGCTCGAAAAGCCCTCTATTGAAAAACCACCAATTCTTGAGTTGAAACAGTTTCGGAGCAACTAAAATATGCTTACTTGGGAACCAATAAAACATTGCCTGTAATTATTTCCTCTAAGTTACAGCTGTGTGTAGGAAAAGAAGCTGATCAAAATGTTGATGCTACACAAGAAGGCAATAGGGTGGACAATTGCCGACTTAAAGGGAATTAGCCCGGTAGTGTGCATGCACAAGATTTTGTTGGAAGATGATCACAAACCTTCGATTGAGGCCAGAGGAAACTGAATCATGCCATGAAAGGGGTTGTAATGAAAGAAATCATCAAGTGGCTTGACGTCGGCATTATATACCGTATCTCTGAT
This sequence comes from Hibiscus mutabilis, assembly GCA_019671005.1. NCBI lineage: Eukaryota > Viridiplantae > Streptophyta > Magnoliopsida > Malvales > Malvaceae > Hibiscus > Hibiscus mutabilis. Next base: position 63,522,139 of record CM033715.1, read on the forward strand.
AGTACATGGGTATGTCCGGTACAATGTGTACCAAAAAAGGGAGGTATAATGGTGGTAAGTAATGAAAACAATGAACTCATTCCAACCAGGACTGTGACCCGGTTGGAGGGTTTGTATGGATTATCGAAAGCTAAACAAAACCACTAGGAAAGATCACTTCCCATTACCCTTTATTGATCAAATGCTTGACCGTCTTGTAGGTAAACCCTTTTATTATTTTCTTGATGGTTATTCAGGTTACAATCAAATTGCCATAGCACCAGAAGATCAAGAAAACACAGTCTTCACATGCCCATACGGTACTTATGCTTTCGAAGGATGCCGTTCGGATTATGTAACGCCCGACAACCTTCCAAAGATTCATGATGGCACTCTTTTTGACATGGTCAACACTTCCTTGATATCTTCATGGATGATTTTTCCATTTTTGGTAATGACTTCGACAGCTGCCTCGGCAATTTAGAGAAGTTGTTGGCAAGATGTGAAGAAACCGATTTAGTCCTTAATTGGGAGAAGTGCCATTTTATGGTAGATGAAGGAATAGTGCTCGACCACAAGATTTCATCCAAGGGAATTGAAGTAGACAAAGTCAAGGTGGACGTGATAGAGATATTACCCCCACCAAGCTCGGTTAAAGGAATCTGAAGCTTTCTTGGACATGCAGGTTTTTACAGGAGGTTTATTCATAATTTTTCTAAAATTACTAAACCCTTGTGCAATTTGTTTGAACAGGATAAAGTCTTCAATTTTAATGATTCTTGTACCCAAGCATTCGAAACCCTAAATGAAAAGCTTGCCTCGGCACCCATTGTCGTTCAACCAGATTGGACGCTACCTTTTGAGCTTATGTATGATGCAAGTGATTTCGCGGTAGGAGCAGTCCTAGGCCAACGCACAGGTAAGACCTTTCATGTGATATACTATGCTAGTAAAACTCTTAATAGTGCTCAAGTGAATTACACAACAACAGAGAAAGAGTTACTAGCCGTAGTTTTCGCATTTGACAAGTTCCGATCCTATTTGATTGGTACAAAGGTAATTGTTCATACGGACCATTCAGCAATTAAGTATCTATTTGCTAAAAGAGATGCGAAACCTCGTTTGATTCGTTGGATATTGCTTTTACAAGAGTTTGACATTGAAATTAAGGACATGAAAGGAATAGAAAATCAAGTGGCCGATCACTTATCATGCTTAAAACACAATAGGGAGGAGGACGTAGATTTAGAGATATGCGATGCATTCCCAGATGAGCAACTTTTAGTTGCCTAGGCAACCATGGATGCGCATGCCTCGGCAACCCTCGATGACACAGCAGCTCTTGACGCGCATGCCTCGGCAACCATGGATGCGCATGCCTCGGCAACCCTTGACGCCTCGGCAACCATGGATGCGCATGCCTCGACAACCTTCGACACCGCAGCAGCTCTTGACGCGCACACCTCAGCAACCCCTAACGCCTCGGCAACCATGGATGCGCATGCCTCGGCAGCCTTCGACACCACAGCAGCTCCTGATACGCATGCCTCGGCAACCATGGATGTGTATGCCTTGGCAATTCTAGATGCACATGCCTCGGCAATATTGGGAGCAGTCACCATGGCAGCACATGCATCGGCAATACCCTAGTATGCAAATTTAGTTAATTTCCTTGTTTGTGGTATTTTACCTTATGGCCTTACTCACCAAGGGAAGAAGCGGTTCTGTCATGATGCTAAGCATTACGTTTAGGACGAGCCTCTTTTGTTTAAACAATGTGCATATCAGGTTATACGCCGATGTGTCCCTGAAGAGGAGCATCAGAATGTACTCCAGCAATGCCATTCTTCACCCTATGGAGGACATTTTGGAGGAACACGTACCACGGCCAAAGTTTTGCAATCCGGTTTGTATTGGCCAACACTGTACAAAGATGCCCAAGAATTTTACAAGTAATGTGATCGTTGCCAGAGGATGGGCAATATCTCTAGACGACATGAGATGCCGCTCCAAAACATCATCGAGGTGGAATTGTTTGATGTATGGGGGATTGATTTTATGGGACCTTTCATATCTTCATTCGGCAACCTCTACATTCTACTTGTCGTCGACTATGTGTCTAAATGGGTTGAGGCAGCTGCAGTTCCCAACAACGATTCCAAGACCGTGCAACGATTCTTGCAGAAAAATATATTTACACGGTTTGGGATACCGAGAGCAATTATCAATGATGAAGGCAAGCACTTCGACAACAAACTCATTGCCAAGATGTTACAACGCTTTGGTGTATCTCACAAGATTGCCACGGCATATCACCCACAAACCAATGGGCAAACAGAAATTTCCAACCAGGAATTGAAGGGTATACTCGAGAAAGTTGTAAATCCCTCTAGGAAGGATTGGTCAGTAAGACTAGATGATGCACTTTGGGCATATCGCACTGCATTCAAAACATCATTAGGTATGTCTCCCTTCCGACTTGTCTATGTAAAAACATGCCATATACCGGTGGAAATCGAACACAAGGCACATTGGGCAATCAAGATCGTGAATATGGATTGGGAAAGTGCCGAACAAAAGCGTTTGTTGGACCTCAACGGGATAGAATAATTTTGTGCACTCGCCTATAACAATGGACGAATCTACAAGGAGAAAACAAAGCAATGGCACGACAAGAGACTATTGCCACGGCATTTCATGCCAGGGCAACTAGTTCTCTTATTCAATTCTCGGCTAAAACTTTTCCCGGGAAAACTGAAATCAAGATGGTCGGGACCATTCGAAGTTGTCAAACCATTCTCCCATGTTGTCGTGATAATCAAGTCCATCGCTGACAAACATGAATTCAAAGTTAATGGACAAAGATTGAAGCACTACAACGGTGCCCATGTGGAATGTAACAAAGAAGTGGTCACCTTAGGAGATGCATGAGAATGCTCTCCTTTTGATATTTTCTTTTTATTTTTCTTTCTATTTTTCTTTTTTTTTTTATTTTTTTTTGAATTTTTTTTTATTTTTTCCGGTTATTTGTTCTTTTTAGGACATATTTATTTATTTTCTTTAAGATTAAAACTACATATTTCTTTCATATTTATCTTTTTAAGTTTAAGAATTTCTTTACACATCTTTATTTATTTTCTTTTATTACTTTATATTTAATTTTAATCCTTATTTTTTTTGTTTTTTGAATTGTAGGAAAAGAGTTCAAGATAAAGAGGAATTTTGATTCAAGAAGGAAACTTCTTCAACAAGGAAATTAATGGGCTGAATCTAAGGCTTATATAAAGCCTCCAATTTACCCTAAATAAACCCCCTAGCCACCACCCTTCCCTAAATCAAACCCCTTTCCTCTTTATTCCAAAATTAATCCCACCCACCATATTTACTACCTATCTTTTTCTATATAACCCATCACCCTTGACTTCCAAGAAACCTATTCCTACTTTTCATCTTGCAACTCTTTAGTTTCTTTTTTTTTTCTTTTCTTTGTTTTTACCAAACTCAAAACCAAGATCATCCATGGCATCCAAAATTGAATTTTTGGTTCACCCAAGTTCCTCCAAAGAACCAAGATACAAGAAGTTTGCTACACCGGTGGTTCCAAAAGATTTCACTCCAAGTTTGAAAGTCGGAAGATTTGCGAAGAACAAGGCTTTGAATACTCAACTCTCATCAAGATTTCGACCTTGAACCATTCATCTTGAAAGGATTGCACATCAAAAGTGGCATCTCATGGGTAAGAGAATTCTATGCTCACTCACCTAACCCGGATAATCCTTATGTTTTTGTTCATGACAAGGCTATACTCATAAGCCCCGAAAACATCAACACCTTTTACGGGCTCTACATTGAGAATGACGAGCATCAAGCCTTTGTTGATCAACTCACGCCCAAGTAACTCGACAAGGTGCTTCAAGAACTCACTCTACCAGGAACTCAATGGAACGATGGTAAATACAAGGGCACGATAAATCGCCTTCGGCTTAAACCCAAAGCAAAATTATGGAATAAGTTTGTTAAAACTTCTTTAATGCCCACCACACATAATACTACTGTTGATACACCTCGTCTTTTGCTCATACATTCTATCTTGCATAATCGCATCATTAACATTGGAAAAATTATTTGTCATGAGATTTTTGTATGTAGCTCAAAAGACAAGGGTTCTCTTTTCTCCCCTTGCCTAATTTCCAATCTTTGCAAGGAGATGCATGTCCTATGTGAGTCCACTGATGAAAAGGCCCTACCAAAGTCCGGTTGGAATCGAGCACAAATCCGAAAGCTAATGGGAGAGGCACCAGTAAAATCCTCAATGCCTCCAATTGTCGCGGCAACCCCTGCCGCCTCGACAATGCCTAATGCCCAAGCACCTAATGCCCGGGCAACTCGGCCATCAACCCCGGGACACTTTGAAGCACTCTTACAACCATTGGCGAACCGCCTTAGACAAATTGAAGACCGGTAACTAATGTTCATGCGGTACATGAAGGATCACAACGATGCCATCACCCAAGTCATCCTGGAAAAGTACCCGGACAACTGCGTGCCATTTCCAATCTTTCCTGTCGAAATCCTTGCCACGGTAACCAATGAAGCAGTTGCCACGGCAACCGCAACAGATGACGTCGCGGCAACCTACACCGCACCTGCCCAAGCAGTCGCCACGGCAACCAACACTGAAGATGTTGCGGCAACTAAAGCTAAAGACGCCCCGACAACCACTACAAAAGCCAAAGGTAAAGCACCTATGCCCGAATCAACTCGTACTGAATCATTATCTAATTTTTCAGATTTAGACGAGTCCTCCATTGCACCAACAAAGATCGCACCAATCGAATCCTCCAAGCCCAAGCGAAAAGCCAATGACATTGATGAAGATGAAGATGAGGACAACCCCGTACGAGGATCGATTCCACCATTGGCAACAAGGAAGCAACCACCGCGTTCAAGCAAAAGAATCAAGACACCAACCAAAAGGAAACTAATCATCCACGACGATGAACTCTCAGAGTAAGTCCTCATTTGTATTTTCCTTTTCTTTATTTTTATTTTTCTTTATTGCATGCATTGAGGACAATGCCTCACTCGAGTTTGGGGGGGATTGTTATTAGTTAGTTACCATGTTTAGTTGCATTCATCTTAAGTATTGCATTTAGGATACATAAATTGCTTGCCATGCCTTTAGTTGGAACAAGAATTGCCTAGATTTAATGAATATCCGATGATGACTTTGCCAATGCACTCAATTGATAGAATTTTTATTCTAGGATAAACATGGAAACACTTAGAATCGTACTATGATGCTAAACTTGATGAAACACTGTTGTGGCTTGATTGATTTAAGGAATTCTAGCGAACTTAGGTTGATAGTTAAAAATTGAGGATTAGAATGAAAATTGGATGAATGCTAGAGGTGTCCGAAATTGGCTCTAGTATGTGCTAAAAATTTGATCGTTAGAGGTGCCCGAAATCGGCTCTAGTCGAATAAATTAATTAACTTAAGAAAACTAAAAAAATAAATAAAACACTAGAGGTGCCCGAAACCGGATCTAGTTAAAACATGTTAAAAGAACCCAATAAGTAATTTGAAAACCTCTTGTTGGCATAGAATCTGAAAAATCAACTTGCACACAACCCCGCACACACTCACAAGTATTATAGTTTTATTTTGAGTAACTCCTAAGTTTTTCGAAAAATGAAAAGCCAATCATACTTTGTGCCCCGGTTCTGAGAATTGAAATCAAGTTCAAAGCTAAGTTTGTGAAAATTGAAGTCTCGGTGGGTAATTATTAGATTGCATTGCTTGAGGACAAGCAATAGTTCGAGTTTGGGGGTGTGTTAAGTGTTCAAAAGTACTATTTTTATTACCTTTTTTATTCTTATTATTGATAAACATGGAAACACTTAGAATCGTACTATGATGCTAAACTTGATGAAACACTTTTGTGGCTTGATTGATTTAAGGAATTCTAGCGAACTTAGGTTGATAGTTAAAAAATTGAGGGATTAGAATGAAAATTGGATGAATGCTAGAGGTGCCCGAAATTGGCTCTAGTATGTGCTAAAAATTTGATCGTTAGAGGTGCCCAAAATCGGCTCTAGTCGAATAAATTAATTAACTTAAGGAAACTAAAAAAAATAAAACACTAGATGTGCCCGAAACCGGCTCTAGTTAAAACATGTTAAAAGAACCCAATGAAGTAATTTGAAAACCTCTTGTTGGCATAGAATCCGAAAAATCAACTTGCACACAACCCCGCACACACTCACAAGCATTATAGTTTTATTCTGAGTAACTCCTAAGTTTTTCGAAAAATGAAAAGCCAATCATACTTTGTGCCCCGGTTCTGAGAATTGAAATCAAGTTCAAAGCTAAGTTTGTGAAAATTGAAGTCTCGGCGGGTAATTATTAGTTTGCATTGCTTGAGGACAAGCAATAGTTCGAGTTTGGGGGTGTGTTAAGTGTTCAAAAGTACTATTTTTATTACCCTTTTTATTCTTATTATTTCTAGACTTAGGCTCATATTAGTTGCATTATTAGTCATTCATGCATGTTTGCATCGTTTCCTTGGTGGACAAGCTTGATTTCATATTTTCCTTAATTTTGTGGAAAAAGGTATTGCTTTGGTGTGTTTTTGTGTGTGTGTGCAGAATCACTTGCCAAATCAAGGCTGGAACCGGTTGCCAGGGCAATGCATGAAGGAGATGTCGAGCTAGTTGCCAGGGCAATGCATGAAGGAGATGTCGAGCTAGTTGCCAGGGCAATTTTTGACAAGGAATAAGATGATATGGTAGTCGAAATTGATGACTAGATAAGCCCAAGATGACGTGGAACAAAGCTAAATCCCAAAGGAGTTTGATTTCCATGAAGAGGTTAAAGAGAAATTAAATCCCAAGAAGATAGGATAAGTTCTAGAAGGAATTTAAATATAATAAAGAATTATATTCTTTAAAGAAAATTTAATTCCAACTTAACTTCCTCCTCAAAAAAAGACTTTGACCTAGCCCTATAAATTGAAGGCCATGCCATCAACTCCAAGGGGGAGAGAGAGGAGATAATTCTCGAAAAGATCAAGGACAGGGAGTGATAAGTGTTCAAAAGTACTATTTTTATTACCCTTTTTACTCATATTATTGTTAGACTTAAGCTCATAATAGTTGCATAATTAGTCATTCATGCATTAATTCATGTTTCTTTCCACTGTTGAGCTTGATTACATAACTTGGTGATTTTTGTGGAAAAAGATGCTGCTTTGGTGTGTTTTTGTGTGTGTATGTGCAGGATCACTTGCCAAAGCAATGCCGAGCTAGTTGCCAGGGCAATGCATGAAGGATATGCCGAGCTAGTTGCCAGGGCAATGCATGAAGGAGACGCCGAGCCAGTTGCCATGGCATTTGTCGACAAAGACAAAATGCAATAGGGATGTCGAAATTAATGACTTTACAAGCCCAAGATGACATGGAGCAAGGCCCAAGCCCAAAGGAATTTGATTGCCATGCAGAGATTAAAGAAGAATTAAATTCCAAGAAGATAGGAGAAGTTCTAATAGGAATAAAATTATAATAAAGAATTATATTCTTTAAAGATAATTTAATTCCAACTCAAACTCCTCCTCAATGAAGTACTTTGGCCTAGCCCTATAAATAGCAAGGAGATTTCGACAATCCATAGAGAGCATTAGGGGAAGGCTAGGGAAATTTCGACAACTCCAAAGGGAGAGAGGAGAGAAACTTCGACAAGAGAGCAAGGGGGAGAGAGTTCAATTTCTTCTTCTTCTTCTTCTTCTTTGCTTCCATTAGATTCATGGTTTGGGGATTATTCTTTGTATATCTTTTGAACCCAACCATGAACTAACTTGATTGGTGGGGTTATTGTGTTTTGTTGTTGTGAGAAACAATTGGATTTTGTTTAGGTAATAAGAGTTTGCACTTTTCTATTCAAGGTTTACTCATTCTTGGCTTTTATTCTTGTTTGCGAGTGAATTGGGAGAGGATCTCGTAACTTCATCTATTTATCTAATATCGGGAGAGTTAGATTCAAGAAACGAATGAGTATGGTCTTTATTCAATCTATTGATGGTGAAGATTAATCCGCTTAGGAATAAGTTAAGGATTTCAACGGCTAAGAGGAGCGCAAGATTGGTTGTTGTTCACCCTTGATTCACGCAGGGATGTATTATCAAGGCATGCACAAGTAGCTAGAGTTTCGACTTAGGGATAAGAAGAAACCATTGAAGAACGCTCCGCCGAACCTTGAAGTTGCTGCCCAGACGCCCAAGTAGTTGCCCAGCTAGTTGCCCAGGCAACCATCGATTAGTTGCCAAGGCAACCCACTGTACAAGTTGCCACGGCAATTGAGTTGCCCTTGCACTCTTTTACCAAGACGATCCAATCGGCTATCACACCTCAACTCACGATAACCTGGCCTATCTCTCTCTCATTCGATCTCATCTTTTCTTTTACTTTATTGCTTTCCAGTTTAGTTATTAGTTAAACTCCTTTAATCCTTTAATTGTGTTTTTACTTTTCACAGTGCAGTAACTTAAGCAAAGTGCCCCAAACCAATCCCTGTGGAGACGATACTCGATACTCATATCACTTTATTACTTGCGACGTGTATACTTGCACAATTGCGTAGCACTTATCACACGCAACAAGTTTTTGGCGCCGTTGCCGGGGATTGGCAATTTGTGTTAGTTGTTTTTGTTATTGCATTTTTTCTCTTAGTTTTACTAACTTTTCTTTTGTTTGTTTATCAAAAAAAAAAAAAGCGCTAAAGTTAAGGGACATCAACATGTCGGGAAATAAAAGCCGATCTATTCGAGAGATGATGTTGAAAGATATGAATCAATTCAATCAAGAGTTTCTTGCACCCTTTGATGATTACCTATACCAACCGAGAAAAGCCCAAAGAACTTATACCATGGAAAAATCTTGTGCTATGTGTGGAGAACATCATGTGTTTGAAAATTGCCCTCACATTTTCGGTGCATATAACTACATGGAGGACCATAGAGGGAACCAACAACAAAATTCTTCATGGTATGGTCAAAAAGCTCAACTTTTTTTTTACCATAACAATTTTGCCGCAACAACAGATATGCCATGGCAATGTAGTCCTTTTCAAGAGCATTCCAATTCCTTGGAGGAAACGTTACTAGCTTCCTTGGCTAGACTTGACGGATCAATTGAAGAGATTCGAGAACTATCAAAATCTATGGATACGAGGATAGCTCAGTGGGATGCAACCTTAGGGGATTCAAGATCAATTGGGGAGATCCACATATGTCATGGATAACATGCACCGACAATTCATTCTTAGGGATACTTGGTCCCAAGGCAAGAGGATAAGGAGCAATACAAAGAAATCTCTCCGATGTGTGAGGAACAACTAGAACCTCAAAGTCAAGAGGATGCCAATGAGAGAGACTGCCCAACACATGATGAGCTTGAACAACAAATTGCCTCGGCAATGATTGAGGAGCCTGAACAGAGCAATGCCGCGACAACACTCAGTGAAGCTGAGAACAACAATACTACAGCAAATTTTGAGGAACCTGATGCCCATAAGGTTACAACGTTGATGTTGAAGCAGGAATCTGTAGATTGCTCTCATCTACAATTGCCACGGCAATTACACGACCACATGCAAGATCAACGAGATGATAATACTTTGCCAATGGAATATGAGCAGGTAATAGTTGAACCTTTTGAATTCTTTAAAAACTCACCTCGTTCATTGCAGGTATGTCTTGAGGAACCGAGGTTGGTTGATTTGAAGCCATTGAAATCTCTACTGATGGAGATGTTTGAGAGACCAAAAGAAAAAGGTGTTTGGATTCATAAAGCTCTTCAAAAAAATGGTTCTTCCCTTGACTTAAAGCAAAATTTGACAACTGATTGCCACGACAATTGGCTTGAGCAGCAATTGCCACGACAACAAAGGCTACATCCAACCATGATAGAAGTCGACAAGAATGAGGTAATTGAATGGTTGAGAATGGATATAATTTTTCCTATTAATATATTTGTGCCTTCAGGAATAGTAGCAAGGTGGAGAGTATACATGGACTACAAGCGAACAAAGAAGAAAGACACCTCCACCATGGTAACGCAAAAGGGAGTAGTGGCAAGCACATTGGCCAAACTCTTTTTGGGCAATATTATCACTCGATGAAGGGTGCGGATGGACTATAAGAAGTATCGAAAACGGCAACCTTCAATACCGCAGCAACCCTTGATGCCTCGGCAACCATGGATGCGCATGCCTCGGTAACCTTCAACACCGCAGCAACTCCTGATACGCACGCCTCGGCAACCATGGACGCGCACGCCTCGGCAACCCCTGACGCCTCGGCAACCATGGATGTGCATGCCTCGGCAACCCTCGACGCCACGGCAACTACTGATACATTTATTTTTATTTTTATTTTTTTTGAACTATTTTGTTCTATTATTTTTGGTTATTTTTTCTCTTTATTTTTTAGGATATATTTTATTTTTCTTCATTATCTTTAGTTCTCAGGTTTTCTTTTCCACAACAAGACTCACAACCACCATGCTAAGGAAATTTACTGCCGACTACTCGCCACAGCAACAACAACAGAAACTGGCAATGCCCAGGCAACAATAATGGCTTCGACAACTACTGATGCACATGCAAGTAAACCTGCATCGGCAAACATGGACCAAATCAAGGCAATGCTATTCACGCGGAACCAGCCACAAGCATTCAACCACTGACCGGAAATTGAATCAAGCAAATGGCACGAAGGAAACTCATCACTCGAGGTGACGACCTCTCTGACTAACTCATTTCATTTAGTTTCTTTTAAATTTTGTTTCACTTTTACGTGCATTGAGGACAATGCTTCTCTCGAGTTTGGGGGGGTGTTGGTTTCTAGTTAGTTTCATGCATTCATCTTTAGCAATCACATATAGGTTGCATATGTTACTTGCCATGCCTTTAATTTGATTTAATTGCTTAAGACTTGTTGAATATCCAATGATGAATTTTTGCCACTGCACTTAATTGAAAGAACCTTTAATTTTAGGATTGCATGAAAAGAACTTAGAATTTTACTATGATGCTGAATTTTTTTACACGTTGTGGCTTGTTGATTGAAAGAAACTTAGTGAACTTAGGTTGCTTAAAATTTGGGTAAATTTAAAATTGAAAATTAAAAGTTAATTTCTTGCTAGAGGTGCCCAAAAACTGGCTCTAGTAGTAAATGCACTTTCTTGCTAGAGGTGCCCGAAACTGGCTCTAGTAGTTAATGCACATTAAATAATCGCTAGAGGTGCCGAAATTGGCTCTAGTCGACTAAAATAAAATGAGAAATTGCTTACTTTTCTAGAGGTGCCCGAAATTGGCTCTAGTGAAAATAAAAAAATGTCTCGGTACTTAAATTGATAAAAGCCTATTATTCACATAGAATCTTGAAAATCAACTTGTACACAACTACGCACACACATTGTCACGAGCACTATAGTTTGGTTCCGGTAATTTTTGTGTTATTCAAAAATTAAAAGGTGATCATACTTTGTGCCACGGTTCCGAGGTTTGAATTCAAGTTTGAAGCATGTCTTTGATGATTAAAGTCTTGGCGGTAATTGTTAGTTTGCATTGCTTGAGGACAAGCAATAGTTCGAGTTTGGGGCGTGATAAGTGTTCAAAAGTACTATTTTTATTACCCTTTTACTCATATTATTGTTAGACTTAAGCTCATAATAGTTGCATAATTAGTCATTCATGCATTAATTCATGTTTCTTTCCACCGTGGAGCTTGATTACATAACTTGGTGATTTTTGTGGAAAAAGATGCTGCTTTGGTGTGTTTTTGTGTGTGTATGTGCAGGATCACTTGCCAAAGCAATGCCGAGCTAGTTGCCAGGGCAATGCATGAAGGATATGCCGAGCTAGTTGCCAGGGCAATGCATGAAGGAGACGCCGAGCCAGTTGCCATGGCATTTGTCGACAAAGACAAAATGCAATAGGGATGTCGAAATTAATGACTTTACAAGCCCAAGATGACATGGAGCAAGGCCCAAGCCCAAAGGAATTTGATTGCCATGCAGAGATTAAAGAAGAATTAAATTCCAAGAAGATAGGAGAAGTTCTAATAGGAATAAAATTATAATAAAGAATTATATTCTTTAAAGATAATTTAATTCCAACTCAAACTCCTCCTCAATGAAGTACTTTGGCCTAGCCCTATAAATAGCAAGGAGATTTCGACAATCCATAGAGAGCATTAGGGGAAGGCTAGGGAAATTTCGACAACTCCAAAGGGAGATAGGAGAGAAACTTCGACAAGAGAGCAAGGGGGAGAGAGTTCAATTTCTTCTTCTTCTTCTTCTTCTTTGCTTCCATTAGATTCATGGTTTGGGGATTATTCTTTGTATATCTTTTGAACCCAACCATGAACTAACTTGATTGGTGGGGTTATTGTGTTTTGTTGTTGTGAGAAACAATTGGATTTTGTTTAGGTAATAAGAGTTTGCACTTTTCTATTCAAGGTTTACTCATTCTTGGCTTTTATTCTTGTTTGCGAGTGAATTGGGAGAGGATCTCGTAACTTCATCTATTTATCTAATATCGGGAGAGTTAGATTCAAGAAACGAATGAGTATGGTCTTTATTCAATCTATTGATGGTGAAGATTAATCCGGCTTAGGAATAAGTTAAGGATTTCAACGGCTAAGAGGAGCGCAAGATTGGTTGTTGTTCACCCTTGATTCACGCAGGGATGTATTATCAAGGCATGCACAAGTAGCTAGAGTTTCGACTTAGGGATAAGAAGAAACCATTGAAGAACGCTCCGCCGAACCTTGAAGTTGCTGCCCAGACGCCCAAGTAGTTGCCCAGCTAGTTGCCCAGGCAACCATCGATTAGTTGCCAAGGCAACCCCACTGTGCAAGTTGCCACGGCAATTGAGTTGCCCTTGCACTCTTTTACCAAGACGATCCAATCGGCTATCACACCTCAACTCACGATAACCTGGCCTATCTCTCTCTCATTCGATCTCATCTTTTCTTTTACTTTATTGCTTTCCAGTTTAGTTATTAGTTAAACTCCTTTAATCCTTTAATTGTGTTTTTACTTTTCACAGTGCAGTAACTTAAGCAAAGTGCCCCAAACCAATCCCTGTGGAGACGATACTCGATACTCATATCACTTTATTACTTGCGACGTGTATACTTGCACAATTGCGTAGCACTTATCACACGCAACAGGGAGATTTCGACAAAGCTTCATTCATTCTTCATCTTTTTCTTTCTTGTTCAGTTAGGTTTATGCTAGGAATTCTTTATCTTGTGTTTCTTTGGAACATAGCCATGAACTAAATCTATTTGGCTATGATTATTGTGTTTGGTAGTTGTGAGAAACAATTGGATTTTGTTTAGGTAATAAGAGTTTGCACTTTCTATTCAAGGTTTACTCATTCTTGATTCTTATTCTTGTTTGCGAGTGAATTGGGAGAGGATCTCGTAATTTCATCTATTTATCTAATATCGGGAGAGTTAAATTCAAGAAATGAATGAGTATGATCTTTATTCAATCTATTGATGGTGAAGATTAATCTGACTTAGGAATAAGTTAAGGATTTCAACGGCTAAGAGGAGCACAAGATCGGCTGTTGTTCACCCTTGATTCACGCAGGGATGTATTATAAAGGCATGCACAAATAGCTAGAGTTTCGACTTATGGATAAGAAGAAACCATTGAAGAACGCTCCGCTAAACCTTGAAGTTGTTGTCCAGACGCCCAAGTAGTTGCCCAGCTAGTCGCCCAGGCAACCATCGATTAGTTGCCAAGGCAACCCCGCTGTGCAAGTTGCAACGACAACTGAGTTGCCCTTGCACTCTTTTACCAAGACGATCCAATCGACTATCACACCTCAACTCACTATAACCTGGCCTATTCCCTCTTATTTGATTACATCTTCTTTTACTTATTTGCTTTCTAGTTTAGTTGTTAGTTAAAACTCCTACAATCTTCTACTTCTGCTTTTACTTTTTACAGTGCAAGAGATTAGATTCTTGAAGTGGCACCAATCCCTGTGGAGACGATATCTTTTATACTATAACTTGCAACGTGTACACTTGCGGAGCACTTATTACGCACAACAAATACACCAACAAGGATGATGCTAGATGCCTCAGCAAACGACATACTCCTAGATAAGTCACCGGAGGAAGCAATGCAAATTCTAAACAGGCTTGCCAAGAAAGATTATCAATTCCCATTTACTAGAAGAGGCGAAGTTAGACGCCAAGCCACAATACATGAACTGGGATCATTAGTCTCAATTTCGGCACAATTGGCCACTCTAACCAAGATGGTCCAGAACATGCAGAAACCAAACAACACACAGGAGGTCAAGGTAATTGATTCCTTTTGTGAGTTATGTGGTGGTAACCATGATTCTTCTGAATGTATGCAAAATCTGAAATCCAGCTTTTATGTGGGGAATTACAACGGGAACAACAATGTGATGTCCAACACATATAATCCAGCTTGGAAGAAGCACCCAAATTTTTCATGGAGTAATCCCAACAATGCTCTAAACCAGAACAATCATAATGTACAAGCATCGGGATTCCAGCAGAATATGATATGGCAACAGTTGTCGCAGCAACAACCGACAACATCTAGTTCTTTGGAAAATTCTCTCAATGCTTTTATGTTGAAAACTGAATCTTATATGGCTGAGAATAGTAACTTCATAAAAAGAACTGATGCTTTTATTAACAGGACCGAGATGAGATTGCAAAACCAAGAGGCGGCAATCAAATCATTGGAAAATCAAGTCGGACAATTTGCTCAAAACCTGAATACTAGACCGCAAGGAGGTTTACCTAGCGATACTGAAGTCACAAGAGGAACTGACCATGAGCAATGTAAGGCGATCACCCCTAGAAGTGGCCAACAACTTAAAGAGGCTCAAGCTCGCTCATCAAACAAAACTCCATAAAAAGAACAAGATGAACTTAGCAGAAAAGCCTCAGATGCTGAACCAAAAAATTGCCCTGGCAACTAGCTCGGCATCTCCTTCATGCATTACCCTGGCAACTAGCTCGGCATCTCCTTCATGCATTGCCCTGGGAAGTGATTATGCACACATACAAAAACACACAAAAGCAGTATCTTTTTCTACAAAATTAAGCAAAATATGAAATCAAGCTTGTCCACCAAAGAAACAATGCAAACATGCATGAATGGCTAATAATGCAACTAATATAAGCCTAAGTCTAGCAATAATATGAATAAAAAGGGTGAATAAAATAGTACTTTTAGAAACTTAACAGTAGGCATCCAACAAACCGATCTTCTCGAAAATCATACATCTTAGTGAAGAGCTTCAAGCAAAGATTCTACCTTGGTTGATAAGCTCATGCATCATTCATACAGTGGATGTTTAGGACATTGTATAGTCTTTTATTCTCTTTTCATGTTTGCCATGACCGTTCAAATCATTTCAAAATATATCAATCTTAATGAATTACTATTGTGTGCCTTCTCTTATCATTTCTATAAGCATCTTGCAAGCAGGTTAACATAGATTCATGATAAGAAAAAGTTTTCTTGGCATTATTGTGTTCTAGCTTTTAAAATGCAAGTGATTCAAAGACCAATATAGCCTCGACATTCAGATTTTCTTTGATATGAGATTGTGCCGAGATCGGACAGAAAATATCACTAACATCGAAGCTCAAGCTTGTTAGAGAAAGGCAAGAGAGTTGTGAAAATAAAGGATTACAAGGCGAAAACCTGAAAGGCTGCATAAAAAAAGAGAAAACAAAGGAAGAGAAAGAAAAAGAAGAAAAGAAAACTAAAGTGAAAACCCGAAAGGGCACTTTGAGAAGCAAATCTAAAGTGAAAACCTAAAAAGGCGCTTTAGAGAAAATTTTAGAAGCCCGAAGGGAAAGAGCTAAAGTGGTTGAACCCGAATGTGAGATGGGGTGTCGTCGCTGCAAAGAGAAAGAAAAGTGAGGGGGCAAGTAGAAGGTTGAGTTTGATCGATCAAAAAAGTGAAAAAAGCTGAGCAATCTGGAAACTCTACTAACCATGCATCATATGTAGTTAGACATCCCTAAGTTAGGAGCATGCTAACTGATACCATCAAAACAACTTGTCTATTTTCTTGACAAGTATTAAAGAAATTAGCAAAAGACTGGATCTTTCACCTCACGTTCGAAAAAAAATATCTTAAGCAATGAACATTTTTCCATGCTAACACCGCAAGAAATCGGGGCATTGTCTCAACAATTTCCAAGCTTCAACCTTTTGGGAAGCAAAAGAGAAGTTTTCTAGTACTCGCGACGTAAGAAAAGGGGTGCCATTTCGAAGTGAAAAGTTCTATATAGGAAGAACTGTAACTCCAGATTATGAAGCTGAATGTTCTATATAGCAAGAACCTGAATCTCCAAGATTTTAGAGCGAAAAGTTCTATATAAGAAGAACTTGTAGCTCTGAGACTTCAAGGCGAAGAGTTCTATATAGGAGGAACTCGTAGCTTCAGGATTTTAAGGTGAAAAGTTCTATATAGGAAGAACTTGTAGCTTGAAGAATCTGACCAAAGAAGGCGAAAGGTTCTATATATGAAGAACATGTAGCTCCAAGACTTTAAGGTGAAAAAGTTCTATTTAGGGAGAACATACATCCTGAAGAGTTCGTCGAGGACAAGCTAAAAGTTCTATATAGGAAGAACTTGCAGCTGCAAGGCTACAGACGGAAGAAGAGTGCACCAGTTCCATATAGGAGGGACTCTTGGCTCCGAATCTCCGAACAAGAAAGTGGAATAAAATTAGTGCTTATAATTTTTGCTCTATTCTCGTTTCACCAGAATGAGCAAAGAGGGGCAGCTATAAACACTAATTTTACCTGGGTCTGTTGACCCGAGTTTTATTTACTATTACTATTATTATTCTTGTTGTTGTTTTTGTTGTTATTATTATGGGATGATGATAAATATACAAACCATATATAATAAACCCATTTAATCAAATAGTCCAAGTCCAATAATATACAAATAGCCCGTTGGGCTCAAAACAGTTTAAACCTAAAAACCCTAAAAAACTAATCTGATAAACCCTTTGTTTATCATTTGTGCAGCCACCTTGTGACCGTTGGATAAGTCCAGATGAAGCCACGAGGTCCTCCAGCTGGCGCGAGTGGAGATCACGCCCCGTCCCATCATCTTCCACACGAGCATATAGGACACACCCTACTTCTCAGCTCCCGCGCGCCATGTGTCTTCATCCGGCACTGCCACGTTATTCTTTAGGCTTCATCAAGGGTATCCATTGTAGGCAAGATCTTGACCGTTGGATCAAATCTGATCCAACGACTCAGATTAGATCTACTCGATAAACTTTTTATCTTATCTTCATCCAATGACTGCCACGTGTCCAAATCAATGGCTCCCATTGTCGCCAGAGAACGCGCTGCCACCGTACGGCCACCAAATCTTCCTCAACCACCATTATTCGCAAAAAACAATAAAAAACTACGGGATATCAGAACCCAAAATCATTTACAGTGTTTGTATTTAAAGTTTACTTAATCTTGTAAACAAAAATCAGATATATAGCATGTAAAAATTTCATTTTTGTAATCAGTTCGAGATAATCAATAAAAAAACAAACAAAGAATTTCAAAAGGTACTTTTTTTCTCTCTTTGCATGAAAAAAAAACGAAAACAAATGAATAGTTAGAGCTTTTACCTTTCAGTCACTTTGTTTTTCGGTTTTCCTAGGATATCTCCGATGATGGACAAATCGGCCATCCGGTGACAAACCTCTCGGCCTCTTTTGGAGCCGTGTATGGTGAGTTGGGTTGCTGTGTTTTCAAAAAGGAAGGACACAGTTTTCAAAAAAAGGGCTTAGGGTTTCGATCTTGAAAGATTAAGGTTAGATTTGGTTTTAGGGGTAAAAAATGAGTGATTTTGTCTGGTTTCAGTTTTTTCTGGCGCCGGCGAACGGCGACCGACTGTTATGGACATCGGTTGACGCGACGGGAGTTCGTCGAATTTTAGGTTTGTTCCTAGAAATGGATGAACACGTCGGTGTTCATCCCCTTTTCTAGAGAGAATGAAATGGGTTAGAGAGGGGTTCAAAAACACTGATAAAGGATCTAATTTTTTATTTAAAAATGACTTTTATACTCGGTCCAAAATTTAAAATGGGTTATTTACAAAATAAACCCCCTCCGCCCCAAAATATTTCAGCTGGTAGTCCCTCCGCCCTTTCTAATTACCCCTAGGCCAAGTGGTATATTTGCATATTTAGTCCCTGATTAAGCACACATATATAATTTTGGCACTGTTAATTTATTTTTTTAATTTTAGTCCTTATTTTATGTATTTATGTTCAAGTATTTGCTTATTCGATAAGTGTTGTTCATTTTGTTTATTCTTGCTTATTATTGTGTTTTAATATTTACACATTATTTAAATATTAAGTATATATGTATTATATAATATGAGAATATTACTATATCTTATATATGTATAATATATAATATGTGTACATATATATGATACTTAGTTCATGTTAATTATGTTAAATGGAAGAATGTTGTTAATCATATTACGACTTTAATATATGTACATAAATATTGTATAATATAGTTTATATTATTCACTTATATTTTTTAGTTATTATTGAAACCCAACCCTTCTTTACAATGTACATATGCGGTTATAATCATTTAATTCATGTTACCATCAATATGCTCATTCATGCATAATTAATTGCCATGTTTAATTTATGGCTTTATCTTATTTTAGTACTCGAGGTCTCGGTATTCTAGTGGGAGTGTCGTCCCGAGTATTCGTGCGTCATCTCCTTTGGTATCATGGGTTGCGAGTTAGGTTGTTCGATTTGTATGACCATGCATTCATGCATTTTAGGGATTATTAATTAAGTTGGGTCGGATTTTTTTTAATTTTCTTAATGAATACAATACGAACCCTTAAGTACCAATTTTGGGCGTTGTAGGGGTGCTAAACCTTCCCCACATGTAACTGACTCCTGAACCCTTTTTAAATCTTTGATTTACTTTTTTCGGTGTACGATCTACCTTATCTAAGTTTTATTTCAAAATACGAGTTTTTAAAAAATTTCCTCATATATCATCTTTTAATTAAAAAATGAGTTTTCCAAATAAACCCGGGATTTTTTAATCCCTACAGTTACTCCTATAAACTTATCAAACAAGGCTGGAAGGATAGGCAAACATCTCACCCTGCAGGTGGAGGGGCTGCTGATGTTGCCCCTTCCTCATTGGTATTCTTATTCCTGGATCATAGGATGAGTCCACCTCTGTCAGTAAACTAATAATGTTAGGGAATATGGCCGTGTAGGGTTGTGGGATGGCTGCACGATGTCTTTCTACTAGTTCATAAACCAGTGGATTTTCAGAGGTAGCCGTGGTGACAAACTGCCGAACAGTCCCATATATGTCAGCTTTGCAAGTCTGAGCCAGTAATATTGGAAACTTGGATCTCTCTGTTTCCTTGTCGCGGAAGTAGGGGAGAAGTTCCTGAAATAGCGAGGGTGATCGGTGTTGACGATAGCCTTGAAAGCCTCATATAGATTGTGAATCTCGATAGCAACTCGTGGATCGTAAATGATTGGGGACCTCGGCAATAAAATTGTCTCAAAAAATGAACTATATGGATGCTATTTCGGTCCATTCTAGTATGCCAGCTAGATATCTCATAACTGACCCACCACCAGCCCCTGGAGCGTTCTGATTGTCAATGATCATGCGCAAAATGCCTCTTCCCCGAGGCGATGCTGTGTGGCAAGGCAGGTGTTTATCAAACGGGCAATTTCAAATTTTATTACCACCTCACATCGCTCATTGCCTTGCCGCTCAGCAAAGCCTGCAGCTGCAACTAGAGCCCTGTACCTGTTGCGCATGTAGTTGTCGTGGCTCCGAACATTGATGTTCTTGTATAAAATGAGCAGATCTTGGGCGACCATGGCTAGTAGTTTTGATGGAGGAGCTTCTACGAGGACCTCAAGTCCACCTTGCGTGACACAGGCACATATCTGGGCGCTAGAATCATAACCGCTAGTGTTGCACAACTTCAAGCAGGTGTGAGCAATCCGGTTTCTCTCAACACCGTTATCTGACATAAAGACCTGCACTTCTTCAGTGCTGCCATAACCGGTGATCAGGTTTGAATCAGAAGTTTGAGTCACAGAAGTGTTGCGGACCAATAGGCGTGAGAGCTGCTGGCCATGTCGGGAAGCCATAAATCCGGTACCTGGTAGTGCTCAATGAGTAGTTGGCGTAGACGCTAAATGAAGAAGGTTAGAAAAAAGTAGTTCGGAAAGTGAGTTCGTGTGTTCCTGTTAGACAGAGAGCCAAAGCGTTTTCTGAAAGATTCATGAACCAAGAAGATGAAGAAGAAAGAGGTCTAACTTCGGTAAACGTGAGATGAAAATGAACGGTAAAATTTGATTAATAATCCAATTGAGATTTAAAATTGGGATCATGGGGTGGGTTGAATTTTTTTTTGGGAACTACAGCACTTTTTACGGTACCAATGGAAAAGACGCCACTTCTAAAATACGTCTTGCTCTTTTTATATTTTTTTAGTGACAAGACGTCACCTGCAGGTCACATTACAGGCTTATTAAAGTTAAGCATTGGCTCAGCTGCGAGCTAATGCTTGCAGCTTTAATCAAGGGGTGGCTCAGTGACTCACCGCAACTTTAATCAAGGGGTGGCAGGACGCCACTTATAGGTGGCGTCTTCCTGCCATACATGCACTAGTTTTCACGTAAAAGCTGGTAATGACTAAATTTATTATATATATATATATGTTGTATATATATATGATATAGAGAAGAGAAGAGTGTATAGGATTTGAAAAAATAAAATTGAGAGAGTTTGAAGGTATATTCAAGATAGTTTAAAGATATATTTGAGAGAGTTTGAAGATATATGCGAAGACGGTAAAATTTGAAGTACATTTGTTTGTAGATCTTCTCAGTTTTCTCAAAAGTAAATAAGTAATTTGTTTTTTAATATCTTTTTTTTTTAAATTAGCGGGGTTTGTAGATTTTTTTGTGTGATTGAAGATATATTCTAATGATAATTATTTTTTGTTGAAGGATTTAGAGATTTTTTGGGTTTCTTGTCTAATCCTCTATTTTTTGTATTTTTTAAGATATATTCGTATAGGTGAAATTTTTTTAAGTTAATAATTTTTTTTTGTATATATTCGAATGATAATTGTTTTACAGATTTGTTTGAAAATGGCATCTGGAGGAGTTTTGTTGTACCGTGACCATGAGCACATTTCGTATCATATTTGCGAAGAGCAAGTAAGTAATTTAAAATTTATTATGTCTTGTGTAACACGAAATAATTTATTATAATAAATTAATTATAGGGCCAGGTGCATACCACCCGTCGTCGAGAAATGAAGATCAATGAACCTTCTGAGCTCATAGTTTATTTGTTAAAGATGGCCAGATTTTATAATGCTTCATTTCTTCGTATATTTAAAATTGTCCCCGGGTTGGTAGCTGGATCGATTGAAAGGTGGAGACTAGAGACACACACATTTCATTTTTCATTCAGCTAATGCACTATAACTCTGGAAAATGTGGCTTTACAGCTTGGTATCCCAATAAGTGGGAACGTGTTGGTTGGAGCAAATACATATAATGTATTTGAGTTTTGCATTATGTACATCGGAAAAATGCATCCTCGAGAAGATGTGAAAGGTCTACGTTAGAGAATTTCATGATTGCAGAATAAATTCATTGTAACAAATACATCTACTCGGCAAGAACTTAAGTATGCAGCTCGAGCATATATACTGCAAATCATTGGTGGGATATTGAAGCCAAATACATCTAGTAATCTGATTCACACACAATATATGTCGATGTTGGATGATTTTAGCAGAATTTGTGAATATAGATGGAGATCTGCAACATTGACATTCTTGTACCATGAAATGTTCAAGGTGTAAATTTACGACTTTTGACAAGAAAATATCAGATATGGGTGGATGCCTAATCTTATTGCAATCGTAGGCGTGGTACTAGCTTCCTTATCTAACGCCCATTGTGGAACCACCCGTACCCATGGAATTTCCGCTTGCTGGAAGGTAATACTATGATTACAGTTGTTATAAATATTTTATTGATATAATATTTATATGCAATGACTTAGAAATATAAGTTCAATATATTTGCAGATGGAGACATAAGTTAAAGAATACGGGGGTGCTGCACAACACTTTTAGAGATATAAGACTAATGATCCAAACAGTAGGAAAAAATCAAGTATTATAATATTATTTTTAAATTAATTTTCTGACTTTGTATTTTTTAAAATAATATGTTTGTGTATTTATATTAATATTTGTGTTTTATAATTTATTTAGGTGTCGTACGCGATCCAACAATCAAGGCTTGCATACCAGAAAGTTGTTGAGTCACGCCGGTACACCCCGTGGCACAATAGAAAATTATCCAGCGATTAACACCAGATATCCATGTACGAGGAACAAATCGAGATGAAAAATGATGAAGAATTACCTGTTTAAAATCTAGAATTTTGAATTAGGAGGAGATAGGTATCCAATCATGATTCAATGATGTCGTTTTTTAAGCCGCAACAATAGCGCTCCGACCTCTACGTAGTTCACTCAGTTGAAATGAGTATATAAAACTCTCTAAACTACTTAGGGGTTTTTTCCAAATCATTAATGATTGCTAGATTTCTCATGCCTTTATATAGACTTTGAAATCCTAATTCAACTTATATCAGGATTTCAATTTAGTAATCCTAATTTAATTGTAATTAGGATTTCAATATATGTATATATATATATTAAATATATATAATCTCAATTCAAATTTAATTAGGATTTCAACATATATTAATATATATAAACCCAATTCAACTTTAATTAGGATTTCAATATATATATTAATTTAAATCAAATTATATTATTTATATATTAAAAGAGCCATAATTATAATAATTATTTTTAATATTTATCTAATAGTTAAATTATATATATATCAAATATATATTAATTTAACTAAATTCTTGTACAAAAAAGTTGTACATATATAATTTGTTTAATATATGTTCATTTCAACCGTGGGTGTGACCCTGTAGGTCATGTAACGTAAGTAGTAAATATTAGAACATTTCTAATATTACAAACAATGAGTGACATCTAGCAATATGTCTTTGTCACCTAGTTACAAGAAATCATGATTCGACATAACCTTTTCGTGATTAACTCTTTTTCATGTATTACATCCTTTTGTCCTTTATATCTAGATTGGACACAAGTCATGGAACAGTCACACTTGTATAGTCCATCAAATATTTCTTGATTCTTCAGTAGACTATTATAAACGAATAACTATAATATCTCATGTCAACTTATTCGAGCATGTCCATGCATTTCTAGTCTCACTCAATCAACTGGACTACGATATTACTCCTATTATGTAGGAGGGACAAATCCTATCTTGATCAACCATATATGACTACATAGATTGTAACATATCCAATATCAGTCTTTATAGAGTAGTCAGTTACGACACACGTTTGACTGTATCAAAATATGTCACTCACAATGTTGAAATATGGATGATCTCAAGTCTGAGGATCATACATGTAGTTATCAGTATGAGAAATGTTGTGACTATCACATAATAATCCAAGAAACATGCTCATAGCGGGTCAGTCCTGTATGTCGTTCTCTAACACATACTTATGTATTGATTTTGACATCTCCATGTTAATGACAACACTTTGTCATCAATCAACTACATATTAGTCTTAATGCATTATTGTTGTCCATTCTCGCAATAATAATCGACTAGGTACATTTAAGAATAAACATATTATTCTAAAGACTTTATTATAATTCAATTTATTTATGCACGTAGAATTGCAACTGAAAATAATAATGGCAATGCCTGTTTATAAATAACCAAGGTAAAAACAAATGTCATTTACAATCATCTTATGATTGTTCTTTGAGCATACTATAACAATCTCCCACTAGCACTAAGACCAATCACTCATGTATCTAATACCAAGTGACTTAGTGTGACGATCATACTTCTATTGTGTTAGAGGCTTTGTTAGTGGATTAACAATGTTATCATTTGTTGGTACTCTACATATTTCCACATCTCCTCAATCTATAATTTCTCGAATAAGATGATAACACCTAAGTATGTGCTTGGATCATTGGTGAGATCTGGGTCTTTTTTCTTGTGCGATGGCTCCGTTGTTATCACAACGTAGATCTTTAGCATTCAAAATGCTCGGCACAACCCCTAGTTCAGATATGAACTTCTTGATCCTAACACATTCTTTTGCAGCATCGCATGCTACAATATACTCAGATTCTATTGTAGAATTAGCTATTGTATCTTGCTTTGATCCTTTCCATCTCACAGCGCCTCCATAAAGGCAGAACACAAAACCTGATTGCATTCATGAATCATCCTTATTGGTTTGAAAGCTAACATCAGTATAACCTTTTTTACTTAGCTCTTCCTCGCCTCCATATATAAGGAATGTATCTGTAGTTCTTCTTAAGTACTTAAGGATGCTTTTGACTGCGACCTAGTGACATTCATTAGGATCTACCTGGTACCGACTTGTCATACTTAAAGAGTATGATACATTTGGACAAGTACATAGCATGACATATATGATAGATCCAATTGCTGAAGCATATGGAATCTTACTCATATGATCTCTTTCTTAAGGTGTTGAAAGACACATTTCCTTCGATAGTGAAATTCCATGTCTCACAGGTATGAACCCCTTTTGGATTCTTCCATACTGAATCTTTTCAGTACTTCTTCTATGTATGTATTTTGACTCAGTCCTAGGAGTCGTCTCGATCTATATCTATAGATCTGTACTCCTAATATGTAAGTTGCCTCACCCAAGTCTTTCATGGAAAAACATTTTTCTGACCAAGTTTTTATAGACTGTAAGCTAGGTATGTAACCCCCTTGACCCGGCCTAGTCACCAGACTGAACCGAGCGAGCTACATTGGGTTTTGCCAAAACAAAACCCGTTATGATAAACTAATATTTGGTCTGTTTTTTCCCTTTTTACCTTGTCTAGATGCAACATTAGGGCGGCCAAAGGTGAGCATGATAGCAACAGGTGAAAACTTAACTAAAATGGGCGTCGAATTGACATCCAATTGTGTGTATTTGCAATATAGGGACCAAATTGCAAATCTGGAAAATTACGAGGACTTAACCAATTTCAAAGTTACCATTCCTCAATTAGTCAGGTTACATTCTTACTTTTCAAAAACTAGCTCAAAACAATCAGCCAAACTCAATCAATTGCATTCATAAAAACCAGGGACTAATAAAATAGAAGAATT
This sequence comes from Hibiscus mutabilis, assembly GCA_019671005.1. NCBI lineage: Eukaryota > Viridiplantae > Streptophyta > Magnoliopsida > Malvales > Malvaceae > Hibiscus > Hibiscus mutabilis. The sequence goes on from CM033715.1 coordinate 63,547,539, forward strand.
TCAAAACATAAAGCCTCCACCAACCAACATAACGGCCAGCCGTACCGATACAGTCCCAAGGTGTATCGGTACGCAGGCTACACAAGCTAAAATCAGATTCCAGTGGCTAAATGGCATACAGATACACATCCCCGTGTACTGATACGAGGCCACCAAAATACATACTCGTACCGATACAGAGCCCCGCGTATCAGTACGCCTGGACCTATAATGTCTAAATTTACTGGTTTTTCTCTCTGACATGGATTCAAACATGTCTTAGCTCAACATAATCACACATACAACTAAATTAAGGATCAAACCATGCTTAAACACAAGGTAACATGATCAATTCATAAAGAGATATTTCAATCGCAATTCTAGAGGCATGCTTCCTATGAACCATCCACATCAACAATAAAAAAGGTATTCAAGGCATGTTTCATCATAGGCATGGCATCAACAACCTTTTAGCAACATTTAAAGTATGCTAGCATCACAAAAGCATGATCATAAGCATTCCCGACCAATATGCATACTAAGGGAAAACCATAAAGCATAAACTCATGCTCGCAAATCATCAACAATCATGCCTCAAATCCAACGACAAAAGACATCAAACTACAACAATTAAACCATCACAAAATGTCCAAAAATCAGTATTACAAATCCCCCAAAACATGGTAACACATTGCCTTATCCACCGAATTTAAATTACGTTTTCCATACTCATGTAGTTACGTGTTCTTGGACCTTCTTTACCGAGAGAACGCTGCCCTCAACTTCATATCACTGCATCAATGGAAAAAGAGAGCGTAAGCACACAATTCTTAGTGAGGTCGATCTTAAACAAAACATTGATGCATTTCGAAATCCGTTAGAAAACCACATAACATGTGAAGTATAAAGCATGTTTAACTAAACCAAAGCATTTCCTCGTTTGTTTCCAAAACGAAACATTTGAAACCATAAATCACTTTGTTTCAACTCATGCTTAACTACCTAAACATTACTCATTTGGATTCACAACAAAGTTTGCATAATAATCATATGCATTATACACTTTTCACAAATCTCATGCTTAATCAATTCCGAGCATTATGTCATTTGTTTTCCAAAAAAATCATGCATAACAACCATATGTATCAAAATACTTTCTCAAGTCTCATGCTTAATTAAACCAAAGCATTTTCTTATATATCACATATATTCTCATATATTGGTAATTATAGTGACTCGGATGGAACTACATCTATCCTTGGATAACACTACCCCCTGTCTATATATGTCGGGATAAACAGATTCCACTTGATGGCACTACCCCCATCAAGCTTTTCTCATGGTGGTACTACCTCCACCATAACTCATTTCGGCCGAGAATAGAACTACCCCTATCCTGTTGTGATAGCACTACCTCTATCACTTCACAATAGACCTACCCCTATTGTGTAACTGAAGAATTTCACACAATCGATTTTATAAATTATAGTGCACTTTACTCCTATGGCTAGAAAACTATATCCGATACTTTCACAATACATCACATAGCCAATATATCATTTCAAATACATTTACTTATTGTTTTCCAATGCATTTCTCAAAACCGTTTCATACGCAATACCACATTGCCAAAGGCAAGAGCACATTCCTTTTAGGAACAAATCTCAATTCTCAAAGGCATTCATTACTTTGTTTAAACATTCTATATTAATCCAAAACGATGCATTCACAACAACTAAGCCAAACCATGTTTAATCCCAAAACAAGAAAATAATTGATGAGTGTTTTAAATTGAATATATTTTCTTGTTAATTATCCCTTGTTGTCAACTATTACTGCTGATTTAGTTTAGTTTTACTCATTTTCGATGCAAGAATTTGTTTTCTAGAAAACAACATTAAAAGAGCATGATCTGCAGTTTTCTCATTTTCTGGAATCAAGGTTGGACCCATGGGCATGACTTAGGGCACGACGATGTCTGACATGGCAGATTCTAGCAGTCAGTCAGCAGTTGCTTCCAGAAGGCGATCTAGTCAGCATCATCTAGAATAACGGACGGACAAGATTTACTTAGGATTTTAAGATTAAGTTTGAATTTAAATGTTTGAGAATTATCACTTTATTGTTTAGGATTTTATCTTTCTATCACTTAGGATTTTATTTGAATATTTTTAGGATTGTCTTTAGGTATTTTATTTCTTTATCTTTATGTTATCTCAAGCTATAAATACCCCTTAGGGTGAAGCTTGAAAGATGTACATAGCTTTCTTTTTTTCTTGGGGTTTTTATTTTTATGAAAGTTTCTTTTTCTACTTTGTTTTTATTTAAGTTCTTATTTACTTTCTTACGAATGTGCTAAGTATGATTTCTATCATGCTTAGATGATTTTACAATTAGTCGAAGGCTTAAAGCGATGTCTCAATTCTGATTGTGAGAATTGAAAAGCACCTAATTTCTTTAGATATATTTCTCAATTTTCTGGAAACTTGGATTGGAAATTGGCATTTCCTTTAAAAATCTGTACACTTTCAATTCAAAAAGAGCTCGTTGGTTTGATTCTTGTTCTGATTTAAAGTTCAGAGGAAGTATCGGCTTGTAGCATATTCAACTTCCTATGAACACATTTAGCGACGGATTCGCTAAAGGGAATTGAGGTCGGGTTCGATTCTCATTGAGATAACATAACCCAAGTTCGGCTTTTCTAAAACATAAAATTGTATTTTTGCTAACGACGTTAGTTGTGGTTAGTCCAAATAAGGACTGAATTCCAAAGATTATCTTTGGTTTGTTGGTGTACTGAAGAGAAAAGTAAGTTACAAGGGTTGGACCTTGTAGACTATAACCGACATGTATCTGGAGTAAAATACTCTTCGACGATCAGCTGGAATTGAGGCAAAGTGAAGCTTGAGGATATTCTATTTAAGTTATTTTCTTTTCAAAATTTACTTTCGCCATTTTCTCTAAATTTATTCGCTTTTATCACTTTACATTTATTTTCTACTCTACTCTCTCGATCATACCCCCCATTTTCTTTATTTTCTGAGCAAAGTCAAAATCAAAACTTCTCTACATTAAAAGCTCCTTAGTCCTTGTGGATCGACCATTCTTCTCTATTATAACCTTATTTATCTATTTTATTTGAGATTAAGGATAATTTATTTGAAAATTACAACGCTTGTCAAATTGGCGCCTAAAGTGTGTTTTGATTTATGACCTGGAAGAATTTCTCGCAGTGCTTGTAGTCTGAATCATGTCGACGAGCTAAATGACGTTAAATAAAATGCTCTAATGGGTGCGATGGCGTTTTTCTTGAAAATTACTTTGAGGTGTCCTATCTTTGAAAAAAATATTGTTTAAAAGGGGAATTTCTTTTGAAAACTCTTGTTCCTTTGAAAAACGATTGAAAACTTGGAGTCTCCACCGGCCACTTGGATAAGGTAGGCCAGACGCCACAAAACCAAAGATTCATCTTAAAAGGGTTCGGGAGTTGGTTACACGTGGGGAAGGATTAGCACCCTCATCACGCCCAAAAATTGGTACCAAAATATTTGTTGCTTTTAATCGAAGGAAATTTTCAAAATTGGAAAGGAATTTAATTTGGTGACCTTAATTGAAAATTAACCTTAATTGAACGAGCTTTATCAAATTGGCGGGTTCAAATTAATTGGACATTTAATTGATAAGGTTGACGATACATTGGACCATAGACTAAGCATGATGCAAGCAATTAAAACATGATATAATGATTTGGTTAAGTTTTAATTTTACCTTAAGTCGGTAAGGATTAAATCAAATATTTGGTCAACATCTTTTAAGCTCGGACTGTTACGGCACAAATATCGGAATTAATGAACACCTCCCGTTTTATGATTTAAATTGATTATCATGTAGATCAAATGGGCCAACTGATGACAAATAAAATGAATGTGAAACAAGAGCTTGAAAATTAAACACACAAAGGCCCACTAAAAGCCCTAACCTAAAAGGCCCAAATTATAGAAATTTAATTAATGATCTAGTTACTAATTAGGTGATTCTAGTATTAACCCTAAATTAATTAACCCAAAAAAACTAGAAAACCCTAATAAATTATGAATTATCTTGGAACCTGATAATTAATTCAATTGATTTTAAACTAATGTTCCAATCAACCAAGAACACTATTTAAAATAAATTGAGTTGAATAACCATGGTTTAAAATTAAATGTCAATCTAAACTTGCAATTGATTTTATCCCAAAAATGATTAAGAAATGTTCAATTAATTTAATGAATTTAACATTTATCCCAATAAGCCAAGGATAAATTTAAATTCACTAAGTTAATTCAAACCTAAATCTAACTAAGGCTCTAAACTAATCCTAAATTAATCTAATTAATTTAAAGATCGTGCCCCTATGAGACAAGCACATGATCTTAAACTAATCAAATTAATTAGCCTAATTCTAATCTAAGGCTAATCTAACAAGCCCTAAAACCCAAAACAAAGCCAAGCCCAAACTAAGCATCCTAAGCCCAAAACGAAACAAGGCCTCAAACTATCCCAAAACAAACAAATAAATATATAATATAAATTATAACTATATAACTAAATATTATATACTATAAAATTTTAAACTTTACAAAAATTATATTAAATGCTTTTAAAAAACTATATTGTATATGAACTCTACAAAAACTATATGCATTATATATTAAAAACATATATATTATATACTATGTAAAACTATATATTATGAAGAAGACCATATTATATATATTATATAAAACCATATTATATACAAAAACGTATTTTATATATTAAGACAACTATAGGTTATATAAAAGTACATATCATATTTTATAAAAACTACATGCTATAACATGCATATTAAACGTAACAGAAGCATACATATCAAGCCACATAAAACAATATCAATAAGAAATTAAAGACTAAACACAAAAACCAGGATTGAAATGCCTAAAGAAACAAATCTCATAGAAGAAATTAAAACATGTATAAAAAAAGACTATATGGCAAAGATTCTGTAAGTCGAAGGACTGCGGGCGTAAATAAAAAAGGGAGAATGGCTTAATAGGCGCAATTATCCCACGCAAAGGAACCAGTAGCGTGATTTACCCATACGAAGGGACCGCGGGCGCAAATACGGCGGGGCAGAGGGATTTAAAATGTAATTAATCCATTTTTAAAACATAATGGGTTATAAAGAAAATTTTTTGAACAAAAAGGGGTTTATAACCTATACTCTCTCTCGGTTCCCTTCTTTCTCCCAACATGGGATGAACTCCACCGTGTGTTCATCCTGAAAACCCAGATCCCGACAAAAATTCCAGAAACCGACGGGGTTTCGCCTCGTCGGCCGCCATTCGTCGTCGGCCGAAGAATAAAAAACTCAAAAATGCTTCCTCTTTTCGTTTTAAAACCAAATTTGGTCCCTCTTTTTTCGAATCAAACCTCTTCCTTTATCTTTACAAAAGGCGAATAAAAAAGGAAAAAGAAACCCCTTTATTTTTACAATTGAAAACTGGGACCAAGCATTCCCTTTTTGGTCACTCTTTCTTTCGACTCACCATTCGCAGCTAGGAGACGACTGGAAGGCTTATCGCCGGTGAAAGAAGGTGGACAAAAATGAAATAAGGGCAAACAAAGAAGGTAATGAACCCTAAACCTTTCTCTATGACTATGTAGTGCCATTTTAAAATGAAAATGAAAAAGAAGAAGAAATATACCTCGAAATGCTTGAGGTCTTTTGTGAAAATCCAGAATCGTTACAAACAGTTAGGGTTTCTATGTTTTATACCCAGGGTATTACATTGCTTTTTAGAAAAATAAAAACTCTAGAAAAACTCCTATTGTTTATCCTCTACTGCTTTTTCATCCTTTTGTTGGTATGCATGTATATTCTGCCACTGCTTGAAAATTTCCTATGATGCCATTTTTTGTTTGTTTGTATGGCGTGGCTATTGAGAGGATGGGGGACCAGGGAGCTGCTGTTCGAACGGTCGATGTGGCTGATGGCATGGCTGAGTCTGATGATGTGTAACTTGGCCGTTGGCTCCCCCTGCCAGCGTGGAGGTGAGATGATGGCGCGTAGGCGCGTGCCAGAGTAGAACAGACTCTACCGTGAATCCCACATGCTAGTGAGGAAGGCCGAGAGTCTTCTGCTTCAATCCTGGACTGTTCGATTGCTCCAGATCTGATGGCTCTTAATCGGTTGCACAAGATAAAATTAGGGGATTAGGGTTTCTTGTTTAATTAGAATTGGCCCGGATATAATATATGTATATATATTTGTTTGGGCTTTTGTATATTAGACTGATATATATATAAACTTGGGTTATTATTATTATTATTGTTATATTTTTTATTAGGCTTTTATTTAGTTTCTTCTTCTTTTTCATTTTGGTTTAACAATGATAATAATATAATGTTAATAATAATAATAATAATAAGACAATGATAGTAAGAATAGTAATACTAGGGATAATTAAGATAACATAAAGGAAATAACATACTATAATATTTAGGGATTTTTCAATTGGATAATAACATTGTAACAAAAAATATGATATCAACATATATATATATATATATATATATATATATATATATATAAGCCCATTATTCTAAAAACAAGAAATAAAAATAAAAAGGGTCCACCCCGGCGCAAATTAATGATTACAGCTGCGCCTCTTTGCTTATACTTGTGGAACAAGAATAAAGCAAAGACCATAAGAACTAATTTTGTCCCACTTCCCTGATGGACGATTTGTTATTCTGGAATGACAGTATACAAATCCAAATAATTTGTTTTCCTGGAGCAACAAAAACAAACAGGTAGCACTGGCATGTCCTTCTGAAGTGGCAACGAGCAGAGCAGTTAGCAAATGATTCATTCCTCCAGATAGGCAGCGAGCGAATCCAAATAACCTGTTTTCCTGAAACGGTAGAAAACAAACAGGTGGCGATGGGATGTCTTTTCGAAATGGTAGCAGACAAGCCAACTATCTTTTAAACGACTCATTCTTCCGAAACGACAGTAAATGAATCCAAAAAACTTTGCTTTCCCGAAACGGAAAAAAGCAAACTGAGTGGCGCTGGGATGTCCTTCTGAAATGGCAGCAAACAAGCCAGCTAGCCTCAAATGACTCATTCTTCCGAAACGGCAAAAAATGAATCCAATGTCCTCAAATGGTAGGTGAACTCGATTCCTGAAGTGGTAGAGACAAAGTGTACTGATGCGTCCCCCCAGAACGGTAAGGAGAAAATGGTGATTCCTGTCATGAAGGTTCCATTCATCTTGGACCCATACGGATGGGCCTCTTGGTCTACTCGGGAAGAAACATGCACTTAATAGGTTAAATCATAGTAATGCCAAGAAATCATTTTCCCTTTCTTATGATATGTCAATATATTTGTAAAATAGACAAATAGAGATTAAAATAATATTTTATTGAAACTTAAAAATATTAGGATAAATTTGAAAGTCTTGTGAAACATGAGAAAATGAAGATAAAGGAAAAGATATGGATAATATCAACTGCATGAATGATGAGAACCCATCAACCTCGGCCAATTTCTCGCTGGCCACCCTTGACCATTTCCCCTGATGATATGAAGACCAAAGCATAAACCCTCATCCGAGACGAGACTCGCCAGTTGGATGCCAAAATTCAAGTCTATCTGAACCGTCCTTTTCAGATTTTCAATTCAGATCCTCATTTGGTTTTAAGGCGCCCATTTTGGGTTTTCAACTTAAACCCTCATTTTGTTTTTTTACTTTTTTTGTTTTTATTTTCTTGTTTTTATTTTATTTTTTTCTTTCACATCTATCTCCATTAGAATTAATGCTCCCCTGAAGAAGGCCTTTTTCACGATATATGACCCCTCTCAATTTGGCATCCATTTTCCCCATAAGTCTTTTTAATTCAACAAGATCGTTTTGAGCACCATATCTCCCTCCTAAAACTCTCTCAGGTGAACTTTCTTGTTATAAGCTCGCATCATTTGCTTCTGATACATCTGATTATGGGAAATAGCTTTTAATCTTTTATCGTCGATGAGGTTCAACTGATCAAACCTGGCTTGCATCCATTCAGCTTCATCTAACTTTACTTCGTTCAAAATTCAAAGTGACGAGATTTCCACTTCGATGGGTAGCACTGCTTCGGTGTCATATACTAAGGAATACGACGTTGCCCCGATAGAAGTTCTCACGGATGTCTGATAGGCAAACAAGGAGAAAGAGAGCCTCTCATGCCAATCCTTAAATGTCTCCATAGTTTTTTCTATGATCTTCTTAATATTCTTATTTCCCGCTTCTACCGCTCTGTTCATTTTGGGCGATAAACGGTAGAATTATGGTGTATGATCTTGAATTGTTCACACACCTCAGTCATTATCTTGTTGTTCAAATTGGAAGCATTATCGGTGATGATTCTTTCGGGTAGACCATAGCGACACATAATCTCCTTCTTGAGAAAATTGCAGAATGTCGCTTTTGTGATATTAGCGTATGAGGCGGCCTCCACCCCCTTGGTGAAGTAGTCGACAACCACTAGGATGAAGTGGTGCCCATTGGAAGCCTTTGGGTGTATCTGACCAATGACGTCCATTCTCCAAGTAGCAAAGGGCCACGGTGAATTCATGGTGTGAAGAGGTACCAGCGGGGAGTGTATCTTATCGGCATAGATTTGACATTTGTGACATTTTTTTACATAACTGATGCAATCTCCTTCCATAGTTAACCAGAAATAGCCAAATCACATAAATTTTCTTGCCATCAAAAATCTGCTAGCGTGGGTCCCACATAAGACTCTGTGGACCTCTGCTAAAATGGTTCTGGCTTCCCGAGCACTGACACACCTTATCAGTATCTGATCCTTGCTTCTTTTGTACAAGGTTTCCCCGTCAAGGACATATCTCGAAGCTAATCATCTGATAGTGCTTTTGTCATTATCATCAGCCCCGTTGGATAAGTCCGAAACTTGATGTATTGGAGGATGTCAAAAATACCATGTGTTTTCTTCCTCCTCGTCTTCCATACTATAGCAATGGGCTGGTACCTCAAAGGTTTGTATGTTGATCGGCCCTATCTCGGCTGCCCGTCTTGCTTCGAATACGGTGACCAAAGTTGCTAGAGTGTCACCCATCTGATTATTCTCTCTTGGCAAGTCGATGAAACTGACTTCTTCAAAATCCTTGATCAAATCTTGGATCAAGTTGTAGTATTTGATCAACTTTGGATCTCTAGTCTCCCATTCTTTCTGAAGTTGATAGATTACTAAAGAAGAATCTCTGAAAACCCGAAGCACCTTGACCTTTCTCTCTATGGCTGCTCAAATTCCCATGACACAGGCTCGTACTCGGATACATTGTTGGTGCAAAAGAATTCTAGCCTACTTGTGGAAAGGTAGTAGACATTTTCGGGGGAGACCAAAATTGCCCCTATTCTATGGCCTAGGGCGTTTGATGCCCCATCAAAATAAAGCCTCCATCCTTCATTCTCGATAGTAGATGTTCCTTCGGATAGATCACAAATCGGATCTTCATCCGAGAAACTAAAATCCAATGGTTCATAATCATCTGAGGCGCGGCTTGCTAAAAGATATGCCACCACACTTCTTTTTACCGTATTCTGACTTACATAAACAATTTCGAATTCTGACAAAAGCATCTGCCAACGGGCCACTTTCTCTGTTAATGTTGGTGCTTCCATTAGAATTTTCAACGGATCTAATCGGGAGATTAAGCAAGTGGTATGATAATACATGTATTGTCAGAGCCGCTTAGTAGCCCATACCAAGGCACAACACAACATGTGGATCAACGAGTATTGTCGCAACCCTTTTTAGGAGTCTTGACGTTTTGGAAAACTTTTGTAAAATTATGGAGTCGTCACCAATCATTTTTAAAAAAAGTGTGATTGGATCACTTTTAAAACAAGCGTATCTTGATAAAATGTTTTATTTATCAAAATAACATTTTGGTATACGAGAAACAAAGAAAATAGGTTCGGGGGTCGGTTACGTGTGGGGAAGGGTTAGCTCCCCCACAACGCCCAAAAACTGGTACCTAATTGATTTCAAAAAGTGCTTTGAAAACTAGAATTTGCAAGTTCACAAAATTTTGATTTATTTGTCCACTTAGTGAATGTAAATCTATTTTAACGACCTCATCGCCCGAGAAATGAACTTTAATCACCGCCAACACTCCTGGCGCTAACCTGTCATTCCCGTTTGATAAGACACCACATTAATTAAGTTTTTACTTTTTAAAACAAACCAGAGAGAAGATTAGGTACGTTATTATTTTTTAGAATTTAGTGTTTAAACCCTAAAGAAACATCTACATTCATTTTAACTATTAAGCTTTAAATATAATTAAGTGTGTCTTATTGAAAATGAAGAATGTTTTACAACATACACGTCTCTATTCTATGTATTAAGTCCCTACTCCTAAGGTTTAACACACATACATATATACATATAAGAATAAAAGGAACAAAAAAAACTTAAATTAAATTAACTGTCAAAATAATTACTAAAATAAAGAAAAGGGTAATTAATTTTATTTATAAAAAAAATCTGTATTATGGACTAAATTAAACGAGAACCAAAATGTGAGGGTTAATTTGAAAACAGTTAAAAATTTAGTGCCAAATTGTGATGAAAAAGGACGAAATTGAATAGATTTAAAACAAAGGTGTTGCGGAGCAAGAACTGGGAAAGAAGGGCGCAGGTTATAACCGGGTACGGGTCAGGTCTACAGGTTGGTATATATAACTAATATTATAAACAAAAATCACTTTCTCCCCTTATTTCGAAACAGATCAAAACTAGTTGTATTAAAATTCTTTGAAACGTTCTTCGTGTTCTTCATGAAATGAAGAACACAATGTACATCCGCTGTGCTAGCCGCCGTTGTTGACTGCGAAATTCCCAAAAACCAACCATTTTTTTTAGAATTCGGAAACCCCAAATCAAGTTTTTTTTCACTGGAGCTACGTAGAACAACAAAATCACAGCGGTGCAACTAAAACAAAGGTAAATAACAATCCCTTTCTTTATTTAAAACAAAATTGAGCATAGGATAAGAACATTACCAGAAATATCTGCTTTATTTCACTGGGATTGCTTGAATACACTTGCAGATTTGCTACAACTTCTGGATTTCCGAATGCTATATGTATGCATCTAGTGACTGGTTGTTGTTGAATCGTATGAAATTGTCGTTGTTACAAAGAATTACAGTGAGGTTTAGATAGGTACATGAATGCTTGCATTTTATGCATGAATCCCTAAAAATCATCTAAAAGGCTTCTGTCTCGGTTTTGATTTTAAGCTAATTTGGCCATCGGCTTATGATTTGCCTCTATCTTGAATCTAATTTGCTTGATTCTTACCTCATCTTCAATTTAGGGATTAACCCTTTCCATTTTTCTTCTAATTTTCTAGCTAGGGCTTTGAATTAGGGGTTTAATTCCCTTTTGATTTTATCTTGAATTGTTGTGCTCCAATTTGAGGATTTAACCCTCTTGTTTCTCTGTTTGCATACTTCTGATAACTCGAACATTGCTGGTGAGGAGCAATCGAAGCAGAATCGGCTCAGGCATCTAATGGAGGAGATGAAACATTTGTCGGAGACTAAAAAGAAGCACGCATGGTTGCCACGTGCGAGTGGTGATCCACGTGATACACCCCAAAGTGATCTGGGTCGTTAGATCTTGTCCTGATCGAATGGCTATGCAAGTGCGGCGCTATATCATCCCCAGCTGGCGCAATCTGCACCGTTGGATCACAGATTGATCCAACGACCTTCTTTTGGCTGCGTAACAAACAAAGGAAGGAAGTTAGGGTTTGGTTTATCCAATAAAACGGGCCGAATGGGCCCTTGTATAATGGATTCTTTTTGTAATAGGCATTTCAATATAACTAATACAATATTTATTTGCTTTTAGTTCTAACTTTACTAGTAAATGGGCCGAACAGGTCTGAATCAAAGGATTCAAATATTTCTTTTTCAGTTTTATTATCTAATGCATATAACTTATGTTAATTATAACTACCATATATTATAATACCCTAAGAAAATTAGCAATATCATATGACACCTAGATAATTCTAATACTAATTACTACATTAATATTTGTAACACTAACATATGGCACATATACTAATTATGATGTAACACTAACAATGTAATATACTACTAAACCGAAAATGTTATAATTAATACAATGAAAGTGAAAGAAGTTAGGTGAAAATTCAGTGACAATAGTTGCCCCTCTTTGGTCATTCCAGTGAAACAGGAATAGAGCAAAGAACAAAAGACACTGATTTTCACCAATTACCAAACCGTCAACGCCTAAAAAAAGGTTGGTTCTATTCTCCTTGCACTCGAATATATAAGCGAGTTCTATTCTCCAAAACGGATAGGCAAGTTTCATTCTCCAAATGCCCGAATAGATAGGCAGATTCTATTCTCCTTATGCTCGAATAGATAAGCAGGTTCCATTCTCCAAATGCCCGAATGGATAGGCGGGTTCTATTCTCCAAATGCCCAAATAGATAGGCAGATTTTATGCTCGAATAGATAAGCATATTCTATTCTCCAAATGCCCGAACGGATAGACGGGTTCTATTCTCCAAATGCCCGAACAAATAGGCAGATTTTTTTCTCCTTATGCTCAAATAGATAAGCAGGTTCCATTCTCCGAATGCCCGAACGGATAGGTGGGTTCTATTCTCCAAATACCCGAACATATAGGTAGATTCTATTCTCCTTATGCTCGAATAGATAAGCAGGTTCCATTCTTCAAAAGCCTGAACGGATAGACGGGTTCTATTCTCCAAATGCCTGAACATATAGGCAGATTCTATTCTCCTTATGCTCGAATAGATAAGCAGGTTCCATTCTCCAAATGCCCAAACGGATAGGCGGGTTCTATTCTCCAAATGCCCGAACAGATAGGTAGATTCTATTCTCCTTATGCTCGAATAGATAAGCAGGTTCCATTCTCCAAATGCCCGAACGAATAGGCGGGTTCTATTCTCCTTATGCTCGAATAGATAAGTAGATTCCAAAAGATTACTTCATCCTCCATACGCTTGGATGAATAAGCGGGTCCCAAAATCTGTCAAAAATAATTGCAAATGATCCAATTAAGATGCGTATGCCCGTAGCGATGCCTAGTCATGAATGCATGTCGTATTTCTTTTGCTTTATTTCTTAACAGTTTTTCTCAAGCAATAAACACTAAAGAAACTGTGAAGCTCCGGGAAACTTGGATTATATCATCTCAAACATTTTCTCAACTCTGGCAACAGATGGTGAGTGTCTATTTTGGCCCATCCCATCAGAAAAGACAATATGACTTCTTTTCATTTCTCTATACTGAAAGACTTTGCACTAAGAAAGCTTGCAATAACTCATCCTTCAATACTAGTTGGCTTCACCAATTTCTTATTGTTAAAATTCCACCGTCCATTCCTTGGAAGGCAATCTTCACCATTGCTTGCCATACCGCATCATGGATTCAACATCATTTAATACATCTATCCCTTCCTATGACTTCTGCCTTGATTTTTCAAACATGAATGCTTTTTTGTTGCTAGGACACCTAAGAGTGTAACTCCGTGGGGATATGGGGAATGCATTGGTTTGCCATAATTAATGCATGGTAAATTGTCTAAAAGTTGCAACTGCATGCTACAATTATTGAAAAAATAATCATAGATATTTATCTCCACCATCTCTGCTTAACCATTCTCATTCTTAGTACCTCTTTGCTTCATATGATCTTTGCATATTTGCTTGCTCCATCCAGTTATCTTATATTTCTGGTTGGAAGGACTGACTCTATCCTCATATTCTTCAACACTCTTTTAGCCTTTGTCAAGTTATCATTGTAGTTGATACATCAATGTTCAGTGGCAGGCTTTTTGATGCTCTTCCAATGTCTCATATCCTTGGTTATTTCCTCCAATGTCTGTAAAATTGTTCTTATTGTTGTAGAAAACAAATTATCTTGTGTAAGCATGATGCCATAAGGTAATGTCAAAACATCTCTTGAGGGTCCTCCGTAAAGATTTGCAACAAAACCTATTTCAATCTTGAAACTCTTCACAAATTTGTCGCTCTTTATTCCCTAAGCTCCAAATTTGACCATTGAATACCTCATAGTTCCAATACCCTTCTAGACAAATTTCAAAGTAATGCTCAAAAATCTTTTGTATATTTCAAGTGATGTCAAATTTTAACCCTCATTTCAATGCAAGATGCTTTATGGAAGGATTTCAAAGGAGACAAAGAAAAAGGTCTACACAACAAAATTTTATTAGTATTGTGGCAAACACAACAAGAAATTACAAGGAAAGGAATATGCATTCAGATATCAGAAACCATAACTCCTCCTGTCATAACTTCATAAGATGCCTTGAATGTCAACTATGCTGAGTAGACCCTGGAAATAATGATTATGCAGAAAGATATGAAGCTTCCAAGTACCAAACCCCGAGGAAGGTCTTATTTGCAAATTGTCTGAGCCACCCTTTACGGGTTTTCAACTCAGATCCACCCTTGGTTTCAAAACGCCCTTTTCAGGTTTTCATTTTGAACCCTTTTTTCTTTTTCTTCTCTTTTTTTATCTTTTTCTTTTTCCTTTTTTTCTCTTTTTCTTTTTCTTTTTCTCTTTTTCTTTTTCTTTTTCTTTTTTTCTTTTTCAAACATAATACGTTTTAACCGAGTCTGAATTTATCAGGCTCTAGAGTTCGTCCCATCCATTTCGGCTAAAATTAATGCCCTCTAAGAAAACCTTTGTTACAATGTAAGGTCCCTCCCAATTCAGTGCCCATTTTCCTCGAGAATCGCTTTGGATTGAAGCTTCTTCCTCAACACCAAATCCCCCTCTTTGAATTCTCTTGGGCGAACTTTCTTCTCATGAGCCCTTATCATCCTTCTCTGATACATTTGCCCATGACAGTGCCTTTAACCTCTTTTCATCAATTAGATTAAGCTGGTCATATCTTACCTGCATCCATTATGCCTCCATAAATTTTACTTCCATTAAGACATAGAGCGATGGTATTTCAACCTCGATGGGTAGCACAGCTTCTACTCCATATACCAATGAGAAAGGTGTTTCCCTAGTGGAAGTTCTTACGGCGGTTCGATAAACATATAAAGCAAACGACAGCTTCTCATGCCAATCATTATAGGTATCAGCCATTTTGCAATAATCTTCTTAATATTATTATTCACTGCCTCTACTGCCCCATTCATCTTCGAGCGATATACCATAGAATTATGATGTTTAACATTGAACTGCTCACAGACTCCACTTATCATCTTTTTATTCAAATTAGAGGCATTATCAGTGATGATACTCTCAGGAAAGCCGTATCGACAAATGATTTCCTTTTTCAAAAACTTGCAAATCGTGGATCTGGTGTCGCTTGCATACGAGGCTGCTTCTACCCACTTTGTAAAATAATCAACGGCTACTAAGATAAAACGGTGCCCGTTTGGTGCCTTAGGGTGAATCTGACTGACGACATCAATGCCCCACAAGGAGAAAGGCCAAGGGGTTGTCATAACATGAAGAGGTTGAGGTGGCGTATGAACCTTGTCAGCATAGATTTGGCACTTGTGGCATTTGCGAGAATAGTTGATGCAATCACTTTCCATGGTTGACCAATAAATATCCAAGATGCATAATCCTTCTAGCCATGGCGAAACCACTAGGATGGGTTCCGCAATCTCTTTCATGAACTTCTTCCGCAATTAATTGAGCCATTTTTGCTCCCACGCATCTTAGAAGCACTTGATCACGACTTCTTTTGTATAAAATCTCTCCATCAAGGACATACCCTGATGCCATTTTCCTGATCATTTTCTTTTCATTCTCTGTAGCTTGCGGTGGGTATTGTTAGAATTTTACATACTGAAAGATGACACGGTACCATGGCAATCCACCCATCTCTTCTTCCACATCATAACAATGAGCTGGAGAGTTTAGCATATGTAACCTGATGGGCATCATCTCAGAACCCTCACTTACCCTAAACATGGCGGCTAAGGTGGCTAAAGCATCAACCATTTGGTTGTCTTCTCTGGGGAGATATTTGAAAGTGATCTCATCAAATTCTTTGGTCAACTCAGGACCAACTTGTGGTATTCCAACAACTTTGCATCTTTTGTCTCCCACTCGCCACGTATATGATAAATAACTAATGTAGAGTCCCCAAAAACTCTTAAAGAATGGATTTTCCTCCTTATAGCTTCTCTTAGTCCCATTATACAGGCTTTGTACTACGCCATGTTATTTGTGCAGAAGAATTTCAAACGACTGATAAAAGGGTAATAATCTCCCTCTGGTGAAACCAGAACTGCCCCTATACCTCTTCCTAATGCATTTGCTGCACCATCAAAGTTCATAACCCAAGATTCCGTGGGAGCCTCATCATTTTTTTGAGATACACATCAAGTCTTCATCAGGAAAATTAAAATTTAACGCTTTATAGTCATCACAAGCGCGACTTGCCAAAAAGTCTGCTATGGCACTCCCTTTTATCGTTTTTTGGCTCACATGTTGGATATCAAATTCTGATAATAACATTTGCCAACGCGCTAACTTTACTGATAGAGTCGGGGCCTCCATCATGAACTTCAGTGGGTCCAACTTCGAGATTAGCCACGTAACGTGATAAAGCACATATTGTCTTAGCCTTTTAGCTTACTAGACGAGAGCACAACATAGTTTTTCAATCGACGAATATCTGGTTTCACAATCAGTGAATTTCTTGCTCAAGTAGTAGATCGCCTTTTCTTTTCATCCAGTATCGTCATGTTGCCTGATAAGTGTTCAAAAGTACTATTTTTATTACCCTTTTTACTCATATTATTGTCAGACTTAAGCTCATATTAGTTGCATAATTAGTTATTCATGCATTAATTCATGTTTTTTTCCACTGTTGAGCTTGATTACATAACTTGGTGATTTTTGTGGAAAAAGATGCTGCTTTGGTGTGTTTTTGTGTGTGTATGTGCAGGATCACTTGCCAAAGCAATGCCGAGCTAGTTGCCAGGGCAATGCATGAAGGATATGCCGAGCTAGTTGCCAGGGCAATGCATGAAGGAGACGCCGAGCCAGTTGCCATGGCAATTGTCGACAAAGAGAAAATGCAATAGGGATGTCGAAATTGATGACTAGACAAGCCCAAGATGACGTGGAGCAAAGCCCAAACCCAAAGGAATTTGATTTCCATGCAGAGATTAAAGAAGAATTAAATTCCAAGAAGATAGGAGAAGTTCTAGTAGGAATACAATTATAATAAAGAATTATATTCTTTAAAGATAATTTAATTCCAACTCAAACTCCTCCTCAAAGAAGGACTTTGGCCTAGCCCTATAAATAGCAAGGAGATTTCGACAATCCATATAGAGAAAAATAGAGAAATTTCGACAAGAGAGCATTAGGGGAAATTTCGACTTCTTCTTCTTCTTTGCTTCCATTAGATTCATGGTTTGGGGATTATTCTTTGTATATCTTTTGAACCCAACCATAAACTAACTTGATCGGTTGGGGTTATTGTGTTTTGTTGTTGTGAGAAACTATTGGATTTTGTTTAGGTAATAAGAGTTTGCACTTTTCTATTTCAAGGTTTACTCATTCTTGGCTTTTATTCTTGTTTGCGAGTGAATTAGGAGAAGATCTCGTAACTTCATCTATTTATCTAATATCGGGAGAGTTAGATTCAAGAAACGAATGAGTATGGACTTTATTCAATCTATTGATGGTGAAGATTAATCCGGCTTAGGAATAAGTTAAGGATTTCAACGGCTAAGAGGAGCGCAAGATTGGTTGTTGTTCACCCTTGATTCACGCAGTGATGTATTATCAAGGCATGCACAAGTAGCTAGAGTTTCGACTTAGGGATAAGAAGAAACCATTGAAGAACGCTCTGCCGAACCTTGAAGTTGCTGCCCATACGCCCAAGTAGTTGCCCAACTAGTTGCCCAGGCAACCATCGATTAGTTGCCAAGGCAACCCCGTTGTGCAAGTTGCCCCGGCAACTGAGTTGCCCGTGCACTCTTTTACCAAAACGATCCAATCGGCTATCACACCTCAACTCACGATAACCTGGCCTATCTCTCTCTTTTTCTTTCATCTATTCTTTTAGTTTATTGCTCTTAGTTTACTCGTTAATTAGAACTCCTATTATCAATTGTGTTTTTACTTTTCACGGTCACAAGAACTTAAGCAAAGTGGCCCAAACCAATCCTCGTGGAGACGATACTCGATACTCATATCACTTTATTACTTGCGACGTGTATACTTGCACATTTGCGTAGCACTTATCACACGCAACAAGTTTTTGGCGCCGTTGTTGGGATTGGCAATTGGTGTTAGTTGTTTTTGTTATTGCATTTTTCTTCTCTTAGTTTTACTAACTTTTCTTTTGTTTGTTTTATTTATCAAAAAAATTAGGTGCGCTACAAAGTTAAGGAACATCAACATGTTGGGAAATAAAAGCCAATCTATTTGAGAGATGATGTTGGAAGATATGAATCAATCCAATCAAGAGTTCCTTGCACCCTTTGATGATTACCTATACCAACCGAGAAAAGCCCAAAGAACTTATACCATGGAAAATCTTGTGCTATGTGTGGAGAACATCATGTGTTTGAAAATTGCCCTCACATTTTTGGTGCATATAACTACATGGAGGACCATAGAGGGAACCAGCAGCAAAATTCTTCATGGTATGGTCAAAAAGCTCAAATTTTTTTTTACCATAACAATTTTGCCGCGACAACAGATATGCCATGGCAATGTAGTCCTTTTCAAGAGCATTCCAATCCCTTGGAGGAAACGTTACTAGCTTCCTTGGCTAGACTTGACGGATCAATTGAAGAGATTCGAGAACTATCAAAATCTATGGATACGAGGATAGCTCAGTGGGATGCAACCTTAGGGGATTCAGAAGATCAATTGGGGAGATCCACATATGTCATGGATAACATGCACCAACAATTCATTCCTAGGGATACTGACGTCCCAAGGCAAGAGGATAAGGAGCAATACAAAGAAATCTCTCTGATGTGTGAGGAACAACTAGAACCTCAAAGTCAAGAGGATGCCAATGAGAGAGACTGCCCAACACATGATGAGCTTGAACAACAAATTGCCTTGGAAATGATTGAGGAGCCTAAACAGAGCAATGCCGCGACAACACTCGGTGAAGCTAAGAACAACAATACTACAGCAAATTCTGAGGAACCTGATGCCCAGAAGGTTACAACGTTGATGTTGAAGCAGAAATCTGTAGATTGCTCTCATCTACGATTGCCACGACAATTACACGACCACATGCAAGATCAACGAGATGATAATACTTTGCCAATGGAATATGAGCAGGTAATAGTTAAACCTTTTGAATTCTTTAAAAACTCACCTCGTCCATTGCAGGTATGTCTTGAGGAATCGAGGTTGGTAGATTTGAAGCAATCAAATCTCTCGATGGAGATGTTTGAGAGGCCAAAAGAAAAAGGTGTTTGGATTCATAAAGCTCTTCAGAAAATTGATTCTTCCCTTGACTTAAAGCAAAATTTGACAACTGATTGCCACGGCAATTGGCTTGAGCAACAATTGCCACGACAACAAAGGCTACATCCAACCATGATAGAAGTCGACAAGAATGAGGTAATTGAATGGTTGAGAATGGATATAATTTTTCCTATTAATATATTTGTGCCTCCAGGAATAGTAGAAAGGTGGAGAGTATACATGGACTACAAGCGAACAAAGAAGAAAGACACATCCACCATGGTAACGCAAAAGGGAGTAGTGGCAAGCACATTGGCCAAACTCTTTTTGGGCAATATTATCACCCGATGGAGGGTGCGGATGGACTATAAGAAGTATAAAAAACGGCAACCTTCAACACCGCAGCAACTCCTGATACGCACGCCTCGGCAACCATAGACGCGCACGCCTCGGCAACCCCTGACGCCGCGGCAACCATGGATGTGCATGCCTCGGCAACCCTCGACGCCACGACAACTACTGATACATTTATTTTTATTTTTATTTTTTGAACTATTTTGTTCTATTATTTTTGGTTATTTTTTCTCTTTATTTTTTAGGATATATTTTATTTTTCTTCATTATCTTTAGTCTCCAGGTTTTCTTTTCCAAAACAAGACTCACAACCACCATGCTAAGGAAATTTACTGCCGACTACTCGCCACAGCAACCACAACAGAAACTGGCGATGCCCAGGCAACAACAATGGCTTCGGCAACTACTGATGCACATGCAAGTAAACCTGCATCGGCAAACATGGATCAAATCAAGGCAATGCTATTCACGCGGTACCAGCCACAAGCATTCAACCACTGACCGGAAATTGAATCAAGCAAACGGCACGAAGGAAACTCATCACTCGAGGTGACGACCTCTCTGACTAACTCATTTCATTTAGTTTCTTTTAAATTTTGTTCCACTTTTACGTGCATTGAGGACAATGCTTCTCTCGAGTTTGTGGGGGGTGTTGGTTTCTAGTTAGTTTCATGTTTAGTTGCATTAATCTTTAGCAATCACATATAGGTTGCATATGTTACTTGCCATGCCTTTAATTTGATTTAATTGCTTAAGACTTGTTGAATATCCAATGATGAATTTTTACCACTGCACTTAATTGAAAGAACCTTTAATTTTAGGATTACATGAAAAGAACTAAGAATTTTACTATGATTCTGAATTTTTTTTTACACGGTTGTGGCTTGTTGATTGAAAGAAACTTAGTGAACTTAGGTTACTTAAAATTTGGGTAAATTTGAAAATTAAAAGTTAAATCCTTGCTAGAGGTGCCTGAAACTGGCTCTAGTAGTAAATGCACTTTCTTGCTAGAGGTGCCTGAAACTGGCTCTAGTAGTTAATGCACATTAAAGAATCGCTAGAGATGCCCGAAATTGGCTCTAGTCGACTAAAATAAAATGAGAAATTGCTTACTTTACTAGAGGTGCCCGAAATTGGCTCTAGTGAAAATTAAAATAAATGCCCCAGTAATTAAATTGATAAAAGCCTACTATTCACATAGAATCTTGAAAATCAACTTGTACACAACTACGCACACACATTGTCACGAGCACTATAGTTTGGTTCCGGGTAATTTTTGTGTTATCCAAAAAATTAAAAGGTGATCATACTTTGTGCCACGGTTCCGGGTTTGAATTCAAGTTTGAAGCATGTCTTTGATGATTAAAGTCTTGGCAAGTAATTGTGAGTTTGCATTGCTTGAGGACAAGCAATAGTTCGAGTTTGGGGCGGTGATAAGTGTTCAAAAGTACTATTTTTATTACCCTTTTACTCATATTATTGTCGACTTTAAGCTCATATTAGTTGCATAATTAGTTATTCATGCATTAATTCATGTTTTTTTCCACCGTTGAGCTTGATTACATAACTTGGTGATTTTTGTGGAAAAAGATGCTGCTTTGGTGTGTTTTTGTGTGTGTATGTGCAGGATCACTTGCCAAAGCAATGCCGAGCTAGTTGCCAGGGCAATGCATGAAGGATATGCCGAGCTAGTTGCCAGGGCAATGCATGAAGGAGACGCCGAGCCAGTTGCCATGGCAATTGTCGACAAAGAGAAAATGCAATAGGGATGTCGAAATTGATGACTAGACAAGCCCAAGATGACGTGGAGCAAAGCCCAAACCCAAAGGAATTTGATTTCCATGCAGAGATTAAAGAAGAATTAAATTCCAAGAAGATAGGAGAAGTTCTAGTAGGAATTCAATTATAATAAAGAATTATATTCTTTAAAGATAATTTAATTCCAACTCAAACTCCTCCTCAAAGAAGGACTTTGGCCTAGCCCTATAAATAGCAAGGAGATTTCGACAATCCATATAGAGAAAAATAGAGAAATTTCGACAAGAGAGCATTAGGGGAAATTTCGACTTCTTCTTCTTCTTTGCTTCCATTAGATTCATGGTTTGGGGATTATTCTTTGTATATCTTTTGAACCCAACCATGAACTAACTTGATCGGTTGGGGTTATTGTGTTTTGTTGTTGTGAGAAACTATTGGATTTTGTTTAGGTAATAAGAGTTTGCACTTTTATATTTCAAGGTTTACTCATTCTTGGCTTTTGTTCTTGTTTGCGAGTGAATTGGGAGAGGATCTCGTAACTTCATCTATTTATCTAATATCGGGAGAGTTAGATTCAAGAAACGAATGAGTATGGTCTTTATTCAATCTATTGATGGTGAAGATTAATCCGGCTTAGGAATAAGTTAAGGATTTCAACGGCTAAGAGGAGCGCAAGATTGGTTGTTGTTCACCCTTGATTCACGCAGTGATGTATTATCAAGGCATGCACAAGTAGCTAGAGTTTCGACTTAGGGATAAGAAGAAACCATTGAAGAACGCTCTGCCGAACCTTGAAGTTGCTGCCCATATGCCCAAGTAGTTGCCCAACTAGTTGCCCAGGCAACCATCGATTAGTTGCCAAGGCAACCCCGTTGTGCAAGTTGCCCCGGCAACTGAGTTGCCCGTGCACTCTTTTACCAAAACGATCCAATCGGCTATCACACCTCAACTCACGATAACCTGGCCTATCTCTCTCTTTTTCTTTCATCTATTCTTTTAGTTTATTGCTCTTAGTTTACTCGTTAATTAGAACTCCTATTATCAATTGTGTTTTTACTTTTCACAAAG
The DNA here is from genome assembly GCA_019671005.1 of Hibiscus mutabilis. Classification (NCBI taxonomy): domain Eukaryota; kingdom Viridiplantae; phylum Streptophyta; class Magnoliopsida; order Malvales; family Malvaceae; genus Hibiscus; species Hibiscus mutabilis. The sequence continues at coordinate 63,570,247 of CM033715.1, forward strand.
GCAAGAACTTAAGCAAAGTGGCCCAAACCAATCCTCGTGGAGACGATACTCGATACTCATATCACTTTATTACTTGCGACGTGTATACTTGCACATTTGCGTAGCACTTATCACACGCAACAAGTTTTTGGCGCCGTTGCCGGGGATTGGCAATTGGTGTTAGTTGTTTTTGTTATTGCATTTTTCTTCTCTTAGTTTTACTAACTTTTCTTTTTGTTTGTTTTATCAAAAAAAAAATTAGGTGCGCTACAAGTTAAGGAACATCAACATGTTGGGAAATAAAAGCCAATCTATTTGAGAGATGATGTTGGAAGATATGAATCAATCCAATCAAGAGTTCCTTGCACCCTTTGATGATTACCTATACCAACCGAGAAAAGCCCAAAGAACTTATACCATGGAAAATCTTGTGCTATGTGTGGAGAACATCATGTGTTTGAAAATTGCCCTCACATTTTTGGTGCATATAACTACATGGAGGACCATAGAGGGAACCAGCAGCAAAATTCTTCATGGTATGGTCAAAAAGCTCAAATTTTTTTACCATAACAATTTTGCGCGACAACAGATATGCCATGGCAATGTAGTCCTTTTCAAGAGCATTCCAATCCCTTGGAGGAAACGTTACTAGCTTCCTTGGCTAGACTTGACGGATCAATTGAAGAGATTCGAGAACTATCAAAATCTATGGATACGAGGATAGCTCAGTGGGATGCAACCTTAGGGGATTCAGAAGATCAATTGGGGAGATCCACATATGTCATGGATAACATGCACCAACAATTCATTCCTAGGGATACTGACGTCCCAAGGCAAGAGGATAAGGAGCAATACAAAGAAATCTCTCTGATGTGTGAGGAACAACTAGAACCTCAAAGTCAAGAGGATGCCAATGAGAGAGACTGCCCAACACATGATGAGCTTGAACAACAAATTGCCTTGGAAATGATTGAGGAGCCTAAACAGAGCAATGCCGCGACAACACTCGGTGAAGCTAAGAACAACAATACTACAGCAAATTCTGAGGAACCTGATGCCCAGAAGGTTACAACGTTGATGTTGAAGCAGAAATCTGTAGATTGCTCTCATCTACGATTGCCACGACAATTACACGACCACATGCAAGATCAACGAGATGATAATACTTTGCCAATGGAATATGAGCAGGTAATAGTTAAACCTTTTGAATTCTTTAAAAACTCACCTCGTCCATTGCAGGTATGTCTTGAGGAATCGAGGTTGGTAGATTTGAAGCAATCGAAATCTCTACTGATGGAGATGTTTGAGAGGCCAAAAGAAAAAGGTGTTTGGATTCATAAAGCTCTTCAGAAAATTGATTCTTCCCTTGACTTAAAGCAAAATTTGACAACTGATTGCCACGGCAATTGGCTTGAGCAACAATTGCCACGACAACAAAGGCTACATCCAACCATGATAAGCCGACAAGAATGAGGTAATTGAATGGTTGAGAATGGATATAATTTTTCCTATTAATATATTTGTGCCTCCAGGAATAGTAGAAAGGTGGAGAGTATACATGGACTACAAGCGAACAAAGAAGAAAGACACATCCACCATGGTAACGCAAAAGGGAGTAGTGGCAAGCACATTGGCCAAACTCTTTTTGGGCAATATTATCACCCGATGGAGGGTGCGGATGGACTATAAGAAGTATAAAAAACGGCAACCTTCAACACCGCAGCAACTCCTGATACGCACGCCTCGGCAACCATAGACGCGCACGCCTCGGCAACCCCTGACGCCGCGGCAACCATGGATGTGCATGCCTCGGCAACCCTCGACGCCACGACAACTACTGATACATTTATTTTTATTTTTATTTTTGAACTATTTTGTTCTATTATTTTTGGTTATTTTTTCTCTTTATTTTTTAGGATATATTTTATTTTTCTTCATTATCTTTAGTCTCCGTGTTTTCTTTTCCAAAACAAGACTCACAACCACCATGCTAAGGAAATTTATCACGACTACTCGCCACAAAGAACCACAATGAAAATCAAGCGATGCCCAGTGCAACAACAATGGCTTCGGCAACTATCGATGCACATGCAAGTAAACCTGCATCGCAAACATGGATCAAATCAAGGCAATGCTATTCACGCGGTACCAGCCACAAGCATTCAACCACTGACCGGAAATTGAATCAAGCAAACGGCACGAAGGAAACTCATCACTCGAGGTGACGACCTCTCTGACTAACTCATTTCATTTAGTTTCTTTTAAATTTTGTTCCACTTTTACGTGCATTGAGGACAATGCTTCTCTCGAGTTTGTGGGGTGTTGGTTTCTAGTTAGTTTCATGTTTAGTTGCATTAATCTTTAGCAATCACATATAGGTTGCATATGTTACTTGCCATGCCTTTAATTTGATTTAATTGCTTAAGACTTGTTGAATATCCAATGATGAATTTTTTACCACTGCACTTAATTGAAAGAACCTTTAATTTTAGGATTACATGAAAAGAACTAAGAATTTTACTATGATTCTGAATTTTTTTTTACACGGTTGTGGCTTGTTGATTGAAAGAAACTTAGTGAACTTAGGTTACTTAAAATTTGGGTAAATTTGAAAATTAAAAGTTAAATCCTTGCTAGAGGTGCTCAAACTGCTCTAGTAGTAAATGCACTTTCTTGCTAGAGGTGCCTGAAACGGCTCTAGTAGTTAATGCACATTAAAGAATCGCTAGAGATGCCCAAATTGGCTCTAGTCGACTAAAATAAAATGAGAAATTGCTTACTTTACTAGAGGTGCCCGAAATTGGCTCTAGTGAAAATTAAAATAAATGCCCCATAATTAAATTGATAAAAGCCTACTATTCACATAGAATCTTGAAAATCAACTTGTACACAACTACGCACACACATTGTCACGAGCACTATAGTTTGGTTCCGGGTAATTTTTGTGTTATCCAAAAATTAAAAGGTGATCATACTTTGTGCCACGGTTCCGAGGTTTGAATTCAAGTTTGAAGCATGTCTTTGATGATTAAAGTCTTGGCAAGTAATTGTGAGTTTGCATTGCTTGAGGACAAGCAATAGTTCGAGTTTGGGGCGGTGATAAGTGTTCAAAAGTACTATTTTTATTACCCTTTTTACTCATATTATTGTCGGACTTAAGCTCATATTAGTTGCATAATTAGTTATTCATGCATTAATTCATGTTTTTTTCCACTTTGTTGAGCTTGATTACATAACTTGGTGATTTTTGTGGAAAAAGATGCTGCTTTGGTGTGTTTTTTGTGTGTGTATGTGCAGGATCACTTGCCAAAGCAATGCCGAGCTAGTTGCCGTGGCAATGCATGAAGGATATGCCGAGCTAGTTGCCGTGGCAATGCATGAAGGAGACGCTGAGCCAGTTGCCATGGCAATTGTCGACAAAGAGAAAATGCAATAGGGATGTCGAAATTGATGACTAGACAAGCCCAAGATGACGTGGAGCAAAGCCCAAACCCAAAGGAATTTGATTTCCATGCAGAGAGATTAAAGAAGAATTAAATTCCAAGAAGATAGGAGAAGTTCTAGTAGGAATTCAATTATAATAAAGAATTATATTCTTTAAAGATAATTTAATTCCAACTCAAACTCCTCCTCAAAGAAGGACTTTGGCCTAGCCCTATAAATAGCAAGGAGATTTCGACAATCCATATAGAGAAAAAATAGAGAAATTTCGACAAGAGAGCATTAGGGAAATTTCGACTTCTTCTTCTTCTTTGCTTCCATTAGATTCATGGTTTGGGGATTATTCTTTGTATATCTTTTTTGAACCCAACCATGAACTAACTTGATCGGTTGGGGTTATTGTGTTTTGTTGTTGTGAGAAACTATTGGATTTTGTTTAGGTAATAAGAGTTTGCACTTTTATATTTCAAGGTTTACTCATTCTTGGCTTTTGTTCTTGTTTGCGAGTGAATTGGGAGAGGATCTCGTAACTTCATCTATTTATCTAATATCGGGAGAGTTAGATTCAAGAAACGAATGAGTATGGTCTTTATTCAATCTATTGATGGTGAAGATTAATCCGGCTTAGGAATAAGTTAAGGATTTCAACGGCTAAGAGGAGCGCAAGATTGGTTGTTGTTCACCCTTGATTCACGCAGTGATGTATTATCAAGGCATGCACAAGTAGCTAGAGTTTCGACTTAGGGATAAGAAGAAACCATTGAAGAACGCTCTGCCGAACCTTGAAGTTGCTGCCCATATGCCCAAGTAGTTGCCCAACTAGTTGCCCAGGCAACCATCGATTAGTTGCCAAGGCAACCCCGTTGTGCAAGTTGCCACGGCAACTGAGTTGCCCGTGCACTCTTTTACCAAAACGATCCAATCGGCTATCACACCTCAACTCACGATAACCTGGCCTATCTCTCTCTTTTTCTTTCATCTATTTTTTTAGTTTATTGCTCTTAGTTTACTCGTTAATTAGAACTCCTATTATCAATTGTGTTTTTACTTTTCACAGTGCAGTAACTTAAGCAAAGTGGCCCAAACCAATCCCTGTGGAGACGATACTCGATACTCATATCACTTTATTACTTGCGACGTGTATACTTGCACATTTGCGTAGCACTTATCACACGCAACATTGCCCTAACACACAACCCATGGAGTTTTCATAGACTGTTAGGTACAAGATCAGTGGTCTCCGCGAAACAGGTGGTATTAGTACTGGAGGATTACTCAACTGCTCTTTAATTTTTTCCAAAGCCACTTAACATTCTTCATTCCATGTCCCCGGCTATTCTTCGTCCAACTTCTCATATGTTCCTGGGTCTTATATCCATGACCACAAACTCAATTTTCCTCATATGAGAACTATCTATTGGCAGCTTCATTAGTGTGGTTAACGGTAGAACGTTTAGCGCCGATCCATTATCAATTAGGACTCCGGGTAACATATGTCCTTTACATCTGGTATTGATGTGTAAAGCCTTGCACGACCCCGTTCCTTCACCTAGTATTTTCTCATAATTAAAGGAAATGAAGTTGTTGACAACAATGTTACCGACTAACATGTCCATCTTATCAGTTGTGATCTTCTTTGGTACGAATGTCCGGTTCAGAATCTTTAACAAGGCCTCACGGTGGCCCTCAAAACTTAACAACAGAGAAAGCATAGAAATTCGAGCTGGAAGCTTGTAGAGTTGCTCCATGACGCTGTTTTCACTATGTCTTAAAATCTTCAAAAATTATTGAGCCTCTAATTCTTTTACAGGCTCGTGATATGATGTCGGTTTCTCTTTGAAGAAATCTCTATTATCTTCTTTCTCAGGTTCTTCAGCAGAACCTTTCCTCTGCACTGCATCTCTATCCTATACTATTGGTTGGGAATAAAGCCTTCCACTCTTTGTGAAATGACTCACCTAATTGATTGGCTCTTCTTTCTCTTTAACAGATGTTTCTCCTGGAGCTGCCATCGAACAAGCATAATTCCAAAGGAACTGCTTGCTATCCTTGTATGGAAACGGGGTTGGCGCCTTAATTATAAGCCACAGGGTTACACCCCTTGTCGGCTCACTAGCTCTTATTTTAGCCTTAATAACTAAAGGCTTCATTCCAGATTAATCTCTTCTAGAGGGTGACTCCTCTGATGCACATACGTCCAGTGGGCATTCCTTGTCTTCCTTTTCAATGAACTCAAGTTCTTTTTTCATTCATCTTGTCTTGAACTAGTTGCCTAAATTCTAAGCAACAACCAATCTCATGTCCTTCCTTCATGTGGTACTCACAGTACGCTTTATTTTCAATTTCTGGGCTCTTTCTTCCAACATCCCAACTGCCACCATTTGAGCCCATATCCACCTCATGGGAGCTCTAACTTCAGAAACACATTCCTTAACCACCTTATCCTCCTCCTCTATGATTGCATTCACACCTGCCTTTTGATGATTTGGCAAAGGGTTTTCCTTTTCTTCTGATGTACCAAATGATAACATCCTTGATTTTCTTAAGACATCCACTACCCTTTTGAATGCAGTACAATTTTCAATGGTATGCCCCATAACTCCTGCATGGTATTCACATTGTGCCTTCTCATCATACCATGGTGGGTATGGTGGTGAGAATGGGGGAACATGTCTTGGCAGCACCATTTGGGATTTGACCAGTTCAGCAAACAATTCTGTATATGTCATGGGATAGGAGGAAAATATGGTTTCGAGCTCCCTTGATATCTTCGTTCTTCTTTCGGAGGATTTGTGACTACTGGAGCTGTGGTCGAGATATTGGGTTTGTTGAAGACTACCCTTTTTGAGTAACCGGGGTTATAGACATTAGTGGCATTGACTTTATTGTCTCTCTTTTTGTATGATTTCTTTATTTCCCCACTGTCCAAACTTCCATTTTTCATGGCCGTAAGTATCAACTCTCCATTTATAAACATGTCCGCAAAACTCTTTGTGGCATGATTGAGCATACGATCATAGAAAGAACCCTTTAATGTCTCCACGAACATTAGGGTGATCTCATTTTCCAGCAATGGTGGTTGGACTTGGGCAGCTATATCCCTCCATCTTTGCGCATACTGGTGGAAGCTCTCATGATGCTTTTGCTCCATCCCTTGCAGAACCAAACGGGTTGGAATCATGTCTGAAACATGCTTGCAGTACTCACGGAAGGCTCTGGACAAATCTTTCCATAATCTGATGTTAACTCGGCTTAGCTGCGTGTAGCTGATCCTACTAGACTATCTTAGAAGCAATGGATAAGCAACTTCTCGTTCTCAAGATACATCGACATTTTCCTGCAATATATATTTAGATGTGCTACAAGTCACGTAGTTCCATTATATTTTTCGAAGTCAAGAACCTTGAACTTTGGTGGTACTACCAGATCAGTCACTAAGCTTAAATCCTTGGCATCCACTCCTCCATATATACCTCATTCTTAAAAATATTTAATCATTCCCACCAGTTTCTCATAGCGATCTTCCCATTTCTTCTCAGTTTTTGCTTTATCGGTAATTTCATCGAGATCATGTACCTCAATAACCTCTTCACAGTTTATCTTCCTATCATTTTGAGCCAATTTTTCAGCAAAATGTGGTGAAATCTTAGCCTTAGAAGATTGAGGAACGAAGGCCATCCCCTGAAATTTTGGCACAACATTTGCTTCTTCGCCAACTTCCATTGTGTCTAGGTTCTTAAAGCCTAACATGGCTGCAATTGAACCAATTATCTTTTTATGAACTAACTCCATCTATTGCTTCAGATCTGTCTCCAGCTTGTCTAGCCTATCCTTGGTACTCTTATGGTTGCTTTCTAAGTCCGTCACTCTGTCTTCCATTGCTTCGACTTGAGATTGAGTACCGTACTTTTGTTTTTGCTATTTTGATTTTCTGTCATTTTTATTTAAGTTAGATTTTTATTATGTCATGTATGTATGCACAAATGTAAACACAAATGCAAAGAAAAGCTATGAAACAAAGAAGAAAGAAATTCAAATGCATGAATGCAAGCGAAGGGCCATCAATTCCATGAAACATCTGCTCAAGAAACAACTCTTGTATTAAATATGAAGTGGTCCTTATTACATCAAATTTCATTTACAAATATTTTCCAGCCTGAATTCCTAGTTCCTTGATTTCTTCAATGAGCCACATAAGCCTTGGTCCCACTTCTCCTGCTGGTTTGACGTACTGACGAAGAGCTGTAGCTTCAGTGGCTAACATTACCTCGTGTCGAGCCATATCCTATACTTGGGTCATGACAGTCCTATCAAACTCATCCCATTCTTGAAATCTTCTAGAAATGTCTCTAAGACGAGTGAACCAATAATCATTACCTCAATCAGCTATGTCTTCAAGGACCAGGATCTTCATCCTATATTCCTGGATGATGTTACCCATTCCTTCAACCCGTTTCTTCAAGATATCATTCTCACTTAGACATGCATGAAGTTCAATATAGGTGTGATAATTCTAGAGTCTATGCAACGAGTGGTTCAGATCATCTATTTTTGCTTGCAACTTAGTAACACAAGCTTGGCTCTACCTCAGCTTCGCACTGGCCTGGTCATATGCCTTCTACAACTCAAATAAGTGGATCTTATTGTCGTGGGCTTTCTTTTTCCATGCAACCACACTTTTTTTTTCACTTTCATGAGATCGTTTGCCATTTCCATTTTCAGTTGCCATCTTACCTTTCTTATGCTCTTCAACAAGGGCTCGTTTATATTTCTCGACCTTGCGCCTTCCTCGTTCCTTTTATTTTTCTACAACGTGCTCGATTTCTTGCTTCCACTGCTCTAGATCTTTCTTAGATCAGCATTTCGGACGACGGTCCAGAGTTTGAGGAAGTCAACCCTTTAAACCTCAAACTTCTTTTCTAGGTCTTCATACAGCTTTATCACTCACTTTGTCTCCCCTTTATACTTCTCAACATCAAAGCTTGACTCAAACTTGTCTTTTTGGTTATGCTCTCGTAAGGCTTCTATCTCCAACTTAGCCCTTCTTAATTCTTCTCTTAGGATGTCAGCTTCTGTAGGGACTACCTTTAAGTGTTCTTCTAGAGACTTGGCCTGTCCGGATGTAGGTGCTATGACTTTGTCATTTACTCTCGTATGCCTCCAAATATCATAGTCTGGGGTGTACATGCAATGTTTATCAGATTCTAACTTCATATGATAACAGTGGTTCCACGCATCACTGATTGTCTGAATATTCTGTCTGAACTCTCCTTGGAACTCGAATTCTGATGAGCCAAGGCTAGTAGTGAATGGGATGAACTATCGAGACCCAAATTGACGAGATACTAGCAAAGGAGCACATCCAATTCCTCCCCACACTTATAAAAAATCTTGGTATGACCCATCCAAGGAACCCTCCATCTGATTTCTTCGTCACGACGATCCCTAAATATATCAATCCATTTATTGTTCTTAACAGCGGGCCACTCCTTTGCCAAAAATTCTCGAAGAGGTGAGAAGTTCGAGGAAAACACATTTGATAAGGCCAATGTTGGGCATTTCCAGAAGTGACTAAGAGCCCAAACTTGCAGAAGCGGAGCACATCCTCCAAAACGGACACCTTTGACTTTTTGACAAGCATTGAGGGAAATGAAGGTCTCAGCAAATATAGCTAGCACCGGATTGGCTCCTCTCTTTAACTGTTCAACGAAATCAAGTAATGCCACATCAATATTCCCTAGAACCTTTGGAAAGATGACTAAACCATAAATTGCAATGGCTAGGAGATCAATTATCTTTTCTCTGTTGGGGTGAATCGAAATTATACTTCTGATGCTTGACCAAGGGAAATTAAAGGGGCGTCCTCTCTTTCTTATCAACCCCTTGACCCAACCATCACTCACGCCAGCGAACGCTTGAAGCTTTGCATGTGGGTTTTTGTTTTTTGGAAGCTTGGCATAGACCCAATTCTTCTTCACTTTGCACAGGTTGAAAAGGGCTAAATACTCCTCAAATGTAGGCATCATATCTTCTTTGTTAAAAATGAAGCATTAATACCCTGGATTCTAGAATTGAACCAAGGTTTTTAGAAATTGTTCATCAACCTTCAAGTACAAGAGATAGGCTATGTCACCATAGACTTCATGGAACAACTGCTTAGTCTCATAATCAAAGTGCTCCCAGATTTCTCGCAATTCTTGCACATTGTTCTGTTTGATACTGACGTGGACATATTTTGAAGTCTCTATCTCATGATCAGCTGCTAGACTATCTCCAAATGTTTGTTGGTTCACCTCAGACCAATGTCGCACCTTTGCATTCTCAACTTCACTTTTCAAAATCCTTCCGTCCATAACAATAGCTTTTCAAAGTTGAGCAATGATATTGAGAATCAACCCCTTCTAAATATGTAATGATGCTACATGAATGGATATGCAAAACAACAAAACAAGGGGAAGAAAGATTAGAATCAAGAAAACACTGAGAATTTCATAAAAAAAATCTGGACAGCACATTCCAACACTCCAGGACATGTCTCCCCTTATTACTAAAACCCTAGTTTTCCACATGGCTCTATTGGGGTGGGCTCTAAGTTCTCAAATAGTTGAGTTCTAAAAGGTACCCAAGCTGTCCTTGCTATCCCCTACTAAGGGTAGCAAAGCCCCTGGTTCTCACCCATTATAGGTTTCAAACGAACCAAGTTCAACTCGGGAGGACTCACTTCCTATGTCTTCTCGAAGAATCAGTATCCTTACGAAGACATGAGGCATATGATTCCCGAAGGTACTTGCTAGGCTCATACAGAGAATCAATATTCTGACATGAGCAAAGCATTTTCCCCTCACTTAACAATTGGGTGGAGCTCGGGAATAGAGCTTTTTGCAACAATTTTTTAAATGCGTAAAATAGAATTAAATTCATTAAGCGGACAAACAAATTGAAACCTTTGTGAACTTACAAATTTATTTTTCTAAAAACATTTTGAAAACAATTTGTGTCCTAACCCTCTTTTGTTTTTTTGGAAAAAACAAAATGTCCCCAGTGGGGTTGCCAAGCTGTCGCAACCCTTTTTAGGAGTTTTGACGTTTTGGAAAACTTTAGTAAAATCACGGAGTCCCCACCAATCTTTTTTTTAAAAAGTGTGATTGGATCACTTTTAAATAAGAGTATCTTGATAAAACGTTTTATTTATCAAAATAACATTTTGGTCCACGGAAAACAAAGAAGACAGGTTCGGGGGTCGGTTACCTGTGGGGAAGGGTTAGCACCCCCACAACGCCTAAAAACTGGTACCTAATTGATTTCAAAAAGTTCTTTGAAAACTGGAATTTGCAAGTTCACAAAATTTTGATTTATTTGTCTGCTTAGAGAATATAAATCTATTTTAACGGCCTTATCGCCCGAGAAATAAACTTTAATCACCGCCAACACTCTTGGCACTAACTCGTCATTCCCGTTTCATAAGGCACCACATTAATTAAGTTTTCACTTTTTAAAACAAACTAGAGAGAAGATTAGGTGTGTTATTTTTTTAGAATTTAGTGTTTAAACCCTAAAGAAACATCTACATTCATTTTAACTATTAAGGTTTAAATATAATTAAGTGTGTCTTATTGAAAATGAAGAATGTTTTACATCATACACGTCTCTATTCTATGTTTTAAGTCCCTAATCCTAAGGTTTAACACACATACATATATACATATAAGAATAAAAGGAACAAAGAAAACTTAAATTAAATTAACTGTCAAAATAATTGCTAAAATAAAGAAAAGGACAATTAATTTTATTTATAAAAAATCTGTATTATGGACTAAATTAAAAGAAAACCAAAATGTGAGGGTTAATTTGAAAACAATTAAATATTCAGTGCCAAATTGTGATGAAAAAGGACGAAAATGAATAGATTTAAAACAAAAGGTGCTGCGGAGCAAGAACCGAGAAAGAAGGGTGTGGGTTATAACTGGGTACGGGTCAGGTCTACGGGTTGGTATACATAACTAATATTATAAACAAAAATCACTTTCTCCCTTTATTTCCAAACAGATCAAAACCGGTTATATTAAAATTCTTTGAAATGTTCTTTGTGTTCTTCATTTCATAAAGAACACGATGAACATCCATCGTACCGGCCGCCTTCCACCGGTGCCGGTCGCCGTTGTCGGCGGCGAAATTCCTAGAAACCAACCATTTTTTCAAGAATCTGGCAACCCCAAATCAAGCTTTTTTCTCGCTAGAGTTACAGAGAACAACAAAATCACGGTGGTGCAACTAAAATAGAGGTAAAATAACATTCCATTTCTTTATTTAAAACAAAATTGAACATAGGATAAGAACATTACCATAAATATCTTCTTTATTTCACTGGGATTGCTTGAATACACTTGCCGATTTGCTACAACTTCTGGATTTTCGAATGCTATATGTATGTATCTAGTGACTAATTGTTGTTGAATCGTATGAAATTGTCGTTGTTACAAAGAATTACAGTGGGGTTTATATAGGTACATAAATGTTGCATCCTTAAAAATCATCTAAAAGGCTTCTGTCTCGGTTCTAATTTTAAGTCGATTTGGCTATTGACTCGCGATTCACCTCTATCTTGAATCTGATTTGCTTGATTCTTTCCTCGACTTCAATTTAGGGATTAACCCTTTCCATTTTACTTCTGATTTTCTAGCTAGAGCTTCAAATTAGGGGTTTAATTCCCTTTTGATGTTATATTGAATTGTTGTGCTCCAATTTGGGGATTTAACCCTCTTGTTTCTCTGTTTGCATACTTCTGATGACTCGAACAACGCCAACGAGGAGCAATCGAAGCAGAATTGGCTCAGGCATCAAACAGAGGAGATGAAATGTTTGCCGGAGATTGAAAAGGCACGCGCATGGTTGCCAGGCGCGAGTGGTGTTCCACGTGATACAACCCAAAGTGATCTGGGCCGTCAGATCTTGTCCCGATCGAACGGTTATGCGAGTGCAGTGTTATATTATCCCCAACTAGCGCGATCTGCGCCGTTGGACCACAGATTGATCCAACGGCCTTCTTTTGGCTGCGCAACAAACAAAAAAAGGAAGTTAGGGTTTGATTTATCCAATAAAATGGGCTGAATGGGCCCTTGTATAATGGATTCTTTTTGTAATGGGCATTTCAATATAACTAACACAATATTTATTTGCTTTTAGTTATAACTTTACTAGTAAATGGGCTAAACAGGTCTGATTCAAAGGATTCAAATATTTCTTTTTGGATTTTATTATCTAATGCATATAACCTATGTTAATTCTAACTACCATATATTATAATACCCTAAGTAAATTAGCAATATCATATGACACCTAGATAATTCTAATACTAATTACTACATTAATATTTGTAACACTAACATATGGCACTTATACTAATTATGATGTAACACTAACAATGTAATATACTACTAAACGGGAAATGTCATAATTAATACAATGAAAGTGAAAGAAGTTAGGTGAAATTCATTGACAACAGGTATCATGTCTCACACTCGATGAATTTCTTGCTCAAGTAATAGATTGCCCTTTCCTTCTTGCCCGAGTCATCGTGTTTCCCCAACACACAACCCATGGAATTTTCAAAAACTACTAAATACAAAATCAACGGCCTATATGGTATTGGTGCTACTAAGATTGGAGGATTGGCCAAATACTCCTTGATCTTTTCTAGCGCTTCTTGACATTCTTCATCCCAAATCCCCGGGTTATTCTTCTAAAGTAGTCTAAAGACGGGGTCACACTTATCGATCAACTGGGAAATGAATTGGGAGATGTAATTCAATCTTTCCAAAAATCCTCAGACCACTTTTTGAGTTTGAGGTGGCAGAAGATTTTGGATTGCTTTCACCTTGTCAGGATCGATCTCGATGCCTTTCTGACTTACCATAAACCCCAAAAGCTTTCCTGATGTATTTGCAAAGTTACATTTGGATGGGTCGAGCTTTAGCTGAAACTTTCTTAGTCTTTAGAAGAGTTTTCATAGATTTTGAATGTGTGCCTCTTTAGTTCAGGATTTAGTTGTCATGTCATCCACATATACCTCAATCTCCTTATGCGTCATGTCATGGAATAAGGTCACCATGGCTCTTTGATAGGTCGCCTCGGCGTTCTTTAACCCAAAAGGCATCACCTTGTAGCAAAACATGCCCCACATGGTCATAAAAGTGGTCTTCTCTATATCCTCGAGATGCATTTTGATCTGATTGTACCCCGAGAAGCCGTCCATAAAGGAAAACCAAGCATGCCCCGCAATATTGTCAACCAGAGTATCAATGTGAGGCAAGAGGAAATTATCTTTAAGGCTCGCCCTGTTAGGGTCCCTATAATCTACGCACATACGCACCCTCCCATCCTTTTTTGGTACCAACACTATGATGGCCACCCATTCTGGGTACTTAAAAACCTTCTAGAATCCAACCTCAAACTGTTTCTTCACCTCTTCTCTTATTTTCAATAACATGTATGTCCTCATTCTTCGAAGCTTTTGCTGGACAGGCTTGCATTCCAGCCTAATAGGGAGCTTGTGCGTTACAATATCTGTGTTTAGGCCTAGCATATCCTGGTATGACCATGCGAACACATCTTTAAATTCTACAAGCAATCCCACCAACTCTTGCTTGATTTTTGGTAACAGGGTACCTCCGATCCTTACTTTTTTCCTCTTTTCGTCAGTCCCCAAATTTAAAATCTCTATCTTCTCTTGGTGTGGGAGGATTTGCCTTTCTTCACTGGACATCATCCTTAACAGCTCATTGGGAATCCCATCATCCTCTTCTTCTACCTCCGCCAAGTACGTGGGTCGTTCAAAATCTACTTCAGGATTAGGTTTTACATCATTCATATTGTCTAGATTAGGAGGCCTGCACGATTTTGAAAGTGTGTATTGGGAAAAGGAAGGTATAGCTCATGATATAGACAAATAAGAATATAAATATACAAATAAATAAATAAAAAACGTAATGAATGAAATGGAATGAAACGAATGCTGTTTGCCATTTGGGAAGGAAAATGTAGACATAGTCTATTTCATTTAAAGAAAATAGCTATGAGATAGCTGCCCTTTTTACAAAGGATGTCTGTTACTTTCAGGCAAAAGTAATGGGATTGTTCTAAGCATTACTTTGACTCGTTCATAGAAAATGTTGGTACGTCCCCAAAGGTCCAGATGTTGAGCTCTTCTCTTGGGAGGCAAGGGCAAATATTGGCCAGAAATTGATTAGCCTCGCTCTCATTGCCAATCATATCCATGTTCATCTCTTTGAGAGCCTCACTAATCAACTCTTCCTGGAGACACCTCTCGCCTTCTCGGTTCGCCTCTTGGACATCCACCTCCGGATTTCAAATTTCGCCAAATATAAAGACATCCTTAAAGTCTCCATAGATGATAGGGGCCCATAGAATGTCCTTCCCTCTAAGCCTAGCCTTTATTTGCTCTTGCTTCTTTTTCCATTCTTACTTTTTCTATAGGAAATTTGGCTTGTAACCGATTCCGAAGTAGTCAAATTTGTGGATCACCTTGATGGGACGATGACGTTATTGCAGATTCTTTCCCAAGCCTTTCTTTTTCTTTTCTCCTTTCCCTAGGGTTTCATACACCACCATCTTAGTGCAATTGGGCAAATTAGGGCATGGAATCTTGTTTCCTTCGGTAACAAAGGTAGCATTGGCGAGTTCCAAGGCCCTAAAGGCACACTCCATTGCTTCCTCATCTGTGTGGATGTACGGTGTATCTGAAGTCACGGAAGTGACGATGTCTTCTTTGGTGTTCACTGTTACTAATTTTCCTTCAGTGACAAACTTCAACTTTTGATTGAGTGAGGACGGAATGGCACCGGCTGAGTGTATCCATGGGACCATGAGTAGGGTACTTTTATTTTCCCGACCACATCTCTCTGGGTCCCATCGAAAGCTTGCACAGTATTATGACATGGCTGCATATGTGAACTGTCGATTGGTAGTCGCTGTAGTGTAGCTAATGGCATAACATTCAGCGCGGAGCCATTATCAATTTGCACGCCCGGTAACACATGACCTTTACAGTAAGTGGTGATGTTCAGGGCCTTGGTGGATCTTGTACCTTCCCCTAGGATTTCATCATCACCAAAGGTAAAGTGATTAACGTCGGTCATATGGCTGACAATCTGATCCAACCTCCTAACTGATATATCTTTTGTAACATAGGTCTCATTCAAAACCTTCAACAGGGCCTCACGATGCTTCTCTAAGTTCAGTAAAAGGTCAAGCATGAAAATTTGAGCTGGCTATCTCCGAAGCTGGTCGACGACGCTATACTCGCTGTGCTTCAAGAACCTAAAAAACTTTTATGCTTGAGTTTCTATGACTGGCTCCTTGAACTTCGGTGGTAGGTTATCTCTAAAAACTTTCTCTAATTCAACTCTGACTTCCTTGCCTTTCTCTTTTGATTCCTTCAGTGCCTTTAGGTTTTCCGGAGTATACATTGGCCACTCCTCGTGAGATGCCCCACATCCTTTACCTCTCCGTCTTTGGGCTCCAAATACTCTTCTTGATGGGTTTCATCCATATTTCCACGTCCTCTCCTTTGTGTAAACTAGAGAAACCTGGCATTGTGACGCTTGCAGTGTAGTTCCATGGAACCATCTTTATATATTTGAAAGGAAATGACCTGGGAGAAGCAATTATCATCTTGGGGGCTGCCTTCGGTGTGATTGTCTCACTTGGATTGAGACCAAGAACGAGTGGTCTCTTGGCACTATACTTGGTCTCCTGGCTCTTCAATGCACAGACTTCCACTTCCTTCCTCCCTCTTTCTTCTTCAAAAAACTCAATCTCTTTTTTATCCATCATAGTTAGTATCAGCTGACAGAACTCCTCACAATCTTAAATCTTATGATCTCCCAATTGATGGTATTCACAATACGGGCCACAACCTTCTTCCACAATCACCATTCCCCAGTCAATAAGGCGTGCCATACACAACTGTTGGAAAACCCACCTTAACAACGACCGAACCTCAGACACTTCTCCCTAGTTTTTTTTGGCATTCTCGTCTTCAATGGCATTCACGTTTTGGCCTCCATGATTTGATAGGGGATTGTTGGTCGTGCTTGGTTCTCCCAATTATAAGACCCCTATCTGGATTAAGATCTAAACAAACTTCTTCAATGCTATACAATTTTCAATCAAATGCCCCGGAACATCAACATGGTATTCGCAATGAACCTTGGGGTTATACCATGATGGGTAAGGTTGGTTGTAAGGAGTAACATGTTAAGGACGAACTAAATCGGCCTTGTACAACTGTGACTAGAGCTCCTTGTAAGAGATTGGCAAATGATTGAAGGATCTCTCCTCCCTTTCCTTCATGGGTCCCCTGTCTTCTCTCTTGTTGAAGTTTTTAGAATTCCCCGCTAGGGCCTCGGGTTGGGAGATAGTGAAGTTCTTGGTTGCCTCGAAGGTGTTTGCATTGTTTACCTCGTGGTCCTTTTTCTTGTATTGTTTGCGTGAATGATCCCCTCCGTCGATTCTTCCACTCTGGATGGCTGCCTCGATGTGCTCGCCAGTCATGACCATCTTTGCAAAATTGCTAATAAGGTTGTTGATCAATCGATCATAGAGCATCCCTTTCAATGTGTCTATGAACATTGGGGAGATCTTGTGCTCGTGAAGCGACGATTGAACTTGCGCTGCCACATCACGCCATCTTTGAACATATTCACGAAATGTTTCGTTGCGCTTTTGTTCCATACCTTGTAACAGTAGTCGGCTGGGAACCATGTCGGTCACATGCTTATACTGATCAGTAAAAGCTTTTGCCAGATCCTTCCATGACTTAATTTGAACCCTGGTTAGCTAATTATACCATATCGAAGAAGATCCCACTAAGTTGTCTTGAAAACAGTGAATCATGAGCTTCTTGTTGTTGGTAAACCCAGCCATCTTCTGACAAAACATCACTATATCAGCAATAGGGTAGGTGGATCCATCGAACTTTCGAAATAGAGGGTCTTGAAATTATATGGGATCTCCACATCGGGGACCAAACTAAGTTACTTAACCCATAGGAGCCATCCTCGCATTTCTTCACTTGAAACTTTTCCTCTAGGTCTTTCCAAGTATCTTCTAATTACATAGTGAATTCTGCCTTTATTTGGTTCATCTTCTCCAACTTATCAAAGTCTGGGATGTCCCTGACAACTTTGGGATTCTCGAAGGTCACTCCCGGTTGAGTCTGAAGAGCTAGATCAATATGAGAGAAGGAAACCCCTTGTGGGAGATTAAGAGAAGGGTCAACGAGCAGGGGGTTCTGGATGATCTGGGCATGAGGGCGATCCCCTGAGTTTTGGGCAGGATTCTCAAGGGTACTCTTGCCCCTCGGATCCAGTCCTAGTTGAGCTTGATGCAGCTGAGATATTACCTTCATCATGTCCTGCTGAGATTTGATGATGGTGTCCCTTAATTCCTGTTGGGGTCGTTCCAACTAGCCACGTAGGTCTACCTCCAACTTGGCAAAGCTCTCCATTTGTTTTGATTGTGAGCGGGTGCGATAAGGGTGTGGAATGATGACAAATTTTTTAGAAGCAAAATGCAATCTTTATGAAATAGAAAGCCTTTTAATTAATAGATGACAATTAATCAAAAATTCAAGCAATTGTACCAATTAGGTGATTATTAACTTTTAACAAAGAATGCAAATGAAAGAATCATGCATGAATGCAAAGAGCAACACTGAGTTTGGAAAATATCATCATTAAACGGCTTTCATTAATGGAAACGTTGTCTTGTTACAATAATTTAAAGAGAACCAACTACACATATGGCTTTAGGGTAGTATCGAGGTCAATGATCTCTCGCAGAATCCAAACAATCCTCTCTCCATTGTCAGAATCATCGTCCACACAGCCATGGAGTTCGGTAGCGTCTTCTGCCAGAATCTACTTCTGGCCAACCTCTTGTATCTAGGTCATCCAATGTGTCAGCTCTTGTTCCTGCCTCCAAATTGTGTAGGCGGCAAAGTGCAGTTGCTCTAAACTCAGTGTCAGGCGTACTTGAATTTCTCCCCTAAGGCTTGCCAAGTGATCCTTGAGCTATTGAACCTCGTTTTCCAACTAATCAACACAAGTCGTCAGAGCTTGATTCTCTAAGTTGCTAGCCTTCAGCTTACTAGTTGAACCCTTATGCTTGAAAAAGAGATTTTTCCAAACACTTCACTAGATCTTTCAAGGCTTCATTTTGGCATTGTTCCTTTTTGATTTGTCTTGAGTGGAAAATTCGTAGATTCTTCACTTCTTCAGTTAAAGCGAGCGCTTGATCTTTGTGCTCATAAAACATTCTTTTGTAGTTCTCAGCTCTTGCATTCTCTTCCTTCAAACGGAGCTCTAACCCTTTACTCGGTCTGCCTATCGTGACTCTTATGCTCTTATTCAACCTTTTAAGCTTCTGAATCTCTTCCTTCTCCATCTTGAGTTTGAGTTCCAGCTCATCTCTTTTCCTTTGTAAATCTTTAACCACTCCTTCGAACCGTACCTTCTCTAACTCGAAGTCGAACCTTTCTTGATGAGATCTCTCTTTGAGCTTGAGGTACCTCTTTTGCTCTTCTTCAAGTTGTTTCCTCATCAAGTCAGCCTCGGTAGGAAGCGTGGCCAATCTTTCCTCCACATATCTCTTTCCATCGGGATTCAAGTGGGGAATGTTGTCGTTAACACGATTCAATTGCCATGCTTTGTACTAGGGAGTGACCATGTACGGAGCGTTTACAATTCTAACCCGTCTTGCGTTTTTCCAAGTCGAGGAAGCGTTGTATACCATTTTCTTGTAGCCCTTCTCCTTCGCATAATCCACATTGAACTCATTTAGACCTTTGGTGGTCGGTACAAACTGTATCGAACCGTACTGTCTCAAAACTAGAAGAGGTGCATATGTAGTATGCCCTCAGAGGCCAAGCAATGGTACCCATGAATGCTCTCCACATCTATAGAGAATGTTCTTTTCCAACAACCATGGTGGTCTCCAAATTACATCCCCCTCCTTTAAATTTCAGAGGACATCCTGCCATACTTCCTCGGATCTTCGGGTTGGCCAATCATTCTTTCACATGAATTCTTCTAAGGGCGATAACTTGTCGTCATAAAAGGGCCTTGAAAAGTTGGGGTTGGTCCAAAAGTGGCTGTAGAACCAAACAGTCAAAAGCTATGGGCATCCTCGGAAGTGCCCTCTACCATTCTCTCGATAGAACCTCAAGGATTGAAAAGTTTCAGCCAAGATCACAGGTACTAGATTAGTCCCGCTATCCAAATGATCAAAAAGATCCAAGACCGATGGATCAATGAGTCCCAGTGCTTGAGGAAAGGCTACCAATCTGTAGATCAACAACGCAAAGAGATTTCGCTAAACTCGGACCACAGGATGCACAAAGGCTAAGGCCAAGATCCCCTCCCACTTAAGAAACTCTTTATTGTTCCAAGTAGTGACCTGTTGCTTGACCCAATATAGCAACATATCTGAGAATTTCTTTAACTTACCCCAAAACGCTTTGTTCTTGCTTGGCTTAGAATACACCCGATCCATGTCAATCTTCCTGCAATTTATAAGGTCCCAGTATTCTTCGATCATCGGAGTTAGATCAAAGTTACCAATCATAAAGCAACTATAGGCAGAGTTCAAAAAACGCACAAGGTTTGCTGTAGTGCTTGATCAATTGGGACCTCTAGCAAACATGCGATGTCACCATACTCTTCTCTAAAAGTGCTATTTGTTTCAAAATCCCAACTGTTCTAAACTGACATGGTTGATCTAAATCTGGTGGCAATACTGTCTCTCTCATGTAATTGCTCATTTTTTGACCATATCTGAACATCGAAATTCTTTTCATCAATGCTACAGACTAAGTCTCCCATTGATCTAGTCTTTAAATTCAAACTATTTCAAACTTAATGTGCTCTTCATGATATGATAAGATATGAAAAATAAGGGTAAAAGAGGAAAAATGAGAAAAACAAAAAGAAATGTTAGTTATAAGATAAACAAATAAATGGAAATGAGAAGAGATAAACTCAAAACGAAATAAGCACAAGACAAGTAAACAAGGAAATAAACCTAACCACATGAAATCTAGTTCGCTAGGGTTATCCACATGGTTCTAACGGGGTAGGTTTCCTAAATTCTCACACATGTGTTTGCTTCTAAACAAGGGTACCCGAACCTATCTTATTACCTACTAAGGCAATGAGAACCCCAATTCTGGCCCATTACAAGCTTGCGAATTGGTTTCGATTCGAGGGAAAGCATGACCTGGTAGCATGGAGGGCTACTCACGTGTCAAAAGGCGTGGATTCTGGAAGTGAATTACCGACCCATAGAGATCTACTCACGTGGGTGTGTGGCGTTTCACTCCTACTTAAGGGGCGGAGCTCGGGTATAGAGCCTGATGATATGGTGCAACACATGTCGGTGATTCCTTTGAAATTAAATGAAAAATTAATTCGAAGACCACCAATTATCAAAGCCCATGTAATTGTAGTCACATTTTCAAGAAAGTATCAACCTCGTTAAAATCGATTAAAATCCAACAATTTTCCATTATTAAAACAAATATTCTTTTGGACTAAATCTCTTTTTGTTTTGTAAAAACAAATTAAGGTCCCCAGCAGAATTGCTATGCTGTGATGACATTTTTTTTAAAAATTACTTTGAAGTGTCCCATCTTTGAAAAAAATATTGTTTAAAAGGGGAATTTCTTTTGAAAACTCTTGTTCCTTTGAAAAACGATTGAAAACTTGGAGTCGCCACTGGCCACTTGGATAAGGTAGGTCGGACACCACAAAACAAGGGATTCATTTTGAAAGGGTTCAGGAGTTGGTTACGTGAGGGGAAGGATTAGCACCCCCATCACGCCCGGAAATCGATACCAAAATATTTGTTGCTTTAAATCGAACGAAATTGTCGAAATTGGAAAGGAATTTAATTTGGTGACCTTAATTGAAAATTAACCTTAATTGAACGGGCTTTATCAAATTGACGGGTTCAAATTAATTGGACATTTAATTAATAAGGTTGACGATACATCGGACCATAGACTAAACCGACATCATATAGGCCTGACTGCCGTCTTAGTTTATGGTTCGAATCCAGCACGTCACCTTTATACATGATGCAATCAATTAAAACATGATGTAATGATTTGGTTAAGTTTTAATTTTACATTAAGTCGGTAAGGATTAATTCGAATATTTGGTCAACATCCTTTAAGCTCAAACTGTTACGACACAAATATCGGAATTAATGAACACCTCCCATTTTATGATTTAAATTGATTAACATGTAGACCAAATGGGCCAAATGATGACAAATAAAATGAATGTCAAACAAGGGCTTAAAAATTAAACACACAAAGGCCCACTAAAAGCCCTAACTTAAAATGCCCAAATTATAGAAATTTAATTAGTGATCTAGTTACTAATAAGGTGATTCTAGTATAAACCCTAAATTAATTAACCCTAAAAAACTAGAAAATCCTAACAAATCATGAATTTCTTGGAACCTGATAATTAGTTCAATTGATTTTAAACTAGTGTTCCAATAAGCTAAGAACACTATTTAAAACAAATTAAGTTGATTAACCATGGTTTAAAATGAAATGTCAATCTAAACTTGCAATTGATTTTATCCCAAAAGTGATTAAGAAATATTCAATTAATTTAATGAATTTAACATTTATCCCAATAAGCCAAGGATAAATTTAAATTCACTAAGTTAATTCGAACATAAATCTAACTAAGGCTCTAAACTAATCCTAAATTAATCTAATTAATTTAAAGATCGTGCCCCTATGAGATGAGCATATGATCTTAAACTAATTAAATTGATTAGCCTAATTCTAATCTAAGGCTAATCTAACAAGCCCTAAAACCCAAAACAAAGCCAAGCCCAAACTAAGCACCCTAAGCCCAAAATGAAACAAGGCCCCAAACTATCCCGAAACGAGCAAATAAATATATAGTATAAATTATAACTATATAACTAAATATTATATACTATAAAATTTTAAACTTTACTAAAATTATATTAAATACTTTTAAAAAACTATATTGTATATGAATTCTACAAAAACTATATACATTACATATTATAAACATATATATTATATACTATGTAAAACTATATATTATGAAGAAGACCATATTATATATATATATATATATTATATATAAACCATATTATATACAAAAACGTATTTTATATATTAAGAGAACTATAGGTTATATAAAACTACATATTATATTTTATAAAAACTACATGCTATAACATACATATTAAACGTAACTGAAGCATACATATCAAAACACATAAAACAATATCAACAAGAAATTAAAGCATAAACACAAAAATCAGGACTGAAATGCCCAAAGAAACAAATCTCATAGCAGAAATTAAAACATGTATAAAAAGGGCGATATGGCAAGGATTCCGCAAGTCGAAGGACTGCAGGCGTAAATAAAAAAGGCAGAATGGATTAATAGGCGCAATTATCCCATGCGGAGGGACCGATAACATGATTTACCCATGTGAAGGGACCGCGGGCGCATATACGCCGGGGCGGAGGGATTTAAAATGTAATTAATCTATTTTTAAAACGTAAAAGGGTTATAAAGCAATTTTTTGAACAAAAAAGGTTTTATAACCTATACTCTCTCTCGGTTCCCTTCTTTATCCCAATGCGGGATGAACGTCGCCGTGTGTTCATCCCGCAAACTCAGATCTCGGCCAAAATTCTAGAAATTGACAGGGTTCCGCCGCGTTAGCCGCCGTTCGATGGCGGCCAGAGAATAAAAAACTCAAAAATGCTCATTTTTTTAGTTTTAAAACCAAATTCGGTCCCTCTTTTTTCGAATCAAACCTTTTCCTTTATCTTTACAAAAGCTGAATCAAAAAGAAAAAGAAACCCCTTTCTTTTTACAATAAAAAACTGGGACCAAGTCCTCCCTTTTTGGTCACTCTTTCTTTCGACTCACCATTCGCAGCCAAGAGACGACTGGAAGGCTTATCGCTGGTGAAAGTAGGTGGAAAAACACGAAAGAAGGGCAAACGACGAAGGTAATGAACCCTAAACCCTCCTTTATGACTATATAGTGCCGTTTTAAAATGAAAATCAAAAAGAAGAAGAAATATACCTCGAAATGCTTGAGGTCTTTTGTTTCTCTGCTCTATTGCCTTTTGTGAAATTCTACAATAGTTACAAACTGTTAGGGTTTCTATGTTTTATACCCTGATTATTACATTGTTTTTTAGAAAAGTAAAAACCCTAGAAAACTCCTATTAGTTATCCGCTACTGCTCTTTCATCCCTTTGTTTGTATGCATGTATATTTTGCCACTGTTGGAAAATTGCCTATGGTGTCCTTTTTTGTTTGTTTGTATGGCATGGCTGTTGAGAGGAGGGGGGCCAAGGAGCTGCTGTTCGAACGGTCGATGCGGCTGATGGCGTGGCTGAGTTTGATGATGTGTAACCTGGCCGTTGGCTCTTCCTGCCAGCGTGGAGGTGCGATGATGGCACGTAGGCGCGTGTCGGAGTCGAACAGACTCGACCGTGAATCCCACGCGCAAGTGAGGAATGTCGGGAGTCTTCTGCTTCAATCCTAGACTGTTCGATTGCTTCCAGATCTAATGGCTCTTAATCGGCTACACAAGAGAAGATTAAGGGATTAGTGTTTCTTGTTTAATTAGAATTGGGCCAGATATAATATTATAATTGGGATGGATATAATATATGTATATATATTTGTTTGGGCTTTTGTATATTGGACTGATATATATATATATATATATATATATATATATATAAACTTGGGTTATTATTATTATTATTACACACACACAAGCCTATTATTGTAAAAACAAGAAATAAAAATAAAAAGGGTCCACCCCGGATAAAATTAGTGATTACAATGGGAGGCGAACCATTTTTTTTTATTTTTCTTAGTTAATTTTTATTTTTCATTTTATTTATACTTATTTTGTTTTTTCTTTGTATTTTTAGGTATCCCAAATATTTTTGATCAAATTTTCATTAAGATAATTGCGGCAATTTTGATCAAACAAAGCATAATTTCCAGTCTATGGAAATACTTCACACGAGAAGTAGTAGCAGACCTGCGTGTGCCGTCTTTCTAATGGCATACGTTAGCAAACCCCCCAAGCGGCGCATGATAGCAGCTCCCAAATTCCATTTGCCGACCGTATCTTCTCTTGGTAGGCCCCACACAAATTTCAAATTCCCTCACTCTCTCACCCTTTGACCCTTTAATCGGCCCCACTTCTTCTCATTATCTCCCAAACCAATTAAAAGCCACCTTTATCTTTTATTTTTAAAGCCATTAAAATCAAAAACACACCTCACTCACTTAAGATTAAAACCTCATGATTTCTCTCCCCCAAACACGCAACCGCCTCCCTCAAGCAACTGTCGCACTCCTTTAAGCACCATGGCCACCATTCTTTTTAGTTTGCGCGCTTCCAGCAACTTCGTCATCATTTTCGCCACTTGGATTCCGCAGCCGTCATTAGACACGGGGCGCATCCCTATTCCTTCTCTTATGCTTTTAATTTTCGTATTAGGACAACACAACTTAAGTGAGAGGGGATAGAGTATTGATTGAATTTTCCCTTGCTTATTGTTTTTATGCTTTGATTCTAGTATGCATGGTTGAACTTGTGAAAATGTTTCGTTGAAATCCTTCTCCTTGTTGAATATTTTGGAATGTTATACTTGCTTGAGAACACACTTTCGTTTGAATTAGGGTATACATGATAAAGTATGACATGTTTAAAAATTTGGTTGAATTTGTTTGTGATATTCCATGACTTTGTTAGTTGAAATGTGCTTAACTCAATGGATGTACACACTTCGGTAAGATTTGAGCCTTTTTGAGCATTTTCTTTATATTCTTGCTCATATTCTTTGATTGAGTGTGTCGAGCTTGACATTGATGTTCTAGAACTTGTAATTAAATGCATGTCGAGATTACCCAAGAACTTGATGCTTTAATATGATTAGGACACTTAGGATTACCCACTTTTTACCTCTAAAATTGCCTACCCTTTCATTTTCCCCTAGTTAGCCATTTTTGTGCCTTTACCCTTTTTTTGTTTAACCATATTTTCAAACCCATGCCTTTTATTTTGACTACCTTTTTCACCCTTGTCAGGACAAGAGAATGAGATTACTGTTATATGATTCATTTCTACAAAAAAGGGAAAAAAGAAAAAAAGTATTAAAAATAGTAGTTCGAAAAAAATGCAGAAAGGTTTAAACGAAAAAAAAGAAAAAATTGTTCGAAGTTGTTGCATTTCTTTTGTTTACTTTACTTTTGATTTTATGTGGGATTAATCTAATTTATTTCTCTTGTCTTGATTATTAGCCTAATTTTTACCCTTCTCCTCACCTTTACCTAAGCCCCGTTACAACTCGTTTACGACCCTTTGATTATTGCATCTTGTTCTTACTAGTAGTGGAGATTTGATTTTCTTACATGCTTATGGTAATGTCATGTTTGGTTCCGACTTTGAGTGTATTTGAACCTGAAATACTTTGAGTGAATCGAGTGAGTCCTTGTGAGGTATTGAGTTTGGTTGCGTTAAGATTGATGAATGAATGGATATCACGATCTTGCTTGACTTTATTCTACTTACGCCTTCCGATTAATTGTAATTTTGATTTGGATGATTATTGTGGCTTGACCTGCATGAATTTCTAGGATATGAGGCGAGACGAAAGAATGCCAACGAAATTTTTAACTTGTTTAATTACAGCATGATTGAGGACAAGCATGAGATAAGTGAGGGGAATTTGATGAGCGTTTTAAATTAAATATATTTTCTTGTTAATTCTCCCTTGTTGTCAATTATTACTGCTGATTTGGTTATGTTTTGCTCATTTTTAATGCATGAATCTGTTTTCCAGAAAACAATAGTAAAAGAGCATGATCTGCAGTTTTCTTATTTTCTAGAATTAAGGCATGACTTGGGGCATGACGATGTCCGACATGGCAGATTTTTGCAGTTAGTCAGCAGTAGCTTCTAAAAGGCGATCTAGTCAGCATCATCTAGAAGGACAGACAGACGGGATTTACTTAGGATTTTAAGATAAGTTTGAATTTAAATGTTTGGGAATTATCACTTTATTATTTAGGATTTTATCTTTCTATCATTTAGGATTTTATTTGAATATTTTTAGGATTATCTTTAGGTATTTTATTTCTTTATCTTTAGGTTATCTCAAGCTATAAATACCCCCTTATGGTGAAGCTTGAACGATGTACTTAGCTTTCATTTGTTATTGGGGTTTTCATTTTTATAAAAGTTTCTTTTTCTAGTTTGTTTTTATTTAAGTTCTTATTTACTTTCTTAAAAATATGCTAAGTATGATTTCTATCATTCTTAGCTAATTTTCCAATTAGCCGAAGGCTTAAGGCGACGTCTCAATTCTGATTGTGAGAATTAAAAAACACCTAATTTCTTCATATATCTTTCTCAATTTTCTGTAAACTTGGATTGGCAATTGGCATTTCCTTTAAAAATATTTACACTTTCAATTCAAAAAGAGCTTGTTGGTTTGATTGTTGTTCAGATTTAAAGTTAGGAGGAATGATCGGCTTGTAGCATATTCAACTTCCTATGAACATACTTAGCGACGGATTCGCTAAGGGGAACTGAGATTGGGTTTGATTCTCATTGAGACAACATAAACCGAGTTGGGCTTTTCTAAAACTTAAAACTGTATTGATGCTAGCGACGATAGTCGTGGTTAGTCCAAATAAGGACTGAATTCTAATTATTGGCTTTGGTTTGTTGGTTTACCGAAGAGAAAGTAAGTTACAAGGGTTGGGCCTTGTAGATTGTAACCGACATGTATCCGGAGTAAAATCCTCTTCGATGATCAGTTGGAATTGAGGCAAAGCGAAGCTTAAGGCGATTCTATTTAAGTGATTTTCTTTTCAAAATTTACTTTCTCCATTTTCTCAAAATTTATTCGCTTTTATCACTTTACATTTTTTTCTACTCTACTCTCTCGATCAACCCCCCCCCCCATTTTCTTTATTTTCTCAACAAAGTCAGAATCAAAACCTCTCTACATCAGAAGCTCATTAGTCCTTGTGGATCGACCCTTCTTCTCTATTACTACTTTATTTATCTATTTTATTTGAGATTAAGGATGATTTATTTGACAATTACGGCACTTGTCAACCACAAGCTCGTATCAAACCAATTCTCAAAGGTAAAATAGCTAAAATTTACGCTTGAGTTTAGTTAAGCTTTTTAGGCTATAACTAAACCCCCATTATCCACCGATCAAACCTTTAAAAGAGCTTTACACATTTATTCACTCACCGATACGTCTCGCCTTGCTCGCTAATGCGAATCAAGCCACCAGTAAGCAACATTCGCAACTAGGTAACCTTGCCTTGATCGCCCCCTGTTTTAACCACATATAACCAGAGGGAAAATGCATCATTATGCATTCAACTCGTTGCTAAAAAAGGATCCCCTTCATCCTTAACACTAACCTTCAAAAAACTAGTAGAAACTACTGAAATCAACACCAATCTTCGCACAACCAACTCCTAACTTCAAACCAGTGATTCTAACATTCAAACCACACCAAAACATAACCATAAACACCTTCTAAACATCCTTATATCTCCAGTAACTCAAAAACACATAGAACAACCCCAAAACCACTAAAAACTCACCTAAAAATTAGCCAATTAAATAGTTTCGGGATTTATTCTCAAAATCTCATTTCACATTATGATTACCTTATCAAAACATGAAATAAAACAATTAAAATCTCCAGGTTTCATCAAGTTAAAGAAATCTTTAAGCAAATGATCAAAATTACCTTTAATAGCTCAAATCTTGAAATTCATTGCAAAACCATGTTAATATCAATCTATAATCAGCCAACCACTAGGGAATATCAATAAATAACCTTAGTTTAAAGAGAGGAAAAGAAATTCACCTTTGAAGAAGTTCCCACCAAAATTTACGTAAGATTTTCTTGAAACTTAACTTGTAAAATAGATGAAATCCTTGAGAAAATCTTGTTAGGTTTTGTTAAGAAACAAATGTAGAATCAAATGATGAATTATCCATTGAAAATTAGCAAAGAATTTTGGAGAATCTTGTTTGGAAGTTGAAATGGAAAGTGAGGGAAAATAAGGAGAGAAAATAAGGGGAAATCAAAACAATAAGAAAATGATTTCGAAAAATAATTAACCGTCAATTCCTTACTCAATTAAGGTGGTATTTTCAAATTAAAACATTTAGAAAATATAGCTCTCTAAGGATTCTTAGTATTGGCCCATTTACAAAATATTCATTAAAACAGTTTTGCAGTTTTTACAATTTAGTCACTAAATCAAAATGTCACTTAATAACATTTAATTAACTCCCAAATTAATTACCAAAATACTTGATAATATATTTAAACATTTTTGGTAAATCTAACCAATTTTTATCTCCTCAAATTGTATTCTTAAAATATTAATTCCCTGAAACTTATTTAACCGATTAATCTGGTTCGGCTGAGTCAAACCTTACCCGATCTAATCTCAAAACGTCTAGCCCTATTTTTGGGGTGTTACAAGGTATGTCATTTCCTATTGTCAGTATGTCATCCACATACAGTACCAAGAATATGACAATGCTCCCACTAATTTTCTTGAAAACACATGACTCGTCTTCATTTTTTTATAAAATCAAACTCTTTGATTGCATCGTTAAAACGAAGATTCCAACTTTGAGAAGCTTGCTTGAATCCATAAATGGAACTTTGTAGCTTGTATATTTTTCAACATCTTTTGGATCGACAAAACCTTCAAGTTATTTCATGTAACATCCTCATATAATTTTCCATTAAGGAAAACGATTTTAACATCCATTTCCCATATCTCATGATCATAAAATGCAGCTATCAAAAGTAATATCTGGATGGATTTTAACATAAAAACATGTGAAAAGGTTTCATCATAGTCTATACTATGAATTTGATAAAAAAACCCTTAGCGACTAATCACACTTTGTATGTTTGTCCATTACCATCCATGTCAGTTTTCTTTTTGAAAAGCCACTTGCACCCTATGAGCTTAACCCCTTCAGGTGGGTCAACCAAGGTCCAAACTAGGTTTATAACATGGAATCCATCTCGAATTTCATGGTCTCTACCCACTTCTAAGAGCCTGGGCCTGTTACTACTTCTTGATAAGTCACAGGCTCATCTTGACCAATGAAGAGAACATCATCATGCAATGTGACAAGAAATCCATCTTGAAAACCCACTTGCACCTTATGGGCTTAACCCCTTCAAGTGGGTCAACCAAGGTCCAAACTTGGTTTTCTGACATGGAATCCATCTCGAATTTCATGGCCTCTTGCCATTTCTCAAAGTCTGGTCCTGTCACTACTTCTTGATAAGTCATAGGTTCATCTTGATCCATGAAGAGAAATCACCATGCAATGAGACAATGATAAGTAGTTTATTTGGCAACTATTTTATCTTTAATTATGCCTTTAATGGTTAGTTCATGTTGCAGATCTGGATTTTTTGAGAGTTTTCTATGCAGGACTACAATTCTAGAAATTGCACTTAAAATACAACAATCTGCAGTTTTATTTTATGCAATCAAGGCTGGGATAGTTTGCATGAATCTAGGCATGAAACGTCTAATGTGGCATCCAGTCAGTGACTTCTAGAAGGTCTATTCAGCAAGGACAGATGAGCGGATCAACTGCATTTAAAATTCCAATTAGAAATTATTTTTTTAGGATTTAATTTGAATATTTTTAAGATTTATCTTTTATCATTTCTATGTTATTTTTAGAGTTCCAGAATACTATAAATACCCCACTTGGGGTAAGCTAGAAAATCATATATCTCTCATTCTTAGTTTGTCATTGCTTTTGAAGTTCTATAAAATTCCCTTTTCTTTACGTACTTGTTTTTAAGTTTTTAATTATTTCTAAAATGCTATGTATGTTTTCTAACATGATCATGCTTAGCTAATTTCCCAATTAGCCAAAGGCTTAAAGCGATGCATCAATTTATTTTGTGAGAATTGAAAAGCACTTAATATCTTTGGATAACATTCTCAATTTTCTAAAAACTGGGATAGGCAATCAACCTTTCTTTTAAAATTCTTTACACTTTCATTTTAAAAGCGCGCATTGGTTTGAATGTTATTCTGATTTAAAGTTGGGAGGAAAGATCTGCTTGTAGCATATTCGACTTCCTATGAACAAACTTAGCGACGGATTTACTAAGGGAAATTAAAATCAGATTCGATTATCATCGATACAACATAATTTGAGTCGAACTTTTCTAACACTTAACTACATTGGCGCTAGGATGATAGTTGTGGCTAGTCCAAGTAAGAACCGAATTCCAAAGATTGCCTTTGGATTGTTGGTTACAAAAGTGAAAAGTAAGTTACAGGGTTTGATCCTTGTAGACTGTAACCAGGATGTATCCGATGTAAAATATTTTTCAATAATCAGTTCGAATTTGAGGCTAAGCTAAGCTTGAGGCTATTTTATTAAATTGATTTAATTCTTGAAATTTACTTCTATCATTCTCGCTTTTACTCTACATTTATTTTCTAGCTCTCTTGATCAACCCCCTCATTTACTTTATTTTCTCGCAACAGTCAGAATCAAATCCTCTAGATATCAGAAGCTCCTTAGTCCCTGCGAATCGACCCTTCCTCTATATTACTACATTATTTAATTATTTATTTTGAGATTAAAGATAATTTATTTGACAATTACGACGCTTGTCAAATTTGTGTCATTGTCGGGGACTTCAGAAAGTTACTGATATAGTTTGTTTTGATTTATGACCATGAAGAATCCAGGCGAACTAGCAGGATTTGAACCGAAAATTGAAACATTATCCCGAAAACTACACAGACAAATGCTTCGGGAAAGAAGACAGCGACAGTAGCAAGAACAACAAAAACAAACTGAACCAGATCTAGAAACATCCATTGACACTGAAACCCACTTTGAATTCGACAACGTAAAACAGATTCCGATGGCAGATAAAGACCAAACTATTCGCGAACTTGTCGCGGCACCTGAGGATCAACAACCATTATGCATTACATTCCCTAATGGAGAAACACCATTCTCACTCAAGACGGGCCTAATACATCTTCTACCAACCTATCATGGTTTGCCCAACGAAAACCCGCACAAACATTTCAAGGAATTCCACATGGTTTGTATAAGCACAAAACTACAAGGAGCATCTGAAGACCAAATAAAACTCCATGCTTTCCCTCTTTCCTTAGCAAATATGGCAAAAGATTGGTTATTTGATTTACTGTCCAATTCAGTTACTACATGGACTAATATGGCTCGACTTTTTCTTGACAGGTTCTTCCCTGCAGCCAAGGCAAGTGAACTAAGGCAAAGCATCTTGAGTATTCGAAAAAAAGATACTAAGTCATTATACGATTACTGGGAAAGGTTCAAGAAATTATGCGCAAATTGTCCACAACATGGACTGACAGAGCAAACACTTCTTCAATTCTTCTACGAAGGCTTAAACCCTATAGAGATGAAGATGGTTGATGCAGCAAGTGGAGGGGCACTTGTAAACATGGCTCTGACTGTGGCAAGAAATTTAATTTCTACTATGGCCGCTAACTCTCAACAGTTTCGCCCTTCTAGTGAACCCTCTCGATGAGTTCACAAGGTAAGTACACTTTCTTTAGAGAGTAAAATTGATAAGTTGGCTAACATAGTTCAATCCCTTGTTGCAGAAAAAAAGGTACAACTAGACTTTGCAGAATATGTATGATGTCGGACCATCCCACGGATTGTTGTCTGATGTTGCAGGAAGATGTTTTTGCATACGTAAATGCTGTAGGTAATTTTTTGGGACCTCATCAGAGACCTTACAATCCTAACGCTAACACATACAATCTAAGATAGAGGGATCATCCGAACTTTAGTTCTACGCAAAACTAGGGACCAAATCAAGCATATTCGCCGAGACCACCTCCACAGCAGTCGTATCAAGAACCGAAGTCGTTATTGGAGACTTTCGTTAAACGGTTGGCACTATCTCAAGAGAAATTTCAGAATCGCGCTGAAGCATGTCTACAAGAGTTAGATAAGCAAATGAGCCAACTGGCTCAAACAGTAGAACAACTCGAGTCTCAAGGAAAATTACGTTCCTAAACGAAGCCAAATCTGAGAGAGTATGTTAGCGTCATCACTCTGTGAAATGGTGTCGTTGTCGCACCAAAAACCACGGAGGAAGGTGCCCAAAAGAAAGATGAAGAAAAAGTACCATCGCCCACCATACAAGGTACGTCTGACTCATCTCTCACTCCCTCTCCTCACGTCATTCGCTTCTATAAATGTTATGCCTCTTTCCTTGTACAACTTACTTTCTGCTGAGCCTTTGAAGGATATAAAAGTGACGATACAGCTGGCTGGCCGGTCCGTGATAAACTAGAAGAACTCCTCGAGAACGTCTTAGTAAAGGTAAATGAACTTATTTTTTTGACGGATTTTTATGTCATCGACATGGAAAATGACTGATCAAACATTTTTTTAGAAATCCTTCTCGGCCGTCTCTTCCTTAGTACGGTTATGGGACTTCAATCAAACACGGCGTACCGATACGAGACCAATGTGTATTAGTATGTGGGCTGGGTATGAAAATTTTGATTTCCAGTAACTAAAGCCCATAACGATGCAACTGTTGGTGTATTTGTCACATCCCTAAAACTGGCCTAGTCAAAAATAGGTTCCAGTGATTGAAAATTTTGAATATGATATGTTAAACGTTTGTAATGATTGACCTTTTGTACCCCTCTTGTATAACGAAGTTACATTTTGGTCCTATTTGAGCAAATGAACTTCCTTGTACGAAATTCAAGCCAAAAAATGCAAATTCTAAGCTAGGTGTATCGATACGGTTAAGCCAGTATCGATACAACCCAACTGCCAATAACTAAGTTACTTGTTTTATCATGAGCGTATCGATATGGGTCCCCTGTTTCGCATTTGTTTAAGGCTTAATTGGAGAGAGATTGAACCAAGGTGCTTACTCACCTCCTTGCTTGGCTTTCCCTACGTGAAAGTCATCAGAAAAGATGACTAATGCTAAGGGTAAATGGATGATAAGATGGGTGGTCCTGGGTTGAGCAAACCCTTGCTTAAGGGAAATGTTTTCGTTGGCCAAAGCTTAGGCGGATAATGATTAAAGAGATTAAATAGGTTTTAAAATGAATAAGTGAAAAGGGAAGCTTTCATCCTCCTACTTTGAACTCCCGATAAATAAAACTTTCCTTTTTGTTTCCAAAAGAAGCACACACCTCCATTTCTATCATCAGCCTCCAAGCTTAAGCTAGCACCTCGGTTCCATCTTTGTCCTTTGTTCAACCTCAATACTTTGTTTGAAAGCCTACGATTCGGTGAGTAAAACCCCTATATCAATTTGTCGATTCCATAATTCGTTGAGGTTTAATTTCAAGACCAGGTTTTCTGTGGTCAAAAGGGAAACCCATGAACTAGGGAGTTAATTTCGATATTCCGATATTGCCTACATGTTTTGGTAAGCTTGAAATATGTTTCCGAATCCTTAGATTGAATTCTAATACAACTCCTAATTTTGTGCTAGCTCAAATAGTGGAGAAGGATCCCTTGTCATCTCCAAAGGAAGCTAGGAACAACGGAATTGTAACCCAAGAATCCCGTAATCAAGGTAAATGTAGCGTGTCAAGGGATTGGCACGGAGCTAGTCTGTTGCATTTGATTTATGATTTTCATGTTAATATGTATCTTGTTAAAGGATCAAGTAGAGCAATGTTCATGTGGATGCTAAAGGTGAGCATGGTAAGCTTTTAATATGGTTGATGTTCTATAAGCAAATATGTGATAATTGAGACATGTTACATGTGAAATCGTTATAAGAAAAACATTATATGATATGCTAAATTTGATATGAATATGTTGTGAGGTGATATGTATATGATATGATCCGTTATATGGAGCTAAGGCTCAATTTTGATTCCGATATGCTATGGCCTATGGGCATAAAGGTAACTTATATTATGAAATATGTGTAACCTTGGACATTTGTAAGTTTTGGATACAATTGGCATGCCATAGGGTTATTTGAGCTCGTATAAGTAAGGGATTGGACTACGGTCCGGGGCTACGGCCTATATGTGGGGGAGATAAGGATGGATTGTGTAAGTGATACTATCCGGAGCTACGGCTCAAGGCCACGACCTATTTTCTATTATATGTGGCTACAGCCTAATTTTCGATATATGTGTGGTGTAAAGGGGAATCCGTGTATCCACTTGTTACATTGTCCAAGGGAATTTAAATGTTTATAAGCTTCATTATGATTATGTACAATTATGATAATGGCCTAAGCATGAGACCTTGTGATTAAAAAAATGCAATTATGATAATTAAGTATGCCAATATGCCATTCATGTTCATAGCATGCCATTTATGTATTGTTATTTCTTATGTTGTTATGACTACCTCACTAGGCTATATAAGCCTAACATATGTCTATCTCGTGCATTTTAGGGTCTTGAGGTTTTTCGAGCTCCGATCATGTAATCTCTAGGTTGTAAGTCACTTCATCAAGCTATATGTATGTTTGCTTTTGTTTCCGAACTCCTAGTAAGGTGGCATAAGGTTTAGATGTGTTGTAATAGCTTATTTTGATGTGGTTGTGTAAGTCTATTAGTAACTAAGTATGGTATGAGTATAATGGTATGTTTGGAAATGGCTAAATAGACTAAAATGAGCTTAAGAGCCCTATTTGCTAAAATCATAATAAACGAATTCAAAATGCCTTGAAGTTTGACACATGATTAGAAATACTATTTTTAGGATATTTGGTAAATTTTGGTAAAATTTGGATAAAGTTTGGGTGGGTAAATCGAATAAAAACCAACAAAATTTTGTCATTACAGGTCAGGGCGTATCGATACGGGTGATGGCGTATCAATACGGTTAGGCATAAATTTGGCTTAAGGAAAAAGCGTATCGATACGGATAGGGCGTATAGGTACAAAAATTGGTCATTGGAATTTGGGTTGAAAAATGGTATCGATACGGTGTCAGAGCGTATCGGTACGAGGTCAACGTGGTCAACGCGTATCGCTATGGGATTAGCTGTATCGGTACGAGTTTGACATCCTTTAAATCTTGAAATCTGAAATTAGGTTTAGCGTATTGATACTGCCCTTAAGGTATCGATACGGTGTTAGTTAAATCTGTTATAAAGAATAAAAAGAAGTTTTAGGCAGTTTGCAAATTGGTCACTAATAACTATACAGACTAATTGATTAGGTTAACGATATCCGATAGTAACGAAACTTCACAGGTTAATAATTGGAAGGTTTCATTACAAGTTGGTAATAAGGAATTTGGATTAGGATCGCTAATTTATGAAATTTTCAATTTAGTCCCTAAGTTTGTAAAAGTTTAAAATTGACCCCATATTGAGTCAGTAATTGATAATTAAGTTCACTAGGCCTTAAATAAGAATATTAGAACTTCTGAATAAATTTATGACTCCGATTAAGCTTCCAATTTCTGAATATATTTTTTGATAACGCTTTCTAACCCAGTCTTTTACCAGATTGGGAAGTGGGTGTTACAGTACTGATCCCATACCTTACTTTCAGCTTACCCGTACCAGTACGAGGCCCCGCGTATCGGTACG
This sequence comes from Hibiscus mutabilis, assembly GCA_019671005.1. Classification (NCBI taxonomy): domain Eukaryota; kingdom Viridiplantae; phylum Streptophyta; class Magnoliopsida; order Malvales; family Malvaceae; genus Hibiscus; species Hibiscus mutabilis. The sequence goes on from CM033715.1 coordinate 63,606,433, forward strand.
GCCTGACCCAAAATGTCCAATTTTGCTACTTTTTCATACAATCATGGATTCGAACATGCTCTAACAAGTCATAAACATGTATACCACTTGTCTAAGGGTCAAACCATACCATTATATAAAGGAAACATGGTCATAGCGTAGCAACATGCTTCAATCAATATTCTAGAGGCATGCATCCTAAAACCAAACTATACAAAGTTTAAAACACAAATCCACTTCAAAAACCAACCATACAAGGCCTCAAGCCACACCACAACGACAATATAAACATGGAAAAATAGGGAGTTTAGCAAATAACCTCCCAAACAACAACAATGAACCCCATTGCCTTTATTACTACTAGTCTAGTTCAAAAACCATACTTTTGTGTTATTCAAGTCCTTAGAATTCCCCTCGCTTGCTTGCTACCTCCAACCTTTAATTCTTTGCATTGATGGACAAAGAGAGCGTAAGCACACAAGGCTTAGTTAGGAGTGCTCAAAACACAAGACCACCAATGCATTTAAAACCGGTTTCCAACTCGCATGAGTTCAACATTTTAAACCTCTTTTCAAATATCATGCCTTTCAACCTATGCACTTAACATTTCCAAAACATGCATATTATACCATATGCAACATGTATCATGGATCAACATCAAAATCTCATTTGCTAACCCTCAATTTAAGCTTTCCCATGCATAACAACCCATATGCAAGGCTTAAAGAGTAAACATGTATAAATCAACATTATACAACATAATCCATCAACATGATACATTATAAATTATATTGGATTTCAAGTGACCATAAACCAAGTTCCAATTTACAAAATATTACATCCGATACACGAATTCAACAAGTGTCCTCTAAAAAATTCATGGAATCTCAACCGGCATTCAAGGTACAATCACAATCAGGTACAATCACAACCTAATAATCGGTTAGATACATAATTCACTAACGAGAGTTTCCGGTAGCTGTAATACCCAAATTTTGACCGGGTATATTATAGATAAATAAGCACTTATAAATAAATAAGCAGTCCAAAATAAATATCCAAATGTCCAAATACATTTTAAAGGTCCATTTATCATCCAAAAGCCTTTAAAAGTAGTCTAGAACCCAAAATCTATTACAATATAATTTTCCCCACCCATTTTATAACTCAAAATCGGATAAAAGGCCCAAACTAACACAATTTTGTTTTCTTTGCCCGCCCAAATTGTTTACATGACATCTAGGGGTTGGTCTGTGGGTGCAACATGTGGATCAAGCCTCACACTAACATCATCACCTACATCATCTATAAATCTCTATGAGAGAAAAAATGGGGGTAATAATGACATAATTATTATCCTAATAATTAAAGAGAGAAAAATGTTCCAGAGTCTTGCCTAGAATACCAGAAGCCGCCGGGATAACCAGGAGTCACCAAAGAAGACGATCATAATTGTCACACCTTCATCAGAAATTATCAAGAGGTATAACTTTTATTTCTCTTTTATCTTCCTGCATCAAAACACCAAAATGTTAGGTTAAGACTTTAAATGGTAAAAAACAGTAACAAGATGAAAACCTAAATGCTTATCTTGTCTAGAGTTTCGGCCGGTGATGATTTTGTTTGGTCAGAGTTGAAAATAAGCGCCAGGGGGTAGTTTTAGGTTCATAAGGTTGAAGTTGGGAGGTTATATCGAATCGGGATAAGTCTTAGAGGTAGATCTAGTTTTTTAGGGTTTAAAATTGGGAAAATTGAGAAATTTTAGGTTTAGGATGTGGTGGCGATTGGCGTTGCCTACGACGATCGAGATCTGAATCCTGGTGGCCGGCGAACATCGAAGCTCGATCGGAGAATGGTGGCTGAGGATCACAATGGCGGAGTTGAAGGCACTTTGTGGTCGGAGGGTATGAAGTTCACCGAGTTCTTGATGAACTCGGATGAACTTCATCCAAAACCCCTCATTTTTGATCGAGTTGGGGTTGAAATCTGGGTTAGCATGGTGTTTAGGTTCAAAGAATTTAGGTAAGTGAGAGAGAGGAGAGAGAGGGGATCAGTTATCAAATGACTGAGCTAACTCGGTTCGCACCATTTATACCGAGTTGAAATGGTACCATTTTGGTACTGGGTTAAAATAACCCGCGTGTTTTCAAATAGGTCGGGCACAAGATCTATGCCTTTTTTTAGATCTTTAGGGATTTGGCCTTCTTTGTGTAATCCTTCCAATTTGGTGATTAATTAAATAAAATTAAACTCTTTAGCTTGTAATTCTTTCAATTTAGTCATGAATTTCATGTATTAATGTAATGTTCATTGTATTAATTATATGATTGAATGTTTTTTTTTAAATATAGTACTTAGTAAGATGTACATTTGTTAGAAGATTAAACACTTAGATTTAATTAATTGTTTTAAGACTTAGTATTAGGTTCTTAATGAGGATTTAATTAATTGAATAAGAAAAGACCAGTGTAGTAAATTAATGATTATTTAATGGAAACTTTGGGGCTCAAACTTGGATGGTTCCACTTGCTTGTAATGGGATGTTATCACAAAATTGACCTTAAAGAGGTACATTTAATACGCATTACAACCTATAATTAAATAAATCACCTAGTTGATTTAAATATAGCCTTAATTAGAAGCACTTTAATTAATTAGAATGGCCAATTTTAATTAGTGAATATTATGTGAAATTTAGGGGTTTTGAGATGAACGATATTCAAGCAATTGGTATTGCCTCAGAAAGGCCTTTAAATTTAATAATATTCATAGTCTAAAATAACTTAATTAATTAGAGCCTTTCTTATGCCTGAACTTAAAATGAACAAGACGATAATAAATCATGCATAGAACCTTTTATGTTGAAAATATATTTTTATGAACATGAATGAGGGTGCTTCTTAATAGGGCGCTTTTGATCTCATTTTCCGTATAAAAATGTATTTCTAATAAAAGGATATCTCCATTTTGAATTTAGATCTAGTTAATAATTATAGTTAAATTAAATTCAAATTGTTATCGAAATGCCAAAATGCCACGTAAAATTAAAAGGTACTGATAACAAGCGTTTATAGGGGTGTTAATCCTTCCCCACACGTAACTGACTCCCGAACTCAAAATTTAAGAAAATGAATCTCTGGTTGTTTTATGCTGTCCAGTCTACCTCGAAGTGTCTAGTGGCGACTTTAAAATATTTTTAAGATTAAATAAAGGAAAAAATCCAATTTAACATGAAAAAACTAATTTTTCAAGATCAAATACATAAAAGGTCACGACAGATTGTCGACTCTATTGGGAATTTTGAGAGTCAGGCCTAATTAATTTTAAGAGTGGTAATTTGAATTTAATATTTTTTCTAATAATTATTTGATGGATTTTTAGAAAGAATGGATGTAGCTTTTTCTTGTGTGATATAAACTGTCATTCATTCATAGCCTTCTACTCGGGCTTTCACCCTTAAGTGGGAGCGAGACATTATCCTACGTTGAGTTATCTAGCTCCATGACCGAATTTTTGTCTTTCTTCATGTATACTAACCTTATACACCGTGAGGTTGCCCTTCCGCTATACGAGGTCGTATACTTCTGAATCGATGTCTTACTGTCGTAGTAGATAGTAACGATAGTTCGGGTACACAGAGTCTAGAACAAATACCACATGCTGTAATTTAGAAGCCTACCATGCTAGAGCCAGACAGGAGCCTAGGACAGATGCTGCCAATTTAAATACGCTTCTCTAGCTTTTTTTTTTGCTCGATATAACTTTTCGTGTGTATTAAATTTAAAGTTTTTGCCTTCAATATTATTTCAAGGTACTAACATTTTTTTGTTTTGTTTTTTGTTGTTTTGCTTTTCCTGTATGGTATCATATTGCATTTATAGGGGAATTGATTTGAAAGCTAGTTAAGTAGGAAATGTCTCATATGGATGAAAGGTCTAATAGATAGGGAGAGGATAATACCGCAATATGGACGTGGTTAGAGGAAATGCAGTATAGGAAGAGTGATAGTATTCGGGGAGACCATGTGACACGAAAAAATACCTCGCTAGAATTAACTCGGTTCAAAATAGTTGTTTGCCAGAACTCAAGGTAATACGGCAACATAGGGAATTCAGAGATACAGTAATGTTATTGGACGTTTTAGTATATCGGGAACTTATTAGAGCCATGACTCAATATTGGAACCCTGCCTATAACTGCTTCACATTTGGAGAAGTTGATATGACACCCACCTTAGAAGAGTATGAAGCTTTAATACACTGTCCACGAGTTGAAAAAGACAATGACTATACGAGAAGCCTAGTATTCCAACCTTCAGAAAGATGTTGAAGGCAATTATACAGAAGAATGAACCTTGGTTTAATGGGAAGATAAAGCAAAAAGAAAATGATGATGTAATCGAGGATAACGAGCGGATAAGTTGGACAGTTATCTGGGACTTAATGATGACAAGCGATCAAAAAGATAGGAAAAGAAGTTTGGTTGCCTTATGCGTTTATGGGTTAGTGTTGTTCCCAAGAACTCCAGGCCTCATAGACCTGTCAATATTGGCATTATTCGAGTTCTTAAAGGAAAAAGTTAATATGGTACCAATTATCTTAGCCAAAACATATAGGACATTGTCTGCTTGTAGGAAGTTAAGATTGGGGATGCGCTCAACTACTGGAGGTTTGGTTTAGGGGACACAGATGGGTTACACCTTATAGAGCTCGTAGGTGTTGTAATGATTACTCGCCATTAGGGGGAATACTTAGTTGTGTGCCCAATTAAGAAGAAGACAGAATAAGAGTGGAAAGATTTTTCCTAAACATGTAGGATTCAAATGTTGTCTGGAATGCTCCTTGGTTGAACCTAATCAATTACCAATACTAGTGCAGAAAATACGACTGGGTTCCACTACCCGGAGTTTGAGGGGAACAACTTATTGCCCGTTGTTAGTGTCCCGCCAATTTGGGTCAAGATAGTTTATTCCCTCCACTACTGGTACGTAAGAGTTTGATTATATGCACAAGATAGAGGGGTACAAGGTAAAAGTAAGCAATACTCTAGATGTATGGAAGTCACCACAAAGAGTAAAGCTTCAGGATGAGTTAGAAATTATGCCAAATTATGTCAAATAGAAAGCTCAAAGGATTAACGATGGTATTCCACTAAAATATTCAGGTAATACTCAGTCGACTAATGAACGTGAAAGAAATGCACCGTCAATAGTGAAGAAATTAAAGCATGACCACGAGAAAGAGCCGAAAGGATATGAAAAGAGGATTAGTGAACTAAAACATAAACTCTCCATGTCAACACTAGAGATAGAGGTGTAGAAGGGGAAAAGAGGAGAACTCTCTAGGCAGAATAGGGAAGTTGACCAAAAATTGAAGGACTTACAGGAAATTCACGCTGGTGTAAAGCAAAACAAAAGGGAGGAACAAGCAAGGTGGTTCAAATTTTTTTTGAACAACTGGATGATATGAAAAAGGAAAAGGATAGTTATAAGAAGATGTATGAAGAATATACAAGCGCATCAAAGAAAAAGGCCCGAGAATGGAGAGAATCGAGTAATAAAGCTAGGAGAAGTTAGCGGAAGAGCAAGCCAGAAGTTTGAGCTGATAACTCAAGTATCACAATTGGAACAAATGATTACGAAGTACCACAATGAAGACAAAGTTAAGATGGAGCAAGAGAATGAAGGAATGAAAAAGAAGGTGGCAGAGTTGGAAACGTGGTGCAAGACTTGAAGGAAAAGCTCCCAAGTTTTGAAAGAGCATTGTACCAAGAAAGTGGTGCATGGAAAAAACAAGTATGAAGCAGCATATTGCAGTGTTAAGAGTCAGAATGATGAATTGTTCAATTTCAAAAAACAAGTGAGGAGTATTGCCACGTACGTGCAGATCTTGTCAAGAGAAGCTACGACTTTGCTGCAACGTCCAAATATTGAGCTTGAGCATGGACAAGTCATCACCCGATTGCTACATGAATTAGTTAATCTAGGAGTCAAGGCTAGCAGTTTTATGTAATTGAGATTATCTATTTCCTGCATTCGACTTTCCTAGCTAATGGATGTTTCTCTAAAGACTAGCTTTAAAATACCCGATTTAATACCCTTTTTGCATTCATGCATTCATACAATCAATTTACATTTTATTTTGCAAAATATTTTTTTTTCAATAAAGAAAGGTTCTATGATAGTTCTCTTTTAAACCGTAATCATTCCGCATTCTTACGGAACACGTCTACGCTCCAAGACCATGGTTGTAGAAGACAGGATCGCTAGTCTTGAAAATGATCATGCCGAGATGTAGGGCAGATTTGACAGGATTGAGCAATCTATGAAAGATTACTTTACCCAAGCATAGAGGGAGATTATCAACCAGTTGATTACTTTGCTAGAACCAAAGGAATCTGGAAAGGGCAAGGTAGATATGGGTCGAATGAAATGAATGATCAAGCAAATACTACATCTCATACGAGGGAACATCCTGAGGGTCCGCCTCCTGCAAGGAAGATCCATATCAATTTAGCTGGGGCTACTGCTAGTCATCCAATCAATATTGGAGAAAACTTTGAAAGTGGTGATAAATTCCCGGATCTGAATACTGTCAAAGAAATTGAGAAAATGTAACACCTCCTTCCCGGCCTAGTAGAGAACCGAGTCAGAAAGTATTATCAGAAACTTATTCGGAGAATGAGATCTTATTTGGAATGTATTATTAATCTCTTTTATGACTTATCGAACAAATTCATCAACAGCTTACTCAATTTGGGGTTAATTTTAAACTTTTTTGAACTTAAGGATTAAATTGCAAATTTTATAAGTTAGGGGTCTTTATCAGAATTTATTTTTACAAATATTCAATTGATCTCATCAATTATTAGCCTATGAAATCTCGTTATCAACGAAGGTCATTCACCTATCCAATTAGACCATTTAAAGTTTAGTGACCAATTTGTAAACTATTTAAAACTGTAGTTTAAGTCTTTTAACAGAATTAACTAACATCGTACCGATACACTTAAGACCATATCGGTACGCTAAGCCAAATTTCTAAATTCTAGATTCAAGGGTAACAAGCTCGTATCAATACATCTAAGCCTGTATCGATAGGCGTTGACCAAGGTTGACCTGTTTCGATACCGCCTAAGGTCGTATCGATACAATTTATTTCACAAACCTTACTACCCAAGTCCGTATTGATACACCCCCTTGTTTATCGATACACTCTGTTTTACCAAGTCCAAAAATGCAAGGCCGTATCGATACAACTTGACCCGTATCAATACGCCTGTCTTGTAATGACAGATTTTGTCTGGTTTTTATTCGAATTAACAGGTCAAACGATGTCCAAACTTTACAAAATTTTACTAGCAGTATTTAATCACTAAAACCTACTAGCATGTCAATTTTTAGGTTCATTTAAATTCGTTTACGATGTTTTTACCTTTTAGCGCCTTTAAGCCCAATTTAACTAGTTTCTTTAATTTACAATCACACCATATTCCATTTTGAGTACTTAGACACTTTAGAGCCATTACGTACATATCAAAATAGACCAATGTAACATGTATAAACTTTATGCCACCTTACTAGGAGTTTAAAACAAAACCTAAGCATACATGTAATTGGTGGGAGTGACTTGCAACTTCAACAACACGATCGAGGCTCAGATTGCTTCAAGGTCCTGAAATGCATGAGATACACACAAGTTAGGCTTACATAGCCTAGTGAGGTAGTTATAACAGATGCAGCATAAATCCATTTAAAACATGAATGACATGTAACATACTGGTATGGCATGTACTTGTATCATAAATCATATATATATATATATATATATATATATATATATCAAACTCAAGCCAAATGTCATATTTTCATGCATCAAATGTAAGCCATAAACACATATCATCTCCTTGGACACAACAACTAATGGATACGCGGATTCCCCTATACATCAAATCATATCAAAAGTAGGCCTTAGCCTTGAGCCGTAGCTCCAGAGTCCCTTACACAATCCAACATTTTCTCCCCACATATAGGTCGTAGCCCCAGACCGTAGTCCAATCCCTTACTTAGTGAGCTCAAATAACCCTATAGCATACCAATTGTATCCAATGTCCACAAGTGTCCAAGGTTACACATTTCGTCATAAGACTTACCTTTGTGCCCTTAGGCCATATTGAATTGCAAATTGAGCCTTGGCTCCAATATCATATCATAACATGTTCATATCAAATTCCACCATATCATATTCAACTATCATACATAATTTCACATATAACATATTCAAATATGAAGGGCTTACCACATATTCAAAGAACAAACAAATGCAATCGGGATGGCACCTAGACAATCCCCATAACACAACTACACTCACCTAGTACTCGAAGACTTCAAGGTTCATGTGTAGTGATCCCTTTACCGTTGGAAGAGTTCAAAATAGCCGATAGTGAAGATGACTTGCCTTCCACCACTTGAGCTAGTTCAAAATTAGGGAATTCCAATGATTCAATGTTTTTCAGGCTTACCAAAGCTTGTAGACAATATCAAAATAAGGAAAACAATCAGCTAACACATGGGCTTAGCTTGAATATTCAAGACTCAAATCTTGAAAATAAACTCTAAGGGTTGATGGAATCATCAATTTGGCATATGGGTTTTACTTACCCAATTGTAAGCTTTCAATTGATGTATCGAAATCAATCAAAGGCCAAGGATTAGATCGAGGTGCTTGCTTGAGCTTAGGGAGGAAGATGACAATGGAGGTGTGTGCTTGGTTTCTTCAATCAAAGGTTTAGTTTTGGTTTTGGGGAAGCAAAACAAAGACGAGAGTTTCCCCCCCCCATTCAATTTAAGAAGGCTATGGCCTTAATCATAACCCACCTTACCAAGGGCCAATAGAAAGCTTTCCCTTGGAAAAGGTTAAGCTTAACCAATTCATGCCTTTTTACAAATTTTAGGAATTTGATGACCAATGGTCACTTTTTCTGATCATTCTCACGTGAAGGGGTGGCAAGCAAGTAGGCGAGTTATCCCCTACTTCAAATATTTTCAATTTGGCCACTAAATTGATTTGGACAAAGACCCATATCGGTACATCTTATTGGCGTATCGATATAGATAAGCTAACTTGGGGAAGTTAGTTAAAAACAGTTAGGTCGTATCGATATAGGTCCTACCGTATCGATATGCCTTGCCCAGATTCAATATTTCCTGCATTTTCAATGAAACCCTAACTTCCATTCTTTACAAAAGGGTCCTCATAAGTATTCAAAAGTACTATTTTCCTTACCCTTTTTACTCATATTATTGTTAGACTTAGGCTCATATTAGTTACATAATTAGTCATTCATGCATTTATCCATGTTTCCTTCCATCGTTGAGCTTGATTTCATAACTTGGTTGTTTTTGTGGGAAAAGATGCTGCTTTGGTGTGTTTTGTGTGTATGTGCAGGATCACTTGCCAAAGCAAGGCTAGAGCTAGTTACCAGGGCAATGCATGAAGGAGATGTCGAGCTAGTTGCCAGGGCAATGCATGAAGGAGACGTCGGGCCAGTTGCTAGGGCAATTGTCGACAAAGAATAAGGTGATATGGCAGTCGAAATTGATGACTAGACAAGCCCAAGATGACGTGGAGCAAAGCTAAATCCCAAAGGAGTTTGATTTTCATGAAGAGGTTAAAGAATAATTAAATTCCAAGAAAATAAGAAAAGTTCTAGAAGGAATATAATATTCTTTAAAGATAATTTAACTCCAACTTAACTTCCTCCTCAAAGAAGGACTTTGACCTAGCCCTATAAATTAGAGAGGAATTTCGACAACTAAAAGAGAGAGCAAGAGGAGAGAACTTTTGACAAGCATCTAGGGCAAGCAGATTTCGACAAGCTTCATCCTTCATCTTTTTCTTTCTTGTTCAATTAGGTTCATGCTAGGGATTCTTTATCTTGTGTTTCTTTGGAACCTAGCCATGAACTAAATCTATTTGGCTAAGGTTATTGTGTCTTGTGGTTGTGAGAAACTATTGGATTTTGTTTAGGTAATAAAAGTTTGCACTTTTTCTATTCAAGGTTTATTTATTCTTGGTTCTTATTCTTGTTTGCGAGTGTATTGGGAGAGGATCTCGTAACTTCATCTATTTATCTAATATCGGGAGAGTTAGATTCAAGAAACGGATGAATATGATCTTTATTCAATCTATTGATGGTGAAGATTAATTCGGCTTAGGAATAAGTTAAGGATTTCAACGGCTAGGAGGAGCGCAAGATTGGTTGTTGTTCACCCTTGATTCACGCAGGGATGTATTATCAAGGCATACACAAGTAGCTAGAGTTTCAACTTAGGGATAAGAAGAAACCATTGAAGAACGCGCTTCTGAACCTTCAAGGTTGCTACCCAAACGCCCAAGTAGTTGCCCAACTAGTCACCTAGGCAACCATCGATTACTTGCCAAGGCAACCCCGTTGTGCAAGTTGCCACGGCAACTAAGTTGCCCTTGCACTCTTTTACCAAGACGATCTAATCGGCTATCACACCTCAACTCACGATAACCTGGCCTATCTCTCTCATTTGATCTCATCTATTCTTTTACTTTATTGCTTTCTAGTTTAGTTATTAGTTAAACTCCTATAATATTCTATTTGTGTTTTTACTTTTTACAGTGCAAGAGATTAGATTCTTGAAGTGGCACCAATCCCTGTGGAGACGATATCTTTTATACTATAACTTGTGACGTGTATACTTGCACAATTGCATAGCACTTATTATGCGCAACAAGTTTTTGGCGCCTTTGCCGGAGATTGGCAATAGCGACTTTGTTTTTATTTTCTTGCACTTTCTTTTTATTTTTCTTTTTTAAGATTCAAAGGGCTAACAAACTTTAGTTTTGCATTGGTATATGACCAGGGCGAGACCGATTACACCAGAATATCCCTTTGATCTAGAAATCAAATGAACCTTACAAAGACTTAGACGAAGGTTAAAAGTAGCAATGGCTAATCAAGACGGCAATATGAATCAAGATGTTCCAGCAGGAGGAGGAGTGATTCTTGCACGAAACAAAACTATTCGAGACTATCTTCAAGAAGATCTTGATGGACTTAATCCAGGAGTTGTCGCACCTAAAATTGAAGCCGGCCACTTTGAGTTGAAACCGGTAATGTTTAATATGATCAACACAATTGGTCAATTTGGTGGCTCAGCAACTGAAGATGCACGACAATATCTTAAATATTTCCTTGAGATTTGCAACTCGTTCAAAATACACAGAGTCACCCCTGATGTTTTACGATTAAGATTATTCCCCTATTCACTGAGGGATAGGGCGAAAGCATGGTTGAATAGCACTCTTGCCTGATCAATAAGATCTTGGACCGATCTTTGTCGTGATTTACTTGCTCGGTTTAATCCTACAAAATTGACTGATAAGCTTCGTAACGACATTACTTCTTTTCGGCAGGCAAATGATGAATCCATGTATGAGGCTTGGGAGCGATATAGAGAACTTCTACACAAATGCCCCCTACACGGATTCCCGGTGTGGACACAAGTAACAATGTTTTACAACGCTGTGAATACACCAACAAGGATGATGCTAGATGCCTTGGCAAACGACATACTCCTAGATAAGTCGCCGGAGGAAGCAATGCAAATTCTAAACAGGCTGGCTTAGAATGATTATCAGTTCCCCTCTACTAGAAGATGAGGAGTTAGACGCCAAGCCACAATACATGAACTTGGATCATCATACTCAATTTCGGCACAATTGGCCACTTTAACCAAGATGGTCCAGAACATGAAGAAACCAAACAACACACATGAGGTCAAGGTAATAGATTCTTTTTGTGAGTTATGTGGTGATAACCATGATTCTTCTGAATGTATGCAAAATCCGAAATCCAACTTCTATGTGGGGAATTACAATCGAAACAACAATGTGATGTCCAATACATACAATCTAGCTTGGAAGAAGCAACCGAATTTTTCATGGAGTAATCCCAACAATGCTCTAAACCAGAACAATCAGAATGCACAAGCATCAGGATTCCAGCAGAATACGCCACGACAACAATTGCCGCAGCAACAACCGACAACATCTAGTTCTTTGGAAAATTCTCTAAATGCTTTTATGATGAAAACTGAATCTTATATGGCTGAGAATAGTAACTTCATAAAAAGAACTGATGCTTTTATTAACAGGACCGAGATGAGATTGCAAAACCAAGAGGCGGTAATCAAATCATTGGAAAATCAAGTCGGACAATTTGCTCAAAACCTGAATACTAGACCGCAAGGAGGTTTACCTAGCGATACTGAAGTCGCAAGAGGAACTGGCCATGAGCAATGTAAGGCGATCACCACTAGAAGTGGCCAAAAACTTAAAGAGGATCAAGCCCGCTCAACAAACAAAACTCCACAAAAAGATCAAGATGAACCTAGCAGCAAAGCCTTAGATGCTGAACCAAGAATTGATGCGGCAACCGGCAATAAGCATGGCTCGGCAACTGCCGAAAGGATGCCTCAGCAACTTACGATAAGCATGCCTTGGCAACCCCAATTGATAATGCCTCGGCAACTCCAGTGTCCCGGTAATGCCGTCAATCAGGTTCCAAACCAATGAAAGGATTGAAGATATCCGACTTCCACCACCATTCCCACAAAGGTTGAAGCGAGAAAAGCAAGAATATCAATTCAAGAAGTTTCTTGATATCCTAAAGCAAGTCCACATCAACTTGCAATTGGTGGAAGCAAATGAACAAATGCCGAACTATGCCAAGTTTCTTAAAAACATTGTGTCTAAGAGAACAAGGCTAGGAGAGTTTGAAATAGTTGCCGCAGCAGAGGGATGCATGGCCATGTTGCACAATCGTATGCCACCTAAGTTGAAGGATCCCAGAAGTTTCACAATACCCTGTTCTATTGGAAACCACTATGTCAGGAAAGCATTATGCGACCTTGGAGCTAGCATAAACTTGATGCCTAAATCGGTTTTTCAGAAACTAGGAATCGGGAAGGCAAGACCTACAACAGTTATGCTTCAGCTAGCCGACAGATCCTATGTGCATCCAGAGGGAAAAATCGAAGACATACTGGTAAAAGTTGATAAATTTATTTTTCCCGCTGACTTTATTGTTTTGGATTGTGAAGTAGATGAGCATGCACCTATCATTCTCGGGAGACCATTCCTAGCAACAGGGAGAACCTTGATTGATGTTGAAAAGGGAGAACTCACAATGAGGGTGAATGGCCAGCAAGTTAAACTAAATGTGTTCCAAACACTAAGGCATGCCGATGATCCAGAAGAATGCCAACTTCTTCATGCCACGACAAAGTTTAACTTTGATGAGGAATTTAGTAGCCTTGGAAGCTACATTGCCGATCAAGAGGAACTTGAGGAGTATGAAGAACCGGTTAATGAGGAACAAGAAGAAGAGGCAAATTGGCTAGTCAGTCGACCAGGAACATACTTTGAACCACTGGATTACTCAGGTAAGGAAGGTAAGCTTGAAAAGCCCTCTATTGAGCAACCACCGATTCTTGAGTTGAAACTGTTGCCAGAGCAACTAAAATATGCATACTTAGGAACCGATAATACATTTCCTGTAATTATTTCTTCTAAGTTACAGCCTGAGCAGGAAAAGAAGCTGATCAAAATGTTGATGCTACACAAGAAGGCAATAGGGTGGATAATTGCCGACTTGAAGGGAATTAGCCCGGAAGTGTGCATGCACAAGACTTTGTTACAAGATGATCACAAACCTTCAATTGAGGCCCAGAAGAGACTGAATCATGCCATGAAACTGGTTGTAATGAAAGAAATCATCAAGTGGCTTGACGCTGGCATTATATACCCTATCTCTGATAGTACATGGGTAAGTCTGGTACAATGTGTACCGAAAAAGGAAGGTATAACGGTGGTAAGTAATGAAAACAATGAACTCATTCCAGCCAGGACTGTGACCGGTATGGATTATCGAAAGCTAAACAAAGCCACTAGGAAAGATCACTTCTCATTACCCTTTATTGATCAAACGCTTGACCGTCTTGCAGGTAAACCCTTTTATTGTTTTCTTGATGGTTATTCAGGTTACAATCAAATTGCCATAGCACCATAAGATCAATAAAGGACAACCTTCACATGCCCATACAGTACTTATTCTTTCTGAAGGATGCCGTTCAGATTGTGTAACGCCCCCGCAGCCTTCCAAAGATGCATGATGGCACTCTTTTCAGACATGGTCGAAGACTTCCTTGAGATCTTCATGGATGATTTTTCTATTTTTGGTAATGACTTCGACAGCTGCCTCGGCAATTTAGAGAAGGTGTTGGCAAGATGTGAAGAAACTGATTTAGTCCTCAATTGGGAGAAGTGCCATTTATGGTAGATGAAGGAATAGTGCTCGGGCACAAGATTTCATCCAAGGGAATTGAAGTAGACAAAGCCAAGGTGGACGTGATCGAGAGATTACCCCCACCAAGTTTGGTTAAAGGAATTCGAAGCTTTCTTGGACATGCAGGTTTTTACAGGAGGTTCATTCATAATTTTTCTAAAATCACTAAACCCTTGTGCAATTTGCTTGAACAGGATAAAGTCTTCGATTTTGATGATTCTTGTGCCCAAGCATTCGAAACCCTAAAGGAAAAGCTTGCATCAGCACCCATTATCGTTCCACCAGATTGAACGCTACCTTTTGAGCTCATGTGTGATGCAAGTGATTTTGTGGTAGGAGCAGTCCTTGGCCAACGCACAGGTAAGACCTTCCATGTGATATACTACGCTAGTAAAACTCTTAATAGTGCTCAAATGAATTACACAACAACAGAGAAAGAGTTACTAGTTGTAGTTTTCGTATTTGACAAGTTCCGATCCTATTTGATTGGTACAAAGGTAATTGTTCATACAAACCATTCGACAATCAAATATCTATTTGCTAAAAAGGATGCCAAACCTCGTTTGATTCTTTGGATATTACTTTTACAAGAATTTGATATTGAAATTAAGGACAAGAATAGAAAATCATGTGGCCGATCACTTATCACGTTTAGAACGCAATAGGGAGGAGGACGCTGATCTAGAGATATGTGATGCATTCCCGGATGAGCAACTTTTAGTTGACTCGGCAACTCTCGACGCCGCAACAGCCCTTGACGTGCACGCCTCGGCAACCATGGATGTGCATGCTCTGCAACCCTTGACGCCGCAGCAGCCCTTGACGCGCACGCCTCAGCAATTTTGGGAGCAGTCGCCATGACAGCACATGCCTCGACAATACCCTGGTACTCAAATTTAGTTAATTTCCTTGTTTGTGGTATTTTTCCTTATGGTCTTACTCACCAAGGGAAGAAGCAGTTCCGCCATGATGCTAAGCATTACTTTTGGGACGAGCCTCTTTTGTTTAAACAATGTGCAGATCAGGTTATATGCTGATGTGTCCTTGAAGAGGAGCAGCAGAATGTACTCCGGTAATGCCATTCTTCACCTTATGGAGGACATTTTGGAGGAACTCGTATCGCGGCCAAAGTGTTGCAATCCGGTTTGTATTGGCCAACATTGTACAAAGATGCCCAAGATTTTTACAAGCAATGTGATCGTTGCTAGAGGACGAGCAATATCTCTAGACGATTCCAAAACTGTGCAACAATTCTTTTAGAAAAACATATTTACATGATTTGGGATGCCGAGAGCAATTATCGGCGACGAGGGCAAGCATTTTGACAACAGACTAATTGCCAAGATGTTGCAACGCTTCGGCATATCACACAAGATTGCCATGGCATATCACCCACAAACCAACGGGCAAGCAGAAATTTCCAACCGAGAATTGAAGGGTATACTCGAGAAAGTTGTAAATCCCTCTAGGAAGGATTGGTCATTAAGAATAGATGACGCACTTTGGGCATATCACACTGCATTCAAAACACTCTTAGGTATGTCCCCTTCCGACTTTTCTATGGCAAAACATGACATCTACCGGTGGAAATCGAACACAAGGCATATTGGGCAATCAAGACCGTGAATATAGATTAGGAAAGTGCCGGACAAAAGCGTTTGTTAGACCTCAACGAGATAGAAGAATTCTGTGCACTCGCCTATAACAATGCACGAATCTACAAGGAGAAAACAAAGCAATGGCATGACAAGAAACTATTGCCGCTGCAATTTACGCAAGGGCAACTAGTTCTCTTATTCAATTCTCGGCTAAAAATTTTCCTGGGAAAGCTGAAATCAAGATGGTCGGGACCATTCAAAGTTGTCAAACCATTCTCCCATGGTGCCGTGATAATCAAGTCAATCACTGACAAACATGAATTCAAACTTAATGGACAAAGATTAAAGCACTACAATGGTGCCCATGTGGAACGTAACAAAGAAGTGGTCACCTTAGGAGATGCATGAGCATGCTCTCCTTTCGATATTTTATTATTTTATTTTTATTTTTATTATTTTTGATTATTTTTTTATTTTATTTTTTTCGACTTATTATTATTATTTTTATTTTCGATTATTATTATATTCTTTTAGGATAAATTTTCTTTTTTATCTTTTTAAGTTTAAGAATCCCTTTACACATCATTATTTATTTTCTTTTACTAGTTTATCTTTAATTTTAATCCTTATTTGATTTGTCTTTGAATTGTAGGAAAAGAGTTCAAGATAAAGAGGAACTTTGATCCAAGAAGGAAAAGATCTTCAACAAGGAAATTAATGGGCTGAATCTAAGGCTTATATAAAGCCTCCAACTTACCCTAATTAAGCCCCCTAGCCGCCACCCTTCCCTTAAACCGAA
The DNA here is from genome assembly GCA_019671005.1 of Hibiscus mutabilis. NCBI lineage: Eukaryota > Viridiplantae > Streptophyta > Magnoliopsida > Malvales > Malvaceae > Hibiscus > Hibiscus mutabilis. The sequence continues at coordinate 63,623,188 of CM033715.1, forward strand.
ACCCTCTTTTTCGTATCTCCAAAATTAATCCCACCCACCATATTTACTACCTATCTTTTCTATATAACCCATCACCCTTAACTTCCAAGAAACCTATTCCTACTTTTCATCTTGCAACTCTTTAGTTTCTTTTATTTTCTTTTCTTTGTTTTTATACAAAACTCACAACCAAGATCATCCATGGCATCCAAAATTAAATTTTTGGTTCATCCAAGTTCCTCCAAAGAACCAAAATACAAGAAGTTTGCTACACCGGTGGTTCAAGAAAGATTTCACTTCAAGTTTGAAAGCCGGAAGATTTACGAAGAACAAGGCTTTGAATACTCCAACTCTCGCACATCAAAAGTGGCAAATATTTTGCCATCAATCAGAACCGGGTAACATCTCATGGGTAAGAGAATTCTATGCTCACTCACCTAACCGGGATAATCCTTATGTTTTTGTTCGTGACAAGGCCATACTCATAAGCCCCAAAAATGTCAACACCTTTTACGGGCTCTACATTGAGAATGTGCTTCAAGAACTCACTCTACCGAGAACTCATTGGAACGACGGTAAATACAAGGGCACGGTAAATCGTCTTCGGCTTAATCCCGAGGCAAAACTATGGAATAAGTTTGTTAAAACTTCTTTAATGCCCACCACACACAATACTACCATTGATATACTACGTCTTTTGCTCATACATTCTATTTTGCATAATCGCATCATTAACATTAGAAAAATTATTTGGGATGAGATTTTTGTATGTAGCTCAAAAGATAATGGTTCTCTTTTCTTCCATTGCTTAATTTCTAATCTTTGCAAGGAGATGCATGTCCCAAGTGAGTCCACCGATGAAAAGGCCCTACCAAAGTCTGGTTGGAATCAAGCACAAATCTGAAAGCTAATGGGAGAGGCACCGAAAAAATCCTCAAGGCCTCCAACTTTCGCAGCAACTCCTGCCACCCCGGCAATCCCTAATGCCCAAGCACCTAACGCCCGGGCAACTCAGCCATCAACCCCGGGACACTTTGAAGCATTCTTGCAACCATTGGCGAGCCACCTTAGGCAAATTGAAGACCGGCAACTAATGTTCATGCGGTACATGAAGGAGCACAACAATGCAATCACTCAAGTCATCCTAGAATAGTACCCGGACAGCCACGTGCCGTTCCCAATCTTTTTCGGCTGAGATCTTTGCCACGACAACTAATTAAGCAGTCACCACGGCAACCGCAACAGATGATGCCGCGGCAACCTACACCGTGCCTGCCCAAGCAGATGCCACGACAACCAACCCTGAAGATGCCACGACAACCAAAGATAAAGACATCCCGATAACCACTGCAAAAGCCAAAGGTAAAGCACCTATGCCCGAATCAACTCGTACGGAATCATTGTCTGATTTTTCAGATTCGGACGAGTCCTCCATTGCACCAACAAAGACCGTACCAATTGAATCCTCCAAGCGAAAAGCCAATGACATTGATGAAGAGGACGATGAGGACAACCCCGTACGAAGATCGATTCCACCATCGGCAACAAGGAAACAACCATCGCGTTCAAGCAAGAGAATCAAGACACCGACCAAAAGGAAACTAATCATCCACGACGACAACCTCTTGGAGTAAGTCCTCGCTTCCATTTTATTTTTCATTATTTTTATTTTTCTTTAATGCATGCATTGAGGACAATGCCTCACTCGAGTCTGGGGGGGATTGTTATTAGTAGTTACCATGTTTAGTTGCATTGATCTTAAGTATTGCATTTAGGATACATAAATTGCTTGCCATGCCTTTAGTTAGAACAAGAACTGCCTAGATTTGATGAATATCCGATGATGACTTTGCCAATGCACTTAATTTATAGAATTTTTATTCTAGGATAACCATGAAAAAAAAACTTAGAATTTTACTATGATGCTAAATTTGATGAAACATTGTTGTGGTTTGATTGATTTAAGGAATTCTAGTGAACTTAGGTTGATAATTAAACAAATTGGGGGATTAGAATAAAAAATGGATGAATGCTAGAGGTGCCCGAAATTGGCTCTAGCATGTGCTAAAAATTTGATCGCTAGAGGTGCCCGAAACCGGCTTTAGTATGTGCTAAAAATTGATCGCTAGAGGTGCTTGAAACCAGCTCTAGTCGAATAAATTAATTAACTTAAGAAAACTAAAAACAAAACACTAGAGGTGCCCGAAACCGGCTCTAGTCAAAACATGTTAAAAAGAACCCAATGAAGTAATTTGAAAACCTCTTGTTTGCATAGAATCTGAAAAATCAACTTGCACACAACTCCGCACACACTCACAAGCATTATAGTTTGATTCCGAGTAACTCCTAAGTTTTCCGAAAAATGAAAAGCCAATCATACTTTGTGCCCCGTTCGAGAGAATTGAAATCAAGTTCAAAGCTAAGTTTGTGAAAATTGAAGTCTTGGCAGGTAATTATTAGTTTGCATTGCTTGAGGACAAGCAATAGTTCGAGTTTAGGGGTGTGATAAGTGTTCAAAAGTACTATTTTCTTACCCTTTTTACTCATATTATTGTTAGACTTAGGCTCATATTAGTTACATAATTAGTTATTCATGCATTAATCCATGTTTCCTTCCATCGTTGAGCTTGATTTCATAACTTGGTTGTTTTTGTGGGAAAAGATGTTGCTTTGGTGTGTTTTGTGTGTATGTGCAGGATCACTTGCCAAAGCAAGGCTAGAGCTAGTTGCCAGGGCAATGTATGAAGTAGATGCCGAGCTAGTTGCCAGGGCAATGCTTGAAGGAGAAACCGAGCCAGTTGCCAGGGTAATTGTCGACAAAGAATAAGGTGATATGGCAGTCGAAATTGATGACTAGACAAGCCCAAGATAACGTGGAGCAAAGCTAAATCCCAAAGGAGTTTGATTTCCATGAATAGGTTAAAGAAGAATTAAATTCCAAGAAGATAGAAGAAGTTATAGAAGGAATATAATTATAATAAAGAATTATATTCTTTAAAGATAATTTAACTCCAACTTAACTTCCTCCTCAAAGAAGGACTTTGACCTAGCCCTATAAATTAGAGAGGAATTTCGACAACTAAAAGAGAGAGCAAGAGGAGAGAATTTTTGACAAACATCTAGGGCAAGGAGATTTCGACAAGCTTCATCCTTCATCTTTTTCTTTCTTGTTCAATTAGGTTCATGTTAGGGATTCTTTATCTTGTGTTTCTTTGGAACCTAGCCATGAACTAAATCTATTTGGCTAAGGTTATTGTGTCTTGTGGTTGTAAGAAACTATTGGATTTTGTTTAGGTAATAAGAGTTTGCACTTTTCTATTCAAGGTTTATTCATTCTTGGTTCTTATTCTTCTTTGCGAGTGAATTGGGAGAGGATCTCGTAACTTCATCTATTTATCTAATATCTGGAGAGTTAGATTCAAGAAACGAATGAATATGATCTTTATTCAATCTATTGATGGTGAAGATTAATCTGGCTTAGGAATAAGTTAAGGATTTCAAAGGCTAAGAGAAGTGCAAGATTGGTTGTTGTTCACCATTGATTCACGCAGGGATGTATTATCAAGGCATGCACAAGTAGTTAGAGTTTCGACTTAGGGATAAGAAGAAACCATTGAAGAATGCTCTGTCGAACCTTGAAGGTTGCTGCCTAGACGCCCAAGTAGTTACCCAACTAGTCGCCCGTGCAACCATCGATTAGTTGCCAAGGCAACCCCGTTGTGCAAGTTGCCACGGCAACTGAGTTTCCCTTGCACTCTTTTACCAAGGCAATCCAATCGGCTATCACACCTCAACTCACAATAACTTGGCCTATCTCTCTCATTTGATCTCATCTATTCTTTTACTTTATTGCTTTCTAGTTTAGTTATTAGTTAAACTCCTATAATCTTCTATTTGTGTTTTTACCTTTTACAGTGCAAGAGATTAGATTCTTGAAGTGGCACCAATCCCTGTGAAGACGATATCTTTTATACTATAACTTGCGACGTGTATACTTGCACAATTGCGTAGCACTTATTACGCGCAACAGGTCCAACACTTTCAATTAAGCCCAAAATAATTCCCATTACATCGAAATTGGTTACAAGGATCAAGCAACTACATCATTCAATCATAACTGGTGCAAAATTTCTGATCATTGGAAACTAATTTCGACTAGGTCAGTTTTTGGGGTGTGATAGAAAATTCATGCTAAAATTAAGAGGAAATATGAAGAATGTTGCAAAGCTCTAGAGGATTAATTTCTAGAGATGCAAAAGGTAAATGAGCAAGGGTCTAGTGCTGTTGATTGAGTTTGGTCGATGATCTGGTCCTTCCACCCAAATTCAAGGCACCAAACTTTGAGAAGTATGATGGGATGGCTTGCCCAAAAGCATATCTCACTATGTACTATCGTAAAATGGCTGCTTATTTGAAGGATGAAAAGTTGATGATTCATTGTTTCCAAGATAGTTTGACGGGCTCAGTAGTATGCTGGTACACTTAATTAAGTCGAGCCAACATCAAAACGTGGAAGGATTTTTTTGGAGCTTTTGAGGAGCAATATAGATATGTGTCTGAAATGGTTCCTATTTGGGTCATGTTGCAAGCTATAGAACAAAGATCTACTGAGAAATTCCGTCAGTATGCACAGAGATAAGGGAATTGGCAGCGCAAGTACAACCAACATTAATGGATAATGAAATTATTTGCATATTAGTAAAAATTTTGAGGGTTCCACTATTTGAGCGTTTGATAGGGAACGCTACCCATAATTTTGCTGATATGGTGATGGCCGACGAGTTGATTGAAGCAACCATCAAAAGTGGAAGGTTGGAAAGTGTAGAAAGTTCCCGCAAGAATTTCAAGAGGAAGAATAATGATGTAAATAATATAAGTGCTTATGAAGCCCCAAAAAATGTCACAATTACATCGCCCGGTGCTGCATCAGGGAATTCATAGAATTCAAACAAAAAAGATTCTCGAGCCTTGAGAAACGATAAGATGGACTTCACACCTTTGCATGTGTCGAATAATGAGCTTTATCCATAACTATTCAATGCAGATCTGGTGAGACCCTACTATCTTACCCCTCTTCAACCTCCATATCCTCCATGGTATGATCTGATGGCTCATTGTGAGTATCATGTGGGATCCGGGAGCATACAATTGAAAATTACACAGCATTTAAGAAGGTGGTCCAGAATTTGGTCAACACTAAAGTTTTAAAATTTGATGAACCCAATATAGCTGCTAATCCATTGTCGAATCATAGAGGATGAGGGGTGAATGTGATAGAGGAAGATGTGGCCAAATGGTTAAATACGGATGTATCCGAGATTAGATCTCATTTGAAGTGGTATTTTAGCAGTTATAAAATGCCAGAATGATACAAATAGGCATGAAGGTCGAGAAGGAAATGGAATCAAGTACTTATTGTGAATATCACCAAGATGAAGGCCATGAAATTCAGTACCGTCTTGAATTTAGATGCTTGATTCAAAAAATGATGAAGAACAAGGAGATCGAGGTTTTTGAAAACATTGGGGAAAGAAAAGAAGTTGAGGTATGCACTTTTGAGAATTTATGGGTTAAATATAGTGTGAGAAGACAGTTGGTCATTTATATTAGGCTAAAAGTAGGAAGGGATTGTGATTTCTCTTCTAGCGTCGTTTTCCTTTAAAGACACGCGCAAGGTTCCTTAGAATTATACTGCCAATGTAATAATACCAGAGGAATCAAAGCCTCATGAAGAGATAAAGCCACTGGATGAGACAAAGAATTTTTAGAAAGGAAAGCTGAGAAAAGGCCTGATGCTGAACCAATAAATAAAGTGGGGCACTTTGCCAGGAATGGTAGATGTTATTCACCCGAGACATCCAAAGAGGGTGAGAAAACAAAAGGGAAAGTTGTGGTAGTACTGAAAGGGATCTTTGGAGAGGAGCCCCCTCCCAAGCTAAATGAACCATTTATAGAACAACAAGCTCAAGAGTTCTTGAAATTTTTGCAACACAGTCAATACAATATAGTCGAGCAATTGAAGAGACAACAGGCTAGAATTTCTTTCCTTGAACTATTGTTGAGTTTGGAAGGGCATCGCAATGCTTTAATCAAGGTGCTCAATCAGACATTTGTCCCGAACGATATATTAGTGCATAAATTGGACAAAATTGTTAACCATATAATTGCGAACAATTACATTACCTTTACTGATGATAAGGTCCCAAAGGGAGGAATGGGATATGTTCAAGCTTTGAATATCATGACTCACTACAAGGGTCATGTTCTTCCTAGAGTTCTGATAGACAATGGGTCGGTACTAAATGTCTTACCGATGGTCACCTTGCAGAGGTTACCAATTTATGACTCTCATATGAAGACATATAAAAATACTATAAGGGCTTTTGATGGTACTACTCGAGATGTGCTTGGAAAAATTGAGGTACTATTACTGATTGGATCTGCAATTTATAACGTGGATTTTATGGTTATGGATATTAAGCCAACATACAATTGCTTGTTAGGAAGGCCCTTGATTCATTTTGCTGGCACAGTACCGTCTTCGTTGCATCATAAAATAAATTTGTGATAGGAAGGCCCTATACATTGAAGCGAATAAAAATGCTCTTGAATGTTCGTTCAGAGCCTTGGAGTTTATAAATGCAACTTCCATTGCTAAAAGGAAGCCAATACGTCGTCTGAGGTTATCAAACTATACCAAGATGACCGTTTGCGAGACTCTTGGAAAAGGTACGAGAGCTGGAAAAGGGCTTGGAAAACATCTTCAGGGATGTTTGCGTCTGAAGCATGTCGTTATGAAGAATGATTATTTTGGACTTGGGTTTAAGCTCAACATTGAGCGGAGGCAGAAGGATCTGAAGAATAGAGAGAACCAAAGTAGAGCCCAATTTCTGGGAGTTGAGGCTTCTTTTGAATCCATGATATTCCCCGACTTGACCACTATCTTCAAATCTCGTGGGTTCAAGAATATGGAGAAGTAACTTGAGAAAGATAACCAAGAGACTGTAAAACTCCACGAGGAAGAGATCTTTGGCGAGATTATGAAAGGACTAAATGTTAACGGCATATTCGAGGGATCCCAGCCTGCCAAGTTTCTTGAAAGAGTCTATCCATGCTTTCTTGGTGAAGCACTCAATAATTGGACAGCAAGGGATCTTCCCCTTGTTTTTAAGACAAAAATAGAGTAATGCCAAGAACCACCTTGTACTTTTTCTCACGAGTACAAGGGATTATCTGTAAAGGGCTATTATTCAAGTTCATTTAAATAAAGATGCTTTCATTTTGATTCTCAAATGACAAACATGTTTATTGTTTTTTCACATCCATTCCAGATACGTATTATTATTTTCTTTACAGGTCTTCAATTATTAATTGCATGAAGGATTTTGGACCTGATCCCGAATTAGATCTTGAGTGGCCAGTGTGTCTAATAGAAGTCAATGAGGTTGAAGATGAGACAGAATATGAAATCCCTGACGAATTACTGAGGCTGGTAGAAAAAAAAGACAAGCAAATCTTACCTTACAAAGAAGAGATAGAAATTTTGAATATGGGAATAGATGAAATCAGAAGAGATGTGAAGATTGGTATTGCTTTCTCGCCAAAAACCAGACAAGAGTTGGTTGATCTGTTGCAAGAGTTTAAAGATGTCTTCGCCTAGTCCTATCAAGAAATTCTAGGATTGGATACAAATATAGTAGTACACAAGCTACCCATAAGGCCCGAATGCAAGCCGGTTCAACATAAGCTTAGAAGATTGAAACCATAAATGGTATTGAAGATCAAAGAAGAGGTACAAAAGTATATTGATGTGGGATTCCTTTAGGTGGCAAGATATCCAGAGTGGGTAGCCAACATATTTCTAGTGCCGAAGAAAGATGAAAAAGTACGCATGTGTATGGACTAAAGAGATTTGAACAGAGCGAGTTCGAAGGATAACTTTCCTTTACCCCATATTGATATTCTGGTTGACAACACATCAGGATATTCATGCTTCTCATTCATGGATGGTTTCTCGGGATATAATCTGGATATTCCTGGAAGTATTAATTTGATGGGCAACTAACGCTCTAGGACGTGGAATTGGAGCAGTGTTGATTTCCCCAAGCAATATACATTATCCTTTCACAAGCAAATTGGAATTTCTTTGTACTAATAACATGGCAGAATATGAAGCTTGTGTCATGGGCTTGCGATCTGCTATTGAAAGAAAGATAGAACTCTTGAAGGTATACGGAGATTTAGCATTAGTTATCCATCAACTTCGTGGAGAATAGGAAACAAAGGATGCAAAGTTGATTGAGTACCGAAAGCTGATCCTTGAGTTGATAAAAGAATTTGAAAAAGTCACTTTTACATACATCCCCAAGGAAGATAATCAAATGGTTGATGCCTTAGCTACTGTTACCTCTCCAAAAGTACTATTTTTAATGCCAATTTTACATTGCTCTTGCTTGTTTTTAGGTACATTTAGTTGCATTAGGTTGTTAGAATCATGCATTTGCATAAAGTGTTTAGTTTTCTCTCTATGCTAGTGTGAAGGGTTTGTGGCTATTTTGCAGGTTTGGCATAGGATTAGGCTCAGGAAAGCACACAATTAGGATTGGCAAGGAGAATGCCAAGTGCTGCTGGCACAGAAGGACCAGATAGTGCCAAGCACTAGTTGGCAGAGAAGTGAACTTGATACCACACCAAGAGGCTATTGAACCTCAAAAAAATAGGATATGGTCAGGCTCCTAAAAGATCGCAAATGGATCAACTTTTGAAAAATAGCGGATAAGGTGTTGCCAAGCTAAGTTGGCAAAGACATGCCAAGCTTGTGTGCCAAGGCAACATTGACATTATAACGTTAGCCCTGGCCTGATAAGCTATCATACAAATCAAATAAGACTTTATCTCTTATCCCTTGAGCATTTGAATTTCAAAATTGAAGAGCTATCCTATCCCAACAAAGTCGGATAACGCGGTGCCAAGATTGGTTGGCAGAATCATGCCAAGCTTGGATGCCAAGGCAGTGTTGGCAATGTGACGAAAGCCCTAATCTGATTATCTTTCATTCAAATTTAGATATGATCTCATCTCTTATCCCTTCAGCATTTAAAATTCAAATGAGAAGCTTATCCTAGCCTTCCTTGCACGGCTATATTAAAGACCGATGGAGAAGATCAACGGGTGTGAGATCATGGGGGTAAAACCCTCGAGTGAGGAGTGATCAGGGTGAAGAGTTGGAGTACGACGAGTGACAGTTTGCAGCACCGAGGAAGGTGGTCCAACCACTTGGCCGAGAGCCTGGATTTGAGGGCTACATCGAGAGACCCCTCTTGCCCAATAAATAGATCTTGCTCCGGACATCACCGGTGAACTCGAAGCAGGATGGAATTCAGTCAAAGACAGGACCAGGATAGAAATTCGTCATAATATTAAGAGCATGGGGCAGTCTATAGCTTCTGTTAAAGAAGAGCTAGCGGAATGTATAGAAATCGGCTTCTTGAGGAGTTATACTAAGCCAAGGAAGAGATTTAGCAGTCATTGAGACAAAGACTTAGCGCAAGAGTAGGAGTAGGATCAGGAGGCTTAGGCACCTAAGGGGCGTAGCGAGCAATGCTAAACTAGCCATTTGAGGAGAGAGGGATAGCTATTACATGTTACAGAATAGTATAGAAAAGAGTCGTTAGGGGCGTAGCGTTCGTTACCCCGCTCGAAGGGATAGAGGAAGCCTGTTGTTAATATCTAGTAAGGGAAGGAACTTCTTTCTCTAAGTAAGTAGCTAACTTCCAATAAATAGTTGTTACCCCGACAAGCACAAATAAGACTCGTTACGCCGCACTAACTAGTTACCTTGAACTGTGGATGGCATGGAATGCTAAAACCGGGGGAGAATCCACCCCTATTAGTGCACCAAGCTCTAGCCTCGATATACTCCTTTAAGTTAAGTCGGGCGGCGGTTGTTTCTTTATGGTTACTCCTTCTATCGTGTATTCTCGATTAATGCAGCCTTAGATGTTTCAATTGTCGATTTTAGTATTGAGGTAAATTACACACTTTTGTAGTTATTAGTGTAAATGGCAGATCAAAGATCATGAACAAAGTAACTCGCCTAAAAGGAGAGGAACGAGGGTATGCCACCAACGAGCTAGGCAGAGAAGGACTTTATCTTCTTTGCATTAGGATGAAGGAAATGAATCGGGGTGTTAGGAATCACTCGCTACGAGACCGATCTCATCCACCTGAAAATCCTATGGTAGGGTCCTACTCCTACAGTTATGAAAAACCAAGTAAAGTAACCACGTCAGGAAAAGTTCCCGCATGATCTTCCAAAGAGGGAGTTACGGCTAAAGGATTCCTAGATTGGTAAGCGAAAGGTAGTGTTAAGCTCAAGCACACTCTTAAGTGTTCAAAAGTACTATTTTTATTTCCCTTTTATTCTTATTATTGCTAGACTTAGGCTCATATTAGTTGCATTATTAGTCTTTCATGCATGATTGCATCGTTTCCTTGGTGGACAAGCTTGATTTCATATCTTGCTCAATTTTGTGGAAAAAGGTATTGCTTTGGTGTGTTTTTGTGTGTGTGTGCATAATCACTTGCCAAAGCAAGATGGAACCAGTTGCCAGGGCAATGCATGAAGGAGATGCCAAGCTAGTTTCCAGGGCAATGCATGAAGGAGATGCCGAGCTAGTTGCCAGGGCAATTTTCGACAAGGAATAAGATGATATGGTAGTCAAAATGGATGACTAGATAAGCCCAAGATGACGTGGAGCAAAGCTAAATCACAAAGGAGTTTGATTTCCATGAAGAGGTCAAAGAGAAATTAAATCCCAAGAAGATAGGAGAAGTTCTAGAAGGAATTTAAATATAATAAAGAATTATATTCTTTAAAGATAATTTAATTCCAACTTAACTTCCTCCTCAAAAAAGACTTTGACCTAGCCCTATAAATTCAAGACCATGCCGTCAACTCCAAGGGGGGAGAGAAGATAGAATTTTCGACAAGATCAAAGGGGGAGATATCGACAAGGCTCAACCATTCTTCATTTTTCTCTTTCTTGTTCAATTAGGTTTATGCTAGGAATTCTTTATCTTGTGTTTCTTTGGAACCTAGCCATGAACTAAATCTATTTGGCTAAGGTTATTGTGTATTGTGGTTGTGAGAAACAATTGGATTTTGTTTAGATAATAAGAGTTTGCACTTTCAATTCAAGGTTTACTCATTCTTGGTTCTTATTCTTGTTTGCGAGTGAATTGGGAGAGGATCTTGTAACTTCATCTATTTATCTAATATCGAGAGAGTTAGATTCAAGAAATGAATGAGTATGGTCTTTATTCAATCTATTGATGGTGAAGATTAATCCGGTTGAAGGATAAGTTAAGGATTTCAACGGCTAAGAGGAGCGCAAGATTGGTTGTTGTTCACCCTTGATTCACGCAGGGATGTATTATCAAGGCATGCACAAGTAGCTAGAGTTTCGACTTAGGGATAAGAAGAAACAATTGAAGAACGCTCCGCCGAACCTTCAAGTTGCTGCCCAGCCGCCCAAGTAGTTGCCCAGCTAGTCGCCCATGCAACCATCGATTATTTGCCATGGCAACCCCACTGTGCAAGTTGCCACGGCAACTGAGTTTCCCTTGTACACTTTTACCAAGACGATCCAATCAGCTATACACCTCAACTCACGATAACCTGGCCTATTCTCTCCCATTTAATTACATTTTCCTTTACTTTATTGCTTTCTAGTTTAGTTGTTAGTTAAAACTCCTACAATCTCCTACTTGTGTTTTTACTTTTTACAGTGCAAGAGATTAGATTCTTGAAGTGGCACCAATCCCTGTGGAGACGATATCTTTTATACTATAACTTGCGACGTGTACACTTGCACAATTGTGGAGCACTTATTACGCGTAACAAGTTTTTGGCACCGTTGCTGGGGATTGGCAATAGAAACTTTATTTTTATTTTCTTGCACTTTTTTATTTTTCTTGTTTAAGATTCAAAGGGTTAACAAACTTTGGTTTTGCATTGGTATATGACCAGGGCGAGATCAATTACACCAGTATATAACTTTGATCTAGAAATCGAACGAACCTTCCAAAGACTCAGACGAAGGTTAAGAGTAGCAATGGCTAATCAAGACGGCAATATGAATCAAGATGTTCCAGTAGGAGGAGGAGTGATTCTTGCACGAAACAGAACTATTCGAGACTATCTTGAAGAAGATCTTGAAGGACTTAATCTAGGAGTTGTCGCACCTGAAATTGAAGACGACCACTTTGAGTTGAAACCGATGATGTTTAATATGATCAACACAATTGGTCAATTTGGCGGCTCAGCAATTGAAGATGCACAACATCTTAAATCTTTCCTCGAGATTTGCAATTCATTCAAAATACAAGGAGTTACCCTCAATGTTTTACGACTAAGATTATTCCCCTATTCACTGAGCGATAGGGCGAAAGCATGGTTGAATAGTATTCCTGCCGGATCAATAGGATCTTGGACTGATCTTTGTCGTGATTTCCTTGCTCGATTTAATCGTACAAATTTGACTGATAAGCTTCGTAACAGAATTACTTATTTTCGGTAGACAAATGATGAATCCATGTACGAGGCTTGGGAGCGATATAGAGAACTTCTACACAAATGCCCCCTACACGGATTCCCAGTGTGGACACAAGTAACAATGTTTTACAACGCTGTGAATACACCAACAAGGATGATGCTAGATGCCTCGGCAAACGGCATACTCCTAGATATGTCGTCGAAGGAAGTAATGCAAATTCTAAACAGGCTTGCCAAGAATGATTATCAATTCTCATCTGCTCGAAGAGGAGGAGTTAGACTCCAAGCCACAATACATGAACTGGGATCATCAGACTCAATTTCAGCATAATTGGCCACTCTAACCAAGATGGTCCAAAACATGCAAAAACCAAACAACACACTAGAGATCAAGGTAATGGATTCCTTTTGTGAGTTATGTGGTGGTAACCATGATTCTTCTAAATGTATGCAGAATCAGGAATCCAGCTTTTATGTGGGGAATTACAACCGGAACAACAATGTGATGTCCAATACATACAATCCAGCTTGGAAGAAGCACCCGAATTTCTCATGGAGTAATCCCAACAATGCTCTAAACCAGAACAATCAGAATGCACAAGCATCGGGATTCCAACAGAATATGCCACAGTAACAGTTGCCGCAGCAACAACCGACAACATCTAGTTCTTTGGAAAATTCTCTCAATGCTTTTATGTTGAAAATTGAATCTTATATGGATGAGAATAGTAACTTCATAAAAAGAACTGATGCTTTTATTAACAGGACCGAGATGATATTGCAAAACCAAAAGGCGACAATCAAATCATTGGAAAATCAAGTCGGACAATTTGCTCAAAACCTGAATACTAGACTGCAAGGAGGTTTACCTACCGATACTGAAGTCGCAAGAGGAACTGGCCATAGGCAATGTAAGGCAATTACCACTAGAAGTGGCCAACAACTTAAAGAGGCTCAAGCTCGATCATCAAACAAAACTCCACAAAAAGATCAAGACGAACTCAGTGGTAAATCCTCAGATGTTAAACCAGGAATTGCCTCGGCAACCAGCGATAAGCATGCCTCGGCAGCCAGTGATAAGGATACCTCGGCAACCAATGATAGGCATGCCACGACATCCCCAGATGACAATGCCTGCCATCAATCAGGTTCTAAACCAATGAAAGGATCAAAGATATCCAACTTCCACCACCATTCCCACAGAGGTTGAAGCGACAAAAGCAAGAATATCAATTCAAGAAGTTTCTTGATATCCTAAAGCAAGTCCACATCAACTTGCCATTGGTTGAACCAATTGAACAAATGTCGAACTATGCCAAGTTTCTTCAAGACATTGTGTCTAAGAGAACAAGGCTAGGAGAGTTTGAAACAGTTGCAGCAACAGAGGGATGCATGGCTATGTTGCACAATCGCATGCCACCCAAGTTGAAGGATCCCAGAAGTTTCACAATACCATGTTCCATTGGAAACCACTATGTCGGGAAAGCATTATGTGACCTTGGAGCAAGCATAAACTTGATGCCTAAATCAGTTTTCCAGAAACTAGGAATCGGGAAGGTAAGACCTACAACAGTTATACTACAGCTAGCCGACAGATCCTATGTGCATCTAGAGGGAAAAATCGAAGACATACTAGTAAAAGTTGATAAATTTATTTTTCTCGCTGACTTTATTGTTTTGGATTGTGAAGCATATGAACATGCACCTATCATTCTCGGGAGACCCTTCCTAGCAACAGGGAGAACCTTGATCGATGTTGAAAAGGGAGAATTCACAATGAGGGTGAATGACTAGCAAGTTAAACTAAATGTTTTCCAAACACTAAGGCATGTCGATGATCCGGAAGAATGCCAACTTCTTCATGCCATGACAGAGTTTAACTTCGATGAGGAATTTAGTTACCTCGGCAACTACATTGCCGATCAAGAGGAACCTGAGGAGTATGAAGAACCGATCGATGAGGAATAACAAGAAGAGGCAAATTGGTTAGTCAATCGACCAGGTACATACTTTGAACTACTGGATTACTCAGGTAAGGAAGGTAAGCTCGAAAAGCCTATATTGAACAACCACCGATTCTTGAGTTGAAACACTTGAGAGAGCAACTAAAATATGCTTACTTAGGAACCGATATACATTGCCTGTAATTATTTCCTCTAAGTTACAGCCTGAGCAGGAAAAGAAGCTGATCAAAATCTTGATGCTACACAAGAAGGCAATAGGGTGGACAATTGCCGACTTGAAGGAATTAGCCCGGTAGTGTACATGCATAAGATTTTGTTGGAAGATGATCACAAACCTTCGATTGAGGCCCAGAGGAGACTGAATCATGCCATGAAAGGGGTTGTAATGAAAGAAATCATCAAGTGGCTTGATGTCGGCATCATATACCCTATCTCTGATAGTGCATGGGTAAGTCTGGTACAATGTATACTGAAAAATGGAGGTATAACGGTGGTAAGTAATGAAAACAATAAACTCATTCCAACCAGGACTGTGACCGGTTGGAGGGTTTGTATGGATTATCGAAAGCTAAACAAAGCCACTAGGAAAGGTCACTTCCCATTACCCTTTATTGATCAAATGCTTGACCGTCTTGCAGGTAAACCCTTTTATTGTTTTCTTGATGGTTATTCAGTTTACAATCAAATTGCCATAGCACCAGAAGATCAAGAAAAGACAACCTTCACATGCCCATACGGTACTTATGCTTTCCGAAGGATGCCGTTTGGATTGTGTAACGCCCCGACAACCTTCCAAAGATGCATGATGGCACTCTTTTTAGACATGGTCGAAGACTTCCTTGAGATCTGCATGGATGATTTTTCTGTTTTTGGTAATGACTTCGACAGCTGCCTAGGCAATTTAGAGAAGGTGTTGGCAAGATGTGAAGAAACCAATTTAGTCCTTAATTGGGAGAAGTGTCATTTTATGGTAGATGAAAGAATAGTGCTTGGCCACAAGATTTCATCCAAGGGAATTGAAGTAAACAAAGCCAAGGTGGACGTGATTGAGAGATTACCCCCACCAAGTTTGGTTAAAGGAATCCGAAGCTTTCTTGGACATGCAGGTTTTTATAGGGAGTTCATTCATAATTTTTCTAAAATTACTAAACCCTTGTGCAATTTGCTTGAACAAGATAAAGTCTTCAATTTTGATGATTCTTGCACCCAAGCATTTGAAACCCTAAAGGAAAAGCTTGCCTCGACACCCATTGTCGTTCCACCAGATTGGACGCTACCTTTTGAGCTCATGTGTGATGCAAGTGATTTTGCGGTAGGAGCAGTCCTAGGCCAACACACAGGTAAGACCTTTCATGTGATATACTACGCTAGTAAAACTCTTAATAGTGCTCAAGTGAATTACACAACAACGGAGAAAGAGTTACTAGCCGTAGTTTACGCATTTGACAAGTTTCGATCCTATTTGATTGGTACAAAGGTAATTGTTCATACGGACCATTCAACAATTAAGTATCTATTTGCTTAAAAGGATGCCAAACCTCATTTTATTCGTTGGATTTTGCTTTTACAAGAGTTTGACATTGAAATTAAGGACAAGAAAGGAACAGAAAATCAAGTGGCCGATCACTTATCACACTTAGAACGCAATAGGGAAGAGGACGCGGATTTAGAGATATGTGATGCATTCCCGGATGAGCAACTGTTAGTTGCCTCGGCATCCATGGATGCGCATGTCTCGGCAACCCCTGACGCCTCAGCAACCATGGATGCGCATGCCTCTGCAACCCTCGACGCTTTAGCAACTCTCGACGCACATGCCGAAACAACCACTGATATGCACGCCTCGACAACCATGGATGCGTATGCCTCGGCAACTCTAGATGCACACGCCTCGACAATCTTGGAAGCAGTCACCACAGCAGCACATGCCTTGGCAATACCTTAGTACGCGAATTTACTTAATTTCCTTGTTTATGGTATTTTACCTTATGGCCTTACTCACCAAGGGAATAAGCGATTCCGCCATGATGCTAAGCATTACTATTGGGACGAGCCTCTTTTGTTTAAATAATGTGCAGATCAGGTTATACATTGATGTGTCCCTGAAGAGGAGCAGCAAAATGTACTCTGGCAATACCATTCTTTACCCTATGGAGGACATTTTTGAGGAATACGTACCGCAGCCAAAGTTTTGCAATCCGGTTTGTATTGGCCAACACTGTACAAAGATGCCCAAAAGTTTTACAAGTAATGTAATCGATGCCAAAGGACGGGCAATATCTCTAGACGACATGAGATGCCGCTCCAAAACATCATCGAGGTGGAATTGTTTGATGTATGGGGGATTGATTTTATGGGACCTTTCCCATCTTCATTCGGCAACCTCTACATTCTACTTGACGTTGACTACGTGTCTAATTGGGTTGAGGCAGCTGTAGTTCCCACCAACGATTCCAAGACTGTGCAAAGATTCTTGCAAAAAAATATATTTACACGATTTGGGATGCTGAGAGCAATTATTAGTGATGAAGGCAAGCACTTCGACAAAAAACTCATTGCCAATATGTTACAACGCTTTCGTGTATCTCACAAGATTACCATGACATATCACCCACAAACCAATGGGCAAGCAGAAATTTCCAACCGAGAATTGAAGGGTATACTTGAGAAAGTTGTAAATCCCTCTAGGAAGGATTGGTCAGTAAGACTAGATGACGCACTTTGGGCATACCGCACTGCATTCAAAACACCCTTAGGTATGTCTCCCTTCCGACTTGTCTTTGGCAAAACATGCCATCACCGGTAGAAATCAAACACAAGGCATATTGGGCAATCAAGACCGTGAATATGGATTGGGAAAGTGCCGGACAAAAGCATTTGTTGGACCTCAACGAGATAGAAGAATCCCATGCACTCGCCTATAATAATGCACGAATCTACAAGGAGAAAACAAAGCAATGGCGTGACAAGAAACTATTTCCGTGGTAATTCATGCCAGGGCAACCAGTTCTCTTATTCAATTCTCGGCTAAAACTTTTCTCGGGAAAACTAAAATCAAGATGGTCGGGACCATTCGAAGTTGTCAAACCATTCTCCCATGGTGCCGTGATAATCAAGTCCATCACTGACGAACATGAATTCAAAGCTAATGGACAAAGATTGAAGCACTACAACGGTGCCCATGTGGAACGTAACAAAGAAGTGGTCACCTTCGGAGATGCATGAGCATGCTCTCGTTTCGATATTTTTTTATTTTTATTTTTTTGAACTATTTTTTTATTATTTAATTTTGGTTACTTTTTTTCTTTTTTTAGGATAGATTTATTTATTTTCTTTAAGATTAAGACTACATCTTTCTTAAATATTTATCTAATTGTTTTTAAAATTTTAAGTTTAAGAATTTCTTTGCACATCTTTATTTATTTTCTTTTATTAGTTTATCTTTAATTTTAATCTTTATTTTATTTGTTTTTTGAATTGTAGGAATTTTGATTCAAGAAGGAAACTTCTTCAACAATGAAATTAATGGGCTGAATCTAAGGCTTATATTAAGCCTCCACTTTACCCTAAATAAACCCCCTAGCCATCACCCTTCCCCTAAATTGAAACCACTTTCTTCTTTATTCCAAAATTAATTCCACCCACCATATTTACTACCTATCTTTTCTATATAACACATCACCCTTAACTTCCAAGAAACCTATTCTTACTTTTCATCTTACAACTCTTTAGTTTCTTTTACTTTCTTTTCTTTGTTTTTACCAAACTCACAACCAAGATCATCCATGGCATCCAAAATTGAAATTTTGGTTCATCCAAGTTCCTCCAAAGAACCAAGATACAAGAAGTTTGCTACACCGGTGGTTCAAGAAAGATTTTACTCCAAGTTTGAAAGCCAGAAGATTTGCGAAGAATAAGGCTTTGAATACTCCAACTCTCATCAAGATTTCGGCCTTGAACCATTCATCTTCGAAAGGATTGCACATCAAAAGTGGCAAATCTTTTGCCATCAATTGGAACTGGGTAACATCTCATGGGCAAGAGAATTCTATGCTCACTCACCTAACCTGGATAATCCTTATGTTTTTGTTCGTGACAAGGCTATACTTATAAGCCATGAAAACATCAACTCCTTTTACGGTCTCTACATTGAGAAGGACGAGCATCAAGCCTTTGTTGATCAACTCATGGCCAAGCAACTCGACAAGGTGCTTCAAGAACTCACTCTATCGGGAACTCATTGGAATGATGGTAAATACAAGGGCACGGTAAATCGCTTCGGCTTAAACCCGAGGCAAAATTATAGAGTAAATTTGTTAAAACTTCTTTAATGTCCACCACACACAATACTACCGTTGATACACCTCGTCTTTTGCTCATACATTCTATCTTGCATAATCGCATCATTAACATTGGAAAAATTATTTGTGATGAGATTTTTGTATGTAGCGCAAAAGACAAGGGTTCTCTTTTTTTCCCTTGCTTAATTTCCAATCTTTGCAAGGAGATGCATGTCCCAAGTGAGTCCACTGATGAAAAGGCCCTACCAAAGTCCGGTTGGAATCGTGCACAAATCTGAAAGCTAATGGGAGAGGCACCGGTAAAATCCCCAATGCCTTCAATTGCCGCGACAACTCCTGCCGCCTCGGCAACTCCTAATGCCCAAGCAACCGATACCTGGACAACTCGGACAGCAGCCCCGGGACAACTTGGAGAACTCTTACAACCGTTGGCGAACCGCCTTAGGCAAATTGAATACCGGCAACTAATTTTCATGAGGTACATGAAGGATCACAACAATGCCATCACCCAAGTCATCCTGGAAAAGTACTCGGACAGCCGCATGTCGTTCCCAATCTTTCCTGCCGAAATCCCTGCCACGGCAACCAATGAATCAATCGCCACGGCAATCGCAACAGATGATGCCGCGGCAACCTACACCACGCCTGCCCAAGCAGTTTCCACGGCAACCAACACTGAAGATGTCACGGCAACCAAAGCTAAAGACGCCCCGGCAACCACGGCAAAAGCCAAAGGTAAAGCACCTATGCCCGATTCAACTCGTACTAAATCATTGTCTACTTTTTTAGACCGCACCAATCGAATCCTCCAAGCCCAAGCGAAAAGCCAATGACATTGACGAAGAGGACGATGAGGACAACCTCGTACGAGGATCGATTCCACCATCGGCAACAAGGAAGCAACCACCACGTTCAAGCAAAAGAATTATGACACCAACCAAAAAGAAACTAATCATCCACGACGATGAACTCTCGGAGTAAGTCCTCGTTTGCATTTTACTTTTCTTTATTTTTATTTTTCTTTGTTGCATGCATTGAAGACAATGCCTCACTCGAGTTTGGGGGGGATTGTTATTAGTTAGTTACCATGTTTAGTTGCATTCATATTAAGTATTGCATTTAGGATACATAAATTGCTTGCCATGCCTTTAGTTGGAACAAGAATTGCCTAGATTTGATGAATATCCGATGATGACTTTGCCAATGTACTTAATTGATAGAACTTTTTATTCTAGGATAAACATGGAAACACTTAGAATCATACTATGACGCTAAACTTGATAAAACACTGTGTGGCATGATTGATTTAAGGAATTCTAGCGAACTTAGGTTAATAGTTAAAAAGTTGGGGGATTAGAATAAAAATTGGATGACTGCTAGAGGTGCCCGAAATTGGCTCTAGTATGCGCTAAAAATTGATTACTAGAGGAGCCCGAAATTGGCTCTAGTATGTGCTAGAAATTGATCGCTAGAGGTGCCCGAAACTGTCTCTAGTCGAATAAATTAATTAACTTAAGAAAACTAAAAACAAAACACTAGAGGTGCCCGAAACTGGCTCTAGTTAAAACATGTTAAAAGAACCCAATGAAGTAATTTGAAAACCTCTTGTTTGCATAGAATCCGAAAAATCAACTTGCACACAACTCCGCACACACTCACAAGCATTATAGTTTGATTCCGAGTAACTCCTAAGTTGTCCGAAAAATGAAAAGCCAATCATACTTTTGGGCCCCGGTTTTGAGAATTGAGATCAATTTCAAAGCTAAGTTTGTGAAAATTGAAGTCTTGGCGGGTAATTATTAGTTTGCATTGCTTGAGGACAAGAAATAGTTCGATTTTGGGGGTGTGTTAAGTGTTCAAAAGTAATATTTTTATTACCCTTTTTATTCTTATTATTGTTAGACTTAGGCTCATATTAGTTGCATTATTAGTCATTCATCCATGATTGCATCGTTTCCTTGGTGGACAAGCTTGATTTCATATCTTGCTCAATTTTGTGGAAAAAGTACTGCTTTGGTGTGTTTTTGTGTGTGTGCAGAATCACTTGCCAAAGCAAGGCTGGAACCAGTTGCCAGGGCAATGCATGAAGGAGATGCTGAGCTAGTTGCCAGGGCAATTTTTGAAAAGGAATAAGATGATATGGTAGTCAAAATTGATGACTAGAAAAGCCCAAGATGACGTGGAGAAAAGCTAAATCCCAAAGGAGTTTAATTTCCATGAAGAGGTCAAAGAGAAATTAAATCCCAAGAAGATAGGATAAGTTCTAGAAGGAATTTAAATATAATAAAGAATTATATTCTTTAAAGATAATTTAATTCCAACTTAACTTCCTCCTCAAAAAAGACTTTGACCTAGCCCTATAAATTCAAGACCATGCCGTCAACTCCAAGGGGGAGAGAAGAGAGAATTTTCGACAAGATCAAAGGGGGAGATATCGACAAGGTTCAACCATTCTTCATTTTTTTCTTTCTTGTTTAATTAGGTTTATGCTAGGAATTCTTTATCTTGTGTTTCTTTGGAACCTAGCCATGAACTAAATCTATTTGGCTAAGGTTATTGTGTCTTGTGGTTGTGAGAAACAATTGGATTTTGTTTAGGTAATAAGAGTTTGCACTTTCAATTCAAGGTTTACTCATTCTTGGTTCTTATTCTTGTTTGCGAGTGAATTGGGAGAGGATCTCGTAACTTCATCTATTTATCTAATATCGGGAGAATTAGATTCAAGAAACGAATGAGTATGGCCTTTATTAAATCTATTGATGGTGAAGATTAATTCGGCTTAGGGATAAGTTAAGGATTTCAACGGCTAAGAGGAATGCAAGATTGGTTGTTGTTCACCCTTGATTCACGCAGGGATGTATTATCAAGGCATGCACAAGTAGCTAGAGTTTCGACTTAGGGATAAGAAGAAACCATTGAAGAATGCTCCGCTGAACCTTGAAGTTGCTGCCCAGCCGCCCAAGTAGTTGCCCAGCTAGTCTCCCAGGCAACCATCGATTAGTTGTTAAGGCAACCCCGCTGTGCAAGTTGCCACGGCAACTGAGTTGCCCTTGTACTCTTTTACCAAGACGATCCAATCAGCGATCACACCTCAACTCACGATAACCTGGCCTATTCTCTCTCATTTAATTACATCTTTCTTTACTTTATTTCTTTCTAGTTTAGTTGTTAGTTAAAACTCTTATAATCTCCTATTTGTGTTTTTACTTTTTACAGTGCAAGAGATTAGATTCTTGAAGTGGCACCAATCCCTGTGGAGATGATATCTTTTATACTATAACTTGCGACGTGTACACTTTCACAATTGCGAAGCACTTATTACGTGCAACACACGTCGCCTTGCCTTTGAACCTTCATTTTGTTTCCCTCTCCTTTTAGTCGAGCTTCCTCAGCCTCAACAAAATAGTCGATTTAGACACATGTGTTGGGCTGGTCAACAAGCTCTGACAATTTCTTCACTCAAAGGAATAGCTTGAGAGACAGATCAAAAATTCCTTAGGGCAATGGCCATCGAGAGAGGCTTTCCTAATTTTGAATCTGCTCGGCAAATAATGCCAAGACATGTTGACATTAAAGGCTGGCAGGACTTGAAAACCGTGGAAACTAGGCATTCCTTGCCAACACTCATCACTCATTAAAAGAATTTCCTTGCCAACGTCTTTACTTCACTTTTATTTCTTTCGTATTAAAGTATTTCAAAAACAAACTTCCAAAACAAACATCTTTTCTTCCAAGGCAAATAACAATCAAACAATCGAATTCCAAGTCAATCTCCGTGGGATCGATACTCAGCTTAACTGTTGTATTACTTGCAGATCGTGTATACTTCCACGCAAAAGACTCTTGGCACTATTTTACTAATATATACATTTTGCCCCTTTTTCCAATTTTCATAACACACTTCTTGTACAGAGTCTACAGCTACACTGGCTTCGGTATTTCTAGCAAATAAATCGAGGATATGATGCTAATCCAAATGCAAAGTTACAAGATTTATGCTCATTATTACAGCATAGAGGAAGAGGTAGATGGAAATCCATGGTACATTGATATTTTGCAATACATTAAGTTTAAGACTTATCCAGAGAGGCAAATGATAATGACAAGAGAACTATCAGAATGATGGCTTTAGGATATGTGTTTGATGGTGAAATCTTGTACAAAAGGGGCAAAGATCAGATCTTATTAAGATGAGTCAATTCCTAAGAAGCTAGAGACATCTTATTCGAGGTGCATGATGGGATTTGTGGAACACATGCTAATGGCTTTGCAATGGCTAGAAAGATTATGAGATGTGGATATTAATTGTCAACTATGGAGGGAGACTGTATTGAATATGCTAAGAAATGTCAAAGTGCCAGATATATGTTGACAAGATTAATTCCCCGCAGTACCTCTTTACACAATGAATTCACCGTGGCCATTTGCTGTCTGGGGCATGGATGTTATCGGCCAAATTCACCCTAAAGCTGCTAATAGACACCGCTTCATCCTTGTGGTCATCGATTACTTCACCAAATGGGTGGAAACAACTTCATATGCAAATATTACAAGATCAACAGTTTGTAAGTTCTTGAAAAAGGAGATTATTTGTCGATATGGATTGCTAGAAAGAATTATCACTAATAATGCCACTAAATTCAACAACAAGGTAATAGCAAAAGTGTGTGAGCAATTCAAAATTATGCACCACAAATTTGTAACTTACTGCCCTAAGATGAATGGGGCAATGGAGGCAGCGAACAAGAACATCAAGAAAATCATATCGAACACGGTAAATACTTACAAAGATTGGCACGAGAAGCTACCCTTTGCTTTGTTCGTATATCAGACTTCAGTACAGACTTTTACAGGAGCAACCTCTTACTCTTTGGCCTATGGGAAAAAAGTTGTACTTCCAATTAAAGTTGAAATCCTGTCTCTCCGAGTTTTATCTGAGGTAAAATTGGATGAGGCAGAGTGGGTAGGGGCTCAATTTCATTAGTTGAATCTTATCAAGAAAAAAAGGCTGAAGGCTATTTGTCACAGTCAAATGTACGAGAAGAGAATGATGTGGGCTTATGGTAAGAAATTTTGGCCCAGAGTGCTTCGATAGGGAGATCTTGTGCTAAAAAAGATCTTGCAAATACACCGAGATGCCCGTGGAAAATGGATGCCTAACTGGGCGGGGCCTTATGTTGTCAAAAAGGCTTTTTTCTAGAGAAGCATTGATTCTAACTGAGATAGACGGTAAAGAGTTACACAAACCAATGGACTCTGATTCAGTCAAGAAATATTATGTCTGAAGAGTAAAAAGTGGTTGAAAAAAGAAAAAATTAAGAAAAAACGAAGTGAAAACCCAGAAAGGGCGCTTTGCAAAATGAAAATATCTATGGTGAAAACCCAAAAGGGGCGCCATTGATATCAAAAGAAGATAGAAATGAAAAAAGGGGTTCAAGATGAAAACTCACAAAGAGCGTCTTGAAACCAAAGGAGGATCTAGGTTGAAAACCAGCAAAGGGCGGCTCAGATGTGTTAAGATCTAGCATTTGACAATTAAAAACCTCTCGGACACCTAGTATATTGGGAGGGATTTCACATTTGTAAATATCTTGACAACATTTAAAGTCTGTTGGACAATGGCTCTAGCTCATGATTATATTCAATTGATGAGGTGGTTGAATCCTTCATACTATGAATGCTTGAGGATCTGAACTTGTTTCTTGATTTTTTTGTTTTAGTTTGTCATGAGTTTTTCAAAATTATTTGTACTTTCCTTATAAGCCTCAATAAAATTTATGAATTCTCTTCCGAGCTTTCTTTCATTTCTAAAGCATTATGCAAATGACTAGTATAGGGTATTAGAAACAGATGATTTCTTGGTATTATTATGTTTTGAATGATGCAAGTGAACTTTAGCACTCTAGGTTATTGAAGAAGGAGTGTATAAAGTGAAGGTTGAGTTGAATGTTGCACTAACAGAAACAAAGGACAAAAACAATGAAATGCTTAAGTCGATCAGTACCTGAACAAGTTGGAAAGACGAACAAAGAAAAGAATGCAAAGGAAAGTGTTGTGAGATAAAGCTGAAGACTCGAAGGGGCGCCGAAAAGAGAGAAAAAAACAAAAGAAAATAAAAGAAAAAAGAAAGAAAGAAAAAGAAGAAAAAAAAAAGAGAGGAAAACTGAGGTGAAAACCCGGAAAGGACGCCTTAAGCAAACAAAAAAACCAAAGTGAAAACTTAAAAAGGTGCTTTGAGAAAAGCAATCTGAAGTGAAAACCTAAAAGGGTGCTTTAGATAAAATGACCAGAAACGTAGAAAGACGATCTCAAAGGATGATCCTGAATGTGAGATGAAACATCAGTGCATGCCGAAAATTAGTGAAGAAGCATAGCAAAGAAAAACCAGATATGGTCTCCCGGAAAGCGGAAGCAGTTTCATTGATCCTAATGTGCCATGTTCCATGCATCAAACGTAGAAAACTAGGATCATACTAACCCTCATTCAAGCATTTTAAATTGTTTTGACAGGAATTTAGCAAATAATACAAAGTTCCTAATGAGAATAACTCACCAAGAAAAGAATACAGAGTTCCTAATGAGAAGAACTCGCCCAACAAAGAATGAAGAACTCCTAATGAGAAGAGTACGTTGTAGAGTTCCTAATGAGAAGAACTTTCCCGATAAAGAAAGAGGAGCTCATAATGAGAAGAGTTCGCCCTTTTAAGGAATGAGGAAGTCCCTAATGAGAAGAGCCTGCTTATTCGATGCCTTTAGAGAGAGTTGGACTAGCAAAAGAGTGAGGAATGAAGACTTCCATAATAATAAGAACAACTTCAAACCTCAAAAAATGAAGAATTTCGAAAAGCAATGCCAGGCTTTAGAAGATGAAGAATTTCATAATAAGAATAACAACTTCAGACTCTACGGTTTGGTAGAAGATTGAAGAATTTCATAATTAGAAGAATAGCTTAAAGATTCGTTTGTTTAGGGATGGCCTGTGGATTTAAACAAAATTTGTGTCTTTTTTGTCTTTGCCCACTTCTTGTTCTACAGTAATGAACAAAGAGGGACAACTGTAATACCTGAATTTTGATCGGGTATATTATATGATAAATATGAACTTATAAATAAATAAGAAGTCCAAAATAAATATCCAAATACATTTTAAAGGTCCATTTATCATCCAAAATCCCTTAAAATAGTCTAGAACCCAAAACCTATTACAATATAATTTCCCCCACCCATTTTATAACACAAAATTGGATAAAAAGGCCCAAACTAACACAATTGTGCTTTCTTTGCCCATTCAAATTGTTTATGTGGCATCCACGTGGATCAAGCCTCACCCTGACGCCATCACCTGCATCAACTATAAATATTCTATGATAGAGAAAACTCTGAGCAATAATGACACAATTATTATCCTAATAGTTGAAAAGAGAAGGAAGTTAGAGAGTCTCACCTAGAATACCAGGAGCAACTGGGATAACCAGGAGTCATCAAAGAAGATGATCGAAATTGTCACACCTTCATCAAAAATCGTCAAGAGGTATAACTTTCATTTCTCTTTTATCTCCCTTTTATGTTAAAAATACGTTTTTAAGAACATGAATAGGGGTGCTTCTTAACAGGGCACTTTTAATCTCATATTCGGTATAAAAATGTATTTTTTTTATAAAAGGAAATCTCCATTTTAAATTTAAATTCAGTTAATAATTATGGTTAAATTAAACTCAAATTATTATCGAAATGCCAAAATGCCGTGTAAAATTAAAAGGTACCGATAACGGGCGTTTGTGGGGGTTCTAATCCTTCTCCACACGTTACTGACTCCCAAACCCAAATTTTAAGAAAATGAATCTCCGGTTGTTTTATGGTGTCCAGTCTACCTCGAAGTGACCGGTGGTGACTCGAAAATATTTTCAAGATTAAATAAAGGAAAATTCCAATTTAACATGAAAAAAACTAATTTTTCAAGATTAAATAAATAAAAGGCAAACTCCTATTTTCAAAAATTAATCATCAGGCTTTTTTTACATCAGGTTAAAAAATGGTCATGACAGCTTGGCGACTCCATTGGGAATTTCGAGAGTTAGGCCTAATTAATTATTTTATGTGGCATTTGGGCATTTAAGAGTGGTAATTTGAATTTATTTTTTTTCCAATAATTATTGGATGGATATTTAGAAAGAATGGAGGTAGCTTTTTTCTTGTGTGATATAAACTATCATTCATGCATAGCCTTCTACCCGGGCTTTCACCCTTAAGTGGGAGCGAGACATTATCCTACTTTGAGTTATCCACATCCGTGACCAAATTTTTGTCTTTCTTCCTGTATACTAACCTTATACACTTTAAGGTTGCCCCTTCGCTATAAGGGATCGTATTATCCCGAATCGATATCTTGATGTCGCAGTAGACAGTAACGACAGTTCAGGTACCTAGAGTCTAGAACAAATAGCACATGCTTTAATTTAGAAGCCTACCCCGCTAGAGCCAGACAGGAACCTAAGACATGTGTTGCCAATTTAAATACGCTTCTCTGGTTATTCTTTATGTTCGATATAACTTGCTTTGTTGTGTGTATTAAATTTAATGTTTTTGCCTTCAGTATTATTTCAAGGTGCTAACACTTTTTCTGTTTTTTTTTGTTGTTTTGCATTTCATGTTTGGTATCATATTGCATCTATAGAGGAATTAATTTGAAAGCTAGTTGAGTAGGAAATGTCTCATATGGCTGAAGGGTCTAATAGATAGGGAGAGAATAATATTGTAGTATGGACGTGGTTAGAGGAAATACAATATAGGAAGGGTGATAGTATTCGCGAAAGCCATGTGACACGAACAAAGAACCTCGCTAGAATTAACTCGAGCCAAAATAGTTGTTTGCCAGAACTCAAGGCAATATGGAACCAAAGGGAATTCAGAGATATAGTAATGTTATTAGACGTTTCATTCGATCAGGAACTTATTAGAGCCATGACTCAATAATGTAACCCTGCCTATAACTGCTTCATATTTGGAGAAGTGAATATGACACCCACCTTAGAAGAGTATGAAGCTTTAATACACTATCGAAGAGTTGAAAGAGACAATGCCTATACGAGAGCCCCCAGTATTCCAACCTTCAGAAAGATGTTGAAGGCAATTACAAGGAAGAATGAACCTTGGTTTAATGGAAAGATAAAGTAGAAAGGAAATGATGAGGTAATCAAGGATAACGAGCGAATAGGTTAGACAGTTATTCGAGACTTAATACTAATAAGCGATCAAGAAGATAGGAAAAAAGTTTGTTTGCCTTATGCGTTTATGGGTTAGTGCTGTTCCCAAGAACTCTAGGCCTCATAGACCCATCAACCTTGGTGTTATTCGAGTGCTTAAAGGAAAAAGTTAATCTGATACCAGCAATCTTAGTTGAAACATATAGGACATTGTCTGCTTGTAGGAAGTCAGGAGATGGGAGATTTTGGGGATGCGCTCAACTATTGGAGGTTTTGTTTAGGGGACACAGATGGGTTACACCTTATAGAGCTCGTAGGTGTTGTAATGATTACTCGCCATTTGGGGAAAAGTTAGTTGTGTGCCCAATTGACAAGAAGATAGAAGAAGAGTGGAAATAATTTTTCCTAAACATAAAGGATTCAGATGTTGTCTGAAAGACTCCATGGTTGAACCTAATCAATTACCTATACCGGTGCGGAAAATACAACTGAGTTCCACTACCCGGAGTTTAGGGGGAAACAGCTTATTGCCCGTTGTTAGTGTCCCACCAATTTGGGTCAAGATAGTTTATTCCCTCCACTGGTGGTATGGAAGGGTTTGAGTATATGCACAAGACAGGGGGTTACAAGGTAAAAGTAAGCGATACTCTAGATGCATGGAAGTCACCACGAAGAGTAAAGCTTTAGGATGGGTTAGAAGTTATGCCAAATTACATAGAATGGAAAGCTCAAAGGATTAATGATGGTATTCCACTAAAGGATTCAGGTAATACTCAATCGACTAATGAACGTGAAAGAAATGCACTGCCAGTAGTGAAGAATTTAAAGCATGACCACGAGAAAGAGCTAAAAGGATATGAAAAGAGGATTAGTGAACTGAAACATAAACTCTCCATGTCAACACTAGAGATAGAGGTACATAAGGGAAAAAGAGGAGAGCTCTCTGGGAGGAATAGGGAAGTTGACCAAAAATTGAAGGACTTACAGGAAATTCATGTTGGGTGTAAAGCAAAGCAAAAGGGAGGAACAAGCAAGGTGGTTCAAAATTTGTCTTAATAGTTGGATGATATGAAAAAGGAAAGGGATAGTTATAAGAAGATGTATGAAGAAGCTACAAGCGCGTCAAAGAAAAAGGCCCAATAATGTAGAGAATCGAGTAACAAAACCATGAAGAAGTTAGAGGAAGAACAAGCCCATAAGTTTAAGCTGATAACTCAAGTATCACAATTGGAACAAATGATTACGAAGTACTACAACGGAGACAAAGTTAAGATGGAGCAAGAGAATGAAGAACTGAAAAAGAATGTGGTAGAGTTGGAAAGCGCGGTGCAAGACTTGAAGGAAAAGCTAATTTGTTGGGGTGCTAATCCTTCCCCACACGTAACCGACTCCCAAACCCAAATTTTAAGAAAATAAATCTCTAGTTGTTTTATGGTGTCCGGTCTACCAAAAAGTGACCGATGGCAATTCCAAAATTTTTTCAAGATTAAATAAAGGAGAAATACAATTTAACATGAAAAAACTAATTTTTTCAAGATCAAATAAATAAAAGGCAAAACCCCTATTTTCAAAAATTAATCGTCAAGCTATTTTCACACCTAGTTAAAAAATGGTCACAACAGTACCATATAACCCATCAACCGTTAGGGTACTCGTGGTGGAGTATTCGGTACACATAAAACCCTCAGCACCCGATGTGACTGTTTATAGTGCACTATCGATCCTATGGCCGACCAACTATATTCGATAACATTTCAAACCACATCACTTGCCAATATAATTCATTATTAACCATGTACCTCACTATTTTATAAGCAACAATCAAAACCATTTTCAATGCATTAAACCATACATTAACAATGCATTAAACCAAGTATTCCACATGGATCATTTTCCCAATGCATCCATCATCAATATATGATTAAAAAATAGTATAAAACATACTTTAAAACATGCTTAAACATGAGATACATGTAATAGAAAAAATGCATAAAAACAATTTTGTCAAAGCACAACCGAGGGAGAAATCTCATCGTACTTACTTCTAACTTTAAACCAGTGTTTCAAGCTTCATTCAAACTCCCAAAATAACCTTTAAACCATTTCAAAGCTGAAATACACGTTATCACTCACCGAGTTCGCAAAACCTCGTTCGTCGATGCAACCTACTCCTCTAAAGCTTCTGAAATGGTGCCACAAGATTTAGAATCAACTTTACATGATTTAACCACAAAAAAGATAACTCAATGCATCAAAATGCATTCACAAATCTAGCAACAACAATTCACAACAATCATCCTCAAACTCTAATCGAAACCCCTCCACAACAACCGAAAACTAACATCAAACACCTTCCAAACTTAACCAAGCCAAAACATTAAGGTTTATTCCCTCAATTACCTTCAATTAACATCTAAAAACAACCTAATATCATCCTTATACTGACAGCATTCATTAAACACCCTTAACTCACCAAAAATACAACACTAGCAACCTAAGAAATTAGAGATTCACTTAGTTTTGGGATTCCAATGTTAAAACCAAATTATTAACATTATAAGAGATCAAAATTATGATTATAACCAATCAATAACTCAAAAAAATAGATTTGAAACGAAAATCACTTAATCTCATTAATTAAATATTGATTTACCCAATTTTCACAATTAAATCATTAAGACTCATTAGAAAACATTAAACAAAGACCAAATACTTGGGAATTTCAATAAATAACAATTCGTTAGAGGAGAAGAATGAACCTTACCTCTAATGAGTGAATTTCCTCTCAATTGGATGTTACTCTTGAAAAACAAAGAAAGACAATGAGATTTTGGTAAACAAGATTGAAGAATCTATTAGAAATCAAAAGTTTAAGAAATCAAGACCATTACCTCAAATCTTTGATACAAAAGAAAGTGTTTGGCTGAAGAGAAGTTGAGAGAAAAGCTTGAGAAAAGAAGTTACGTCAAAAATGTTTTTAGGAAATAACTACCTCATTTAATTGATTCTCTTTTAATTTCCATAATTAAAACTCATTAAAATAATCCCAATTAAGTGGAAAATAAGATTAAAAACATTAGGTAAAATAGAACCTTAAGGATTCTAAGATTTGACTCGTTTTGCCATGATGCTAAGCATTACTTTTGGGACGAGGCTCTTTTGTTTAAACAATGTGTAGATCAGGTTATACGCTGATGTGCCCCTGAAGAGGAGCAGCAGAATGTACTCCTGCAATGCCATTCTTCACCCTATGGAGGATATTTTGTAGGAACTCGTACCGCGGCCAAAGTTTTGCAATCCGGTTTGTATTGGCCAACATTGTACAAAGATGCCCAAGACTTTTACAAGCAATGTGATTGTTGCCAGAGGATGGGCAATATCTCTAGACGACATGAGATGCAGCTCCAAAACATCATCGAGGTGGAATTGTTTGATGTATGGGGGATTGATTTTATGGGACCTTTCCCATCTTCGTTCGGCAACCTCTACATTCTACTTGCCATCGACTACGTGTCTAAATGGGTTGAGGCGGCTGCAGTTCCCAACAACAATTGCAAGACCATGCAACGATTCTTGCAAAAAAACATATTTACACGGATCCCGAGAGCAATTATCAGTGACAAAGTCAAGCATTTTGGCAACAGACTTATTGCCAAGATGTTGCAACGCTTCGGCATATCACACAAGATTGCCACGGCATATCACCCACAAACCAATGGGCAAGCAGAAATTTCCAACCGGGGATTGAAGGGTATACTCGAGAAAGTTGTAAATCCCTCTAGGAAGGATTGGTCATTAAGACTAGATGACGCGCTTTGGGCATATCGCACTGCATTCAAAACACCCTTAGGTATGTCCCCCTTCCGACTTGTCTTTGGCAAAACATGCCATCTACCGTTGGAAATCGAACACAAGGCATATTGGGCAATCAAGACCGTGAATATGGATTGGGAAAGTGCCAGAAAAAAGCGTTTGTTGGACCTCAATGAGATAGAAGAATTTTGTGCACTCGCCTATAACAATGCACAAAACTACAAGGAGAAAACAAAGCAATGGCATGACAAGAAACTATTGCCACGGCAATTCACGCTAGGGCAACTAGTTCTCTTATTCAATTCTCGGCTAAAACTTTTCCCGAGAAAGCTGAAATCAAGATGGTTGGGACCATTCGAAGTTGTCAAACCATTCTCCCATGGTGCCGTGATAATCAAGTCCATCACTGACAAACATGAATTCAAAGTTAATGGACAAAGATTAAAGCACTACAATGGTGCCCATGTGGAACGTAACAAAGAAGTGGTCACCTTAGGAGATGCATGAGCATGCTCTCCTTTCGATTTTTATTTTTATTTTTATCTTTATTTTTATTTTTAAACTAATTAATTTTTATTTTTTTATTTCCGATTATTTTTTTAGGATAGATTTATTTTCTTTAAGATTAAAACTACATCTTTCTTTCATATTTATCTTTTTAAGTTTAAGAATTTCTTTACACATCTTTATTTATTTTCTTTTATTAGTTTATCTTTAATTTTAATCCTTATTTGATTTGTCTTTGAATTGTAGGAAAAGAGTTCAAGATAAAGAGGAATTTTGATTCAAGAAGGAAACTTCTTCAACAAGGAAATTAATGGGCTGAATCTAAGGCTTATATAAAGCCTCCTACCTACCCTAAGTAAACCCCCTAGCCGTCACCCTTCCCCTAAACCGAAACCCTCTTTTTCTTTTTTCCAAAATTAATCCCACCTACCATATTTACTACCTATCTTTTCTATATAACCCATCACCCTTAACTTCCAAGAAACCTATTCCTAGTTTTCATCTTGCAAGTCTTTAGTTTCTTTTATTTTCTTTTCTTTGTTTTTACAAAACTCACAACCAAGATCATCCATGGCATCCAAAATTGAATTTTTGGTTCATCCAAGTTCCTCCAAAGAACCAAGATACAAGAAGTTTGCTACACCGGTGGTTCAAGAAAGATTTCACTCCAAGTTTGAAAGCCGGAAGATTTGCAAAGAACAAGGCTTTGAATACTCCAACTCTCATCAAGATTTTGGCCTTGAACCATTCATCTTCGAGAGGATTGCACATCAAAAGTGACAAATCTTTTGCCATCAATCGGAATTGGGTAACATCTCATGGTAAGAGAATTCTATGCTCACTTTCGTGACAAGGCCATACTCATAAGCCCCGAAAACATCAATACCTTTTACGGGATCTACATTGAGAAGGACGAGCATCAAGCCTTTGTTGATCAAATCACGCCCAAGCAACTCGACAAGGTGCTTCAAGAACTCACTCAACCTGTAACTCATTGGAACGACGGTAAATACAAGGGCACGGTAAATCGCCTTCAGCTTAAACCCGAGGCAAAACTATGGAATAAATTTGTTAAAACTTCTTTAATGCCCACCACACACAATACTACCGTTGATATACCACTTCTTTTGGTCATACATTCTATTTTGCATAATCGCATCATTAACATTGGAAAAATTATTTGCGATGAGATTTTTGTATATAGCTCAAAAGATAAGGGTTCTCTTTTCTTCCCTTGCTTAATTTCCAATCTTTGCAAGGAGATGCATGTCCCAAGTGAGTCCACTGATGAAAAATCCCTACCAAATTCTGGTTGGAATCAAGCACAAATATGAAACCTAATGGGAGGGGCACCGGTAAAATCCTTAATGCCTCCAATTGCCGCGGCAACTCCTGCCACCTCGGTAACCCCTAATTCCCAAGCACCTAACGCCCGAGCAACCCGGCCATCAACCCCGAGTCAACTTGAAGCACTCTTGCAACCGTTGGCGGGCCATCTTAGGCAAATTGAAGACCGACAACTAATGTTCATGCGATACATGAAGGATCACAACAATGCCATCACCCTAGTCATCCTGGAAAAGTACCCGGAAAGCCGCGTGTCATTCCTAATCTTTCCTGCCGAGATCCTTGCCACGGCAACCAATGAAGCAGGCGCCACGGCAACCTACACCGCGCCTGCCCAAGCAGATGCCACGGCAACCAACCCTGAAGATGCCACGGCAACCAAAGCTAAAGACATCCCGGCAACCACTACAAAAGCCAAAGGTAAAGCACCTATGCCCGAATCAACTCGTACAGAATCATTGTTTGATATTTCAGATTCAGACGAGTCCTCCATTGCACCAAAAAAGACCACACCAATTGAATCCTCCAAGTGAAAAGCCAATGACATTGATGAAGAGGACGATGAGGACAACCCCGTATGAGGATCGATTCCACCATCGACAACAAGGAAACAACCATCGCGTTCAATCAAGAGAATCAAGACACCGACCAAAAGGAAACTAATCATCCATGACGACGAACCCTCAGAGTACGTCCTCATTTGCATTTTACTTTTCTTTATTTTTATTTCTCTTTAATGCACGCATTGATGACAATTCCTCACTCGAGTTTGGGGGGTTGTTATTAGTTAGTTACCATGTTTAGTTGCATTCATCTTAAGTATTGCATTTAGGATACATAAATTGCTTGCCATGCCTTTAGTTGGAACAAGAATTGCCTAGATTTGATGAATATCCGATGATGACTTTGCCAATGCACTTAATTGATAGAATTTTTATTCTAGGATAACCATGGAAACACTTAGAATTTTACTATGATGCTAAACTTGATGAAACACTATTGTGGTTTGATCGATTTAAGGAATTTTAGTGAACTTAGGTTGATAGTTAAAAAATTGGGGGATTAGAATAAAATTTGGATGAATGCTAGAGGTGCCCAAAATTGGCTCTAGTATGCATCGCTAGAGGTGCCTGAAATTGGCTCTAGTGTGTGCTAAAAATTGATCGCTAGAGGTGCCCGAAACTGACTCTAGTCGAATAAATTAATTAACTTAAGAAAACTAAAAACAAGACACTAGAGGTGCCCGAAACTAGCTCTAGTTAAAACATGTTAAAAGAACCTAATGAAGTAATTTGAAAACCTCTTGTTTGTATAGAATCTGAAAAATCAACTTGCACACAACTCCGCACACACTCACAAGCATTATAGTTTGATTCCGAGAAACTCCTAAGTTTTTCGAAAAATGAAAAGCCAATCATACTTTGTGCCCTGGTTCTGAGAATTGAAATCAAGTACAAAGCTAAGTTTGTGAAAATTGAAGTCTTGGCAGGTAATTATTACTTTGCATTGCTTGAGGACAAGCAATAGTTCGAGTTTGGGGGTGTGATAAGTGTTCAAAAGTACTATTTTTCTTACCCTTTTTACTCATATTATTGTTAGACTTAGGTTCATATTAGTTGCATAATTAGCCATTCATGCATTAATCCATGTTTCCTTCCATCGTTGAGCTTGATTACATAACTTGGTAGTTTTTGTAGGAAATGATGCTGCTTTGGTGTGTTTTGTGTGTATGTGCAGAATCACTTGCCAAAGCAAGGCTAGAACTAGTTGTCAGGGCAATGCATGAAGGAGATGCCGAGCTAGTTGCCAGGCCAATGCATGAAGGAGATGTCGAGCCAGTTGCCAGGGCAATTGTCGACAAAGAATAAGGTGATATGGTAGTCGAAATTGATGACTAGACAAGCCCAAGATGAGGTGGAGCAAAGCTAAATCCCAAAGGAGTTTGATTTCCATGAAGAGGTTAAAGAAGAATTAAATCCCAAGAAGATAGGAGAAGTTCTAGAAGGAATATAATTATAATAAAGAATTATATTCTTTAAAGATAATTTAACTCCAACTTAACTTCCTCCTCAAAGAAGGACTTTGACCTAGCCCTATAAATTAGAGGCCATGACGTCAACTCCAAGGGAGACACTAGAGAGAATTTTTGACAAGCTTCAAGGGGGAGATCTCGACAAGAATGCTTCATCCATCCTTCATCTTTTTCTTTCTTGTTCAATTAGGTTCATGCTAGGAATTCTTTATCTTGTGTTTCTTTGGAACCTAGCCATGAACTAAATCTATTTGGCTAAGGTTATTATGTTTTGTGGTTGTGAGAAACAATTGGATATTATTTAGGTAATAAGAGTTTGCACTTTTCTATTCAAGGTTTATTCATTCTTGGTTCTCATTCTTGTTTGTGAGTGAATTGGGAGAGGATCTCGTAACTTCTTCTATTTATCTAATATTGGGAGAGTTAGATTCAAGAAACGAATGAATATGATCTTTATTCAATCTATTGATGGTGAAGATTAATCCGGCTTAGGAATAAGTTAAGGATTTCAACGGCTAAGAGGAGCACAAGATTGGTTGTTGTTCACCCTTGATTCACGCAGGGATGTATTATAAAGGCATGCACAAGTAGCTAGAGTTTTAACTTAGGGATAAGAAGAAACCATTGAAGAACGCTCTACCGAACCTTGAAGTTGCTGCCCAGACGCCCAAGTAGTTGCCCAGCTAGTCGCCCAGGCAACCATCGATTAGTTGCCAAGGCAACCCCGTTGTGCAAGTTGCCACGACAACTGAGTTGCCCTTGCACTCTTTTACCAAGACGATCCAATCGGCTATCACACCTCAACTCACAATAACCTGGACTATTTTCTCTCATTTGATCTCATCTATTCTTTTACTTTATTGCTTTCTAGTTTAGTTATTAGCTAAACTCCTATAATCTTCTATTTGCGTTTTTACTTTTTATAGTGCAAGAGATTAGATTCTTGAAGTGGCACCAATCCTTGTGGAGACTATATCTTTTATACTATAACTTACGACGTGTGCACTTGCACAATTACGGAGCACTTATTACGCGTAACATATACCATGAGCCGGTGAAAGAGTTAGAGGCTCAAGAATTCCTGAAGATCCTTAAGCACAGTGAATACAACGTGGTGGAGCAACTTCATAAACTCTAGGCTCGAATCTCTATGTTTTCTTTATTGTTAAGTTCTGAGGGACACCGTGAGGCCTTGTTGAATATTCTTAATTGAACGTTCGTACCAAAGGAGATCACAACTGAAAAGATGGACATGTTGGTTGGTAACATTGTTGTTAACAATTTTATTTCATTCAATGATGAGGAAATACCAGAGGAAGGAAGGGGAGCGTGCAAAGCTCTACATATCTCCACAAGATGCATGGGATATATGTTACCGGGCATCCTCATTGATAATGGGTCAGCCCTGAATGTTCTGCCATTAGCAACACTAAAGAAGCTGCCTATAGATATTTCTCATATAAGAGCATATCAAAATATGGTAAGAGCATTTGACGGAATATAGAAAGATGTGTTGGGAAAAATTGAAGTGCCCTTGCAGATTGGACCATCAACCTTTGACGTA
This sequence comes from Hibiscus mutabilis, assembly GCA_019671005.1. Taxonomy (NCBI): domain Eukaryota; kingdom Viridiplantae; phylum Streptophyta; class Magnoliopsida; order Malvales; family Malvaceae; genus Hibiscus; species Hibiscus mutabilis. The sequence continues at coordinate 63,660,454 of CM033715.1, forward strand.
GAATTTGTGGTTATGGATATTAGGCCCAGTTACAGTAGCTTGCTTGGGCGCCCATGGATCCACACAACAGGAGCGATCTCATCTACCTTACATCAGAAGTTGAAATTTGTGATTGATGGCCAATTGATAACTGTAGATGCAGAGGAGGAAATCATTGCATCATTAACTATTGATTCACCCTTTATCGAGATTTATGAGGGTGCACTCAAGTGTCACTTTAGGAAATTAGAGCTAGTCAATGCGACCTTTGTTACTGAAGGGAGCAAGGTGCTTGAGCCAGAATTATCCAGCTTCGCAAAGATGCAAGTTAAATAAACTCTTGGGAAAAAAGCTGACGTTGGGAAAGGATTTGGGAAAAGACACCAATGGAGGCTATATCTTGTGGTAATCCCAGCAAAAAAGGATCGATTTGGCTTGGGATTCAAACCCATCAAGTGGCAAAGAAGGGCTGAAATTAGAAAGCACCAAGAGAGAAGAAAGGCAAGACTGAAAGTAGAGGAAATTAAGTGGGAGCCAATGTCATTTCTGCCTTTGAGCCATAACTTTAGATCTGGAGGCCTGTTGGACCCGAATGCCCGAGTTGATGAGGAGGATAAAAGAAAAATTGACCTGTGTGAAGCATTTGAGAAGCTGAACATTAATGCTATAACGGATGAGTAGGAAGAGAACAAGTACTTGTCCAAGATTTGCCCCTGCTCTAAACTTGACAACTGGATTGCTGAAGAAATTTCTATATTCTTTAAGGCAGTCTCAGAGTAATTCTATGAACCCACCCTTTTGCCTTTAGACCCGAAGGCAATTAAGGATCTTATTAAAGGGTCTATGTCAAACTTTACAATTAGAATTTCAATAAAGATGCATTCTTTTTCTTCCAACAAATCTTGTGTGGCAATCTCTTTTCATAAATAAAACTTAAAGTAAAATCTAAAAAAACAAATCATTCCAGTCATCTTTTTTCTCTGTATATATCAATATCCCTTTTCTTTGCAGGTTTTTAGATATCAATGACTTAAATGACTCTCAATCCAACACTGAAGTTGATTTTGAATTACCTTTATGCTCAAAATGGTAGAGGGGGTAGAAAAACAGATTCTACCCCATAAAGAAGAGTTGGATCTTTTGAACCTTGGCACCGAAGAAGAAAGGCGTGAGGTAAAGATTGGCACCACTATTACAACCAATACTCGACAAAGCCTGATTGAGCTTTTGAAAGAATTCAAGGATATCTTCACCTGGTCATATCAAGATATGCTGGGTCTCAACACTGACATTGTTGTACATTAGCTTCCTATAAAATTGAGATACAAGCCTGTGAAGCAGAAGCTTAGGAGGATGAAAGCAGAGATGCTCCTCAAAATCAAAGATGAGATGAGGAAGCAATTTGACACATGGATTTTAGAGGTAGCTAAGTATCTAGAATGGGTATCCAAGATCGTCCCAGTTCCCAAGAAGGATGGAAAAGTACGTATGTGCATTGACTATAGGGATCTCAATAGAGTAAGCCCCAAAGACAATTTCCCGTTATCGCACATAGACATATTAGTGGATAACATAGGTGGGGATTCCTTTTTCTCTTTCATGGATGGGTTTTCCGGGTATAACCAGATTAAAATGTGCCTAGAAGACATGGAAAAGACCACCTTCATAACACTTTGGGGAACTTTTTGTTATAAAGTAATGCATTTTGGTCTAAAGAATGCAGGGGCAACTTACCAAAGATCCATGGTTACTCTTTTTCATGACATGATGCATCGGGATATAGAAGTATATGTAGATGATATGATTGCCAAATCTCGATCTGAGGAGGAGCATTTGGTGAACTTAAAGAAACTCTTTCAAAGGCTGAGGAAGTTCCAGTTAAAGTTTAACCCAAACAAGTGTACATTTGGGGTTACATCAGGAAAATTATTAGGCTTTGTGGTAAGAAAAAGAGGAATTGAGATTGATCTGCACAAAATTAAGGCCATACAAGAGCTCCCACCACCTCAAACACAGAATGAGGTTCGGGGTTTCTTGTGGAGGTTAAACTACATCACCCGCTTTATCTCCTAGTTAACTGATAAGTGTGATCCAATGTTTAGACTACTCAAAAAGAATAACCCAGGCACATGGAATGAAGAATGCTAGGCAACTTTAGGAAAGATCAAAGAATAATTAACTAATCCACCTGTGCTAGTACCACCAGTTCTCGGTAAGCCATTGATTCTATACTTGACAGTATATGAAAACTCTATGGGTTGTGTGCTAGGCCAACATGATGATACTGGAAGAAAAGAAAAAGCAATATATTACCTGAGTAAGAAGTTTACTAATTGCGAAACCATATATTCTTCAATTGAAAAAACTATGTTGTGCTTTGGTATGGGCAGCTAAAAGGCTTAGACAGTATATGTTATATAACACTACATGGTTAATCTCGAAATTGGATCCTTTAAAGTTCATGATGGAAGCTCTAACCTTGTCGGGAATATTAGCATATTGGAAGATGCTACTATCAGAGTTTGATATCTAATATGTAAGCCAGAAAGAAATAAAAGGGATTGCCATAGCTGACGTTTTTGCAAGACGTGCTTGTGAAGACTATGAGGCACTAAATTTCAAGTTCCCTGATGAAGACTTGGTGTGTATTCCGGAAGATAGTGAAGTCCCCACAGAATCATGGGTCTTAAACTTCGACGGTGCAGTAAATGATTTAGGACGCGACATTGGGGTAGTTTTGGTTTCACTAGAAGGAGATTGCTACCCTTTTACAAGTCGTTTAAATTTCTTTTGCACCAATAATATGGCATAATATGAGGCTTGCATATTGGGTCTAAGAGAAGCCATTAAGAGGAAAGTCCGTACCTTGAAGGTTTTTGGGGACTCGGCATTGGTTACCTATCAAATACGAGGTGAATGTGAAACAAAAGATACAAAGTTGATAGAATATCACAAGTTGATCCTCGAATTAACCAAAGATTTCAATAAGATCACCTTTAAGTACCTCCCTAGAGAAGACAACCAGATGGCTAACGTCTTAGCCACTCTAGCTGTCATATTTAAAGTAAGTGGAGGTTCCAAGATGATGCCCATCAAATTGCAAATGCTAGATTCCCCAGCTCACTGCTATGACGTATAAGAAGAAATAGATGACTTATATTGGTACCATGACATTCTACAGTACCTAAAATTTAGGGAATATCCACCCCAAGATTCTGAAAATGAGAAGAAAGTGATTAGGAAAATGGTATCAGGGTATGTTCTTGATGGGGAAATCTTGTATAAGAGAAGTCGAGATCAGATACTTCTAAGATATGTAGATGCAAAAGAAGCTCAATTGATTTTAGAAGAGGTTCACGAGGGAGTTTGTTGAACCCACCCTAGTGGCTTCACCTTGGCCAGAAGGATCATACGCTTCAGATATTATCGGTCAACTATGGAAGGAGATTGCATCAATTACTCCAGCAAATGCCACAAATGCCAAATTTATGCCGACAAGATTCATACACCTCCACAATCATTTCATGTTATGTTATCTCCTTAGCCTTTTTCCATTTGGGGCATAAATGTTAGCGAATAGATTCACCCGAAGGTGCCAAATGGGCATCACTTTATTTTGGTAGCTATTGACTACTTCACAAAGTGGGTGGAAGCCGTCTCGTATGCAAACATCACCAAGTCTGCGGTTTGCAAATTCCTAAAAAAGGAAATTATTTATCGGTATGGCTTACCTAAAAGTATCATTACTGATAATACCTCCAATCTGAATAACAAGATGATAAATAGAGTCTGCAAGTAGTTTAACGTCAAGCATCATAATTCAGTGGTATATCATCTGAAGATGAACAGGGCAGTGGAGGCTGCAAATAAGAACATTAAGAAAATAGTTGCAAAAATGGTTGATACTTATAAGGACTAGCATGAGAAGCTATTGCTTACCTTATATGCCTATCAAACTATAGTAAAAACTTCTACGAGGGCAACACCATTTTCATTGGTGTATGGAGTGGAAGCTGTATTTCCAATTGAAGTTGAGATACCATCACTTTTTGTCTAAATGGAAGCAAAGTTGGAAGAAGCAGAATGGGTTCAGGCGAGATATGACCAGTTGAATCTAATTAAGGAGAAAAGGTTGAAAGCGTTGTGTCATGGGCAGATGTACCAAAGAAGGATGATAAGGGCACATGAGAAGATAGTTCGCCTGAGAGAATTCTAAGAAGGTGATTTGGTATTAAAGAAGAAATAACCAATCCAAAGCGATTCTCGAGGAAAATGGGCACCAAATTGGGAGGGAACTTACGTTGTAACAAAAGTTTTTTCAGGTGGCGCATTAATTTTGGCTGAAATGGATGGAGATGAACTTCAAAGCTCAATAAAATTAGATTCAGTCAAAAAGTATTATGTTTGAAGAAGAAAAAAAAGAAAAAAAATAAAAAAAATAAAAAAAAATAAAAAAGAAAAAAAGAAAAAGAAAAAAAGGAAAAAGAAAAAGAAAAAAGAAAAGAAAAGAAAAGAGGGTTCAAAATGAAAACCCGTAAAGGGTATTTTGAAACCAAGGGAGAACTTGAGTTGAAAAACCACAAAGGGTGGCTCAGGTAGTTGATAACCAGGATAATTCTCTTGAGAACATAACACAGATGAGTTATGTATTTTCTCACACCGTCACCATTTTCGAAGTCTGCTCGGCATGGGTAACATTTAGGACATCTCGCGACGTTTTGACAGGAGGAGTTTTGGTCATTGATATTTGAACACTTGTAATCTTCTTTCTGTTTACCACAATATTGATAAAACTTTGTTTCTTAGCCTTCCTTTCTTTGTTTAGACCATCTTCCTTTTCCACATAAGCATCTTGCATTGAAACAAGAATTAATAAATTTGACATCACTTAAAACATACAAAAGATTTTTGGGCGTTACTTTGAAATTAGTTTAGAAGGGTATTGGAACTATAAGGTATTCCGTGGTTGAGTTTTGAACTTAAGGCATGAAAAGCATCAAGATGGAAATAAGTTTTGCTACAAATATTTCCACGCAAGCAATTCAAAGTTCTCTGTGAAGACAAAAATCAGTGAGACCGCGGGAAGTGTTGAGGGTCTTTAAACATTACTTTGAGGCAACATGCCTACTCGAGATAGTCTGCTTCCCACAACAATGAGAACAATTTTACAGGAAATGGAAATACGGGTTTTTCATCCGAGTTTCTAGGATACTCAAGAAGGCATGTTTCTGAATATTGATGTTGGCATAACCTTTATTCCATGACAATGAGAACAATTTTACAGACATTGGAAGAATAGTAGGATCTTTACTCAAGAAAGCTTGTCACTAAACATTGATGTATCAACTACAATGATAATTTGACAAAGGCCAAAAGAGTGTTGAAGAATATGAGGATAAAGTCAATCCTTCCAACCAGTAGTGCAAGATAACTGGATTGAGTGAACAAATATGCAGGGATCAAATGTTCTCTATGAAGCAAAAAGGTACTAAGAATGAGAATGGTGAAGCAAAGATAATGGAGATGACTGATAAGTGTTCAAAAGTACTATTTTTCTTACCCTTTTTACTCATATTATTGTTAGACTTAGGCTCATATTAGTTGCATAATTAGCTATTCATGCATTAATCCATGTTTCCTTCCATCGTTGAGCTTGATTACATAACTTGGTAGTTTTTGTGGAAAAGATGCTGCTTTGGTGTGCTTTGTGTGTGTATGTGCAGGATCACTTTCCAAAGCAATGCCGAGCTAGTTGCCAGGGCAATGCATGAAGGAGACGCCGCCAGGGCAATGCATGAAGGAGACGCCGAGCTAGTTGCCAGGGCAATTGTCGACAAAGAGAAAATGCAATAGGGATGTCGAAATTAATGACTATACAAGCCCAAGATGACGTGGAGCAAAGCCCAAACCCAAAGGAATTTGATTTCCATGCAGAGATTAAAGAAGAATTAAATTCTAAGAAGATAGGAGAAGTTCTAGTAGGAATACAATTATAATAAAGAATTATATTCTTTAAAGATAATTTAATTCCAACTCAAACTCCTCCTCAAAGAAGGACTTTGGCCTAGCCCTATAAATAGCAAGGAGATTTCGACAAGATGGATAGAGAGAGCATTAGGGAAATTTTGACAAGTCCAAGGGAGAAAGCAAGGGATTTTCGACAAGCTTCATCTTTTCTTTCTTGTTCGATTGGGTTCATGCTAGGGATTGTTTATCTTGTGTTTCTTTGGAACCTAGCCATGAGCTAAATTTACTTGGCTATGGTTATTGTGTTTTGTGGTTGTGAGAAACTATTGGTTTTTGTTTAGGTAATAAGAGTTTGCACTTTTCTATTTCAAGGTTTATTCATTCTTGGTTCTTATTCTTGTTTTGCAGTGAATTGGGAGAGGATCTCGTGATTTCATCTATTTATCTAATATCGGGAGAGTTAGATTCAAGAAACGAATGAATATGATCTTTATTCAATCTATTGATGGTGAAGATTAATCCGGCTTAGGAATAAGTTAAGGATTTCAACGGCTAAGAGGAGCGCAAGATTGGTTGTTGTTCACCCTTGATTCACGCAGGGATGTATTATCAAGGCATGCACAAGTAGCTAGAGTTTTGACTTAGGGATAAGAAGAAACCATTGAAGAAAGCTCTGCCGAACCTTGAAGATTGCTGCCCAGACGCCCAAGTAGTTGCCCAACTAGTTGCCCAGGCAACCATCGATTAGTTGCCAAGGCAACCCCATTGTGCAAGTTGCCACGGCAACTGAGTTGCCCGTGCACTCTTTTACCAAGACGATCCAATCGGCTATCACACCTCAACTCACGATAACCTGGCCTATCTCTCTCTCATTTGAATTCATCTTTTCTTTTACTTTATTACTTTCTAGATTAGTCATTAGTAAAATTTCTATAATCTTTTACTTGTGTTTTTACTTTTTACAGTGCAAGAGACTAGATTCTTGAAGTAGCACCAATCCCTGTGGAGACGATATCTTTTATACTATAACTTGCGACGTGTATACTTGCACATTTGCGTAGCACTTATTATGCGCAACAAGTTCTTGGCGCCGTTGTCGGGGATTGGCAATAGTGACTTTGTTTTTACTTTCTTGCACTTTCTTTTTATTTTTCTTGTTTAAAATTCAAAAGGGCTAACAAACTTTGGTTTTGCATTGGTATATGACCAGGGCGAGACCGACTTCACCAGAATATCCCTTTGATCCAGAAATCGAACGAACCTTACAAAGACTTAGACGAAGGATAAGAGAAGCAATGGCAAATCAAGACGGCAATATGAATCAAGATGTTCGAGCAGGAGGAGGAGTGATTCTTGCACGAAACAGAACTATTCAAGTCTGTCTTGAAGAAAATCTTGATGGACTTAACCCAGGAGTTGTCGCACCAGAAATTCAAGCCGACCACTTTGATTTGAAACCGGTAATGTTTAATATGATCAACATAATAGGTCAATTTGGCGGCTCAGCAACTAAAGATGCACGGCAGCATCTGAAATCTTTCCTCGAGATTTGCAACTCGTTCAAGATACACGGAGTCACCCCCGATGTCCTACGATTAAGATTATTTCCCTATTCACTGAGGGATAGGGCGAAAGCATGGTTGAATAGCATTCTTGCCGGATCCATAGCATCTTGGACTGATCTTTGTCGTGATTTCCTTGCTAGATTTAATCCTACAAATTTGACTGATAAGCTTCGTAACGACATTACTTCTTTTCGGTAGGCAGATGATGAATCCATGTACGAGGCTTGGGAGCGATATAGAGAACTTCTACACAAATGCCCTCTACACAGATTCCCGGCGTGGACTCAAGTAACAATGTTTTACAACACCGTGAATACACCAACAAGGATGATGCTAGATGCCTCGGTAAACGACATACTCCTAGATAAGTCGCCGGAGGAAGCGATGCAAATTTTAAACAGGCTGGCCAAGAATGACTATCAATTCCCATCTACTAGAAGAGGAGGAGTTAGACGCCAAGCCACATTACATGAACTAGGATCATCAGATTCAATTTCGGCACAATTGGCCGCTTTAACCAATATGGTCCAGAACATGCAAAAACCAAACAACACACATGAAGTCAAGGTAATGGATTCTTTTTGTGAGTTATGTGGTGATAACCATAATTCTTCTGAATGTATGCAGAATCCGGAATCCAGCTTCTATGTGGGGAATTACAATCGGAGCAACAATGTGATGTCCAATACATACAATCCAGCTTGGAAGAAGCACCCAAATTTTTCAAGGAGTAATCCCAACAATGCTCTAAACCAGAACAATCAGAATGCACAAGCATTGGGATTCCAGCAGAATATGCCACGGCAACAGATGCCGCAACAACAACCGACGACATCTAGTTCTTTGGAAAATTCTCTAAATGCTTTTATGATGAAAACTGAATCTTATATGGATGAGAATAGAAATTTCATAAAAAGAACTGATGCTTTTATTAACAGGACCGAGATGAGATTGCAAAACCAAGAGGCGGCAATCAAATCATTGGAAAATCAAGTCGGACAGTTTGCTCAGAATCTGAATACTAGACCACAAGGAGGTTTACCTAGCGATACTGAAGTCGCAAGAGGAACTGGCCACGAGCAATGTAAGGCGATCACCACTAGAAGTGGCCAACAACTTAGAGAGGTTCAAACCCGCTCATCAAACAAAACTCCACAAAAAGATCAAGACGAACCTAGCGGCAAAGCCTCAGATGCTGAACCAGGAATTGTCGTGGCAACCGGCAATAAGCATGCCTCGGCAACTAACAATAAAGACGCCTCGGCAAATTGCGATAAGCATGCCTCGGCAACTCCAGATGTCCCGGTGATGCCGTCAATCAGGTTTCAAACCAATGAAAGGATTAAAGATATCCGACTTCCACCACCATTCCCACAAAGGTTGAAGCGACAAAAGCAAGAATATCAATTCAAGAAGTTTCTTGATATCCTAAAGCAAGTCACATCAACTTGCCATTGGTGGAAGCAATTGAACAAATGCCAAACTATGTCAGGTTTCTTAAAGACATTGTGTCCAAGAGAACAAAGCTAGGAGAGTTTGAAACAGTTGCCGCAATAGAGGGATGCATGGAAATGTTGCACAATCGTATGCCACCCAAGTTGAAGGATCCCAGAAGTTTCACAATACCCTGTTCTATTGGAAATCACTATGTCGGGAAAGCACTATGCGACCTAGGGGCTAGCATAAACTTGATGCCTAAATCGGTTTTCCAGAAACTAGGGATCGGGAAGGCAAGACCTACAACAGTTATGTTGCAGCTAGCCGACAGATCCTATGTGCATCCAAAGGGAAAAATCGAGGACATACTGGTAAAAGTTGATAAATTTATTTTTCCCGCTGACTTTATTGCTTTGGATTGTGAAGCAGATGAGCATGCACCTATCATTCTCGGGAGACCATTCCTAGCAACAGGGAGAACCTTGATCGATGTTGAAAAGGGAGAACTCACAATGAGGGTGAATGACCAGCAAGTTAAACTAAATGTTTTCCAAACACTAAGGCATGCCGATGATCCAGAAGAATGCCAACTTCTTCATGCTACAGCAGAGTTTAACTTCGATGAGGAATTTAGTTACCTCGGTAACCACATTGCCGACCAAGAGGAACCTGAGGAGTATGAAGAACCGATCAATGAGGAACAACCAGAAGAGGCAAATTGGCTAGTCAATCGACCAGGTACATACTTTGAACCACTGGACTACTCAGGTAAGGAAGGTAAGCTCGAAAAACCCTCTATTGAACAACCACCAATTCTTGAGTTGAAACAATTGCCAGAGCAACTAAAATATGTATACTTAGGGACCGATAATACATTGCCTGTATTTATTTCTTCTAAGTTACAGCCTGAGTAGGAAAAGAAGCTGATCAAGATGTTGAAGCTACACAAAAAGGCAATAGGGTGGACAATTGCCGACTTGAAGGGAATTAGCCCGGCGGTGTACATGCACAAGATCTTGTCGGAAGATGATCACAAACCTTCAATTGAGGCCCAGAGGAGACTGAATCATGCCATGAAAGGGGTTATAATGAAAGAAATCATCAAGTGGCTTGACGTCGGCATTATATACCCTATCTCTGATAGTACGTGGGTAAGTCTGGTACAATGTGTACCGAAAAAGGGAGGTATAACAGTGGTAAGCAATGAAAATAATGAACTTATCCCAACCAGGACTGTGACCGGTTGGAGTGTTTGTATGGACTATCGAAAGCTAAACAAAGCCACTAGGAAAGATCACTTCCCATTACCCTTTGTTGATCAAATGCTTGACCGTCTTGTAGGTAAACCCTTTTATTATTTTCTTGATGGTTATTCAGGTTACAATCAGATTGCCATAGCACCAGAAGATCAAGAAAAGACAACCTTCACATGCCCATACGGTACTTATGCCTTCCGAAGGATGCCGTTCGGATTGTGTAACGCCCCGGCAACCTTCCAAAGATGCATGATGGCACTCTTTTCAGACATGGTCGAAGACTTCCTTGAGATCTTCATGGATGATTTTTCGGTTTTTGGTAATGACTTCGACAGCTGTCTCGGCAATATATTGGGGCTAGAGACAATGCCCTAAGGACGACTCTTGTGGGCATGTCCACCTATCCTTTTCCACTATATCTAGAGTTCCCCACCGAGGTTCATGCACTGGAAAGAATGCTAGCCAGCCCTCAGCGTGCTCATACTCCAGCCAAGCAATTTGATGTCACACCACCAGTATCACTTGCCCATAATGATTATACCAAACTGAGACCCAGCCTGTCGATGTTGAGTTCGATGATGACGTGCCTGCCAAGACTGATTTGCCACCAATGGATCTTGCCTCTTCAACTACCCATGTTGCTCCTACCACATCTGAGCTGGCACAAGTAATTGAGGAGGTCCTGCAAGAAGTGAAGGCCTCTACTGCTGCCCCAAAACCACAGTTGAATATGAAGAAATTGGTGGCACCAAACCAAGGCAACTTCAACAAAAAGAAGACACACGTCACTCTCCAAGAACATTTTGAAGGGGAGTCATCATCTCCTTAACTCCTTAGTTTCATATTTTTCATTTTTAGCATTCATTGCATTTGTATATATGTGTTCTTATGCATTGACGACAATCCATACCTTTGGTTTGGGTGTGTGTGTTGCCTCATATTTATTGTCATGCATTGATTTTTATGTTTCAATCTCTAGTTTAGCATGAGCCAGTAAACTTAGTAATGACATATTGCTTGGTAATTGATTTCTAACTTATGGAAATTTAGTCTCACTCAAACATGTAGTATGCATCTAGTTCCCAAGAAAAATTTGGGACTTTTGAAACTGAACTCAAAATAAAAAAAGATGACATGGTAAAAATAAAGAATAAGGTAACAATGTTTTGCAAAAGGCAAGAAAAAGAAAATTTTTGAACACTCATTTTCCTTAAAGACAATAAGTAACTTACGGCTTTGTGGGGGTTCGTGCTTTGCTCCCTCTTAGTTCTCACGCCAAACAACATTATGACGCGAACCTAAAATATTTCCGAAAAAAAAAGAAACGTTTGGTTAATAAAAAAGATCTGAGTTTGGGTAGTTAAATTAACTAAGAGAGTTGAGGGATACTTGATACAAACACCCGCACTTCATGACCTTAGGTTAGAGTTATATTGTTGCATTTAGAATTGTTGATTTGTTGTCAATACTACTCTGAGATGTCTAAGAACAGAACTAGGGCCAGATTTTGCTTGCTAGCTTGTTTTGCTAATCAGAAAAATTTTGCCAAGGCACTTTTCTTTAGTTTTATAGTTTAGAGTTTTGCATTAGTTGAGGACAAGCAATGAGCTAGGTTTGGGGGAGTGTTAACTCTTCAAAAGATGTACTATTCATGCTTATATTACCTTTCTATTTCTTGACTTTAGGTACATATTCGTATATTTTGCCAGTAGTTTCATGCATTTGCATCTAGGAGTTAAGAAATGTATAGTTTTTATTTCCAGAGTGAAGGGGTATTTTCTTGCTGTGGTGAGCATGTTTGGCAGGTCTAGAGAAGGCGACGCAGGAGAGAAATGTTGAGCGCAATTGGCATAATGTAGGAGAAGAATGCCAAGCTTGGTTTGCAAAAGAAGGAAGTCCAATGCCCGGTCAAATAGCCTTGAGTCAGAGCTAGGTCAGCCCTAAGTCAATGAGAAGAAAACACTCCGATAATGGAGGTAACAAACTCTCAAAACCCTAACCCTAATTAGGATTTCCATGAGTGCCTATATAAAAGAGTCCAATGAATAAGCAAAGGAGTGTTGCACCGTGAGGGGGAGATAGGATAGAGGCGAACCAAGGTTCAACTAGGTAGTCTCGCCGAGAGATATGGATCCATTAAAGGGATGCATCGACGGATCTCTTCTATAGTCCATTTCTCTTAAATCTATTTCTGGTTTTGATGATGGTGTTTAAAAAGGATATTCTTTTCTTGGTTTCCCTAGCCATGAACTAGTCTTTTAAGTTGGCTAGGGGTATTTGCGATGAACACTTAGTTTTAGGTTTTTAATAATTGAATGCTTTGGCTTTATTGTCTGTTGTGCTTGCTCCTAATTTCATCATATTTTATGACAAACGCCGGTTGACATTGAATGCTCACTATCCCCTAATATCTTAACATACTTAGGAGATAAAAATTAATTGTCAAATACTAAGTAAAAAAGCTTCGACGAAATATTTTCAAGTAGATGAACTTACTTTTGATGTGAGTCTATCCCTTCGGAGTAAAGATTAAAACTTTGCCAAGTTAATTATTTGAAAACATCACTATAGACATATAGGTGTTAAAATTAATTAACTTAGAGTATTTCCATCGATAGAGGCAATGCTAACTTAAAATATGCTCGGCAATTAAACCAATGTTGAACATTATTAATTGTTGTCATCATTAGCGTGAAATTCGAACATCCCTTGCCAAGCTCATCAATCATCTCGACACAAGTGTTTGCAAATCTCCCTAAACTCTTACTTCATTTTCCTTTAATCATTTTCTTAATTAAAATCCAAAATCAATTGCCATCTCATTTATTCCAATTAACAAGTAACTATTGTGGCTTTTAATTCCTGTACAATCCCTGTGGATACGATACTCAACTCACTACTATGTTACTTGTTGATTGTGTATACTTGCACGCAAAAAGATATATTCATAGCATTATTTACTTGCATAATTACGCTGAATCCTCAATCTTTTTCCAAGGAATAGTCAGTCGATAGTTGTATATACAAAAATTAATTCTATTTTTTCCTAGTTTAGGCCATTTTCAAAAATTATTTGTACACCCTTGTAGCCTATAAAAGGGCTATAGCTGACTATCAATAGAAGATAACAAAGAGAACTAGACACTTGAGATCATACTACGATCATAAAATAAAAAGGTTAAGAACCCAACCAAAAGACTCAAACAAAAGATAGATACGAATAAATCTGAGTGCATCGATAAACAAACCACAAAAGATGATCAAACTACTAAAAGACCACTGACAACTACAAATCAGAGCCGAGCGTTGTGAGAAAACTATCCACGAATGCAAACTGTGTATCCAAATTGTTGTGGCTAGTAATTGTTGAGGCAAGTAAATTGCTATGAGAAGTAAACTGCTTTGGCAAGTAGATTGTTGTGGCAAGTAGATTGTTATGGCAAGTAGATTATTGTGGTAATTGGGTTACCCCCTTTAATGTTCGACAGAGTGTTCTTCAATGCCTTCGTATTATCTCTAACCGAAGAACTAATGTTCGTACAAGACTTGGTGATACATCCCTATGTTAACCTTGGGTGAACAACAACGATCTTTTCACTCTTGTTAGCCACTAAAATCTAATCCTTATTCCTAAGGTGAATTAGTTTCCACCATCAGTTGTTTAAATGGAAACAGTATCCACTCGTTTCATGAATCTAGCTCTCCCGAGCATAGATAAATAGATGTAATTCAAGTTCCTTTTTCCAATTTCCATGAAGTAAAATGAAAAAACAGGAATGGGTAAACAACGAACTTATTCAATTAAAAACCAACAACCAAACATTCGTCTCTACACCAATAAAACTCGATAACCCTAGCCAAATTAATCTAGTTCATGGCTGGGCAAAAATGAAACAAAAATGAATAAAACCTAGAAATGGGATCACACGATACAAGATAAAAAAGGAAAAGGTTACGTGAATCCCTCTTATGATATGATCTACTCTCCTCATCGACTCTCCCGATGTTGTTGTTGCGATCTCCTTAAATAGGTGAGGTGTAACACCCCCTACTTGGTCTAGTAGCAACCCGGTTCGGGAGCGTTACTTAACGAGCAAGGACATGGCAAGCAATACAAGAACAATCAAGCAACTTACTTATCATACAAGCAACTTCATATTTGATTTCAAATCATCCTAAGGTATTTGAACTAGAACAATACAAACAACCAAGAACAAGCAATCAAGTCTCCCTACTTACTTAGCAAACAAGTAACCTCACCATTGATTCTTACTTCAATCTAACCATTCAATTAGGGCATATAGTTGTTTCCTATTATACTTACATTAGAGGTTACTATATTATCAATACAATTTACTTCTTGTTATATCTATCATTCGAATGAACTAACAAACAACCCAATTCAATTTCATTTCTTTATTTCTTAGACTTATACATGTACATCTTATCCCTAAATTACTAACATGATTATCTAAACATTCAATAGCATGAAACTAGTTCTATTCAAGCCTTATACAATCTCATATATTCGGCTATTTACACCAAATACATACAACAAGGCATGTAACTAGTTCCTAATGATCTAGACCATTCGGCCATGCATCAAACAAGAACACAATACACTTATAGTCAAGGCATGAACACACACAAGAGAATCATATACTTTCCATGGCAATTCAAATGGAACTTAAGCAACATGGTTCATCACATACTACTTTTAATTCAAGCATACACATGAACATAACAAGGCTTTCGAATTGCTTCATAACAAACTAGATCAACATATGATCATTCCATGAATTTAATTCAATAGTTGCGCAGCAAACATCATCCATTACATGTAATTTAAGTTCATTACATACTTAACCATAGGTTCATAACATAGTAGGCCCATCAAGACATTATATACAAGCTTCAAAATGCGTGTTCAACTAACTATATACATTCCAGAGCCACCATTCTAGGAGATACACAAAAACAAGTATGAAACCATACTTTAACTATGCTTGTGTGAGTGGCTTCTTGCTCAAGGTAACAGGCTTCAAGATCAAGCAAACTCTAATCCTTTATCCTGTAGTTGGGAAGAATGAAAACAAGAGTGATAAGTACAAAAATGTACTCAGTGAGGTAGTACTAAGTCTAACCAATTGTTATGTCAAGTTTCATGTGTCATTTAATCAAGTATAGACTTAGCTAAGGCTTTCAAGCATTAGAGTGATCTTAGCTAGGCTTTCAAGCATCAAGATTATCCTAGCTAAAGATATCATACATTCGGCCAACAAGGTACAAGCAACAAGAATTCATACTTCATGAATCAAGCACAACATGCTTGCAAAACAAGAAATCAAGGAGTCATACTTTCAAGTCAAGTAACATACAAATTCATGGCATTCAAGACAAGTAACATATGATGTAGGATTGTTATTTCAATTGTTATTCATTAAACAACCCCCTTGGTACTTAGTTTGTATAGGTAATCGAGTCTCCAACCAACTGTCACCACAAAATGCACCGTAGTGCTGGTCAAACCCTCCTACTATCGCCAAAGACCATATATGCACCCTTTGTCTGTCGCCAAAGAGGGGCCTTAGCCTTGGACCGTAGTCCACCCTTACACAATGAGCTCTATACTCTAAGGTATGCCCTTCTACCTAGTCCAACTAACTACCAAGGTTGTTCGATTTACCATTTATTCAAGTGTTTCAAGATCAAGTTCATGTCAAGCAAGTTCATTTCATATTAGGCCCTTAGGCCATTGAGCCATAGCTCCCATATCAAGTAGTTTCATGTTTCATTTCATCAAGATGAGATGATATCTCAAGCATGTTCTTTAGCATTCAATCACAAGCATCATGCCACGTACAAGCACCAATATACTATACAAACATGTTTAGCATTCAAAATAGACATGTATTCAAGATGTGATCTAGTTTCATGCATTACTATTCATTCTTCCCTTATTAGGCCAAGTCCATGATTAAGTTCATTCAACATTTCAAGAATGTAAACATGTATACATTTGGTTAGGACCTAGTCCTAACCCTAGAGGTAACTACACTCACAATACTCCAAGCTTAGCTAGTTTTGGATCCACACTCCCTTGTTCTTGGCTTTAGGATGATCCACTCTATCCTCTTCCATCAAGTTTACTCCTATTGTATCACATTGCAAGTACAATCATATTTCAAAATAAGATCATTTGAACACAAAGTCATTCAATTCAAGACAAGATTACAAGTATACAATATTCATAAATTTGGCAGCATGCTCATATACATTTTCCATTACACTTAACTAAAATTTTCTACATTCTAGTTCATGTAAAACAAGGCATCATCAAAGGCCTAAAACTGTTTACAAGACAGTTTGCATATTGCCACAAAATAGTGTGCATTTGCCTATACAGCTGGTGCTAGGCAGCTTGCACACTAGTCATTAAATCATGCATAACTTTCATTCTGTACGTCGAAATTTCAATTGTTTTACACCGTTGGAAAGATAGCAAAATTGTATTTATGACCATATAAGTCTTGAAATTTAGTTCTTTTCCAATTAATACATTTTTTAACTTAAAGACAGGGCATTTTGCTTTACTGGACAGTTTGCACTGTCCCTAGTGTTTCTTCTCTACATTTCAGTATACAACCCAGAGTTCAGTTATGTTTTCTCCTAATGAATTTAGACATAATAAGGTGTTGTCCATAAAAATTTCAGCCTTCAATTCATTATACACAATTTATAGTGATTTTTCAAACTTACTGCACAGAACAGAGCATTCTGGGCAGATTACACTAGGTTGAATTTCTAGCTTCTTAACTCATTTTAGCAAGGTCCTAACATGGAAATTCCATTCATGTTCATATTCATACATGTCTAGGTCATCATAATTCACCTATAAATGTTTTTAAAACATGGCATTATCATGTCGAGCCTAATTTGATCTATTTGATCACATTTACACATCTAATTCAATTCATACAATAAAGACATCATCAATTCAAGGTTCAACAATCTACAACAAGTTAGAATCAAGTATTATACCTTATCCAAGCTAATTTGATCAATGGATGAATAAAGAAGCTTAAATTGAATGTGTTTGCATGCAAATTTTCTCTCCCCTTTCTCTCTCAATATTTTCGGCCAAGAGGATGATAATAGGGAGGAAGATGATAATATTTTTGGTTATTTTTCCTCCCTAGTATGAGTCATCATCCAAATTGGCACATGTTCTCTTTCAAATGAGGACATGTGTCAAGGCCTCCACTTAATTAAATTTTACATGCAATCTATAGGATTTTGCATGTTCACATTTTCATGGTTAGGACCTAGTCCTAACCCTATAGGTAACTACACTCACAATAATCCAAGCTTAGCTAGTCTTGGATCCACAGTCCCTTGTTCTTGGCTTTAGGATGATCCAATCTATCCTCTTCCACCAAGTTTACTCCTGGTTCTATCACATTACAAGTACAAACATATGTTAAAATAAGATCATATGATCACAAAGTCATTCAATTCAAGACAAGATTACAAGTATACAATATTCATAAATTTGGCAGCATGCTCATATACATTTTCCATTACACTTAACTAAACTTTTCTACATTCTAGTTCATGTAAAACCAGGCATAATCAAATGCCTAAAACTGTTTACAAGACAGTTTGCAAATTGGCACAAAATAGTGTGCATTTGCCTATATAGCTGTTGCGAGGCAGCTTGCACTCTAGTCACTAAATCATGCATAACTTTCATTTCGTACGTCGGAATTTCAATTGTTTTACACCGTTGGAAAGCTAAAGAAATTTCTTTATGATCATATAAGTCTTTCATTTTATTTCTTTTCCAATTAATACAGTTTTTAACTTAAAAACAGGGCATTTTGCTTTACTGGACAGTTTGCACTGTCCCTAGTGTTTCTTCTCTACATTTCAGTATACAACCCAGAGTTCCGTTATGTTTTCTCCTAATAAATTTAGACATACTAAGGTGTTGTTCATAAAAATTTTATCCTTAAATTCATTGTACACAATTTATAGTGATTTTTCAAAGTTACTGCCCAGAACAGAGCATTCTGGGTAGATTACAGTAGGTTGAATTTCTATCTTCTTAACTCATTTTAGCAAGGTCCTAACATGGAAATTCCATTCATGTTCATATTCATACATGTCTAGGTCATCATAATTCACCTAGCAATGTTCTTAAAACAGGGTATTATCATGTTGAACCTAATTTGATCTATTTGATCACATTTACACATCCAATTCAATTCATACAATAAAGACATCATTAATTCAAGGTTCAACAGTATACAAGTTAGAATCAAGTATTATACCTTCTCCAAGCTAATTTGATCAATGGATGAATCAAGAAGCTTGAATTGAAGGTGTTTGCATGCAAATTTTCTCTCCCCTTTCTCTCAATATTTTCGGCCAAGAGGATGATAATGGGGAGGAAGATGACAATATTTTTGGTTATTTTTCCTCCTTGGCATGATTCATCATCCAAATTGGCACATGTTCTCTTTCAAATGAGGACATGTGTCAAGGCCTCCACTTAATTAAAATTTACATGCAATCTATAGGATTTTGCATGTTCACATTTTCATCCTTTCATTTATGCCTCCTAGTTTTAATTTCAATTCAATTTGGTTCAATTTCACTTATAAGATTTTAAGGATGGCCAATGTTCATTCTTCTTTTAAATTGATTACCACATATATTCAATTAGCCTATAGTTTAGATAATGGTAACATTACTAAGCCAATTTTAGGGTGTTACATGGGGAGAATGAGTCCAAATGCGTATGGAATCCATGAGATTTGAATTTGACTCAGGGATAATTTTCCTTTACGTTTGAAATAATTCTATAGATAATGGCTTTTATGACGACTTGCCTTGGCATCCTTTGGCAAGTAGTCATCCTTATCTTAACTTGCTAGGGCATCATTTAGCAAATGACTCGGCAACTCGCCCTATACAAAATAAAGCAAAACATCAACGATTTCTCCATAAAAACCATCAAAACATAAAGACAAGCTCAGTAGTCGATGAAACTATGAAACTATGCATGAATACTAAGAATGAAACTAAAATAAGTCTAATTCTAACAATAATATGAGTAAAAAGGGTAGAAAATATTGTACTTTTACTGTAACACCCCTTTCCCGGTCTAGTAGATAACCGGTCGAAAAGTGTTATAGAAAACTTATTCAGAGATCAAAAGTTTAACCGGGTTCAGAATCTTATTCATGATGTCTTATTAATCTCTTTTAAGACATATCAAGCTAACTTATTAATAGCTTATTCAGTTTGGGGTCAATTTTAACCCTTTTCCAAACTTAGGGACTAAATAGCAAATTTTACAAATTAAGGGGCTTTTCTGGAATTTCTTCTTACAAACCTTCAATTAAACTTACCAATTATTAATCTGTTAAATTTCATTATTAACAGAGGTCGTTTGCCTATCCAATTAGACCATTTAAAGATTAGTGACCAATTTGTAAACTAATTAAAATTGTAGTTTAAGAATTTTAACAGAATTAACTGACACCGTACCAATACACTTAAGCCCTTATCGGTACACTAAGCCAAATTTCACAAATTCCAGATTCAAGGATAACAAGTATGTACCGATACATCTAAGCTTGTATCGATACACATTAACTAGGGTTGACTTGTTTCGGTACACCCAAGGTCGTACTGATGCAATTAATTTTCCAGACCTTACTGCCAAAGTCCATATCAGTACACTCCCTAGCGTATCAATACTCCCTGTCTTACCAAGTCCAAATATGCAAGGCCGTATCAATATAGCTTGACCCGTATCAATACGCCGGCCTTGTAATGACAAATTTCATCTGGTGTTTAGCAAATTTAACATGTTGAAGGATGTTCGAATACCATGAAATTTTACCAGTAAGTTATTAATCCATGATTCTAATAGCATACAAAATTTTAGGGCATTTCGAATTCATTTACTAGGATTTTACCTTTTGGTGTCTTTAAGATCATTTTAACTAGTTTTCCATTTCACAAACATGCCAACTTTCACATTCAACACCTAGGCACTATTAGGCTATTACACACATATCAAAGTATGAAAACATGACATGTTTGAGTCATATGCCACCTTACTATGAGTTCAAAGCAAAAGTTAAGCATACATATGATTGGTGGAAGTGACTTGCAACCGCAACTACACGATCGAGGCTCAAATTGCTTCAAGGTCCTGAAATGCATGAGACACACGGATGTTAGGCTTATATATCCTAGTGAGGTAGTTACAACAAATGCACAATAATTTGTCAAATACATGAATGACATGCAGACATGCAGACATGCTTGGGGTAACAATTTACGTGGCATCAATCACATAAAAACATATTCAAAACCAATACTCACGATTCCATGTAGCAATTATAAATCATATAAACATATCATTTCCGTTGGACACAGTAACCAATGGATATGTGATTCCCCTGTACACCAAATCATATCAAATATAGGCCTTAGCCTTGAGTCGTAGCTCCGAAAAATGTACCTTACACAAACCAACCTTATTTCACCACATATAGGCCGTAGCCCCGGACCGTAGTCCAATCACTTGCTTAGTGAACTCTAATAACCCTATGGCATGCCAATTGTATCCGTAACTAACAAATGTCCAAGATTACAAATTTTTTCATAAACCTTACCTTGTGCCCATAGACCATAACATATCGAAATAAATTGATCCTTAGCTCCACATATCATATCATAACATGTTTGTATCATATCATAGAAAATTCATATCAATATCACATATTTAGCATTTTTCAAATATCACATACGGACTTACCATGCTTACCATTAGCATCCACACAAGCTTGTTCTACTTGAGCCCTTAAACAAATGCAAATCATGACACAAATGAAATCAACGGGATGACACCTTGCCTATCCCTTGACACAGCTACACTCACCTAGTGCACGAAAGCTTTTAGGGTTCCCAGATTTTGATTCCTTTGCTTCTAGACTTGATTAGGGACGATGGATTGGTTTCCTTCAATTCTTGAGCTAGGAAATAACACAAGGAATCGTTATAATCAACATAACGATATCAACACTCATTTCAAAGATTAGGCTTAGTAATTCGACTTGAAATTAAACTCCAAATATTCATGGAATTCAATAATTGATTGAGGGCTTTTACTTACCCAATCGATGGCTATTCTATGAAGGTTTCGAATCAAAGAAAACTTGAGTCTAAGGTAGTCAACAAGGGAGATGTGTGCTTGAGCTTAAGGTTAGGGATGACAATGGAGGTGCTTGCTTCCTTTCAAGGAAACAAGGTGAGTTTAGCTCTCGGGAGATGCATAACAAGGCTAAAGTTTTCTTTACCCATTTTAAAACTATCTAATTTCCCCTTAATCATTTTCCACCTCTCTTCTAGCCATTGGGAAGGTTTCCCTAAGGCAAGGGTTTGCTTAATCCAATAGGTAATTACCCTTTACTTTCCAACCTTATGGTCGTACCGATACGGCTAAGCTAAAATAGGTAAGTTAGTTATGGACAATTAGGCTATATCGATATTGGTCTTATCGTATCCATACGCCTAGTTCATTTTCAACTTTGAACTTCTTACAAAAAGTTCCCACAATTAAATTTAAGTCCCAACAACTTCCATTACTTCACAATGAAGTACAAAGGTTTGAGAAATTACATCATTCGCTCAGCCGGTTACAGAATTTTTGATCACCGAAACCAAATTCCGACTGGGGCAGTTTTTGGGATGTGACAACTCTCCCCCCATTAAGAAAATTCATCCTCGAATTTTCACTCTAGTTGAACAGATGGGGTACTGCTTTTGCATTGTCTCTTCTGGTTCCTACATCGCTTTCTCAACTGAATGGCTTCTCCAAAGGACTTTCACTAAGGGCACAGACTTATTACGAAGCTTCTTGACTTCTCGTGCGAGGATATGCACAGGTTCCTCCTCGTACGTCAGATTGGATTGAATCTCTACAAACTCTGGCTCGATCACATGGGAGAGATCAGATCGGTACTTTCGTAGCATAGACACGTGAAAGACATTATGAATTTGACTTAACTCTTCAGGGAGAGCTAGTTAGTAAGCAACAGGTCCAACTCTCTCGATCACCTTGAATGGGCCAATAAAATGAGGACTTAGCTTCCCTTTCATACCAAAATAAAGGATCTTCTTTCATGGAGATACTTTAAGGAAGGCTTTCTCACCAACCTCGTATTGGATGTCCCTCCTTCTCAAGTCAGCGTAGGCCTTCTGTCAATCGAATGTAGCTTTTGTAATACCCTAAAATATAGCCTAGAAGTACGTTACATATTTGAAGGTGTCTCGAATTGAATTAAGAAACATATGAAATAGCCAATTAATTAGATGTGGGACCAAAATAGAAACATAGAAATTTTTGCTAGCCAAATTTCTAGAGGATTAAATCGAGAACCTTACAATATGGGATGCTTGTATGTAAATTACCAAATTAGTGATTAACCCCTACATGTGTCTATTGTAGAAGAAGCTTGGGAAGGAGAAGAGGGAAAAATAAAAAAAAAAAGAATTGAAGATCTTCATTTTCCTCCATAGCCGAAAGTAAGAGAAAGCTTTTGAAAGTCTTAAATTCTTCATGGAGAAGCTAAAAATCAAGACAACTTCTTACAAACAATTCGGTAAACTTCTAGTTTCTTTGAACCCATTGTTTAAATTGTGTCAATGCATGTAATTCCATGTAGAACCTCTTGGTTCAGTCAAAAATAAGATTGAATTGTTAGAAGATTGTATCCTTGATGCTATTGATTAGGTCACTTGAGATTTTTATATGACATTGAAGTTGATAAGAAATGTTAGTATAGAATTATTAAATTTGTGATGGTTGACCTATTGTAAGGGTAACATGAATTGAAGTTTAGATGATTTTGAGTGCATTAGGATCTTTGACAGGCTGCTGGAAAATGTTATCTTAAAGAATTGTAATCTAATGGAGGGTTTAATAAGAGGTTAGCTGTTAATTTATAATCAAATTTCTTGAAGATTGCTAGGACTTTTTATTTGATTAATGTGGTTGAAAGTCTTTGGCATATAAATTCAAGAAGATGTGTAATTGAATATGGTCTTGTGTTGGTAGTTTGAAACTGAGGTCAATTAGAGGTTGAAGGAAACTGTCGTTTGGATATAAATGGTTAATTGAGAGTTTTGATATGTTCTCTAAGCTTTGGATCATTATATTGACATGATTAAGAATTTGTTAGAAGTAATAAAATCTTTAAGAATTACAGTGCTATAAAATAGTATCGAATTTACACAGAAATAAACTGTAAAACATAGTGTAAGATGGCTTGTTAAATATGGAATATCAAGGGACTATAGTCTAGTATAAAATGCAGATTGGTTTAGAATGTACAATTTTGCAATAAATGTTGTAAAATGACATGTATGTATGTTGTATTTTTGAAGTTTGAAAACATGTTTAGGACTGTTTTGATATTGCAGTAATGCAGATTTGGTAAATATGTAGTGTAGTGTGCAATTTGTGGGTTTATGCAGTGCAAAATTGTTATATAAATATGTAGTGTACAGTTTAAAATGAAAATGTAGTAAATGCAGCCTTGTAATTAAAATTTTGAAATGTTGTATTATGCAGTCTTATTGTCTAAGTATATGCAGTTTGATATGCATTAAATACTGTTTATGGGGACTGATTTGTGGAAAAGAATGAAGAAGGACTACTTTGAAAATTTAGGGGCTGAATTATAAAAGTTTGGATACTGATTTAATGACTTTAGAAAATTGGGGAAGGGTTGTTTATTAAATTAAGGACTGTTTATGAAATACCCCAAAATTTACTAAGTTGATTAAGGGTCATTTAGTACTAAGATAATAGCTTAAAAGCTAACTTAGTGACTAAAATGACAAATGCGAAAGTTGGGATTTCTTTAATTATGGGGTTTGGAAAGGAAATTTCTAAGGTTTAAAGGTCTCATGTGATAGATAGTGAATTGAATAAGGTATTCTTAAAGTTTGGTTGAATTCCAAGGAAAACTGGAATGGGAATTGAAGTTTAAAAAGGTAGTGACCAAAATGTAAATTTTATGGCTAAAGTATAAACTTTGGAAAAGTTTGGGGACTAAAGTTGTAATTTCCAAAAGTTAAGGGTTTTTATTTCATAAATAAAAAGATCACCTAAGGGTGTGAATCGAATGTGGAATTATTGGTTCGATCTGATACTTCGATTATTGGGAAAACCGCAGTTAAAGTTTAAGTGGAATTTGGATACCCGGACCGAACTGGAAAATTTTGAAAATTTTCCATATGATAGAGAAAGGTTATAAAAGTCATTTTCAGGTGTTGGAAATATTTTTAGTTCGATTCAAGATGAATCCTACAATTTATTTATGAGTAAAGGATTATTTATCGGTATATTGGATCGAATGGAAAATTTGGAGACTGATCCAAAAGCTATGGAAAAGTCATAAAATTTTATTTTAAGAATATTTTATTATGGTTGGTTGAATTTTAGCTAGATTTATTTAGATTGTAATTGAATGGCAATTTGGAAACAAACTAGTAAATAAAGACTAGTTGGAGGGCAAATTGGTCATTTGGCCTCAATGGAAATTTTGAAATATTTAAAAAGCTATAAGGGCAATTTTGGAAAGAGGAAATGGAAGATCAAATCTTGGCCATTGATTGATGATAAAATCAATCTCAACCATTGAATAAAAATGGCAAAATTATAATTTCACTATTAAATGAATTTAATATTCATTTAATAGATATATGTGTAAAGTAATGGTAAAAAGATGAACAAAGCAACAAACGTGAGGTCTAGGGAAAGAAAGAGAAAAAATTTTCCAAGCTCGATTTAAGCCCCGAAACTAGGTTTTCAGGTAATCTCTTCAACTACAAAGTTGTTCTACTCTTCAAGCTCTGTCTTTTGATGTCAATAATTCATGGAATCCATGCTTGATTGATGAGAATTTACATGAGAAAGAAATTGGGTTTTGTGGATCAAATTGGGGCTTTTGAGATTTTATGATTCCATGATTGAATTCAAGTTGAAATCAAGCTAATATGATGTTAAAATCATGATATTGAGTTGGGATTTAAGTTTTACATTTTTTGATTATTATGAAGATGATTAGGGTTTATGGATTCAAGTTTAATTTAGGGTTTGTGATGTTGAAATAATGATCTAGTAAGCTTGAATTGTTGTTTGGAAGCAAAACCCTAAGTTAAATTATGTAGGGACCATTTCGGCAACTTGAAAAGTTGAAGGACCAAATCTGAATTTTTAGAATTTGGAGTGTATTTGTGTTATTAATGATGTTAGAGACAAGAAAATGAAGTTAGAATGCCAAATTGATGTTGAATTGAATTAGTGACCATTTTGACAATTTGTCAAAGTTAAGTGACCAAGTCGAAATTGAAGTTTTGTATGGGGGTTAAATCTGATTTTTAGTTGTAATGAAGGAATTAAGGTAGTAATGTTGAATTGAGGACTAAATTGCAAAGTTAAGAAGCATGAATCCTTATCTTTGCATTTTAGTACCTATTTCGGTAAATAAGGAAAATTAGGGAGAATTATTGTGAATAATTATTTGGTGAAGAATGTGATGATTTTGTGGTTTAAGTCTAGTGATTGGACTAAATTGAAAAGTAGAGAAGTAAGGAGAAGTTAGTATAAAAGTTGAAGATGTTTATGGAAGTTGTGTAGAAAAACTGGTTTATGGCAGTAACTTTGAAAATTTACCATAAATTCTACAAAATGGTTAGAAGGTGAATTTTATGCCGATGTAAAGATTTGTTTGTCTAGTTTCGTGTCCAACAAACGGAAACTGATTTCGAGCTCCGAGTAAAAAGATATGAATTTTTAAGTGGTGAAAGGTCAGAAAACGGTATAGCAGGCTATTCGGAAAATCAATACTGGAAATTGACTTTGAAAATTTGCCATAAATCGTACAAGTTGAATTTGGATATTAATTTATATGGTTGAAAAGCTTATTGAATCTAGTTTCTTTCAGAACAAACAGAATCGAATTCTGAGTTGTAGATTATTTTATAGAAATATTTCTTTGGAGGTACTGCAAATTGCCACAAAATGAGAATTGATACACTTTGTATCTAAGGTTGATTAGTAAGCTTGAAAAGGGTTAATGGAAGTTCAAAATGGTCACTAAGGACCATAATGAGTTTTTGAACAATACAAAGAAGAAAATAAAATGTTTGAAGATTTTGTATTTGAATTATTATATTGGACAATATGTAACATATTGTTAGATTGGGATCTAACAAATAGTTTACTTATTTGAATTATGAAGTTAAGTTCGAATCAAGGGAGGTTCAAGGTACAATGAAGGAAAGGATCGAAGAGGACTTAGTGAGGCATACTAATACATGGCCCAGGTGAGTGCAATGCATACATAACATTATACATAGATGTTTTATACATCACCGGTAAGACTTGCGATGAGTCTACCTAGTTTATATATTCTCATGATAATTATGTCATTGATCATACATTTGACATACTTTAAAGCACTTTGGAGTAATTTCATAAAAAATCAATGAGGGATATATTGTATACACCGGTAAGTATACAGAAGCACTTCGGTGCTAAGCACTCCCGGTAGAGTGCAAATAATACACATACTCAAGAAAGGTTGGGTATGGGGGGATTACTCATGTACATAGAATCTCTTAATTCGATACCTTGGGATAAATAAATTGAAAAGAATCGAAAAGAAACAGGAAGATAAGCTTGAAAGCTTGCAAATAGAAATGGAAAAAGGTATGGGTAAGCATTTGAAGGCTTCAGGATGGAAATGGTAACGGTATTGGTAAGACCTAATCTTATCACTTTGATATGCATATTTATTTATGTTAACGAGCATATAATGGTAAGGTGATCATATGCATTGTTAATCATTAATATTGATATTATGAAAATTGCACTTGAATTCGAATTATTGCCTCACTAAGTAAATACTTAGCGTGCAACTGTTTTACACGTAGTAAAGAAGAAATGGTTGGAGTAATGAGTATATATGGACATCATCAAAATATAACCGGTACATCAGTATCAGTAAGATATCTTTTAATATTGTTTGATATTTACTAGTTGGCATGTATATTAAAAGGGTATGTCTGCTACGATAGAATTGTGTTTTATTTAGTATCTGGGTAAATTTTAAATCAGGCAGTTTTTAGGCAGTTTTATTAATTATATCAAGACAAACTAAATTGATAAGTTGCTGCTTGAAAATAAACTCGATTTGAAGATGAAAATATTATTTTTAAACTTTACGCGAATAACTAGATTTGTAAATAAAAGCTAAATACATTGTAATATTTTTAAATAAACAAAATTTTACCGAATTACAAATGTAGAGGGTTTTACGAATGTTTTGTGATACATCTGACTCGTATTCAGTGTGGATACGGGAAAATGGGTGTTATAGTTTATACAAACTGGACTATTTTGAGTGTTATATTTGTATGTATATGTATAAGCTGGACTGTTTTGAAGAAATATAGAGTATGATGGACTGTTTCGATTCATATGTGTATATAAACAGATGATTTGGGACTGTTTTGCTATGTAAAAACATGTATACAAAGTATTTGGGACTGTTTTTGATATACATAAGTATTTGGGACTGTATGATAATATTTGGAAACTGTTTTGGTGCATACATGAACATATATGGACTGTTTTACTAATACAAGGGTTAGTAAGGCTTCATGAGACTGTTTTGATGTATAAAATGTGCATGCAAGTAGAATGGATAAATTCAGCATGAGAATAAACATTAGAGGACTGTTTTAAGTAAATATATGCGTGGATATAAAATTTGGATTGTTCTGAACATATGTAAATAAGTAGGGACTGTTTTGACAAATATACATAGGTATACAAGTTTAGTTGATTGTTTTATATGAATATGAAAATATGCTAGATTGTTTCATAATTGTTTGAATGATTGTACTTTAGAGTGTGAAATTAGTTATAAGATTTAAGGATTAAACTCTAATGATTTGTTATTTTGAGGTGCATATATTGATAAACAAGATGTTGCTATGAGGAAACTAAGAAATGACTCAATTAAGTAGCAAGATAGGATTGTGGATTTGGGTATCCCTTAACTTCGGGATAAGAGGTGAGTGTAGTTATAGATTCGGGATGACAAGGAGTCATCTTAATTTTGTTAATAATTATTATGTTTTAAATGTACACATGGTTGCATAATGCTCAAGTAGAGCACATTGGGGGGGACATACATTCATGGCATAAAATCATTGTAAGTTCTTGTCTAATGCTTGCAATTTATATGCACTTATATTTGCTATGTTGTTTATGAAATGGATGGTTATGTGAATATTGTTTATGATTGGAAGCTAACTATTGAATGCTATTGCTACCAAACAAGATGAGTAACTATCTTCCATAACTCAACAATTCAAAGATAATAAGTCTAAAGTACCAAAGTGATGTTTGTTATAAGACATTGATTAAGCAACAAAGTATGGTTACTTATGAAATAGGATACTCCCCAAATATCAAAGACAAGATAAAATATATAAGTGCCTACAATGGAAATCCTTGGATTCATTGGGATGATACATGGTATTATTGGGACTACGATCCATGAGCTACGGCTCGGGGGACGCCCCATTATATGTGATATGTTAATTGGTGACAGTAGGAGGTAACGAGGGAGTTGTACGGAGTTTGGCGACAGTTTGGTTGGATAGATGCGGAGATAGGATTGTAATATTTTGATATTAGCCATTGCTTTGTGCTTGAGATAATTATTTCTTGGACCTATGTGGTCAAACTCGGACCAATGCCAATCGTATCCAATTGTGATCCAAGGTGAATTGTTAAAAAAATATGAATGTATAGTATCTAGTAAGAATTCAAGGAAAGATATGAATCTTATGAAATGATTATTGGCTCATGATGAGAAAAATAGTATGTTTGGTTCCTAGTGACCATATGTTACAAGTTTTATAAGAATTATTAAAAGCTTCGAACATACATGGCAACAAACAATCAACTGAACTATTGACAAGCAAATGACTAATTTATAAGGAATTCAAAGGCTGTTGAACAGTTATCAAGTCTCAGGGAGACCTAATTGTGATAAGTTGATCTTTAATAAGGTTGATATATTTGTAAGAAGATTGAAGAAGTAATCGAACACTATAAGGCTTATAAAAGAAAGATTAATATATTCATAACTAATGCTAACTATGATCGAATATTGATTGTGTGTTTCATTGGAATTTATATACTAAATGCTTGTCATTATTTGATGTCACTACCTCACTTAGGCTATATAAGCCTAATGCACTTCATAATCATGCATTACTAGTTTATTAAAGTTCATGTGGTTCAAGTATAGGCAAGAATAGCAAGCTTTTGTTCAAGATCCAAGTAGAGTTGGATTCTTTCTCTAAGTAGTGTACTCCTATGATGGTGGCACATTGTTTAATAGTTATATGTAGAGTATTCTATGTTTTGTACAAATAGCCAAATCTTGTTATTTCATACGATTGATGTTATAAATATAAGCCATTCAAATGTTTCCTTAGTATTAAAGGACGTGTAGGGTTACTTTCAATTTGTAAGTTATAGATTTTTTTCTCCATGGTTGTGAGGTTAAATATTTGGAGTATACTTTGAATCTTGAGTAAGCATATAGATAGTTCCTGGGTTCTAAAACTAGTTGATCATGGAAATATTGAAAACTAGTGAATCATGACATGCTTGATATTTTGATTGAATCAACTTATGAATGTAAAATGGTAATATTGTTTTGGAAATCGAAGATGGCATGGTCTAAGCTGGTGATTGATAAGATTTCCTATTTGACACTTGCGTTTTAAGAAAAATTACATTTGGTTAATCTTTAAAGTAATTCTTGAACGGATGTATGGTGATAATTTGCCAAGGGGTTTGATTTATAAGATGACTAATCAAAGTAGGCTTTAAAGGAAATTAGGCAAATGTTCAATTGTAGTCTTAGAATCTTGGGATTGTTCCCATAACACCAAAGCATACAGAATTAAACCTCATAACTTTATAGATATAGAGAATAACCCTCTTAAGCAATGAAATAAAAATATGTTTCATAATTGATAAGTAATAAAACCTTAATAAAATATCATGGGTCGGTCTTACGGATTGCACATAGAATCATTAGACAGATTATCTATGATAATGATTTGTTATCGGATGTGATAGGGATCACCCTAATCGTTAATTGGATAGTGTATTTTGAAACATATAGATCGATTAGAATAATTAAGATGCAAGGATTTTTGTTTGGGTGTCATAGATAAGTCTTGTTTAAGTCTAGACTCTTATAATAGTTTTATAAAAAGTTTTAAATTGGTTTCCCTTTTTCATTGATCAAATGTTATCTTGCAAGTCAAGTTAATCATGCGTGTTGGTTTTTCTCTTAAGTAACATCTTAAACTCCAGTTTTCTTCTAAGTCGGGTTGAGGATGTTACAATTTGGTATCAGAGCATGGTTTAGGCGATTCTCGGGCTAAACATGGACTCATTGATCTTTGTAAGTCTTTTGTGCCACCTAGGAGTCTAAATTTTTGTTAGGTATTAGCAACTTGAAACCAATTCAATTTGTTTATATGGTTTGAAACTCAGAATAGATAAAATATTCTGAGTTTGATAATGCAAATTCATTGTCTTTAAGAAATTTGAGGACGAATTTCTTTTAAGGGGGAGAGAATTGTAAAAGGTGTCTCGAATTGAATTAAGAAACATATGAAATAGCCAATTAATTAGATGTGGGACCAAAATAGAAACATAGAAATTTTTGCTAGCCAAATTTCTAGAGGATTAAATCAAGAACCTTACAATATGGGATGCTTGCATGTAAATTACCAAATTAGTGAGAGACCCCTACATGTGTCTATTGTAGAAGAAGCTTCGGAAGGAGAAGAAGGAATAAAAAAGAATTGAAGATCTTCATCTTCCTCCATAGCCCGGAAGTAAGAGAAAGCTTTCAGAAGTCTTAAATTCTTCATGGAGAAGCTAAAAATCAAGAAAACTTCTCACAAACAATTTGGTAAATTTCTCGTTTCTTTGAACCTATTGTTTAAATTGTGTAAATGCAAGTAGAACTTCTCGATTCAGTCAAAAATAAGATTAAATTGTTAGAAGACTATTAATTAGGTCACTTGAGATTTTTTATGATATTGAAGTTGATAAGAAATGTTAGTATAGAATTACTGAATTTGTGATGGTTGACCGATTGTAAGGGTAACATGAATTGAAGTTTAGATGATTTTGAGCACATTAGGATCTTTGACAGGCTGCTGGAAAATGTTAGCTTAAAGAATTCTAATCTAATGGAGGGTTTAATAAGAGGTTAGATGTTAATTTATAATCAAATTTATTGAAGATTGCTAGGACTTTTGTTTGTTCAATGTGGTTGAATATAGAGTCTTTGGCATATAAATTCAAGAAGATATGTAATTGAATATGGTCTTGTGTTGGTAGTTTGAAATCGGGGTCAATTAGAGGTTGAAGGAAACTATCGTTTGGATCATTATATTGACATGATTAAGAATTTGTTAGAAGTAAGAAAATGTCACACCCCGAAAATTGGTCTAGTCGAGGTTAGGTTCCGGTGATCAAATATTTTGTACCGAGTATATAATTAGCTCGATCTTGTACCTAATTTGAAGCAATAAAGGTTATTTGAGATAACTATATCAGTTTACTATTATTAAAAAACATAAATGACATGAGTGGGGGAGCACGGCTAATTCCTTCAATTGAAGGAACCGGCCATGAGCTCCCTACGTTGCGAAGAAACATGGTGCAAGGTGGAATCAATTTCCCCCACGTGGGCAAGCCAAAGGGCATTATGCCCCAAAATCATTTCACGGCTCCCATGTTCATGGAACATGGGGAAAGCCATTGAGGCTAGACGTGTAGATTATAAATAGGGGAAATGTGCGCAAGATATAGAGAAAATAGGGAACAAAAGAATGATTCAGTGATAAGGTGGTAAGCTCAAGTTTTTTGGTTCAACAATTCGAATCCTCGCTATCTATTGGGGGTTGATAAAGAACAACTGTCATCTCTTCCGAAATCTCAGGATACAGGCAATGTTATCTAAGAGTCTTAAAAACAACGGGTTGTCGAGGTGAGTGTAGTTGTGTAAAGGGACAGGCTCGGTGCCATCCTGTTGCATTATTTTGTGGTTATATTTGTATTTTTTAAGGGCTCCCGTAAAGAAACTATGTTGAATTCGATTGGCAAATCTGGTAAGTACCTTGCATTGCTTTGATATGCGCAAATATGACTATGATATGTTACACGTATATGATATGTGAAAATAATATGAAATGTTACATTTTGATATTTGACATGATATGACTTGAAAAAAATATATGGACTATGTGAATTTGTGTAATTATGGACATTGGATACAATTGGCATGCCATAGGATTATTGAACTCAGTTTGGTAAGGGTGGACTACGGTCCAGGGCTACGGCTATATGTGGTGGAAATAAGGTCGGCTGTGTAAGGGATATATCTCTGGAGCTACGGCCCACTCTCCTTTATATGTGTTGGTGTACAGGGGAATTCGTATATCCAAAGACTCGTAATGTGATATGTGCCTATGAATTGTGCTATGACATTATGATTATGATATGAATATGTGAATTGTATATGTGAATATGAGAGCATGAAAATAAGTGAAATAAGCATGAATTGTGTATAGTGTAATATGACTACTTGTATATTTGATTTTCATGCATTTCATAATATTGATCATCCATTGTAATTGTTATAACTACCTCACTAGGCTATGTAAGCCTAACATTGTGTCTCATGCACTTTCAGGACCTTGATCAATTTCGAGCCTTGATCGTGTAATTGCAGTTGCAAGTCATGTCCCTGCCATATATGTATGTTATCCTTTGCTATAAACTCCTAGTGAAGTGGCATATGGTCTAACTAGTTTTGTATAAGCATTTCTATGGTTGTATGATGACTTGGTAATGTGGTTTTGTTGTATGCTTATAATGACTAGATTTGAATAGGTTAAAAAGTGCCTAAAATGAGCGTAAGGTGAAAACTTGGTAAATAGATTCTGAATGCCCTAAAATTTGACATACCAATAGAAACATGGTTTATAAGTGTACTGGTAAAATTAGGTAACTTTAGTTAAGTCACATAACTGATTTTTTGTCGGAAGTCTCAAATTGGTTTAATTGGCGTAGTAATTCGATAGGTTCTAATAATGAAACCTTTAGATAAAAAATTAGAGAGTTGAATTTCAATTGGTAATACGGAATCAGATAACTGGTAAAAATTTACAAATTAGTCCCTAAGGATAAGAAAAGTTTAAAATTAACCCAAACTCCGATTAAGTTTAATAACCAACAAAGTGGATAAGTCTTAAGAATAATCAATATGATACTTAGATTACGTTTTTGAGCTCCGAAACTTTTTTTGAACCTTCGATTAGTCTTCTGATAACACTATCCAACCTGGATCCCTACTAGGCCGGGAAAGGGGTATTACATTTGTGGTATTAGAGCCTAGGTTTAGTCGATTCTAGGACTAACCAGGCATCCGTTATGAGTCTGTGTCTGCATATGCCTCTTAGGAGTTATTTATATATGTTATCTGTGACTTGAAACTTACATGATTAAATCCTTCTATAATCAAACTCAAAATGTCTGGTCCTACCGATAGTAGGGTAGTGAACGAACCTCATTTGGGCTCTTCCTCAACTTAAGGGGACAACCTGAGACTTGAAATCCAACCCGAGCGTGTAGGACAGAACGACCCACTTCACCCTCCATCAATGCCACCTGCTCAGTAGCCATATTTGATGTCCATGGCGGACATGATTAAATAGGTGGTGGTGTCTCTCCGACAAGAACCACCTCCCCCACCTGCTGAGGCTTCTCTGTCTACTTCGAGAGCTCCTGTTGACAAACTCAAACAGTATCCTATGTATACATTCACTGGCCAAGACCTGGATAACTCCAAGAGTGCAGAACACTGGCTGGAGAACACTTTGAAAGTGCTGAATAAGTAAATGAAGTGTCCCGATGAGCATAAACTTGAATATGCCCTGGCCTTGATAGCTGAAGAGGCCCAAAGCTGGTGGGATACGGTGACCCTCACTATTCTTGAACATTGTGTCACGTGGGACTTCTTTCTTTAGGAGTTCCGTAAGAAGTACATCAGCGAGCACTATATTGCAGAAAGATGCAAACAATTCCTCCATTTGAGGCAAGGGGAAGACCAGTGGAGCAGTACATCCACGATTTCTGTAAGTATGCAAGGTATGGTGTTGAAATCATCCGTACCGAGAAGGAAAAATGTAGAATGTTTATAGACAGCCTTTGTGATGAACTTCATCCTCTTTTTGTTGCTCTGGAGATTGAAGACTTCTAGACCCTTGTCAATTGGGCCATCACAACTAAAGCTTCACCGAGAGCCTCTGAGAGGAGAAAGAGGAACCAAACTCCACCTGATAAGAGGTTTCGAGATGATTCCAAGTTACCCACGTCCCAGAAGAAGGGAAGACAATGGGACCAAAAGTCTACTACCTACCAACAGTTGCCTCGATCTGGGTATGTACCTCAGTTCTAGTCTGTCGGAACAACTGTTACCCGCATAGCTTCAGTGGATAGCACGAGCGGTTCCATAAAAGGTTCCCAGATTCCCTTATGCAACTTTTTCCATAAAAGGCACTCGGGGCAGTGTCGTAGGTAATCTGATTCTTGTTACCTTTATGGAGAGTCTGGCCACTTTATCCGTCAGTGCCCACAGAACTCTCAGGCTCCTACATATGTAGCTTCTCAAAACAATACTAATAATAGGAGAGGAGCAAAGTCAGTGCCATCTGGATCCGTAGGTAGAGCCCGTAACAACAATACTCCTCCAGTTGGCCGTGACCCGTAGACTTCAGCCCAAATGTACCACATTCAAGGTCGCGAGCAAGAGGATGATCCTGATGTAATTGAAGGTATGGTGGAGTTATGTTCTAAACTTGTTTATGCTTTGATAGATCCAGGCTCTACGCACTATTTTATTAGTAAACCCTTGATTGAAAAGTATGCTTTAGAATGTGAATCTGTTGCTTCTGAGATACTTGTCTCAAATCTGCTAGGAGATAGTGTGGCTATTTGAATAATATGTAAAGCTTGTCCTCTAAGGATCCAAGGGATCCAATTTTCGGCCAACTTGATGGCTTTTCCCTTTCATGAGTTCGATCTCATTTTAGGCCTCGATTGGCTAGCTAAACATCAAGCATGGGTAGATTGTTCAAAGAAGAAATTATATCTCCGTGGACTCGGTAAGGAGAGCATAACCTTGATGAAGTCTGAACCTGAGCCTAAAAAGAGTTTCATGTATGCCATGGAGTCTAAGAAAGATTTGAAAATTGAAGACGTATCCATGGTGAAAGAATTTCCTGGTGTGTTTCCCGATGAACTTCAGGGACTCCCTCCCACCTGTGAAGTTGAGTTCAGGATAGAAGTACAACCTGGAACTACTCCGGTCTCCACTACTCCGTATAGAATGGCTTCGGTGGAGTTGAAGGAGTTAAAAGTTCAAATTCAAGGCCTTCAAGATAAGGGATTCATTCGACCGAGTTCCTCACCATGGGGAGCGCCGATTTTGTTTGTCAAAAAGAATGATGGATTGATGCGTCTATGCATTGACTATCGTCAATTGAATAAAGTGATGATCAAGAACAAGTACCCACTTCCGAGTATAGATGACCTATTTGATCAGTTGAAGGATGCTTATGTCTTTTCCAAGATAGATCTTCAGTCTGGATACTACCAAATGTTGGTGAAAGAGACTGATGTTCCAAAGACTGCCTTTCGAACCAGATATGGTCACTATGAATTTCTAGTGATGCCTTTTGGGCTTACGAATGCACCTGCAACCTTCATAGACCTGATGAATTGTGTATTTCAGCCCTATCTCGATAAGTTTGTTGTTGTCTTTATAGACGACATTCTGATCTATTCCAAAGACTGTTTCTCATGAAGAACATCTCAGGATTATGCTTCACACCCTCTGGGAAAAACAACTCTACGCCAAGTTCAGTAAATGTGAATTCTGGTTATCCAAGGTATCCTTCCTTGGCCATGTGATTTCTTCTGCGGGAATCTAGGTAGACCCAAAGAAGATTCAAGCAATCCTTGATTGGACTCCTTCGAAGAATGTGAGAGAAGTTTGTAGTTTTCTGGGCCTTACAGGCTATTACCGTAGATTCATTAAGGGATTCTCATTGCTTGCAGCACCCTTAATTAAGCTTCTCCGCAAGGATACTCCTTTCGTGTGGACTGCTGATCAACAAAGGAGTTTCGACCAGCTCAAGGAAGTCATTACTCATGCCCCTATGTTAGTGCAAGCCGAGTCGGGCAAAGACTTCACCGTGTACAGTGATGCATCCCACCTGGGATTAGGCTATGTTCTGATGCAAGAAGGCAAAGTCATAGCTTATGTCTCACGCCAACTCAAGCTTCACGAGCTAAATTATCCAATTCATGATCTGGAACTTGCCGCAGTTGTATTTGCTTTGAAGATTTGGCGACATTATCTTTATGGTGAGAAGTGTTACCTATACACTGATCACAAAATCCTGAAGTACCTCCTGACCCAGAAAAAGCTAAACCTTCGTCAACACCGATGGATGGAGCTATTGAAAGATTACGATTTAGTCATTGACTACCATCCCGGTAAAGCCGATATGGTGGCTGAAGCTCTTAGCCGGAAGCCCACTTCTTCTCAGAGATGCTTGAATGCTCACTTCTAACTCAGAAAGCATGGCAAATTGTTAGCTGAGCTGAGAGTTCACTCCACCATTGTATCTCGAATTAAGGCACTCCAAGAAACTGATGAAGAGTTGCAACCCCTTATTCCTAAGGTCAAGGATAGCTTAGATCCTAACTTTGCTTTGAATTCTGAAGGGTTATTGTGTTTCCGCAACCGCATTTGTGTTCCCGATGATGATGACCTTCGGAACCAAATTCTGAGTGAAGCTCATTCGAGCCCTTTCTCTGTTCATCCTGGAGCTATCAAATTGTACAAAGATCTGAAAGGAGATCTATTGGTTGTCTGTATGAAGAATGAAATCACGGACTGCGTAGCTAGGTGTTTGACTTGCCAATGGGTCAAAGCCGAGCACAAGGTACCTACGGGTCTTCTGTAGCCCATCGAACATCTGTAATAGAAATGAGAGCGTATCACGATGGACTTTGTAAGTGGTCTACCTTTGAGTCTGAAGAAAAATGATGCCATTTGGGTCATTGTGGACCGATTCACTAAGTCTGCTCACTTCCTTCCAGTAAGAATGGATTTCAGCTTGCCTAAGCTCGTGGAGTTGTACATCAGTGAAGTTATTCATTTACACGAAATTTCGGTATCTATCATCTCTGATTCTGACCCACGATTTATGTCTCAGTTTTGGAGGACCTTACACGAGGCCTTGGGAACGCGAGTGCATCTTAGTACTGCTTTCCATCCTCAAACGGATGGCCAATCTGAAAGAGTTATTTAGGTAACTCTAAACCCTCCTCTAAGTTATGTGAATAAGTATTTGTACCAGCCATGATTCTTCCTTGTAGATCCTGGAAGATATGCTCCGAGCCTATGTAACAACCCATACCCGGGCTAGTAGGAACCCGGCTTGAGAGCATTACTTAACAAGCAAGCAAGGACAATACAAGAAATGAACATGGCAACCAATACAAGAACAATACAAACAATGAACAAGGCAAGCAAGGCAATTACTTATCTAACAAGTAAGCTCTCATTTGATTTCAAATCATACAAGACATTCGAACTAGGCTAAGGCAACCATTCATATATTACTTACTTAGCAACAAGCAATTCACATTTGACTTCAATTCAACCTAAACCATTCGGCTATTAACACAATGCCACTAGATTAATTCCTTTCATACTTACATTACAAGTTACTACTTTCATGATTCATTTTACAATATTCATTCTTTGTTACCTAACCTATTCAAACTACCTTAGTGTTACATGCTTCCAATTCAATTCAAATTTCCTTATCTTGTATACATTTAGTCATTTTATTCCTACACTTACTAAGCATAATTATCTAACATTTAATAGCATGTAACTAGTTTCATTCAAGCTTATTCAATCCTTACGCATTCGGCAAACAACTATACAAGTATACATAATACATACATCAAGGTATATTCACATACAAGCAACCCTTTAGGTTTATGTCATTCGAATGGAAAAGGATCCACATGGTTCATCACATTCTACCTTTAATTCAAACATACACAAGAACATGACAAGGCTATCAAAATGTTTCATAGCAAATTAGATCAACATATGATCATTCCATTCTTAAATCAACATATGTGCAACAACAACATCATTCATTGCATGTTATCTAAGTTCATTACATACATGATACTATATACATAACATGGTAGGCCCATCAAGATCAATACATACAAGTATCAAGATGCATGTTCAACTAACTATATACAATCTAGTGCCACCATTCTAGGAGATATACAAAACAAGTATGAAA
The DNA here is from genome assembly GCA_019671005.1 of Hibiscus mutabilis. Taxonomy (NCBI): domain Eukaryota; kingdom Viridiplantae; phylum Streptophyta; class Magnoliopsida; order Malvales; family Malvaceae; genus Hibiscus; species Hibiscus mutabilis. The sequence continues at coordinate 63,699,266 of CM033715.1, forward strand.
CCATAGTTAGGCAAAGCTTGTGTGAGTTGCTTCTTGCTCAAGGTAACAAGCTTCAAGATCAAGCAACCTCGTATATTTTATCATGTAGGTTGGGAAGAATGAAACAAGAATGATAAGTACAAGAATGTACTTAGTGAGGTAGTAGCTAGTCTAACCATTTGTTATTTCAAGTTTCAAGTCTTTTAAGCAAGTGTAGACCTAAGTAAGGCTTTCAAGCATCAAGAGTGATCTTAGCTCGGCTTTCAAGCATTAAAATTATCCTATCTAAGGATATCATACATTCAGTCACAAGGGCAAGAAACAAGAATCATACTTCATGAATCAAGCATAACATGCTTGCAAAACAAGAAATCAAGGAGTCATGCTTTCAAGTCAAGTAACATACAATTCATGGCATTCAAGACAAGTAACATATAATGTAGGATTGTTATTTCAATTGTTATTCATTAAACAACCCCCTTGGTACATAGTTTGTATAAGTAATCGAGTCTCCAACCAACTGTCGCCACAAGAAGCACTGTAGTGCTGGTCAACCCTCCTACTGTCGCCAAAGACCACATACGTACCCTCCGTATGTCGCCAAATAGGGGCCTTAGCCCTGGATAGTAGTCCACCCTTACACAATGAGCTCTAGACTCTAAGGCAAGCCCTTCTACCTAGTCCAACTAGCTACCAAGGTTGTTCGATTTACCATTTATTCAAGTGTTTCAAGATCAAGATCATGTCAAGCAAGTTCATTTCATATTAGGCCCTTAGGCCATTGAGCCATAGCTCACATGTCAAGTAGTTTCATGATTCATTTCATCAAGATGAGATAATATCTCAAGCATGTTCTTAGCATTCAATCACATGCATCATTGCACATACAAGCACCAATATACCATACAATCATGCTTAGCATTCGAAATAGACATGTATTCAAGTCTATGATCAAGTTTCATGTATTACTTTAGTCATCCTTCCCTTATTAGGTCAAGTTCATGATTAGTTTCATTTAACATGTCAAGAATGTAACAAAAATACATTGGTTAGGACCTAGTCCTAACCCTAGAGGTAACTACACTCACAATACTCCAAGCTAGCTAGTCTTGGATCCACACTCCTTTTTTCTTGGCTTTAGATTGTTCCAATATTTCCTCTTCCACCAAGTTAAATCCTGGTTCTAACACATTACAAGCAAACACATATCAAGACAAGTTCACAAAGTCATTCAATTCAAGACAAGGTCATTAAATCAAGCAATGCTACAAGCATATAACATTCGCATATTGGGCAGCATGCTCATGTACATTTTCCATTACTTTTAACTACACTTTTCTACATTCTATTTCATGTAAAACAAGGCATATTTCAAGGCCTAAAATTGTTTACAAGACAATATGCAAAATGCCACAAAATAGTGTGCATTTGCCTATGCAGCTGCTGCCAGGCAGCTTGCACTCTAGTCACTAAATCATGCATAACTTTCATTCCGTACGTCAGAATTTCAATTGGTTTTATGACCATATAAGGCTTGAATTTTATTTCTTTTCCAACTAAAACAGTTTTTTAACTTAAAGACAGGGCATCTTGCTTTACTGGACAATTTGCACTGTCCCTAGTGTTTCTACTCTACATTTCAGTATACAACACAGAGTTTAGTTCTGTTTTCTCCTAGTGAATTTAGACATACCAAGGTGTTGTCCATAAAAATTTCAGCCTTAAATTCATTATACACTATTTATAGTAAATTTTCAAGGTCACTGCCCAGAACAGAGCATTCTGGGCAGATTACACTAGGTTGGATTTCTAGCTTCTTAACTCATTTTAGCAAGGTCCTGTCATGGAAATTTCATTCATGTTCATGTTAATACATGTCTAGGACATCATAATTCACCTAGAAATGTTCTTAAAAAGGGAAAAATCATGTTGAACCTAGTTTGATCTATTTGATCACATTTGCACGTCCAATTCATCAACTAGGCAGTCCATTACCTAATTTAAATGGTTCAATTAGGTGTAGTCATTTTCCAGCAAGTTACCTATTCAATTCAATCTTCTTTTTACCTAGAAACAAGTTCAAAACAGGGTTCTATGTTCATTTAACATGTTTACACAATTTCTCAATCAAAACAGTCCCTAATCAAGATTGTTTTCTATCATTTTCATAATTCCCAGATTTCCAGCAACTATACATATTTCCTATATCAAATTGGTTACTAGAAATTACAATTTCAAGTTCAAATTGAAACTATCATGTTCCTAGCGCACAAAGAAATCATCCAATTCATCAAGGCAACAAAGACATCATCAACCACTCATTCAAACAATCTATGGCAAGTTAGGATCAAGTATTATACTTTCTCCAAGCTTAATTTGATTAATGGATGAATCAAGAAGCTTGAATTTGAAGGTTTGTATGAAAATTCTTCTCTCCCCTTTCTCTCACAAGTTTCAGCCACAAGGACTATAATGGAGAAAAGATGACACTATTTCTTTGTTCATTATTCCTCCTAAACATGAGTCATCATCCAAATTAGCACATGTTCTCCTTGGAAGAGAACATGTGTCAAGGCCTCCATTTAATTTCTATTTTACATGCAATCTATAGGATTTTGCATGTTCACATTTCCATCCTTTCATTTATGCCTCCTAGTTTTCATTTCAATTCATTTTAGTTCAATTTCACTTATTTGGTTCATAAGGATGGTCAATGTTCATTCTTCTTTTAAATTGATTTGTTTATGAATTCAATTAGCCTATTGTTTAGACGGTGGTAATATTTCTAGGCCAATTTTAGGGTGTTACAGTCTGTGTCATTGACTTTGGGAATACGTGGGAGAAATCCCTACCGTTAAGGGATTAAAAAAGTAGTATTGTACACATACTCATCGCGAAAGCAATTTTAAGACTGGCCCTATAATAAACATAGTGAATAGTGATATATTTATTTTAAGAGATTTTATATCTTCTTTCATCCATTTTTTGATCAAGAAAGCAAACCACTTCATTAAACTAAACGATAGTCAACATAACACCCATGGGCCCAACCCCATGCACAAACCTCGCTGCCACGAAGCGAGAAATAACAGGAAAACAGACAGAACACAAAGGCACTTCAGGCCTTAAGCACAAAAGCGTAAAAACATACCAAACAACACAAATAATAAAACAACAAACAAAGAAAACTCAGCAACATCCAGGAACCGAACGAACACCAAACCAAGGCAATGGAAATCAGAATCCCACCTACACTCAAGCGAGAGCTCCATCCGGAGGCAGGCTCCCTCACCCGAGATAGGTGAAGGTCTTGTCATCTTGAGCGATGCTGAGAAAAATCCATGCTTGGGCAGGCAAGAGCAAGCTTCGCCAGAGGCTTCAACCCACCTCGGCACTGAACGGAAGCTTTGAAAACCAAGAGAATCATCAGGCGAGAGCGCCGGAAGGGAACACGAACAACCACTTCGATAACCAGCTAGACCCTTTGTTCTTTTATCTGACGAGAGAAGGTTCTTACTTCCAAAGACACCATGGCTCTAGAGGAAGAACCGACCAATGTCTGAAGGTCTAGCCTTCAAGGAACGATACTCGGGAAACCTAACCAAAAGCCGAGGACTAGGAGGAGAAAAACGCTTCACCATCAGATGTGAGAGAGAGGGGACGGCGGTCGTAAAGAGCTTGCTTGCCCCCGGCGACTCCGGGACCATCAAAGCGGCGGCCCTCAGGCCAAAAACCAAGAGCTTTCCCTTAGCTTCTCCCGGCTTACAGAAGGCGGCAACCCCGAGTCTGGACGGTCGGAGAAACCGCGACTCGCCGTAGAAGGTAAAGCAGCAAGCTTCAGTGACTCACTCCGCGGAAGGACAGCTGCTGGAAACGTCGAAACTGTGAGTGAAAAGAGAGGCACTCGCCGAAGCTTTTGAAACGAAGAAACGGCAGTCGGCTCAGGGGAAACGACGAATGACAGGCAGCGCTGAGATCAGGGAAAAGTGGCGAATCTACCGGGAGGGGCGGTGAAACCGGTGACTGAGCCTGTAAACAGACAGCTGTTACAGCTGTGCCGGCTGTTCACGGAGAGGGAGAGAGCACAAATATGTCCGTTGCTTAATTTTGGCGCTGTCAGTCAATATCTTCTTTCATCCATTTGTGGCCGCTCAATGAAAACTTTCAAATTGTCACTAAACCGGGATTTGTTAATTAAATCTAATTTAATTTCTTTTATCCTTATAAAATATACTGTTTTTTATATGAACTACACGTGTCTTTCGTTTCTCTATTTTAACTCATTTAAATTTTATTTTTCTCAATTTTTATAATTAATCATACTTTATCATCTTTATATAGATTCCCGACTACTTCAATGGTGAGTTAAACCTAAAGCACAAACTATGGCAGGTTTCCTAAAATAACGTCTCACCGGCTTTTCTTTTCTTCCTTTAAATACATTTTTTTCGAAAATCAGTTAATATCATTTTTAGTATAAATTTAAATGAAAATTGTGAACTTGTAGAGGAAGTAGTTAGTTTTTATTATAATAACACGTGTAATATCACAATAAACATGTCGTATTTGTAACAAATTTCGGTATTTTTTATCTCAGCCATATCATTTTTTTAATTATTTATCAAAATGATATTTAAAAAAAATATTTGAAGAACTTTGCTCAAAAAAAATATTTGAAGAAATAATATCTATTTATATCACATATGACAAAAAAATTCTTGTTTATCTTGTTTTTCATAAAGACACATATGATAGAACGTGTATTTATTTAAGTGATAATAAATTGGTCAGAGTTTTTAAATGTTGCACTGATAGATCCAAAATAAAAATAAGTAAAAATAGTGTGCCAAAATGTGAAGAAAAAATATTTTTTAAAGATTTTAATTGTTATTTCTCTCACATGTTTATGTAAAAATTAAATTCATTAATTTTTAAAGATTATAAATTTTATAGCTCAAATTTTTATACAACTTGTATATTAAAATATAACTTTTATTATTTTAAGTAATCTATATTGTAAATATTTTATTATTATTTCTCTCGCATGCTCGTGTATTAGTTTTTATTTATTTTAAGTTAAACGATCTATTCTATTAAAGATTTTATTTTTATTAAGTGTTATACATTTTTCAACCTTTTACGCTATTATTTTGCATGTTCTCCATGTATTAATATATTATATTTCTTTTTAATTTTTTTAAAATATGTTATTAACATTTTTATTAATTTTAATTTTTTTCTACTTTATTTATAAGATTTAAATTATTTAAAAAATCATTTAGATCCTAATTTTAAATCATTTAAAAATCATAAATAAATACAATCTAAAAGTTTGTATTATCATAAATAAATATTATTAATTTAATTTTTAAAATAATTTAATATTCATTTTAAAAAAAATAAATAATTATTTAATTAATATTGTCATTATTGAACAAAGTGAAAAAATTAAATTTAATTTAATTTTTAATTTTAATCACAATTTAGTTAAATATAATTTAAGTTAAAAGCATTACAATTTATTAGTTTAACTTGGTGTTTAAATATTTAAATTTTTATCAATGAGGTCTTGTGTTCAAATCACTCCTTTAGCTTAAATATTTTATTTTGTGTTGTTGGTAATTTAATATACATTAAATATAAATTTTAGTGAAATCTAATCAAATTCTTGGCCTAACACATTTGGTTAGAGTTTGGACCTTTAATGTTGTGGGATGTGGTTTCGAGTTCCTGTCGCTAAAGTCACTTGTTTTCAATTTTTCTTTGATTTTTCAGGTTTTTTTTAGTTTAAAACTAATTTATCATAAAATATGACCATATACGTGGTTTAGTCCAGCAGCTAACTCACTTGTATTAAGCCCTTGGGGACGCAGGTTTAACACCTAGTGCCCTCAAAGTTTGATTTATTTTCATGGTTGACGTGGTAACACATGTCACTGTTACATTGGTCTAAATAAAAAATTTAAAAATAATATGTGGAGGAGGGAGAAATTAATGTCAAAAATGTATTTAAAATATCCATATTAGTATCACCGTTAGTTTTTAACGATGGGTGACCAAAACGAGAAATGAAGGTAACGTTAGTGATCATTTTGACAAAAAAATTAGTTGGATAATCACCTGTAATTTTCCCTTTTTTTAATATCCTAGTGTGATTGCATAATAGTATTGCTATTTACTCTCACCGAGGGGCAACACTTGGTGGCAACCGGTGGGGCTACCCTTAATTTTGAAAATTCATCATTTGGCCCTTTAAATTTTCTAAAAATATAATTAGGTCCATTCAAATATTTGAATGTCTCTTCCCCAATTTTGAAAGTTCATCATTTGGCCCTTTAAATTTTTTAAAAATCTCATTAAGCCACTTCAATTATTTGAATGCTTTAAAATTTTTCTTTAAATTTTTCATTAATATGTATTTACATATTAAAGAAACACAATGAAAAATTTACTGTCAAATTTTGTATTATATATATATATTAAAAAATCTCTAGTTGTCTCTCAAAACCTAATGTCAAGTTTTGCTAATGCTTTTAGGCTTTTGAAAATGCACACACACTACAAATTACGTTGCTTGAATTCGGGTCACATATGGGGAATAACATCATCATTTACCACAGGAACCACTCATTGAATCCAACTTGGCTTTAATTATATATAACTTAAATGTTATATTAGACAGACTAATTTTATCTAGGGTATCTTTCAAAAAAATTATTTAGGGTATATTTTTTTTGGCAAATCTTGTCTAATCTTAATCCTACCTAGAAGAAAGGGGAAGGGAGACTCTAAGAGAAAGAATGGTGCTCCTACTGGGTCTAGAACCTATGACCTAAGAAAAATAAGAGAACAAAGATGAGTAGTTTGGTCAACCGACCAAATGTGTTTGCTCATGGTATAATTTTATTATCTCAAATGTGCTTGCTCATGATATAATTTTATTATCTCAATGGTTAAATAACATTTATATCTTCTTGCATAAGGTTTGAATTTTACATGATCTCCAAATATAGAAAAATAAAAATGATTCAATTTGTCAAATTAATAGATTCATATATGTTCATACATTTAAGTATGAATTGCACGTCAAGTAATGCAACCTTTGGTGTTCTAAATTACATATGAACTTATCAAATGTGATGCAATATATAAATTTTGATTACGTGTAACTATATACACCAAAATTTTATTTTGGTCCAATTGCAAACATAAATTATGATTTTGATTCAATCGTACACATTTAAAAAAATACATCCACTTATTTTCATATTGAATAAATATAATTATTTTTTTGAATTGAAATCCGCTAATTTTATTAAACGATGAAATATCCGAAATTACAATGAAAGTTTACAACTTAGTAAACAAAACACCTAAAACTAGACATATTCCTAGTAAACAAAACTAGCGTCTCGAGATCAAAGGAGGACCATACAAGGAAAAGGTAAGAACCTAACCCAAAGACTCGAAACAAAGAAGGATATAAACATCACCAAAAGTGACAATGATAGGTAAAACTGTTGCGCGTAATAAGTGCTACGCAATTGTGCAAGTATACACGTTGCAAGTTATAGTATAAAAGATATCGTCTCCACAGGGATTGGTGCCACTTCAAGAATCTAGTCTATTGCACTGTAAAAAGTAAAAACACAAATAAAGGATTATAAGAGTTTTAACTAATAACTAATCTAGAAAGCAATAAAGTAAAAGAATAGATGAGACCAATTGAGAGAGATAGGCCAGGTTATCGTGAGTTGAGGTGTGATAGATGATTGGATCGTCTTGGTAAAAGAGTGCACGGGCAACTCAGTTGCCGTGGCAACTTGCACAACGGGGTTGCCTTGGCAACTAATCGATGGTTGCCTGGGCAACTACTTGGGCGTCTGGGCAGCAACCTTCAAGGTTCGGCAGAGCGTTCTTCAATGGTTTCTTCTTATCCCTAAGTCGAAACTCTAGCTACTTGTGCATGCCTTGATAATACATCCCTACGTCAATCAAGGGTGAACAACAACCAATCTTGCGCTCCTCTTAGCCATTGAAATCCTTGACTTATTCCTAAGCCGGATTAATCTTCACCATCAATAGATTGAATAAAGATCATATTCATTCGTTTCTTGAATCTAACTCTCCCGATATTAGATAAATAGATGAAATCACGAGATCCTCTTCCAATTCACTCGCAAACAAGAATAAAAACCAAGAATGACTAAACCTTGAATAGAAAAGTGCAAACTCTTATTACCTAAACAAAAACCAATAGTTTCTCACAACCACAAAACACAATAACCATAGCCAAATAGATTTAGTTCATGGCTAGGTTCCAAAGAAATACAAGTTAAATAATCCCTAGCATGAACCCAATCGAACAAGAAATAAAAGGATGAAGAAGGAAGCTTGTCAAAATCCTCCTTGTCCTAGATGCTTGTCGAAAATTCTCTCCTCTTGCCCTCCTTGGAGTTGTCGAAATTCCCCTCCCTCTCTCTCTCTGGAAGTTGACGATATGGCCTTTTATTTATAGGGTTAGATCAAAGTCCTTCTTTGAGGAGGAAGTTAAGTTGGAATTAAATTATCTTTAAAGAATATAATTCTTTATTATAATTATATTCCTACTAGAACTTCTCCTATCTTCTTGGAATTTAATTCTTCTTTAATCTCTTCATGGAAATCAAATTCCTTTGGGATTGGGCTTTGCTCCACGTCATCTTGGGCTTGTCTAGTTATCAATTTCGACTACCATATCACCTTTGCTCTTGTCGGCAATTGCCCTGGCAACTGGCTCGGCGTCTCCTTCATGCATTGCCCTGGCAACTAGCTCGGCATCTCCTTCATGTATTGCCCTGGCAACTAGCTCTAGCCTTGCTTTGGCAAGTGATCCTGCACATACACACAAAACACACCAAAGCAGCATCTTTTCCCACAAAAACTACAAAGTTATGTAATCAAGCTCAACGATGGAAGGAAACATGGATTAATGCATGAATGGCTAATTATGCAACTAATATGAGCCTAAGTCTAACAATAATATGAGTAAAAAGGGTAAGAAAAATAGTACTTTTGAACACTTATCACACCCCCAAACTCGAACTATTGCTTGTCCTCAAGCAATGCAAACTAACAATTACCTGCCAAGACTTCAATTTTCACAAACTTAGCTTTGAACTTGATTTCAATTCTCTGAACCGGGGCACAAAGTATGATTGGCTTTTTATTTTTCGAAAAACTTAGGAGTTACTCGGAATCAAACTATAATGCTTGTGAGTGTGTGCGGAGTTGTGTGCAAGTTGATTTTTCGGATTCTATGCAAACAATAGGTTTTCAAATTACTTCATTGGGTTCATTTTAACATGTTTTAACTAGAGCCAGTTTTGGGCACCTCTAGTGTTTTGTTTTTAGTTTTCTTAAGTTAATTTATTCGACTAGAGCCGGTTTCGGGCACCTCTGGCGATCAATTTTTTTTAACACATACTAGAGCCAGTTTCAGGCACCTCTAGTGATCAAAATTTTTTTAGCACATGCTAGAGCCAATTTCGGGCACCTCTAGCATTCATCCAATTTTTATTCTAATCCCCCAATTTGTTAATTATCAACCTAAGTTCACTAGAATTCCTTAAATCAATCAAACCACAACAGTGTTTCATCAAATTTAGCATCATAGTAAAATTCTAAGTTTTTCCATGGTTATCCTAGAATAAAAATTCTATCAATTAAGTGTATTGGCAAAGTCATCATCGAATATTCATCAAATCTAAGCAATTCTTGTTCCAATTAAAGGCATGGCAAGCAATTTATGTATCATAAATGTAATACTTAAGATGAATGTAACTAAACATGATAACTACTAATAACAATCCCCCCAAACTCGAGTGAGGCATTGTCCTCAATGCATGCATTAATGAAAAATAAAAATAACGAAAAATAAAATGCATACGAGGACTTACTCCGAGAGTTCATCATCGTAGATGATTAGTTTCCTTTTGGTCAGTGTCTTGATTCTCTTGCTTGAACACGATGGTTGTTTTCTTGTTGCCGGTGGTGGAATCGATCCTCGTACGGGGTTGTCCTCATCGTCCTTTTCATCAGTGTCGTTGGCTTTTCGCTTGGAGGATTCAATTGATGCGGTCTTTGTTGGTGCAATGGAGGACTCGTCCGAATCTGAAAAATCAGAAAATGATTCCGTATGAGTTGATTCGGGCATAGGTGCTTTATCTTTGGCTTTTGCAGTGGTTGCCGGGATATCTTTAGCTTTGGTTGTCGTGGCATCTCTAGGGTTGGTTGCCATGGCATCAGCTTGTGCAGGCACGATGTAGGTTGTCGGGGCATCATCTGTTGTGGTTGCCGTGGTGACTGCTTCATTGGTTGCCGGGGCAAAGATCTCGGCAGGAAAGATTGGGAACGACACGCGACTGTCCAGGTACTTTTCGAGGATGACTTGGGTGATGGCATTGTTGTGCTCCTTCATGTACCGCATGAACATTAGTTACCGGTCTTCAATTTGCCTTAGATGGCTCACCAATGGTTGCAAGAGTGCTTCAAAGTGTCCCGGGGTTGATGGTCGAGTTTCCCGGGCGTTAGGTGCTTGGGCATTAGGGATTGCCGGGGCGGTAGGAGTTGTCGCGACAATTGGAGGCCTTGAAGATTTTCCCAGTGCCTCTCCCATTAGCTTTTGGATTTGTGATTGATTCCAACCGGACTTTGGTAGGGCCTTTTCATCGGTGGACTTACTTGGGACATGCATCTCCTTGCAAAGATTAGAAATTAAGCAAGGGAAGAAAAGAGAACCCTTATCTTTTGAGCTACATACAAAAATCTCATCACAAATAATTTTTCCAATGTTAATGATGCATTATGCAAAATATAATGTATGAGCAAAAGACGTGGTATATCAACGGTAGTATTGTGTGTGGTGGGCATTAAAGAAGTTTTAACAAACTTATTCCATAGTTTTGCCTCAGGTTTAAGCCGAAGGCGATTTATCGTGCCCTTGTATTTATCGTCGTTCCAATGAGTTCCCGGTTGAGTGAGTTCTTGAAGCACCTTGTCGAGTTGCTTGGGAGTGATTTGATCAATGAAGGCTTGATGCTCGTCCTTCTCAATGTAAAGCCCATAAAAGGTGTTGACATTTTCGGGACTTATGAGTATGGCCTTGTCACGAACAAAAATATAAGGATTATCCGGGTTAGGTGAGTGAGCATAGAATTCTCTTGCCCATGAGATGTTACCCGGTTCCGGTTGATGGCAAAAGATTTGCTACTTTGGATGTGCAATCCTCTCGAAGATGAATGGTTCAAAGTCGAAATCTTGATGAGAGTTGGAGTATTCAAAGCCTTGTTCTTCATGAATCTTCCGGCTTTCAAACTTGGATTGAAATCTTTTTTGAACCACCGGTGTAGCAAACTTCTTGTATCTTGGTTCTTTGGAGGAACTTGGATGAACTAAAAATTTAATTTTGGATGCCATGGATGATCTTGGTTGTGAGTTTTGTAAAAACAAATAAAAGAAAAGAAAAGAAACTAAAAGGTTGCAAGATAAAAAGTAGGAATAGGTTAAGGTTGATGGGTTTTATAGAAAAGATAGGTGGTAAATATGGTGGGTGAGATTAGGGGAAAATGAAAAAAGGGTTTTGGTTTAGGGAGAGGGTGACGGCAAGGGGGGTTTGATTAGGGTGAATTGGAGGCTTTATATAAGCCTTAGATTCAGCCCATTAGTTTCCTTGTTGAAGATGTTTTCCTTCTTGGATTAAAATTCCTCTTTATCTTGAACTCTTTTCCTACAATTCAAAGACAAATCAAATAAGGATTAAAATTAAAGATAAACTAATAAAAGAAAATAAATAAAGATGTTTAAAGGGATTCTTAAAAAAAAGAAAATCTATCCTAAAAAATAATAACAATCGGAAATAATAAAAAAATAAAAAAAAAAAAGTTCAAAAAATAAAATAAAAAAATTAATCAAAAATAAAAAAAATAAAAATAAAATATCAAAGGGAGAGCATGCTCATGCATCTCCTAAGTTGACCACTTCTTTGTTACGTTCCACATGGGCACCATTGTAGTGTTTCAATCTTTGTCCATTAACTTTGAATTCATGTTTGTTAGTGATGGACTTGATTATCACGGCACCATGGGAGAATGGTTTGACAATTTCGAATGGTCCCGACCATCTTGATTTTAGCCTTCCCAGGAAAAGTTTTAGCCGAGAATTGAATAAGAGAACTAGTTGCCCTGGCGTAAATTGTCGTGGCAATAGTTTCTTGTCATGCCATTGCTTTGTTTTCTCCTTGTAGATTTGTGCATTGTTATAGGCGAGTGCACTGAATTCTTCTATCTCGTTGAGGTTCAACAAACGCTTTTGTCCGGCACTTTCCCAATCCATATTCACAGTCTTGATTGCCCAATATGCCTTGTGTTCGATTTCCACCGGTAGATGGCATGTTTTGCCATAGACAAGTCGGAAGGGGGACATACCTAAAGGTGTTTTGAATGCAGTGCGATATGCCCAAAGTGCGTCATCTAGTCTTAATGACCAATCCTTCCTAGAGGGATTTACAACTTTCTCGAGTATACCCTTCAATTCCCGGTTGGAAATTTTTGATTGCCCGTTGGTTTATGGGTGATATGCCGTGGCGATCTTGTGTGATATACCGAAGTGTTGCAACATCTTGGCAATTAGTCTATTGTCAAAATGCTTGCCTTCGTCACTGATAATTGCTCTCGGCATCCCAAATCGTGTAAATATGTTTTTCTGCAAGAATCGTTGCACGGCCTTGGAATCATTGTTGGGAACTGCAGCTGCCTCAACCCATTTAGATACGTAGTCGACGACAAGTAGAATGTAGAGGTTTCCGAATGAAGATGGGAAATGTCCCATAAAATTGATCCCCATACATCGAACAATTCCACCTCGATGATGTTCTAGAGCGGCATCTCATGTCGTCTAGAGATATTGCCCGTCATCTGGCAACGATCACATTGCTTGTAAAAGTCTTGGGCATCTTTGTACAATGTTAGCCAATACAAACCGGATTGCAAAACTTTGGCCGCGGTACGAGTTCCTCCAAAATGTCCTCTATAGGGTGAAGAATGGCATTGCCGGAGTACATTCTGTTGCTCTTCTTCAGGGACACATCGGCGTATAACCTGATCTGCACATTGTTTAAACAAAAGAGGCTCATCTCAAAAGTAATGCCATAAGGTAAAATACCACAAACAAGGAAATTAACTAAATCTGCGTACCACGGTATTGCCGAGGCATGTGCTGCCGTGGTGACTGCTCCCAAAATTGCCGAGGCGTGCGCGTCAAAGGCTTCTGCGGCGTCGAGAGTTGCCGAGGTATGTGCATCTATGGTTGCCGAGGCGTTGAGAGTTGTCGAGGCATGCGCGTCCGTGGTTGCCGAGGCAACTAAAATTTTTTCATCCGGGAATGCATCGCATATCTCTAGATCCGCATCCTCCTCCCTATTGCATTCAAAACGTGATAAGTGATCGGCCACTTGATTTTCTGTTCCTTTCCTGTCCTTAATTTCAATATCAAATTCTTGTAAAAGTAATATCCAACGAATCAAACGAGGTTTGGCATCCTTTTTAGCAAATAGATATTTGATTACCGAATGGTCCGTATGAACAATTACCTTTGTACCAATCAAATAGGATTGGAACTTGTCAAATGCGAAAACTACAGCTAGTAACTCTTTCTCCGTTGTTGTGTAATTCACTTGAGCACTATTAAGAGTTTTACTAGCGTAGTATATCACATGGAAGGTCTTACCTATTCGTTGGCCTAGGACTGCTCCTACTGCGAAATCACTTGCATCACACATGAGCTCAAAAGGTAGCGTCCAATCTGGTGGAACGACAATGGGTGTCGAGGCAAGCTTTTTCTTTAGGGTTTCGAATGCTTGGGTGCAAGAATCATCAAAATCGAAGACTTTATCCTGTTCAAGCAAATTGCACAAGGGTTTAGTGATTTTAGAAAAATTATGAATGAACCTCCTGTAAAAACCTGCATATCCAAGAAAACTTCGAATTCCTTTAACCGAACTTGGTGGGGGTAATCTCTCGATCACGTCCACCTTGGCTTTGTCTACTTCAATTCCCTTGTATGAAATCTTGTGGCCGAGCACTATTCCTTCATCTACCATAAAATGGCATTTCTCTCAATTGAAGACTAAATCAGTTTCTTCACATCTTTCAAACACCCTCTCTAAATTGTCGAGACAGCTGTCGAAGTCATTACCAAAAACAGAAAAATCATCCATGAAGATCTCAAGGTAGTCTTCGACCATGTCTGAAAAGAGTGCCATCATGCATCTTTGGAAGGTTGTCGGGGCGTTACATAATCCGAACGGCATCCTTCGGAAGGCATAAATATTGTATGGGCATGTGAAGGTTGTCTTTTCTTGATCTTCTGGTGCTATGGCAATTTGATTGTAACCTGAATAACCATCAAGAAAACAATAAAAGGGTTTACCTGCAAGACGATCAAGCATTTGATCAATAAAGGGTAATGGGAAGTGATCTTTCCTAGTGGCTTTGTTTAGCTTTCGATAATCCATACAAACCCTCCAACTGATCAAAGTCCTGGTTGGAATGAGTTCATTGTTTTCATTACTTACCACCGTTATACCTCCATTTTTTGATACACATTGTACCGGACTTACCCATGTACTATCAGAGATAGGGTATATAATGCCGGCGTCAAGCCACTTGATGATTTCTTTCATTACAACCCCTTTCATGGCATGATTTAGTCTTCTCTGGGCCTCAATTGAAGGTTTGTGTTCATCTTCCAACAAAATCTTGTGCATGCACACTGCCGGGCTAATTCCCTTCAAGTCGGCAATTGTCCACCCTATTGCCTTTTTGTGTAGCTTCAACATCTTGATCAGCTTCTTTTCCTGCTCAGGGTGTAACTTAGAAGAAATAATTACAGGCAATGTATTATCGGTTCCTAAATATGCATATTTTAGTTGCTCTGGCAATTGTTTCAACTCAAGAATCGGTGGTTGTTCAATAGAGGGTTTTTCGAGCTTACTTTCCTTACCTGAGTAATCCAGTGGTTCAAAGTATGTACCTGGTCGATTGACTAGCCAATTTGCCTCTTCTTGTTGTTCCTCATCGACCGGTTCTTCATACTCCTCAGGTTCCTCGTGATCGGCAATGTAGTTGCCGAGGCAACTAAATTCCTCGTCGAAGTTAAACTCTTCCGTGGCATGAAGAAGTTGGCATTCTTCGGGATCATCGGCATGCCTTAGTGTTTGGAACACATTTAGCTTAACTTGCTGGTCATTCACCCTCATTGTGAGTTCTCCCTTTTCAACATCGATCAAGGTTCTCCCTGTTGCTAGGAATGGTCTCCCGAGAATGATGGGTGCATGCTCATCTGCTTCACAACCCAAAACAATAAAGTCAGCGAGAAAAATAAATTTATCAATTTTTACCAGTATGTCCTCGATTTTTCCCTCTGGATGCACATAGGATCTGTCGGCTAGCTGTAGCATAACTGTTGTAGGTCTTGCCTTCCCGATTCGTAGTTTCTGGAAAACTGATTTAGGCATCAAGTTTATGCTAGCCCTAAGGTCGCATAATGCTTTCCCGACATAGTGATTTCTAATGGAACAGGGTATTGTGAAACTTCCGGGATCCTTCAACTTTGGTGGCATACGATTGTGCAACATTGTCATGCATCCCTATGTTGCTGCAACTGTTTCAAACTCTCCTAGCCTTGTTCTCTTGGACACAATGTCTTTAAGAAACTTGGCATAGTTTGGCATTTGTTCAATTGCTTCCACCAATGGCAAGTTGATGTGGACTTGCTTTAGGATATCAAGAAACTTCTTAAATTGGTATTCTTGTTTTTGTCGCTTCAACCTTTGTGGGAATGGTGGTGGAAGTCGGATATCTTCGATCATTTCATTGGTTTGGAACCTGATTGATGGTATTGCTGGGACAACTGGAGTTGCCGAGGCATTATCAACTGGGGTTGTCGAAGCATGCTTATCACAAGTTGCCGAAGCATCCTTATCATCGGTTGCCGAGGCATGCTTATTGCCGGTTGCCGCGGCAATTCCTGGTTCAGCATCTGAGGCTTTGCCGCTAGGTTCGTCTTGATCTTTTTATGGAGTTTTGTTTGATGAGCGGGTTTGAGCCTCTCTAAGTTGTTGGCCGCTTCTAGTGGTGATTGCCTTACATTGCTCATGGCCAGTTCCTCTTGCGACTTCAGTATCGCTAGGTAAACCTCCTTGCGGTCTAGTATTTAGATTTTGAGCAAACTGTCCGACTTGATTTTCAAATGATTTGATTGTCGCCTCTTGGTTTTGCAATCTCATCTCGGTCCTGTTAATAAAAGCATCAGTTCTTTTTATGAAGTTACTATTCTCAGCCAGATAAGATTCAATTTTCATCATAAAAGCATTTAGAGAATTTTCCAAAGAACTAGATGTTGTCGGTTGTTGCTGCGGTAACTGTTGCCGTGGCATATTCTGTTGGAATCCCGATGCTTGTGCATTCTGATTGTTCTGGTTTAGAGCATTGTTGGGATTACTCCATGAAAAATTTGGGTGCTTCTTCCAAGCTGGATTGTATGTATTGGACATCACATTGTTGTTCCGATTGTAATTCCCCACATAGAAGCTGGATTCCGGATTCTGCATACATTCAGAAGAATCATGGTTATCACCACATAACTCACAAAAAGAATCCATTACCTTGACCTCATGTGCGTTGTTTTGTTTTTGCATGTTCTGGACCATCTTGGTTAAAGTGGCCAATTGTGCCGAAATTGAATCTGATGATCCTAGTTCATGTATTGTGGCTTGGCGTCTAACTCCTCCTCTTCTAGTAGAGGGGAATTGATAATCATTCTTGGCCAGCCTGTTTAGAATTTGCATTGCTTCTTCCGGTGACTTATCTAGAAGTATGCCATTTGCTGAGGCATCTAGCATCATCCTTGTTGGTGTATTCACGGCGTTGTAAAACATTGTTACTTGAATCCACACCGGGAATCCGTGTAGGGGGCATTTGTGTAGAAGTAATGTCGTTACAAAGCTTATCAGTCAAATTTGTAGGATTAAACCGAGCAAGGAAATCACGACAAAGATCGGTCCAAGATGCTATTGATCCGGCAAGAATGCTATTCAACCATGTTTTCGCCCTATCCCTCAGTGAATAGGGGAAGAATCTTAATCGTAAGACATCGGGGGTGACTCCATGTATTTTGAACGAGTTGCAAACCTCGAGGAAATATT
Source organism: Hibiscus mutabilis (assembly GCA_019671005.1). Taxonomy (NCBI): domain Eukaryota; kingdom Viridiplantae; phylum Streptophyta; class Magnoliopsida; order Malvales; family Malvaceae; genus Hibiscus; species Hibiscus mutabilis. The sequence goes on from CM033715.1 coordinate 63,716,487, forward strand.
TAAGATGTTGTCGTGCATCTTCAGTTGCTGAGCCGCCAAATTGATCAATTGTGTTGATCATATTAAACATTAACGGTTTTAACTCAAAGTGGTCGGCTTCAATTTCAGGTGCGACAACTCCTGGATTAAGTCCATCAAGATCTTCAAGATAGTCTCGAATAGTTCTGTTTCGTGCAAGAATCACTCCTCCTCCTACTGGAACATCTTGATTCATATTGTCGTCTTGATTAGCCATTGCTACTCTTATCCTTCGTCTAAGTTTTGTAAGGTTCGTTCGATTTCTGGATCAAAGGGATATTCTGGTGTAGTCGGTCCCTGGTCATATACCAATGCAAAACCAAAGTTTGTTAGCCCTTTGAATCTTAAACAAGAAAAGTAAAAAAGAAAGTGCAAGAAAATAAAAACAAAGTCGTTATTGCCAATCCCCGGCAACGGCGCCAAAAACTTGTTGCGCGTAATAAGTGCTACGCAATTGTGCAAGTATACACGTTGCAAGTTATAGTATAAAATATATCGTCTCCACAGGGATTGGTGCCACTTCAAGAATCTAGTTTCTTACACTGTAAAAAGTAAAAACATAAATAAAGGGTTTTAACTAATAACTAATCTAGAAAGCAATAAAGTAAAAGAATAGATGAGATCAATTGAGAGAGATAGGCCAGGTTATCGTGAGTTGAGGTGTGATAGACGATTGGATCGTCTTGGTAAAAGAGTGCACGGGCAACTCAGTTGTCGTGGCAACTTGCACAACGGGGTTGCCTTGGCAACTAATCGATGGTTGCCTGGACAACTACTTGGGCGTCTGGGTAGCAACCTTCAAGGCTCGGCAGAGCGTTCTTCAATGGTTTCTTCTTATCCCTAAGTCGAAACTCTAGCTACTTGTGCATGCCTTGATAATACATCCCTGCATGAATCAAGGGTGAACAACAACCAATCTTGCGCTCCTCTTAGCCGTTGAAATCCTTGACTTATTCCTAAGCCGGATTAATCTTCACCATTAATAGATTGAATAAAGATCATATTCATTCGTTTCTTGAATCTAACTCTCTCGATATTAGATAAATAGATGAAATCACGAGATCCTCTCCCAATTCACTCGCAAACAAGAATAAAAACCAAGAATGAATAAACCTTGAATAGAAAAGTGCAAACTCTTATTTCCTAAACAAAAACCAATAGTTTCTCACAACCACAAAACACAATAACCATAGCCAAATAGATTTAGTTCATGGCTAGGTTCCAAAGAAACACAAGATAAATAATCCCTAGCATGAACCCAATCGAACAAGAAAGAAAAGGATGAAGAAGGAAGCTTGTCCAAATCCTCTTTGCCCTAGTTGCTTGTCGAAAATTCTCTCCTCTTGCCCTCCTTGGAGTTGTCAAAATTCCTCTCCCTCTCTCTCTCTGGAAGTTGACGATATGGCCTTTTATTTATAGGGTTAGATCAAAGTCCTTCTTTGAGGAGGAAGTTAAGTTGGAATTAAATTATCTTTAAAGAATATAATTCTTTATTATAATTATATTCCTACTAGAACTTCTCCTATCTTCTTGGAATTTAATTCTTCTTTAATCTCTTCATGGAAATCAAATTCCTTTGGGATTGGGCTTTGCTCCACGTCATCTTGGGCTTGTCTAGTCATCAATTTCGACTACCATATCACCTTTGCTCTTGTCGACAATTGCCCTGGGAACTGGCTCGGCGTCTCCTTCATGCATTGCCCTGGCAACTAGCTTGGCATCTCCTTCATGTATTGCCCTGGCAACTAGCTCTAGCCTTGCTTTGGCAAGTGATCCTGCACATACACACAAAACACACCAAAGCAGCATCTTTTCCCACAAAAACTACCAAGTTATGTAATCAAGCTCAACGATGGAAGGAAACATGGATTAATGCATGAATGGCTAATTATACAACTAATATGAGCCTAAGTCTAACAATAATATGAGTAAAAAGGGTAAGAAAAATAGTACTTTTGAACACTTATCAAAAACCATCAACAAACAACATAAAAATGCATATTACAATGAACGTACGTTGACAAAAAGGCCATTACCACAACTCAATCGCAAATAAAGAACGGTAGATGTAATCGCGTATCCAAATCCAGTTCGAGGGTCCGAGACAGGAAGATCATCAACATAATGAAATGAGCACCATCTTGATCAGTCGTGGCGTCGTCTGATCCAACCCTAACAGAAAATCAAAACAAAAAAAGCATGCCAAAAGAGAGAGTAAAATCATACCAAAAGGTAGAGTAAAATCGTGCCACAATAGCAGAATAATTTATGAAAAACTAAAAAACGAAACGAAATGATAGATCCTGACGGTCGGCGACCAGTATTAAAACCAGTACCACCGCCGGTGTTTAAGGAAAAGAAAGAGCGGCGCTGCTAGGTGAATAAATATAATTATTTGTGTATACAATAGCGGATATAAAATGATTCTACGTCGATAACAACTTTAATAATTTGTAAAAATTGAATCAAATCAAAAAATCAATGCATACAATGGCATAAAATCAAAGTTCATATTATCACATTACACATTAAATAAAAAATTATATGTAATTTTGATATTTATTTTTATTATAATAAAAATATTTTTTATATATAAAATTAGGATAAATTTTGAAATCCATTAATTAATCCTTTTGCTATTTTTAGTTTTGTTTTTCTTCAATTTCGAAAAGGTGTCGGTACAAAGCCAATTTCATATAGATTGGTGGATTAAAGCTCTTATTCAACAGAAATAAATTGTTAAATTAATATTGAAAACGTTTTTGTACACCTAAAATTGCTTTAATTGATAAAAAAATTGCTAATTATATTTTTGTTGGTTGTTTGTAACGATATTTTTTTTGAACAATTTCTACCTAGAGGAGGGGAAGGGGAATTTTGCTCATACTGGGACAAGAACCCATGACCTAAGGGAAGGAATTGTAACGATATTTTAATTGAATGAGTGACATGTGTTCAGATATTTGATTTTGATATAACTTAAAGAAAAATGTTTTTGTACTTAAAGTAATTTGCAAAAATATTTCAAAAATACATAAACTTGAAAAATATGTTTAAAAGGTTTTTGACAAGCTTTAAGTGATTTTAAGTAGCCAAAGTGTCAAAAATAGGCCTTGAGTACCGATACGGTTTGACTAGTACTGATACCTAGAGTGCTCGTACCAATACGGTTTATTTAGTACATATACAATCCTTTGTCCCCATGTTTTGGCAAATTCCAGTAGCCAATAAGCGTACTGATACGGCCTTGGAAGTACCGATACCATAGGGTGTGTACCGATACATCTGTATCAGGTACCGATACCCAATGTATTAATTGCTTCAACGGCTCTTTCCTCTTTGAGAGAGGTACAAATATCGATCCCCAAGTACCAATACCGACGAGCCCAAAACTACATTTGTGATTGAAAATTATGTCTTCGGCGACTTAACAACCTGCAACGGCTAGCAATGGTCATGAAGCTATTATAGGGTTTAAAAGACCTCTCCAAGCATCCATTAAATAACAAGAAACCAACTACCAACATTCAATGATAGAGAAAGTGTTTTAGAGCTTAATTTTTTCATATTTCTTTGTAGAACACATGTGTGAGCTCAATTGTCATATATGCTCAAGTGTTAGGATTTGGGTGAGTGCTTAGAATTGCAAACATATCATCCTTAAGAGGTTTTCCTAGTTTTCTCATTGTTTTTCTCTTTGTAAAAGAGTTTCTCAAGCTTTGACATTGTAAGAATTATCTCATTGAGCCTGGAAAAAGGAAAGAAATCCAGAAGAGAATTTAGGAAAATCCTTAGTAGGAAGCTAAGGTACTGGATGTAGACTTTGGTTAGAAACTCAAACCACTATAAATCTTTATGTATATTTTTTTTAATTTTCATTGCTTCCACCATAAACACTTAAAATCCAATTCACCCCTCTTAGCATTCGGTTGATCGTTCGAGTAGCACAACAATTGGTATCAGGGCCTCGTCTCTATATTGGATTAACATCTTAAAATCGATCCTTGAGGTGCTCAACCATTCAATGTCAACTGGAGTTCATGTCTCAATCCATCGACAAGCCTCCTTACTTCGGCGGTGCCAACTACGCCTATTGGAAGAATAGGATGATGTTTTTCTTGAGAGCCAAAGACTACCCATCTTTAGGATATCGTTCTTGAAGGCCCGTTCGTTCCTCAAAGAAGCAAGTCTGAATAAAGTGTGAAAGACCGCAAGAAGATGGAGCTCAATGCAAAGGCCTTGCACATTCTGTTTTGTGCACATGGCCCAGATGAATATGCTAAAGTCTCTTCTTGTAAAAGTGCCAAGGAGATTTGGGACAAACTTGATGTCAATCGTGAAGAACAAATGAAATAAAGGAGACCAAAATTAGTCTTCTCAACCTTGAGTACGAGAACTTCAAGATGGACCCGGATGAAGACATCAAAACTATGTTGTAACACCCCCGACCTAGATGTCACAATTGGGCATCAAGCCCAACCCCAAAACCATAAAATTTCTCAAACTGGGTTTAGCCCAAACAAGGTATTTCCAAAACATTTAAATCCAATAGTTGAAAACATAGATAAACAATTTAAATCGCTACAAAGAAGCTCCACTTTAAATTAAAACATTTAAACATTCAACTTTATAAACAGAATTTCAAATGTATGAATTATAGACTCGACCACATAAGGTCATATGAATACATAGCCCACTAAACACATGTACCATACTCCGAAGGCCTCAACATGCTGGAATCCCATATTGATAATGTTGCGCGATCCAACGATTAACCTACGCACGAAAACAACGATTATGAGCACTGAGCTTACAAAGCTCAGTGGTACACATCTACTCTACTATACTTCATGCTAATCATAAGCATAAGCATCCAAGCTAGTACAAGCAATAAGGATAGATATATAAACATGCGGTGCTACCACTAGTCGCCTAAACACATACTCTCATCATAGAAATCATCATACATGGCCCACAAGGCCCAACCATGCTCGAGATCTCACTAGATCATCCGAGCAAAAACACACAAGTCATACCACAAACATGGAGTGACGTCCGCGTCCACACAGTATTGGGATCGTGCACTCCGAGTGAGGCCCGCTTCCACACAGCATCGGGATCCTACACACCGAGTAAGGCACGCGTCCACACAACATTGAGATCATATACTCGTAGGGATGAGGCTCGCATCCACACAACATTGGGATCCTACATCCATGCTCAGGATCTCTCATCAAGTATCTTTGAATGAGGCTCGCGTCCACACAGCATCAGAATCCTACATTTAGAAGTCTTCAACCATGGTGTTGCAACACACTCAAACTTTCACTAGGCATTTGGATCCCATCAATCAGAGGTGACTCAACCACACAAGTGCCCATACTTGGTACGTAACAACACACAATCCACCAAGGACCCCTATGGTTGCTATTACAAACAAGTCACTCAACATTTACCAATTTATTACTCATTAGGCTCGTATATAATTAATCTCATTCATTAGCTCCATTAATCCATGTTATCACATGTATTCAAGGTGTAACTCCATTATTAATATTCAAATCAATTTATATTCTTAACTTGCATTTATATATTATTTATCGTATCAGGTACTGGTACTCATACACAAGTATCGATAGAGTAACCTTGAGTATCGGTACTCACAAGTGTATCGATACTGAAACTACTAACTGGAAATCATTAATTTCTATAAGTACCGGTACAGGCCGAACCGTACTGATATGACCCTTAATCAAATATCGGTACAGCCAAAGCTCGTAATCAGTGCAATTATAACATTCCCCACCCGGCCTAGAAGAAAATCAGGTCGAAGAACACTACCGGTGAACGAAACGGTAATTGGTGCAATGAACTTTCAATCAATAATTGATAATTAAACGATATTATGCTTTATAAACATTACCAAAATAAGCATTAGTCCAATTTATCCAATATGCAATAGAAATTTGTCAATTATGACTAATTTATAACTTTTACAAGTTTTAGGGACTAATCTATAAATTTAATAATTTAGGGGTTCTTTCATGAAATTGACTACACAACCATGAAATTAAACACAACAACAGTAAGTCTGTAAACTTTTCATGTCATTTCGGTATCATTTACCTATCCAATTAGACTATACAATATTTAGTGACCATTATGCAAGCTTCTTAAAACTGGTTTCTATACCTTTTAACAGAATTAACTAACTCCGTACCGATATCCTTGGGGCCGTATCGGTACGCTAAGCTAAATCTTCAATTTTTCAGATTCAATGATAACATCCCGTATCGATACACCTAAGCTCGTATCAATACGCGTTGGCTAAGGTTGGCCGTTTCGATACGGCCTAGGGCCGTATCGGTACCATTTATTTTTCAGACCTTACTGTCCAAATTCGTACCGATACACCCCCTTTATGTATCGATATGCCCTATTTCACTTGGCCCAGTTATGCAAGGTCGTATCGATACGCCATCACCCATACCGATACGTCTGCCTATATAATAGATTTTTGCTAGTTTTTATTCGAATTAACCTACCATTTTTGTCCAAACATTACCAAATTTTACCAGAAAGTTTATAACCATTTGATCTACTAGCACATCAATTTTCATAGCAATATGGATCCATTCACTAAGTTTCCACTTCTTTAGCCAAATATGCCATTTTTACCATTTTTAAGCAAAACTAACATGTCACTTAGGGCCACTTAACCTTAAACAAAACATAGCCAATACATACATAGCAAAAATGCATCAAAATCAACTATTTTAATCACTTTACCACCATTCTAGGAGTTCATAAGGATAAAACACATTACTCTAAGCTTGTGGTGACTTGTCGATCTTCTAACTAACTCCAATCTCGATCCAATAACTTTCCTAACCTGAAATGTGGAAGATGAATGCATTAGACTTACATAGTCTAAGTGAGGTAGCCATAAAAAATGAGTGAGCATGGTATGCTTTCCAACATACTTCAATAACATATAACAATAGACATATGACTCAACGTGGCATAATTATCATGCTTAACATATAACATAGCACCAATGATCATTATAACAACAATAATCAATAGCATATCAATAATTTAATATTAATGACCAATAGCAATATTCAATGGTTCCCTTGGATCAGTTTCACGGTGTATGGATACACAAATTCCACCTCAGCGCCAATATCAATAATGGTCTAGTCATAATCCCTCCACTACACTATTTTGACCAATACATATCAACATCCCTTTGCCGCACCACAGTAAAGGTCGTAGCCTAACCCGTACCAATGAGCTCATGAATTCTATGGCATGTCAATTGTATACAATACTTTCGATCCCAAGGTTCAATAATCAATTCTCTAATATCAATGCATCAATAGTAATGATTCAGGAACATCAGTCCAATAGCAATGATTCGGTAACAATGATTCAACACGGTGATTCAATAGCAATAAACACATAAATTAATATTTCAATAGCAATAAGCAATATCCAATATCCAATGCTCAATAACTCCATGTAACAATGGTTCAAATATTTCAATGACAATAACAACAATGTATCAGACATGAATTCAATGCATTACTTACCAATATGGCATTTCGATAATGCTTTATGCAAAATCCCTTCAATACTATAGTTAGCAATAAAATAAACGATAACCAATGATTCGAGTTAGGCACCTAGCCTACTCTTGAGACTCCGACTACACTCACCTTAAATTCTGAAGCTCTTAAGGCTCTCGGATCGTAATTCCTTTATTCCTAGCTTGCTTTGAAGATGATGGACTAGTTTCCTCCAATTCTTAAGCTAGGAAAAATCAATAAGGAAGTGTCACAATCAATATAACAACATCGATACTCACTTCTAAGCTTAAAATAGCCATTAGCTACTCATTTAATTCATGGATTAAAACTTAAAGAACAATGGCTTAGCTTGAAAATCAAAACTTGAAATTAAACATCCAATAGCTCATGGAATCAACAATGAATTGAGGGTTTCTACTTACCCAATCAATAACTATAGTTTGAAGCTTTCAAAGCAAAGAAAGCTTGAGTTTAAGAGGTTCAATAGGAGAGGTGGGTGATTGAGCTAGAGGTTGAAGACAACAATGGGGGTGCTTGCTTGTTTCAAGACAAAGGGTGAAATTTGGTCACAGTGAAAGCAAAAACAAGGAAATGGAGCTTTTCTTCTATTCATTTTAAGGGAGCTAGAGCCTTAATCATCACTCACCTCCCTAACAACCAATGAAAAGGTTTCCTCCCCCTAAGGGTTTGCCTACCTTAATCATTTACTATCTTATTTTTATTCCTTTTTAATAATCCAAGGCAATTGATGGCTCAGTCATCTTTTCTGATCATTTCTCACGTGGGTTGGCAACCTAGCAGGTGATTCATTACCCTAAATTCCATTTTCTTTCAATTTAGCCCTTAATCAGATCTTAAATAGGGTACCGTACCGATACCCTCTTAACCGTATCGATATGGTTAACCCTAGGTAGTTAAAATTGTTGAGCCAGACCAATATGCCTCTAGCCGTATCAATACGTTTTGTCTGATTTCGGTAAGTTAGTTAGGAAACAGTTGGGCCGTATCGATACAGGTCTTACTATATCAATATGCCTAGCCAAAAATAAACATTTTCATATTTTGGTCAAAAATCCTAACTATGAATGGACTCAGTTAAGGTCCCTTAAAAACAAAACTAACACATAGTCAATAATAGTGCAATATTTAGACATTTCAATATAGAATTTCTTAATGTCGGAACCTAATTCTGACTAGACCGGTTTTTGAGATGTTACAATTCTCCCTCCTTTAAAAAAATTTGTCCTCAAATATTTACCTGTGATAGGGTTGTGATCCTCCACTTATTTCTTGCCTCTCACATGGTACATCCGTGTAGAAGCTTTAGATTCGGGATGGTGCGCTGCTTTGGACGAACTGCTAGACCTTCCGAAGGATCCTTGTCTTATTCCCTTACCTTGAAAGGATTGAGCAGGGAACAGATTGGTCGATGTAGAAGCAAACCTGATAGTGTTCTTAGGAAAATCATGAATGAGATATCCCATCTCACTACAGAAGAAATAAGCTTCCGGTTTCTTGCGACACTATCCTTCAGGTTCTCTGTGACGAAAGAAGTTACAATCTGGAAACTTTGTTTCTTGCTTAAAGCCGTCAATGCTCTCTATGGAGTTGGCACTAGGAAAGAACTGTGTCACATCTTGTGGCTTAGCAAGATACTCATATTGAGAAGGCTGTGAATACACATTCTGTTTCGAATCATGATGTTTCATTTTCTTGAAAGATTCAGAGGGATGAGATTCATCTCGGTGCCTCTTTTCTGACTTGTTTAACCCACTGGTTCTCTGTGTTTTTTTAGCACTTTCAATAGCTTTGACCCTGTTCACAAGGTTTTCAAAGTCGGTAATGCGCAAGGCTGTGAATATAGGACGTAGTTCATCGTTCAACCCGTTGATGAATATCATGCACTTTTCTTCTTCTTTCTTGATATACTCAGCCCCGTATAGGCAATACTTGCAAAAATCGTGAATGTACTGCTCCACGAGTCGTCCTCCTTGCTTTAAGTGAAGAAATATATCACGCCTCTCAGCAAGGTAATATTCACTAATATATTTCTTCCGAAATTCACAAAGGAATAACTCCCAACTCACAGCCTCTTCAGGGACTGTAAGAATCGTAGTCTCCCACCAATACAATGCTTCATCTGCTAACAGGGAGAGGGCACATTTAAGCTTGTGTTTATCAGAACACTGTAGTTGCTTAGTCAAGATTCGTATAGTATTGTCTAGCCAATACTCAGCAATTTTAGGGTTATCATCATTATGCCCTGTAAAAGAGTAAGCTCGGTATTGGGGTAACTTATCAATAGGAGCTCAGGTACTCAGAATAGAAACATTGGGCGATGAGAGAGTTTGCTTGGCCTTCAATGAGATTATTAACACCTTGAACATGTCAGCCATGTTCCTATAGCATTCTTTTCTATCAACTTGCATCTCGGGCTTAGGATTTTGCATTGGAGGGTTCTGCAGAATCAGAGGATCCCTTATTCTAACTTCCTCACCGCATGTGGAGGAGTCAGCAATATGCTCATCTATTTGAGCTTGATTAGATTTAGTCATTTTTTTACAAATAAAGATATCGGATCAGCCGACAAGTCACAATATATAATAAAATAACTCCTAGGTGGCAAAGTAAAACAATAATCAATGCAACAAGCCTCGTTTAGTCCAGTACTGACTAAACTCTAGCTCTGATACCACAATTGTAACATTCCCCACCCAGCCTAGAAGAAAACCGGGTCGGAGAATGCTACCGGTGAACGAAATGGTAATCGGTGCAATGAACTTTCAATCAATAATTAAATGATATTATGCTTTATAAACATTACCAAAATAAGCATTATTCCAATTTATCCAATGTGCAACAAAAATTCGTCAATTAGAAGTAATTTATACCTTTTACAAGTTTTCGGGACTAATCTATAAATTTAATAATTTAGGGGTTCTTTCATACAGTTGACTAAACAACCATGAAATTCAACACAATAATAGTAAGTCTACAAATTTTCATGTCGTTTCGGTATTATTTACCCATCCAATTAGACTATACAATATTCAGTGACCATTATGCAAGCTTCTTAAAACTGGTTTCTATACCTTTTAACAGAATTAACTAACTCCGCACTGATACCCTTGGGGCCGTATCGGTACGCTAAGCTAAATCTTCAAGTTTTCAGATTCAAGGATAACAACTCGTATCGGTACACCTAAACTCGTATCGATAAGTGTTGACTAAGGTTGACCCGTTTCGGTACGGCCTAGGGCTGTATCGATACCATTTATTTTTCAGACCTTACTTTCCAAATTCGTTCTGATACATCCCCTTTGTGTATCGATATGCCATGTTTCACTTGGCCCAATTATGCAAGGACGTATCGATATGCCATCACTCGTACCGATACGCTTGCCATGCAATGACAGATTTTTGTTAGTTTTTATTCGAATTAACCTACCATTTTTGTCCAAACATTACCAAATTTTACCAGCAAGTTTATAACTATTTGATCTACTAGCACATCAATTTTCATAATAATATGGATCCATTCACTAAGTTTCCACTTTTAGAGCCAAATGTGCCATTTTACCATTTTTAAGCAAAACTAACATGTCACTTAGGGCCACTTAACCTTATACAAAACATAGCCAGTACAAACATAGCAAAAATGCATCAAAATCAACTATTTTAACTACTTTTCCACCATTCTAGAAGTTCATAAGGATAAAACACATTACTCTAAGCTTGTGGTGACTCCGATCTCGATCCAATAGCTTTATTAACCTGAAATGTGGAAGATGAATGCATTAGACTTACATAGTCTAAGTGAGGAAGCCATGAACAATGAGTGAGCATGGTATGCTTTCCAACTTGCTTCAATAACATATAACAATAGGCACATGACTCAACATGGCATAATTATTATGCTTAACATATAACGTAGCACCAATGATCATTATAACAACAATAATCAATAACATGTCAATAATTTCATATCAATGACCAATATCAATATTCAATGGTTCCCTTGGATCGGTTTCACGGTGTATGGATAAATGAATTCCACCTCCGCGCCAATATCAATAATGGTCTAGTCATAATCCCTCCGCCGCACTATTTTGACCAATACACATCAACGTCCTTCTGCCGTACCACAGTAAAGGTCGTAGTCTAACACGTACCAATAAGCTCATGAATTCTACGGCATGCCAATTGTATACAATACTTTCAATCCCAAAGTTCAATAATCAATACTCCAATATCAATACATCAATAATAATGATTCAGTAACAGTAGTTCAATAGCAATAATTCGGTAACAATGATTCGACACGGTGATTTAATAGCAATAAACACATGTATCAATATTTTAATAGCAATAAGCAATATCCAATGCTTAATAACTCCATGTAGCAATTGTTCAAATATTTCAATGACAAAACAACAATGCTTCGGACATGAATTCAATGCATTACTTACCAATATGGCATTTCAATAATGCTTTATGAAAAAATCCTTCAATACCATAGTTAGCAATAAAATAAACAATAACCAATGATTCGAGTTAGGCACCTAGCCTACTCTCAAGACTCCGAATACACTCACCTTAAATTCTGAAGCTCCTAAGGCTCTCGGTTCGTAATTCCTTTATTCCTAGCTTTATTTGGAGATGATGGACTAGCTTTCTCTAATTCTTGAGCTAGGAGAAATCAATAAGGAAGTGTCACAATCAATATAACAACATCGATACTCACTTCTAAGCTTAAAATAGCCATTATCTACTCATTTAATTCATGGATTAAAACTTAAAGAAAAAGGGCTTAGCTTGAGAATCACAACTTGAAATTAATCATCCAATGGCTCATGGAATCAACAATGAATTATGGGTTTCTACTTACCCAATCAATAACTATATTTTGAAGCTTTCAAATCAAAGAAAGCTTGAATTTAAGAGGTTCAATAGGAGAGGTGGGTGCTTGGGCTAGAGGTTGAAGACAACAATAGAGGTGCTTGCTTGTTTCAAGACAAATGGTGGAATTTGGCTACGGTGAAAGCAAAAACAAGGAAAGAGAGCTTTTCTTCTATTCATTTTAAGGTAGCTAGAGCCTTAATCATCACTCACCTCCCTAACAACCAATGAAAAGGTTTCCTCCCCCTAAAGGTTTGCCTACTTTAATCATTTACTATCTTATTTTCATTCATTTTTAACAATTCAATGCAATTGATGGCCTAGTCATCTTTTCTGATCATTTCTCACATGGGTTGGCAACCTAGCAGGTGATTCATCAACCCAAATTCCCTTTTCTTTCAATTTAGCCCTTAATCAAATTTTAAATAGGGTATCGTACTGATACCCTCTTAACTGTATCGATATGGTTAACCCTAGGTAGTTAAAATCGTTGAGCTATATCGATACACATCGAGCCGTATCAATACGTTTAGTCTAATTTTGGTAAGTTAGTTAGGAAACAATTGGGTCGTATCGATACAGGTCTTACTGTATCGATACGCCTAGCCAAAAATCAACATTTTCATATTTTCATCAAAAAACCCTAACTATGAATGAACTCAGTTAAGGTCCCTTAACAACAAAACTAACACATAGTCAATAACAGTGCAATATTTAGACATTTCGATATAGAATTTTTGATTGCCAGAGCCTAATTCCGACTAGACTGGTTTTGGGATGCTACACTATTCATGAGTTCGTACCATTTCCTCAAATTACGATATTACCAAGCCTATTAGATCCCTAAAGCATATGGAAGTCATTATGGTTTGTTACTAATGCATTTATCCCATTAATATTAATTTTTGGCTTCATAATCATTTATTTGAATATTACCATTATTCATCCTTTACACAAATTCCATAAAAAACAATAATCTATTCAAGCAAGCATACAAGGCATCATAATCTTCTCAATCAATCAAACAATTATCGAATAATCATATGAGCATCTCAACGACCCACATGGTCTCTAAAGCCTCCATAAATCTCATCATATTCGCCACATCATGCATCTTATAAAATTAAGTTCTCATAATACCGGACTCAACACATGCTTATCTATCATCAACCTAGTTGCAACCACTAACAAGCAAGGAAATTACACTTATGATGCTCATAAAGCATTTCGGAGTTTGAGGTGTACTAACCTTAAGCTGATATCACTAAAATCCTCATATGAGCTTCTCGAATATTCCACTTGACCCGATATTCGATCCCAAATAATCTTCGTAAACCAAATAATACCGCAAGTATCACTTAAACATATAATTAAAAGAATTTGAAGCATCAAATGCATAAAAATAGCTTACCGGGTTCAAATTTGACAAAACGAGTTGTGCCATTGGATTTGGAACGTCAAAAAACTCTCGGGTAAGGTCTTTCAAAAAAATTCAACATCGGTCAATAGTGGCGGTGGCGGCGACGCGGTCAACGACTTGGCAGTGCGACTTGGCTTTGGTCAATGGCTCAGCTTGCGGCTGGTAGGCCAGCTCGGGCTCAGCTCAGCAGGCTAACTTGGCGGCTCGGCTCAACAAGCTGACTTGGCGGCTCAACCCAACGATTGAGCCCAACAGCTCGATTCTGCCGGATACAACTGCACCTCACCCACGCGCAAGGACGACGCGTGGGGGCACGTACGACATCTTTCAGCGGCCGAACGTGTAACACCCCCGTCCTAACCTGGTCAAGAATCGGGTCGAAGTATGCTATCGATGTACTAAATGAGAGTCGATACGATAACTCCATACAATAAGCAATGATATTAGGCCCAACATTCAAGAATGAGCAATATAAAATTTCAATTAATCTACTACGAGTCTATGATTATTCAATTAGGACCAAATTATAATATTTACAAGTTTTAGGGACTTAATTTTAATATTGGTATTTTAGTGGTCTGATTCTGAAACCTATCTTACTACAATGAAATTCATCATGCAAACAATAAGCACACAAATTTTCATATTATTCCGAGTTCTTATGTCCATTCAATTAAGCCATGCAATAATCAGTGACCATTTTGTAAACAATACAAAACTGCGTTCTTTAACTTTTAACAGAATTAACTGTCACCGTACCGATACCCTTATAGCTATATCGGCACGTTAAACCTAATTCCAAAATTCCAAATTCAATGGTAATAGAACGGCGGCGGTTGACGCCTAGACCGACTGTCTTCTGTCCTCTAATCACGGTGGTGGCCTCCGTTTCTTGATTTGAACACTCTAACTCCCTCAACTGGAAAACTCAAAACTTCTTTTCTCTTTCACCCCTCTAACGACAGCTCTGATGGTGACGCTGCTAGTACCGGCAAACTCGCCTCGACGAGATGAACACAATGGCGGTAGAGGTGTCGACAACAGAAGGCTGAAGATCGAAGATTAAAACTCACCCCCTTACTTTTCTCCTTTCTTCTTCTCTCTCTCCCACTATCCATTTTCCCATTTTCTTTTTTCTCTCTCCTCATAATATCTTCTTCCTCATTTATCCACCATTCACGTTTATTTTTAAAATTCAAATAGCACTCATCTTCCAACTTAATGGGCTCATACTTTAATATCTATGACTTGGGCTCTCAAAAATAATAGCCAAAATACGGGTCTAAGACCCGCTTCACTAACCCAAAGCTTGAGTCGTTACATATGTTCGATCGGTTCTCCACCATTGTGAATGTACTTAAAGAATTTGGAGAGATGATTTTGGGGGACATGCTTGTGAGAAGTTGATTTACTCACTTTTCGACTCGTAGAATTCCAAGAAGATCGACATCATAGAAGCAAAGAATTTGAAGGAGCTCAAGCTTGATGAGCTTATAGGATCTTTGCTCACCCATGAGATGATGACGTCCAAGGGGAAGAAGAAAAAGAAAATAGAGCAAGAAATTGAATATTCGAATGTTGCTCTTACGCTCTCCTCAAGAATTTAAGAAGAATCGGTTGAAGAAGAGAGTGAAGATGAAGAAGAGATGGTCAAGCTCTTCAAGAAATCCACTCGATTCATGAAGTGCCATAAGGAAGAATTAAGGCATGAATCAAAAATGAAGAGGAAAGATCCTATCATATGCTTCGAGTGCAAGAAGCTGGGGCATACCAAGTACGATTGCCCTCATTTCAACAAGAATGGGTCAATCCATAAGAAGAAGGCATTTGTGGCTACATGGAGTGATGAAGAGGACTCCACCGAAAATGAGGTAGCCCACCTATGTCTTATGTCCATTGAAGAAGATTCAAGGGTAACTTCTAATTCATCTGCTTCAATTGCATGTTCTTTTGATGAATTACAAGATGCATATAACGATTTGGTCTTAGAGTTTAAAAATCACATTTTGAAAGATAAGAAAATGGTTTCAAATTTGAAAATTCAAAATGATTTGATTTCTAAAACTAAAGATGAAATTGAAGCAAAACTCAAAGAATTTGAACAAAAGAATGTCAATTTACAAAATTTGCTTCAACAAGTTCAAAAAGATCATCAAAAGGAGTTAGATGATCTTAAGAAAGAAAAGTTTTGATTTACAAGAGTTTTGAAAAGAAAAATGAAAATTTTATAAAATCAAATTTTTATCAAAGACAATTTAGTTCCCCTAGATTTATTAATGAAAAATGTGTTAAAAACATTTGGATCCCAAAATGACTCATTGTTTTAAAGAAAAATGATAAAATTGAAAAATGGATTCCTAAGGGGACTAAAGTTTTAAGGACTACTTTCATTGGATCCAAAGCAATTTGGACACCAAAAATTACTTGATTGTCTTTTGTAGGTGTGCTTGAGTCATTGATGATTAAAATTGAAATTATGGAAGTTCATGACACACAAAGGGAGGAAGGACACTTGAAGAAGGAATGTTTCACATCATACATTGGTTCAAGTGGTAAATTTAAGTTCATGCAGTTGCTTGATCATGTTTTTCATGTCTAATTTTTGTGTTGATCTAAGCATTTTTGTCTGACTTCATGTTGTGCTTTATTGCATATAGTTAGGGGGTCTCAAATCGCATGAGTTACATGTTTTTGGCTTTTATGTTCATTTCTATATGTATGGCTATTAACTTGTAATGTTTGGTTGAATTTGGTGAAATTCATGCCTTTTTTGTTTTAAATGTTATGTTTGGAGAAGCATGTATAGCAAAATGTGTATCTATGTCCTCTTAAAGCCTTTTTATGAACTTAAGATTAAGTTGTAAGGCTATTTGAGTTGATTATGCTGCATTTTTTTACCAATTTCGTGCCTTCGATATCGGTACCGCCCATACCGTACCGATACAGCCTTCAACCAGTACCAATACAGTCGATACCATACCAGTACGTTCAACCAAAAAGGGACAGTTTTGTCTCCTTTTTGCCATGTCTTGTATGCTTATATGATTTTCTTATATAATGACATGTTTAATTGAATTTCTTGATTTTATTTGGTTAATTTATTTGAAATTCAATTATTTCTCTTGAATTGTTGGACTAACAATTTACTTGATGCTTGAGTAAGGGGGAGCCGTTTTTAAAATTCTTTCATAATAAAATTTTTTGGTCTCTTTTCTCCATTGTTTTGAACTTAATGATATTTCAAATTTGATTTTGAAATTATTTTTTATATAACAAAAATGGGGAGAGATGGGTTTGAAAAATTCAATTTTAAAAAGAAAAAGTGCGAGCTTTAAATATTTTCAAAAATATTCTTTTTTTCTAAAAATAATTTCCTAAGGGAGATTTTTCACAAAAAAAAAATTTCAAGTGGTTTCGGGAGAGATTGTTGATATATTTGATTTTGATATAACTTAAAAAAATGTTTTCGGACTTAAACTAATTTGCAAAAATATTTCAAAAGTCCATAAACTTGAAAATATGTTTGAAAGGTTTTCAAAAGGTTTTTGACATGCTTTAAGTGATTTTAAATAGCCAAAGTGTCAAAAACAGGCCCTGAGTACCGATACAGTTTGACCAATACCGATACCTAGAGTGCTTGTACAAGTATGGTTTTGTTAGTACTGATACAATCCTTTGTCCTCGTGTTTTGGCAAATTCTAGTAGCCAATATACGTACCGATACAGTCTCAACCGTACTGATACCATAGGGTGCATACCGGTACCTCTGTATCATGTACCAATACCCAGTGTATTAATTGCTCCAACGACTCTTTCCTCTTTGATATAGGTACCGATACCGGTCCCCGAGTACAGATACTGACGAGCCCAAAACTACATTTATGACTGGAAATTATGTCCCCAACTGCTAGCAATGGTCATGAAGCTATTAGAGGGTTTAAAAGACCTCTCCAAGCATCCATGGAACGGCAAGAAACCAACTACCAACATTTAGTGATAAAGAAAATGTTTTAGAACTTAATTTTGTCATATTTCTTTGTAAAACATACTTGTGAGCTCAATTGTCATATATGCTAAGTGTTAGGATTTGGGTGAGTGCTTAGAATTGCAAACATATCATCCTTAAGAGGTTTTCCTAATTTGCTCATTGTTTTTCTCTTTGTAAAAGAATGTCTCAAGCTTTGGGTTATAAGTTTTAAGGTTGTAAGGGTTATCTCCTTGAGCCTGAAAAAAAAAATTCAGTACTGAATTTGAGAAAATCTTTAGTAGGAAGTTAAGGCAGTAGATGTAGACGTTGGTTAAAAAGTCGAACCTCTACAAATCTTTATGTCTATTTCTTTTAATTTCCATTATTTCCACCATAAACACTTAAAATCCAATTCACCTATTTTAGCATTTGATTGATCGTTCGAGTAGCACAACAACATGTTTATTATTAAATTTATAATTAAATTATTTTCGTGTATTTTATCTCTATATAAATATATACATATAGATATAGATATATATGCTTACATCTATGTTTCCAAGCCGAAGGGAACGAGCCATTTTTGCTTCTCGTCGTGGGACTGTAGCAGAAACCGAGACGAAACCAATAGAACCGGCGAATCCAGCAATGCAAAAAGAAGTCATAATCGTCGGAGCCGGCCCTTCGGGGCTAGCCACGGCGGCTTGCCTTAACCACCACTCAATCCCTTACGTAATCCTGGAGAGAGAATATTGTTTCGCTTCTCTTTGGAAGAAATACAGCTACGATCGTCTCCACCTTCACTTAGACAAACAATTCTGCGAGCTTCCTCATATGCCGTTTCCGACTCTTATCCCAGCTTCATCTCCAAACACCAGTTCATAAGCTACTTGGATGATTACATTTCTATTTTTAAAATGAGCCCTTTTTACCGGAGAAACGTCGAGTCGGCCGAGTTTGACGAAACGACTGGGAAATGGATCGTTAAGGCCAGGAACTTGGTGTCCGGCGAGGCTGAGGAGTTCAATAGGAGGTTCTTGGCGGTGGCTAGTGGTGAAGCAAGCAACCCTTTTACGCCTGATATTGAAGGACTCGCTGCTTTCCATGGTGATGTTCTTCATTCAACTCAGTTCAGAAATGGCAAGCCTTTTAAGAACCAGAAGGTTTTGGTTGTCGGGTGTGGGAATTCCGGCATGGAGATTGCACTGGACCTTGCAAATCATGGTGCTCAAACATCTTTAGTTGTTCGAAGCCCGGTAATAATAAAAGTTATCGTTCTCGTTGAACTTTGATATTTTTTTTATCAATAAAGCAAAACAACTTCATTAAATGAAAAACGAACAAAGATATATCTATGGGTCTAACTCCATGCACAAACCTCGCAGCCACGATGCGAGAAACAACAAAGAAAAACAAACATAACACATAGACTCATCCGGCTTTGAAAACGAAAACACAGGAACACACAAAACAAAACATGTTAGCGATGCTGAAAAATCTTCATGCTTGGGTCGGCTAAAGATAGCTTCTCTAGAGGCTCCTACGAACCTTAACCTTGAAAGAAAAACCCGAGAACCAGCAAAGGAGAACACCGAACTAAAAATCGGATAGCCACACCGGTGACCAACTGAAACCTCTGATCTCTTTATCGACGAGAGAAAGTTCATGCTTTCTAAACCACCATGATTTCGGAGACAAAACCGACCGACGACTAAAGGTATATCCTTCGATAAACGGCGATCGAGAAACTTAACCAAAAGCCGAGGACTGAGAAGACAAAAACGCTTCACCACCGGACACGAGAGAGAGGGGAGAGTGGTCGGAAGGGCCCGGGCTATCCCGGTGACTCCGGAGCCATCAGAAGCGGCAGCCCCTCAGGCTACTGGCGGCGGTGCCTTACGCCGGAGAAGGAGGCGGCTGGAAACTCCGGTGGCAGGGGTGGAGAGAAGGGAAGCTCGCTGAAAACTTTAAGCTTTTCGCGCGACAAATGGCTAGCAACACGGCGAGTGACGGGCAGCAATAAAATTGGGGCGAAGAGGCGCTTCCACTGGGTGAGGCGGTGATGGTCACCGACCGGCGGTGAGATCGGTGGGTGTGTTGGGAGATAGAGCTTCCGTTGAACTTTGATATTATAAAGGTCAAATTATGCTAAATTAATGTATAAATTTGAAATCTCCAAATAAATACACCGTGTTGCAGGTTCACATTCTTTCAAAGAATATGACTCACTTGGGGATGATCCTGTTGAAGTATATACCGGTTAACATGGTGGACTGGGTGATGGTGATGCTGGGCAAGCTTGTTTACGGAGACATGAGCAAGTACGGAATCACAACGCCTGAGGAGGGTCCATTTCTCGTGAAAGATGCCTACGGGAAGTACCCTATTGTTGACGTAGGAACCTCTAACAAGATCAAGTCCCGGGAGATCCAGGTAATATCAGGATTATTCCATGGAGTTTTGTGGCACAAGAATAAAATAAAAATTGTTTTTTATACATAAGACTATAAAATTACTTTACGTAATCGGCTTATTTTAACATTTTTTATCAAGTAGAGAGTATTATATTTTTAAGACAAATGTCGAAATTCGAACTATATAAGATAAAATGACATAAACATCTTTAACTACGAACAAAATTGTCTTTTTTCAGCGTGATTATCTATGTCCAACACTATAAAACTAAACTCTAAGGCTTAACTCAAAATTAAAACCATAAATACTATACCCTAAAAATAAACTATATACCCTTACCCTAAATCTTAAATTTAATTTTTAGCGTTAGAACATAAATTGAGATACCAAAAGAGAAATGATTTATATTCATTGATCAACCAGTCAATTAGTTGATCTTTGCTTAATTTAATTCTAAATTTTAAATTTTAAAATATTAAATTTTAAATTATAAATCTCAAAATTGGTATACTTATGTATACTTATGTAAACTAAATTTTATATTAAATGTATCAAAATATTTTATTTTTTATAATAATACTGAAGAGAGGAACATAATGAGGGATTGTCGGCAGAATTATGGGGTCTTTTTACTCTTTATGGTTGGGATTTGCAACAAGTCGAAGAAAAAAAATTATCATTTGCGATTACCAATAAGTGTCTGGTGCATTGGTAAGATACATTGTTCTTAAAGTGAGAACATAAGGTTAAATTTTAAAGAAGATATTGTTGAGGACAACCTTACGCCCCGAATATGAATCATAAACTTTTCAACTTTGTTTTTTCCCTTTTATCAATTCATTGGTTTGATCGATCAACGTTTGACATCATGAATGGTAGGCACGATTTTCTTTACCCTTAACCCAATTCGTATACTTCCAATTTCTGATCTCGTTTTGTTTAAACCTTCAACGTCCGAATCCAACTCCAAAAAAGAAAAACTCCTCAACCCCAACGCGACCAGCTCAAAATATTACAAAATTCTTTCTAATATATTGTTTTTCTATAAAATGTTATAAAAATGAGGAAATTCTAGTTACATACATAGTTAAAATCTTACAATGACTTATAGAAATTTAAAAACATTGCTAGTTAATATTTCATATATATATATAAGTTATACAATTAAATAGGTATTTTGTTGAGCTTATCAAGATAAGCAAGTTTAATTTGAATTTACTCCCGACCTAAACTTCAACATAAAATCTTTAATTCAAAACACAATCAGCTTGTCCTCAAAACTCGATTTTTCTTTTTCAAAAGAGCGAGGACAAAATCCCTATAAAATCAGGTCATATCAGAATCAGATGGGATTGGGTTATTTTGCCAATATGCCAATTTTGAAAGGAAGAAAACATGTGCTGATGCGTCTTTCATGGCTTAAATTTATTCCAAGTTACAAAGGGTTTAAAATCATCTAAATATGTATAATCGGTTGCAGGTTCTACCAGGTATATCGGGCATAAGAGGTAATGAGGGGGTGTTTGAGAACAGAAAAACACATCCCTTCGGTGCAATCGTCTTCTGCACCGGCTTCAAGCGGTCCACAAATGTCTGGCTCAAGGTAACACAAAATGTGTTTTGCATTCTCAAAAAACATAATTGAATCACGACTCTCATTGAGTTCAATTAACTGAAACAGGTTCTAATGTTTTTGACGCAGGGAGATGATTACCTGCTGAATGGACTTCCAAAGCCGAGTTTCCCAAATCATTGGAAGGGGAGGAATGGTTTGTACTGTGTTGGGCTGTCGAGAAGAGGGCTGTATGGGGTAGCTGGTGATGCACGGAACATAGCTGATGATATTAACTCACTTCAGTAACAAAATGATTCCTTTCAGCAACGAATAATACATATACCAAGTACAACACATGTGTGAATGTGTGCTTATGTACAAGCACTCATGCATGCATCTATATCTGAATGTCCGCGTCAAAAGATGGATGCATAACATAAACTCTTTTAGCCAAACCGAGGTTTGTTTACTCAATAATCCAAAAGAAATGCTAGTACACACAATAACACAATTATAACATGGCCTGAGCCAGCTTATATTTCCCATTGAGTTCTGTTCATGGAAATCATTGAATAAGCTAAAGAAAATTGGTACGGCAAACTTATCTCAATCATAATTTTCGATTCAGGTTTTCCTTTTTGCCTCACCCTTGGTAGCCAAGATGATCAAACTGAATTTGCAAACTTTTGACAGTTATGTCCAAATGTATCCATCAAATTCAAATCCATCTCCAAATTTGGAACTGGACTGCCCACAAGTACCCTGCACTCATTGTCTACAAGCGAATCAAGATAATACTTCATTTGTAAACTTGAATGCTTGTCCAACAACCTGGAAAAAAAATGGGCTTCCATGAGAACCTATGAACTAATTTAAAAAAACAAGTACATCCTTATCATACACATGTATCCAGAACTCACCTGGGTCCAGCTAACATAGGCCCCCATTACATAATAAAACGTATTTGTACAAGTAAAAATCATCAGAGGCAGCTACAAATATTTTAATTCCTTGCAAATAACACACAGGAGAAGCTCCAGACCATGGTGTAGCAGCAACTTTCAACTGCAATACAATCGAAATGTAACCAAAATCCTGTGAAATAAAAAGTGATGGCAGTACAAAACTACCCTCCATTCACCAGTCACCACCAAATAACTTGATGAAATTTACAAAGTAGCCGCCAACAGAAACTGAATCAAATATCATCATCAGAATCAGAGAAATTTTAGTTGGTTGACTGTAAAAATACACGGTCATGCAAAAAAAATTACCGAAGACGTGGAATATTCCATTCATTAGATCTAGACATCTAGTTCCAAAACCACAAGGAAGGATCCCTCATTATGAGAATAGTGCAATAATAAAAGAACATAAAAAAAATGATACAGAATCAGTCATAATATTTTCTTTTATCAAATTGTCACATTTTCCATATGCTACAAGTCACACACAAGCTACCCTTCCAAGAAAATCTCATGCTCAATAGCATACATGGGCTTACTTAAGCTCTTACTTTAGATAGGTAAGCAGAGAATGAGAGTTCAACTAGATTAATGATTAGCTTCAGAAGATTGTGGATTGGCATTGACACTATCAAATCCTCCACTTGTTGGGGTTGCAGGACCAGTCGCATATGGTGCAGGCACAGTCATGGAGGGTGCTCCGATAGAAGAGGGTGTCATTGCAGTTCCAGGATTTGTTGGTGGTGGAGCCAGTGTAGGAGGCCGTGGAAGGCCATTTACTTGACCAGGCAAAGGAGCACCAGGCGGTGCCAGCATTGGTGGCATGCCTGGAACAGGAACATAACCTGGTAATGTCACCAATGAAGGGGAAAAAATCAATTACATCCTATGCGTGCACTTAAGATCTAGAGTCAAACAGGCAATGGCTTGATTGAAAAGGATGGTACAAATCAAATAAGGTATATGCTATATAAAATTACAGCTTTATGGTAACAGAAAGAAGTATGCAAAAGAAAATTCACCGAGTTCACTATCACCACATAAATTCATGACTAAATTTACATTATTAATATTAACCAAACATCCAAAACCACCTCAAACTAGCAACAACAACAATAGTGATACAGATATGTGCTGAATCTTACCAGGAGCACCTGGAACTGGTCTTGGCAGAACAGGGGGCCTCATCCCTGGGATTGCATAACAGGTGTTGGAAGAATAGGAAGCCGGGGCCTCTGAGCCATTAGATGTTGATTAAAAGCAGCTCCAACCTGCTGGAAAGCTGCCGCTTGGCCAACATGTTCCTTGATCCTCTGGTCAATTAAGCTCTGAGTCTGTTGCTCCTCAAATTGCTGATAGTAAATTCTAACATTGGCCTAAAGTTACACAAAGAATGAGGAAAAAATTATAACTCAGAATCATAGAATAACTACATGAAATACAAAGAGAAAATTCTCTACAATTACCTTGTATTTGTAACCTGCATTATGTTGTTTTCTAACTGATGGCTGAAATTTAAACCCAAACAAAATTGTCAGCAATTGTTCTAACCAAACTAATAAACCGTAATTTAAGAATATTTTTAATTGTTTATCGGCTAAAATATGGAAGGATAACGTAAACACAAACATTTTTTTAAAAAGACAGAATAGAATCAGAGAACTCACAGAGTCGTGCGTCAAATAAGTGTCGCAATAATCACAATAGTAACTGCAAATTTAAATCCAAGTAAACGTATTAACAAACGTGAATGAAAAAAAAAAAACTCCGGATGATTTAAATTTCTTTTAGAATTGAATTAATTGGTAAAGATCCTTACCGAGGCATAACTGAGAAACTCAGAACCGAAGTGCATTGCAGATCGTGAAACCCTAGGGCGAGCGCGCAAGACCGCTGTGTAGAGCCAATAAAAAAACCCTAGCTCAAAGAAGAGGAAAAGGAGGGAAAAAGGAGTTTGGCCTGTTTTCTATAAAGTTGACAGGTGTCCGTAACCTATGAAAATTCAGTTTGGGAAAAACGAAAATGTTTTTAAAATAAAAAATAGTAGAATACTTTAAAAAGAATTTTGTAAATGATATATTAAAAAATATATATTTTGTAAATAATATCTATAATCTTTCTTTCTAGCTAATACAAGTGAGCAAAACTCGACTCGATTTGAAGAAAAAAAAATGCAACTCCACTTGAGGCAAAAAAAAAATCACTCGCTCTGACTCGACTCGAAATTATATAAGCTCGACTCTACTCGAAAAAAATTTAAATAAAATTTGAGTTGTAAAATTGAAATTCGAATGGCTCAAAATTTTTAGTTATTGATAGACTAATTTTTAAGTTAGAGTCAAGTTTCTCAATTTTTCTCACTATATATGTCACATATGAAAAAAATGATAAAATATACGTGCATATCTTATATGATTAGAGGAAAAACGTTTAAATTAGAATCAAAATGTATTATAACATGGTAAATAATTATAATTAAATTTGTATAAAAACTCAAAACTCGACTCGACTTGAATTTCATAAACTCGACTCAAATCGAAAAAAATTCAAATAAAATTTGAGTTGTAAAATATGACGCTTCAACTCGAATAACTTTAAATTTTTGACTCGACTCGATCAAACGCTCACACTTACATTTAAGCACCGGTGGGCATTTCTTCTCTAACCAGTTATTATACCAAAAATCAATTTTTAAACCATTACAAATATTTCAACTCATCCTCTGGCGAATATCTCCTCAATACACGTAAACCCTTCACAAGAGACACGTTAGTGCTCTTCCACCTTCGTAAAAAGGCTCTTACGCATTTCTAACCAAATAAAGACTCGTACTCGTTGTGGAACGTTCAAAGCCCAGATTCTTCACCAATCCGAGCCAATTAGGTTCTTTGATTGATCCTTTAATGCTTGGTAAGCGGATCGAGTGGAGAAAGAGCGAGAATGCTTCCACCTCCACCCTGGGGATGATCTCTCAACCATATAGTGGGGGTGAACGACTATAAATTTTTGCACAACCTCCTCTGACAACATGGGCGAAAAGATAGATAAATCTCACTATCGTGACGCCATGATCATGGATGCAACACTCGTTTGAAAAAGAATAGAGGGAGCACTGCATTTGAGCACCAATGGACATTTCTACTCTAACTAGTTATTATACCAAAAATCGGTTTTAGAACCATTACAAATATTCCAACTCACCCCTAGCGAATATCTCCTCAAATACGCGTAAGCCATTCCACAATCGAGACACGTTAGTGTTCTTCAAAGCGGAAGGAATCACCTCACGCCATTTGTATTTGGCTTTGACCACACAAATCCTCAATTTCTCGTCATTTATGATCAATTAAAAGCCAATTTTCATAAGAAAAGTCTTGTTTTGACGACATAAGTTCTTTAACCCCAACCTGCCATGATCAATGGGGCGTTGGATCGTATCCTATTTAACCAATGAAATACATGTGCCACCGTTACTAGAACTCCAAACAAATCTTCTTATCAGATTTTTCGTTTCCTCGCATACACCTTTGGGCAACCATGTTGACTGCATGGTATATACCGGAATAATCTGAAGGACAGCTTTTGCAAGGGTTTTACGACCTGCTAAGGAAAGAGAATGAACCACCCATCCAGAAAGACGTTGCATGTTATCCAACAAATACGCATATGTGGCCTTACTAACCTGAGAGTGAAGCAATGGAACACCAAAGTATTTTCCCAAGTCGGGCACTACTTCAAACCAATAATATCTATAATATATATAATATATATGATCACAAGCGAATTTTTTTTTGAAAATAAGAGAAACTTTGGATAAAAGAAAATAACTCTAAATTATTTAATAATATATATATAAATTTTATGTTATACTTTAATAATTAGATATGTGCATATCTACCAAAAATCGGTTGGTCTAGTAAGATAAGGCTCTTGATCCCTTAAGCAATATCAAGGGTTCAAATCTTAGCGTTGTGAATAGAACCCATTAGGCTAGGAGGGTCGCTCCCATAATGACTCTTAGCAATACTCTATGTGTACTTGTGAATAAAACTCTTATACCGCGTATATTAACCGAACTCTTCCAGCATACAATAATTCTTAATTTAAAAATATTATAATACAAGTAGATTCACATTAATAATAAATTATAGGGTAACTGCCTATTTAATATTTTACCTATGTTTATGTTTCTGTTTTGGTACTTAATTAATTTTTTGACAAAATGGTACATAATATTACGTTTTTGCTTTGTTTTGGTATTCCAATCATCTAAAGTTAACGGAGATGGTGATGTGGCTTGATAATCAGTATTCCAAAACACTTATATATTTTATCAATTTAATACAAAATCCATCAATTTAAACATCATCTTAATTTTAGGGGTTGTAGTTGGGTTTTTGGTTTACGGATTATAATTATCCTCCCTCGTTATAGCCCCATCAGCTAACCGTCGTAGCCCCATCGTCACTTAGAATCGCGGATATGCGATGCAAATGACACTGGTGCGATTTGCAAAATAAGGAGCAAATGCAGTCGGGGATTAGGAAGAGGAGAAGGTAGGCGACAAGGATGAAAATGAAGAGAGTTGTTGACAATAATGAAGTTCAAGCAACCATCGGTGATCGATGATGCGCTTTAGGGTCGACGAGAAAACGAGGGGTTGGAGTTTTCGGGGAAGAAAAAATGGGGAAATTTGTAGTTTACATCTAAATATTTTAGATGATGATTAAATTGATAGAGTTTGGAATAAATCTATAGGAATATACAAGTTTTTGGGACTAAATTTGATATTATACCAATTAAAAATGAGTCACGTCATTATATTCATTAAATTTTAACGGTCAGATATCAAAACTAAACAAAACCGTAACTTTAGGTGTCATTTTGCCGAAAAAAATTAGTAGGAGTATCAAAACAAAAACACGGGTATAGGTAAGGTACTAAGTAAGTAGTTAACCCTAAATTATAATTACTATCACTTAAAGTATATATACATGTATTATTTGTAACATCCCGATATTCGGTCTAGTCGGAATTGGTTCTGGTGATAGGAAACCCTACTTCAGAATTGTCCAAACACTGTGTTGACCTTGACTATAAGGTCAATTGCATCGATAATGGACTCCAATTGAGTCAAATTATTGTTTAAAGACCTTATTGAATGTATTGACAAACTATTTAGTGACTAAATTATAGAAATTAAAAGTTTGGGGGTACAAGTATGGGGAATTGGGAGTTGAAGGACTAACCTTGCGATTAGCCCCTCCTCAATTATAATCATCCATACGTGGGATGATCAGGTGCAATTCCTTCATATGAATGAAGACTATTCTATTAAACAAGAGAATAGCCAAAGTTGAGGCCTTACCCGATTGTAATGGAAAGCAAGCACCTCTCCTTCATCATCTTCCTCTAAGCAAGCACCTCTATTGTTGAGGTTAGAAAAGCTTAAGCTTTCTTCGATTTATCGATATCGAATCATTAATATCGGTCGGGTAAGCTATAATCCCCAAACGATCATTGAATCCATGGATAAATCAAGCTTAATCTTAAGCTAGGGTTTTGGTCATCCATGGAATTTGATAGCTAATAGCTATTTTAAGCTTCGATATTGATTTTGATATCGTTATATTGATTTTGATATCGTATTGGTAATTTTAACAATTTCCCTATTGTTCCCTAGCTCAAAAAGTGGAGAAAGATCATCCACTGTCACCAACAAAAGCTAGGAACAAGGGAATTGTTATCCGAGAGCCGTAGAAGCATCGAATTATTGAGGTGAGTGTAGTCGAAGTCTCAAGATTAGGCTAGGTGCCTTTCCCAATTTCATTATCATTGATTATAGCATGGCTAACATTATTGTCAAGGATTATTGCATTGAACCATTTGGTGGATTCAATTGGTAAGTTAAGGTAAGTTATTGCATTGAATATCGATCATTGATATTGCCATTGAAAAATGGAAGCATAGAACATTGGACATAGAGCATAGTTATTGCTATTGTCATCGTTATTGTCATTGTCATCTACTATTGTTATCGATTTCGCCATCGTTATTGCCATTGAAACATATGAGCATTGAACATTGATCATAGAACATTGTCATTGCTATTGCTATAACTATGTGATGACGTTTTTTTCAAAATTAATTTTGAAGTGTCCCATTTTTTGAAATAAAGATTGTTTAAAGGGGAATTTCTTTTGAAAACTTGTTTCCTTTTGAAAAATGATCGAAAATTTGGAGTCGCCACCGGCCACTTGGATAAGGTAGATTGGACACCACAAAGCCAGAGATTCGTTTTGAAAGGATTCGGAGTTGGTTATGTGTGGGGAAGGATTAGCACCCCCATCACGCCATGAAATCGATACCAAAATATTTGTTGTTTTTAATCGAAGGAAATTGTCGAAATTTGAAAGGAATTTAATTTGGCGACCTTAATTGAAAATTAACCTTAATTGAGAATTAACCTTAATTGAAAATTAACCTTAATTGAACGGGCTTTATCAAATTGGTGAGTTCATATAAATTGGACATTTAATTAATAAGGTTAACGATACATCAGACCATAGACTAAACAGACATCATATAAGCCTGATTGTCGTGTTAGTTTATGGTTCGAATCCTGCACGTCACCTTTATGCATGGTGCAAGCAGTTAAAGAATGATGTAATGACTTTGTCAAGTTTTAATTCTACCTTGAGTCGGTAAGGATTAATTCAAATATTTGGTCAACATCCTTTAAGCTCGGACTGTTGCGACACAAATATTGGAATTAATGAATATCTCCTTTTTTATGATTTAAATTAATTAACATGTAAACCAAATGGGCCAAATGATGACAAATAAAATGGATGGCAAGTAAAGGCTTAAAGATAAACACACAAAAGCCCACCCAAGGTCCTAACCTAAAAGGCCCAAATTATGAGAATTCAATTAATGTTCTAATTAATAACTAGGTGAATCTAATATTAACCCTAAATTAATTAATCCTAAAAAGGCTAGAGAACCCTAATAAATTATGAGTTATCTTGTGATATGATAATTAATTTGATTAATTTTAAATTAGTATTTCAATAAGCCAAGAATACTATTTTAAAATAAGCCAAATTAATTAATCATAGGTTTAAATTAAAATGTTAGTCTAATTTCTATGTCAATTTCATCTTAAAAGATAATTAAAAGGTGTTCAATCAATTTTAATGAATTTAACATTTACCCCAATAAGCCAAAGGCAAATTTAAATTCGCTAAACTGATTCGAACCTTAAGACTAACTACGGCTCTAAAACTAATCCTAAATTAATCTAAATTGATTTAAAATTGTGCCCCTAGTAGACTAGCACACGACTTAAATTAATTCCTAAACTAAACCAAAGGCCTTAACTAACACAAAACCCATCTAAACTAGGCTCGAGGCCGAAAAAACAAGATGCAAACTAAAACTAAGCCCAAAGATAAACCTAGGCCCAAATAAACCTATTCTATGCAAGCCCAAAGTCCAAGCACAAAAGGCCCAAACAAAACCAAATAGGCAAAGAAAACAAAAACATTTACTATGACCAATATTGCATATCATGAAATTATAAGCTTTATAAAAATTATGCTAAATACTTTAGAAAATATATTATAGACTATATGCATTAGAAAAAAACAAAAAAAAACACACATCACATAAAAAACATATCACATAGTAAAACTATATATTACATGAGAAACTATATATTATATTTTATAAAGATTATATGTTATAATCTTATAAAATCCATATTATACTAAAAACTATATTATATACTTTATAAAAACTATGTCATATATACCATATATCATATATGTTATGAAAAAACATATATTACATAAAAAAAACACATACCATATTACAAATATATTGCATACAACCATGTACTATATTAAAAACTATATGTTATGTTATGTAAAGACTAGATGTTATACAAACTATATATTATATTTTTATATAAAATCTATATACTATGTAATATATACAAGAAGCGTGTATTATACCATATTATATAAATAAACATCATATAAAAAGAAACTAGTTATGGATTATATTACGCAATACACATATTAATAACTAAATACTTCCCTAAAATTAAGTTTGGGTTAAAATAAAAAGGGTTGGAAGAGGGTACCCACAACCCACTAATTTGGGCTCACCAAAACAGATCTAGGTCGTTGGGGTGGATCGGTGCACGGGTCTAGATTCGGGTTTCCCCACCCGCGCAGATCTGATGATAATAGGGATTTTATCCCCTTTTTATCTCTTCTTCTTCTTAAGATGAGGAGCACCTCCTCCCATGGAAGCCATAGACGTCGTCATCTCTCTCGCTCGCCCCCACCGCTCTAATGTACTTCTCGGCGAAGCGAGGCTATCGGCAGAATCACCTCGCTCTCCCTTTCCCCGTTATCAGAATGGTTTCTCAAGAAAGCGAGCCGAGCTTTGCGAGAAAGGGGTTTGAACCTTTCGGCTTCTTCTCATCGGATCTACTCCGTTTGCCGTTGGATCGAGGCTATTCTAAGGTATGTGACACTCCTCATCGAGCAGAACGTCTTTACCGTCGGGATTCGCCGATTAATCCTCCTGCCGCCAGCAGATGCTGAAGACCGAAGGTAAAGCTTCCTTTCTTTTTTTTTCTTTTTGATTCGAACCAAAAAACAGAGAAACCAAAAAACCCAAAAGTATGTTCTTTGTATATTGATAAAAAAAACTCTCTTTTGCTTTGCTTTTCGATTCAAAGAAAGGAAAACTGGAGAAGAACTCTGAAATGCCTTTTTTATGTTTGATTTTTGAATACCGCCTGTCTACAATTGATTAGGGTTTGGTTTATATAGAACCGAATTACATTGATTAAGAAAAAATAAAAACTATCTAAAAAACCTATTGGTTACTGATTTCATTTTGTTTGTATTCATGCCTCTTTCTGACAGTATTGGTTTGTTTCCTCTTTCCCTTCGTTTGCATGTGTGACTTGGCCGGTGGAGAGGGGACCAAAATAGCATGGCATGTGTGGCTGAGGCTCAGTCCTGGGGTGCAACATGACTCGGGCCTTGTTGGTGAGGGAAAAGCCAACATGCCAAGGCTCTCTCGATCAGCTGTTGTGGTGCGCGGGGATAAGGAAGGGACGAGCGTAGCTGAGGGGCTTCCTCCGTTCGATCTGGACCGTCAAATCATTCCAGATCTAATGGTGGAAGGTGGCTGCGCAAAGAAATAAGAAGGGCGTTAGGGTGGTCATCATATTAAGGCTAGGGTTTTTTGATGTAGTTACGGGCCTATTGGGCTGTATATAACATTTTTTATGGGTCTTGAATGTAATGGACTTTAAACTTGGGCACTTTATTTAGTTGTTATATATATATATCGGGCTTTTGTACTTTTTTTATGTAAATGGACTGCTTATAAATAAACTTGGGCTTTTATTTAATGTCTTCTTTTTTCCATTTTAGTTTAACAATGATAATAATATAATGATAATAATAACAATAACAAAATATAAATATAATGATAATTAACATATAGTAACAACAATAAGATAACAAAGAAAGGAAAATAACATAATGAAAGTAACATAATATACTAGTAATATTTAGGGGTCTTTCAACATAATAATGATAACCAAACATGGCAATAGATATAAGACTATATATATCACTAATATGTACAAATAGTACTAATAACATTTTTGTTTGATTTAGTCTTAATCGTACTACATAATTAAAATAGATAAATAAAGCCCTTGATTGCATAGATTAACAAAAAGTAAAAAATGGGTTAATACCCTGGAAAAAATTAGTGATTACAAAGTATTTTCACCGAGTATTAATATCGATATAGTTATTGTTATCGAAATATTGTAAGTGAAACATTGATCATTGCTATTGTCACTGAAATCATTGGACATTGTCATTGCCATTGGTATTGCTATTGAATATTGATATTGACTTATTGCTTATTGATAAGAACATTGAATATTGCTATTGTTACTGAACACCGATCATTGATAGTCACTTGACCTTGGATTCGAAAGGACATTGGATACAATTGGCATGCCATAGAATTCATGAGCTCAGTGTACGGATGGACCATGGTTCTTGGGCTACGACCTTTATTGTGGCGAGGCAGAGGGATTTATGTGTTATTGGTCATATTGGCGAGGTGGAGGGACTAGACCATTCATTGATTTGGCAAGGCGTAGGAATTCGCGTATCCACTATCCTGAATCGATCCAAGGGTTAATATTGAAATATTGACTTATTGCTATTGAACATGATCATTGCATAGCTATTATTGATTCATTGCATTGTTATTGTCGAAATGTGATTTGGAATGCATTTCATTGATAAAGTGTTTACTTGTGACTACCTAACTAGGCAAAGTATGCCTAATGCATTGCATTCCATACATTTCAAGTTAAGAATTTTACCGTTGAAGATCGGAGAATCGACATTGTTGACAAGTCACTACAAGCCTCAAGTAATGTGTTTTGCCTTTATGAACTCCTAGGATGGTGGTAAAGTAGTTGAACTAGTCGTTTGTGACTCTTTTGATATGTGTGTATTATGCATGACTTGTAAAAGTGTCTAAGGTTTTAAATGTTTTTTAGTATAGCTTAAAAATGGCTAAATAGGTAAATTCGGCACTAAAAGGTGAAAACCTAGAAAATGGATTCAAATGGCCCTAAAATTTGATATGCTAGTAGATTATAGTGATTGAATATTGCTGGTAAAATTTCATTGCATTTGGACATCGTTCAACATGTTAAATTGGCTAAAAACTAGATAAAATTTGTCTTTCAGTGCAGGGTGTACTGATACAGGTTCACCTGTTTCGGTACGGCTATGCATATTTGGTCAGTCAAAGCTTAGGTCAACCTAAGCGTATCGAAACGGCCTAAAGGTGTTTCGGTACGAAAACTCACAGAAGCATTTAATATTTTAATCGTATTGATACGGCCCTAGAGGTGTATCGAAACAGGTCAATGAAGGTCAACGGGTATCGGTACATCTTGAGCTGTATCGATACGATTTCTTGAGTTGCTGGGAATTGGGTTATCACCCTTGCATGTCGTACCGAAACAGTCCTCGATCGTATCGAAACGAAGTTGGAAAGTTTCATTTTGGAGTCAAATCCATGTATACCCGTACCGATACGACCCCAAGGCGTTTCGGTATGGTGTCTGTTATATCAGTTCAGGGCTACTAAATACAGTTTTTCATTTTTTCCATATTGGTCACTAAATCTTGGTAAGTCTAATTGGATGGGTAAATGACATCAGATTAACATGCAAATTTGCAGACTTACTGTTTACTGATTGAATTACATAGTCGTGTAGTTAAGTTCAGATAAAGACCCATAATTCCTAGAATTTATAGTTTAGCCCTAAAAGTTGTAAAAGTTTAAAATTGTCCCTAATCTGATTATCGTAGTTCCGTATTGATCCGTTGCCTCAGTGTATCGATATCGTATTGCGTTGTTTTGTCTTCCATTGAATTCTTGTTGAAAGACATCGCACCGTCCACCGTACTATTCATCGTTAACGCTTTCCGTCCCGGTTCTCTACTAGACCGGGAAGGGGGTGTTACATTATTGTTTCTAGGTAAAATACACTAATGACCATTAACCTAAGATGAAATGATTTTTAGCCATTGACATTTTGAAAATTACAAAATGATCATAAAATTTTGGCTTAAGGGTACTAAAAGCCCTCAAACTTTTTTAAAAAAATTAATTAGACCCTTAAATTATTATTGCACTCAATTAAGCCCTTAAACTCTAAATTTGTATCAATGTAATCCTTTGACTAACGGAATCCGTTATTGACTGTTAGTCCCGTTAAAAGATGTTGACTTTTTCCACTAGAATGGCCATGTCATGCAATTAAACTGCTAAGTCACACTAACATGGCAATAAAATAATTTAATAAAAAAATGAATTAAAAAATGCCGTCTAAAATTGTTGAGATTTTGAAATTAAATTAACCACTAAGATTAACATTCTAAAATTCAAAAAACTCTAATCTAGTAATCCCAAAATTTGTAAATCATATTCGTCATTCAATTGCTCATATCATTTTCGTTGGTTCATTCATCGGCGTCGGTAAAGCCAACATTTCGTTCCTCTTTGAATTGATATCAAGTAAGTCTTCTTTGTTATAATCCTTCATTTCTAGTTGTGCTGCTCCTAATCGGATTTACTCTATGATTTATGAGATTTTCTTATCTTATTTTCATTGTTTATTTTTATTTTGGCAATATAAATTTACTTACTGTATAATCTTCAAAAAAAAATTACTCATTTTATCGATGATTGTTGTGAGGTTTTAACATTCAAAGTAAGTATTTTCAAATAAAATAGAAAATGCAGTGTTAATTATTCAAAAGAATACTCACTTTGTCAATTAGAATGCTACAAATCAAAAGAATGACAAATCAAGAAAATAATACAATTGAGTCAAATGCAACTAATTTCATTAATGCTTGATCCTCTAACAAAAGGAAGAGGCCGATTGGTATTGGATTGTATACTGACCTACAAACTAGTGAACAAGTAATGTATATAAGTCCCGAACATAATTTACAAATTTTACATTACATATAACATTCTTGTTGTTAACTTGTTTTTGAAGTTGTAAATAATACTTGGGTGTTAATTTTAACTTGATTTCTTGCAGCCTGGTGTGAGTAGTGAGAGGATTGTTATTGCCCAAAGAAAATTGGAGCTCAAACATGCAATTTCAACATAGATGGAAAGGTCTAGACAACTTCAACAAAAAAAATTCTAATGCATCTAGAAAGCAAAAGAGCGGATGGATCCAATGAAGCAATATATATATATATATATATATATATTTGAGTTATAATCTTCATTCTCACATACACAAAATAAGTTATTTGTGTTGCTATTTTGTGATTATTACTCTCATTTTCTTTGACTTTTTTTATTCTTTCTCCAAACAAAAATTTTCTATCAAATGTTGCTTCCTTGTGGTGTATTGCTAGTTATTGCATGGAAGTGCAACTGGTTCTCTTTACCTTTAGTTTTGAAGGTTTTTATTTGTTGATTTCAGCTTTCTTCTTGGTGGTTTATCTAAGTTTTGGTTCAATTTTTTTAAGTTGACTCTCATGTTGAATTGCATCAATGTTGCGCCTAAACAACTCTGCTACATCCTTGCGACTTTTGCAGCAAAGTTCTTATGACATCTGATCTCATATATCTATTCTTTTTTAAATGGAGTCAAAATTATTTTATGTATACTATTTTTGTTCTGCATGTATATGTAATGACACAAAATAAAGGAGTGAAAATGTGGCGTCTTGTTTGAGTTAGTTAGTTTTAATTAAATTTTCAGTTTATTTTAGTAGTTAATGTGAATGAAACAGTGGGTATTGGAGCATGTAAGAAGGCCAGGACGCTGCTGTTTTTATGTGCGAAGGATTTAAAGGCTGAAAGTTCAGCTGAGAAGGTATCGAACTGAATGAATTTGTCTTGTTTTCTTCCCCAAGTTCTTTGTTCTGCTTCTACCCTTGATTCTTCTATTTCTTTGCCACTTTAAAAATTCTTGTTCTTTGACTGGTATTGTTACAGTATGTATACATCATACAAAGAAAGAATTTCGTATCTTGAAATAAAGTTGGTATGATATGTTATTTTTGTAAATAAAAGAGTGAAAAATTCTCAATGCTTAAAGTGAAAAAACATATATTTTGTTGATAATTTGATGCATTAACCCAAAAATATACTAAGTCAAGTTAAGTCAATTATGAGTATTCAATGCATTAACCGATAAAAACACACTGCGAGAATTGCCATTAAATCAACTGGTAAATCTGCAAAGATGTTTTATTTATTTTCTTCAAAGTTAAAATTCTAACAATAAATTGAAAAGTAAAAATACATAGAAATGACAATAATAATGCAGAAACCAATCAATATAAAGGTACAACATGAGCAAATCTTCAAGGCATATCCTTAATATCCTTGGAGTGATAATCAATCTTACTCTGTGTAAATTTCAACCCATTAGTTGTACTCACCATTACTGTTCTATTAGGAGGACCAATAATCTATTTTTTTAATCTTTTCAATGGGGTCAATGCCACTCTTGTATGTGAACAAGTAAACATCTCGTCTTGGCATCTATCAACTCCTCCTGCAAAGCTTCCTCGACAATTCTATTTGAATTCTTCAAAGTATACACTGCTCTATCAATGAAACCTGGATCACCAATATGGATAGATAACGGAGGAAAATGTTATTTTCGCTTTCACCCGGACCAAAATCCTTCCAACCAAGAATAAGATACAATTTATTCTATCAAACCATACACCGCTCTTCGCAGCTCTTTCCTTTCTGTTACCAGATGAAACAATTTTAATGTTTTCATTGAAAAAGAAAAGTCAAATCTGGGTGGTTGGGTACTTACTTTCCTACACAAGATAAATGTTCGACTCTTCAAAGGTCATAAGAACAAAAAAAAATTATGCAGAAAAAAGTGAATAAATAAAAACAGTAGGATTAGTTTTCAGAGCAGAAAGAAGAGAAAGATCATATTGAATTTATTCCACACACTAATCTGCACCAATTGGAATACATAACAAGAACAATGTTAGGAATTAAAATCACTCAAGAATTATCAAGTTTAACAAATTAGAATAAATCATTGCTACTTTAAGCAAATAGTGGCTTGAAAACAAAGACATAACAATTGCATTGGTCTCTAAACCCCAATAATCCCAAAGAAATTATTGAAAACACCATTCACTTGTTGCTCAACCTCAAAGTGAAAATGACAAATTTATGTTGCCTGAACCAATCCTACATCCTCATTATCCTATAAGCAAATATAACCAAAATAAATTTTGAACTCAACTAAGCTGAACACCTACTAATTGACAAAGTGAGTATTCTTTGAATAATTGACACAGCACTTGCTATTTTATTTGAAAATATTTACTTTGAATATTAAAACCTCACAACAATCATCGACAAAGTGAGTTTTTTTGTTGTTGAAGATTTTGCAGTCAGTAAATTTATACTGTCAAATAAAAATAAACAATGAAAATAAGATAAGAAAATCTCAAAATCATAGAGTAAATCTGATTAGAAGCAACACAGTTAGAAATGAAGGATTATAACAAAGAAGGCTTACCCGATATCAATTCAAAGAAAAACGATATGCTGGTTTTACCGACGCCGATTAATGAACGAACAAAATGATATGAGCAATTGAAATGAATTTTGGAGTGTTAAACCTTAGTGGTTAATTTAAGTTTCAAAATATCAATAATTCTGGACGGAATTTTTTAATTAATTCATTTTATTAAATTATTTAATTGCCATGTCAGTGTGACTTGGCAGTGTAATGGCATGACGTGGCAATTCTAGTGAAACAAGTCAGCATCTTTTAACGAGACTAACGGTCAATAACGGATTCCGTTAGCCAAAGGGGTGCATTAATAAAAATTCAAAGTTTAAGGGCTTAATTGAGTGCAATATAATTTAAGGGTTTAATTAAATTTTTTTAAATGTTTGAGGGTTTTTAATACCCTTAAGCCTAAAAAATTTTAACTCTGTTACGAAATGGTAAGTAGTTGTTGTTAAAGGAATGAAGAAACAAAACTAATAGACCTCAACTTCTTCCACTACTTCCATTTTTTCTCTGTAATAGTTATCTTCTAAAAATCTTCTTGAGTTCTTCTTCTTCAAGTTTTTTCTGGTAACGACCTTTATGCCGTTGGCTATTTTTAGTGTTTACACTAGTTGTATATAAATAAGATTTTTCTCTTTTGATGAGGAATCATTTGTTTTTTACGTTTCATTTTTTTCTTTGTTTTACTTTGCCAGAAGTCATTTTACATTTATTTTTCTAGCTATTTTCTGTCTATTTGTATGACAGTTTGTTTGCCTGCTTTTTTGCAGGATTTGTCTGTTTTTGTGACAGTATTGTAGCGATGTCCCTCTCGCTAAAAAATGTGTGGTTTTATTTTGTTTTTTTACTTTATTTTGTCTTTCGCGTGGGATTTTATAAAAACCGTCTTTTATTTAAAAATGGAGTTGCCACCGGCCACTCAAGGTGGACCGAACACCATAAAAACTAGAGATTTTAAAATGTTGGGTTTGGGAGTCGGTTACGGATGGGGAAGGATTAGCACCCCAACGTCGCCCAAAATTAGTACTTTAATAATTACCGCTTTATTAATATTAAACTTTCCGGATTAAAGTGACGATTAAATTAAAATTTGGTTATAAGTGCGAGTAGATTTTAAAGATCCCGTTATTCGAGAGTAAACGTCCAACCACTATCACTACGCCTGATACTGGCCCCGTTTACGCTCAGATAAAAGAACACATCATTGACAATTATATATTTCCGAAATGCAATCTTATAACATAGCAAACATAAATAAATACAATGCGACAAAATATAAATAAATGCTAACATAATAAAATACTACTCTAACATAAATACATAAGTATTAATCTAACACATGAAAATATAATAATAATAATAATAATAATTATTATTATTATTATTATTATTATTATTATATGTAAGCATGATTCTAACTAAAACATATGAAACACTATGAAATTAAAGACTAAGGGCTAAAATGCATGAATATTGAATTACATGGCATATATGTTAACCTACACTGGACTAAAATGAAACAAAGGTAAAATATGAGAGAATAAACGTAAATAAACAGAAATAAGGTGCTGGAAGTTCAACAATAAGCTATAGTGACCAAATTAAAATAAAACAGAAATTAAAAGCTAAAAAACAACGCAAAAGGACGAAATTAAAGGCGCGTAAAAACCAGAAGGACCAAACACATGATTATCCCCACACAGAAGTGAAAACGGGAAAAGAAATGGATGACCTACATGGTAATTATCCCATTTTAAAAAGACGCGAATCC
The DNA here is from genome assembly GCA_019671005.1 of Hibiscus mutabilis. Taxonomy (NCBI): domain Eukaryota; kingdom Viridiplantae; phylum Streptophyta; class Magnoliopsida; order Malvales; family Malvaceae; genus Hibiscus; species Hibiscus mutabilis. Next base: position 63,756,252 of record CM033715.1, read on the forward strand.
TTCTCGGGTATTCGGGTCACACACGGGTCGGAGGTGCAAAACGACACTGTTTTTTGGCTAGCTTCAAAACAATATAAGGGTTATTTTTGGTTATTTTGATTCAAAACAAAAATAAAAAAACCTAAAACACCTCTTCGTCAACCCTCATTTTGTCTCAACCAACGGCGGCCGCTACCTCTCTCAAGCTCGCCGTTCATCGGCGAGAAGCCTCGCAGGGAAGATCCAAATGAAAACGATGGTAAACTTTCGGATTTTACCTCTTACTTTGTTTTTTTATATTTTGATTTAAAACGAAAAAAACTCGATTGTAGATTTTAAAAAAAGGCAAAGAACCAAGTTTTGATTTTTAACTATAAGATTCTTTTTTTTATTTTTGGTTCGAAATAAAAAGAACATGCAAGATGGGAAACCAAATTTTTTATGATTCTAAAAGCTTACAATTTTTTTGACTTCGAAACCTCTTCTTTTTCGAACTGAAAAAAACCTCCCCTAGATTTTCCTTTTGTTTGGTTTTATAACCAAATTTTTACAATAAAATACCTAGCCACCCTTCTATTTTTTAATCTGTAGATGGGATGGGGTATGGGCAAAATGAGGGATAGTGATGGGAGAGCCGAATTTAGGGCGGATTTATGGGAATGGGTATGGAAGAGGGTTCAGTTGGTGTAGAACAGGGGTATGGGTGGTAGATTTGGTTTTGATTTATTTAGGGTCTCTATTATTTTAGGGTTTGTGGGTTTGGTTTGGTTTAATTTAGGGGATGTAAAGGGCTCACTGAAGATGGACGGCGGCGGCGGTGTGACATATTATTATGGTTACGGTTATTAGTGTTTTTTTAGTTTTGGGACGGGTCAGGTTTGGTCATGGATCCAGGTCGGGTTAATGGGTTTTCGATTTGGTTTGGGTAATGGGTACTGGTTTGGTTAGTGGGTAAATGGTTTTGGGTGAAATAGGTTATTACAGATGCCCCTCTTTGCTCGTTGTGGTGTAACGGCAATGAAGCAAAGACTAAAAATGACCCATTTCATCCGGTCTGGTTGGTCATCCCCTCTTGATGTACGTCTTCGTTCTTCTGTAGATCTTCTCTTTTCTTCAACACATGTCTTCTTTCTTGACTTGATGGATCTACTTTGTCTCTCTTGGGAAGCAAAAATCTTCAGAATAGGGGGTTGTCTATTGGGGAAGCAAAATGAGTCCGACTTGCTACATTATTGATAATAAGCTAATAACTAAAGGAGATTTGACCCAGCTGCAACACCGACGAAGAGGCAGGGTCTACAAAATTTGATCCAGTTGCAACACTGACGAAGAGGCAGGATATGAGGATGAAAGTTCCCATGTCTGATCCAGCTACAACTCTGACAAAGAGGCAAGATCAGAAAACTAACAACTTTTTCCTCTTTTTCTGTTTCTTTTTTGTTTTTTTTTTCATATTTTTCTTTTCTTTCTTATTTTTCATCATGGTAATACGAGAGTAAAAATGACATGGCTACAACACCGACGAAGAGACCGGGTCGAAAGATAGATGTTGGGCCCCACTACTCCATCAACGGAAAAGTAAGATCGGAGAACGTTGGTGACATGGATTCAACCACCCCATCAGCGGAGGGACAGGATCGGATAATGGCGACCTGGAATCAGCTACACCATCAGCGGAGAGCAGGATCAGAGGACGACTGCAGATTGGACCTAGCAACTCCATCAGCGGAGAACTAGATCAGATAATGACGACCTGGAACCAGCTACACCATCAACGGAGAGCAGGATCAGAGGACGACGATAACTTGTACCTAGCCACTCCATCAGCGGAGAGACTAGATCGGGCAATAAAAGTTGATAAATTTTCTTTTGATTTTTTCATTTTTTTTTTTGACTTCTTCTGATTTTTCTTCTTTTTTCTTTGATTTTTTCTTCTTTTTTCATTTTTTCTTTGATTCGTTCTTCTTTTTTTTGATTTGTTTTTTAGCTACAAAATTAATAAAGAGAACTTGAAAATCAGTAAAGTTGGATCTAACCTCGCCATCAACGGAGAAGCAGAACATTAACTGGAACCCTACTACACCATCAACGGAGAAGTAGGATAGCAGCAACTGGGACCTAGCCACTCCATCAGCGGAGGGACTGGATCGGATAATGACGACCAGGAATTGGCTACACCATCAACAGAGAGCAAGATTAGAGGACGACAACAGCTTGGACCTAGTCACTCCATCAGCGGAGGACTAGATCGGATAATGACGACCTGGAACCGGCTACACTATCAGCAGAGAGTAGGATCTGAGGACGACGAGAGCTTGGACCTGGCCACTCCATCAGCAGAGGGACTGGATCAGATAATGACGACCTGGAATCGACTACACCATCAGCGGAGAGCAAGATCTAAGGACGACGGGAGCTTGGACCCGGTCACTCCATCAGCGGAAGACTGGATCGGGTAATGACGACCTGCTACACCATCAGCGGAAAGCAGGATCTAAGGACAATGATAGCTTGTACCTAGCCACTCCATCAACGGAGAGACTAGATCGGGTGATGAAAGTTGATAAATTTTCTTTTGATTTCATTTTTTCCTTCTTTTTTTCTTTGAATTCTTCTCATTTTTTCAAAAATTTTCAATTCTTTTTTTTGATGATTTTTTTTCTTTTTTCTTGAACTGTACAAAGAAGTAAAACTCGAGAGAAAAATTAGGTCTGGCTGCACCGTCAGCAGAGAAACAAGACCTGAATAGAAATCCGATCTGCTTGGGGAAAGGTTCGGATCTGTTGGATCATCAACGGAGAAACGAGATCTTCAGGATGTCTATATTGCTGCACCATCAGCGGTAAAGCAAAATCTAGAAATGTTGGCCTATCAACAATGACGAATGCAAGATCTGAAAAAGGCTACTTCTACTGCTCTACTGGCGGAGACGTATAACCTGAAAATGAAAAAAAAAACATTAATCAGTAAATGTTCACGAAATTTGTCATTGTTACCTTTTATTGATGTTTCAGCATCCTCTTTGTGTTTGGCCTCCTCTAAGACTAAAGTTGGCCATCGTGTTTTGCCCCAATGGCTGAGGCTCTTCGATCCCTTTCGTGGACCTGTTTGCACGCACAAATAAATGCACCATGAGTGCACCTAAATTTGTGCCTAATACATGTGTCTAGTATAAATGCATGACAACTTAAATGTATGTAAGATGTATGCATTTTATCCTACATGCAAAATGATTTGAACGTGTGAATACGATTTTTGGTCCTCAGAGAGATGCCCCTGACTTCTTCATTGGTCTTGTCGGATTTATGGTCTCTAACATGATGCCTCAACCGACTCCAGATATCCTCATTTATCTCGAATGGATGCCCCAAAAAGGTTTGCACATCAAACTTGATCCCTTAGAGTACATAGTGGCCTTTTCTTTTGTCCCTTTGTGGAAAATGTAATGCCCCCAAATTAGATCATAATACCATCCAAACATTTGTTGTTTTAACAATTTCTGATTTCCTTTATCCATAAGTGCGATCACAGCAGTCTTCAAATCAGAGTCAACATAGTTGAACAAAAAGGTTCATTTCATTGAAACTTGTAGTTTTTTGCCCTTACAAAAGATTTTCACTGTCCTCAAGCTTGAGACAGTGAAATTAATCCAAAAAGTGTTATCTTGAAAGAGAGAAAAACTACAAGCGGACCTACAAGGGTCGGTATAGCTTAATATCCAGCATTTCAAAATAAGATCCTTAATAACGGGGCATGCCCTAATACTGGGTTTCAAAAATTCTCAATTGGGGTCTTCATGCTGTGGTAAGGGATTCCCACTTGTGGCTGAACTTGCAAGGTTTTCAATACTTATAACACCGAGCTTGAGGTACCTTTCTATCAGCCTCTTGAAGCCCCAACAATTTTCAATCGTGTGGCCCACCTGTCCAGCGTGATATTCGTAACTCGCGTTAGGATCATACCACTTAGGGAATGGGGTTGCGTCAGAGCCTGGTAGAAAGGTACCACTATATGGGCTTTTAGCAGATCCTTGTACAGATCTCCATACGACATTGGTAGGAGAGTGAACTCTATCTTCTCAGTGTTCTTCCTCTGACCAGAACCTTGGCTTGAGGCAACGTGAGCACATGGCACGGCCTTAGGTTGCACAACTGTGATGGGCTTAGAATAATTGGCATTGTAAACTCTCGAAGAGTTCACTTCCTGGTCTTTCCTTCCATGGTAATGCTTCTTATGGGACGAACTACCCCCATCGTCAATTTTGCCAGTCTTGAAAGCATTCTCGATGAGCTCACCGAATAATAGGAGGTCGGCAAAATTGGTAGTCGCGTTGCCTATCAAGCGGCCCAAGTCCAAAGTTTGTACAAATGTGACCACCGTCTCCCTCTCACTGAATGGGGGTTGAACCTGAGCTGTTATATCCCTCCAGCGCTGAGCGTACTGCCTGAAGCTTTCATTATGCTTTTGTTTCATCTATTGCAACGTCCAACGGTCTGGCATCATATCATTGATGTGCCGGTACTGCTCCAGAAAAGCTTTGGCCAAGTCTCTCCAGGATTTGATATGATGTCGGCTCAATTGATTATACCATCGGGCGGCAGATCCTGATAGACTATCCTAAAAGCAGTGCATTAACAGCTTGTCATCTCGGCCGTATCCTATCATCCTCCGACAGAACATAGTAAGATGAGCACGGGGACAGCTTGTCCAGTCATACTTCTCGAACTCTGGGACCTTGAATTTAGGAGGTAAAACCAAATCTGGGACAAGACTGGGTTCACTGGCATCGAATCCACTGAAGGTATCCTCTACTCACATAGCCTCTAGCTTCTCTTCGAGTCTTTTACATCGATCTTCGATTTTCTTTGAAGCTTCTACCTTTGGCCTCTCAGTCTCAAACAGATGATCCATTTATGAGATAAAATTTTTAGCTTGATTGCCCACGGGCTTAACTTATGATGCAGATGGCTGATTTATAGGGATCGAACTATCGGCCTGATGTAGATGAGACTTTCCCCGAGAAATGATCACATGAGGTTGAGTTTCTGGTTGTATCCTGGTTTGAATAGGCGTGAACCCCGGAGGATACATAAGATCTTCGTCCTCAATAGTGGGTTTAGGATTTGCAGTGGGATTTACAACAGAGGCATCTCCAAGATCGAGAAGCTTTAATCCCATCATTTGTGCCATTTGGCCCAGCATGTCTTGTTGTGACTTTACAAGTTGTTCCCTCATATCCTGTTGGACTCTCGCCAATTGTTCCTCCACCTGCTTGGCTATGTTCGCTTGCAATTCTTTCTGATCTTGCTCAATTTTTTCAATCTTTCATTGTTCGCCATCTTTGTTTTGTACCGGGTTCCGTATGGATGTTGAGCTGACTGATCTTCTACTTTATCCATTATCACTGTTATAGGGCACCCCTAGAGTCAGTTTTCTTATTTTGAAAATGAATGTATATGCATGTAAAATGTGTCCTAAATTGATGTCATGTATGAATGCAATGTAAATTTAAGATTGTGATGAGGTTGTGTAATGATGCAGATGAAATCAATGCGATGAGAATAAAATGAAACGAGTTAGTACCAAATAAAATTATTAAATAAAACAAATGGTAAACAAAATAAAGCAATTAAAACTGTTCATGAACAAGAAATAAGGCACCAGAGCTTAAATAGGGTAACCACTAATCGAGCAGAGTTTCCCATGGCTCTAAAGGGTTGGCTCCTACGGCTCACTATATGCAGTTTTGGTGCTAAGTGGTACCCGAATTGTCCTTGTTGTCCTCTACTAATAGTAGAAAGGCCCCCGGTCATCACCCATTATAGGCTCCTTTCAACCGGGTTCAATTTAGGGGGACTCATTCGCTTATGCCTGCACGAAGGAAAGATATCCTTACGAAAGCATAAGGTACTCGAGCCCCGAAGGTACTTGCTAGGCCTACACGGAGGAACAATATCCTCACGAAAGCATTAGCGTTTTCCCCCCACTTAAAAAATACGGGTTTATATGCCAAATTTTAAATGCGTTAAAATAAACCTGCAATTATAACCGAATGTTACTTTAATAGTCACTTTAATCCAGAATTTCTGATATTAATAAAGTGATAATTATTTAAAAAGCTCGACTCTCTTATTTTTTTGAAAACCAAAAATGTCCCCAGCGGAGTTGCCATCTGTAGCGATGTCCCTCTCGCTAAAAAATGTGTTGTTTTATCTTTTTTTTTTTACTTTATTTTGTCTTCCATGTGGGATTTTATAAAAACCATATTTTATTTAAAAATGGAGTCTCCACTGGCCTCTTAAGGTGGACCTGACACCATAAAAATCAGAGATTTTAAAATGTTGGGTTCGAAAGTCGGTTATGGATGGAGAAGGATTAGAACCCTCACGCCGCCTAAAATTGGTACTTTAATAATTACCGCTTTATTAATATTAAACTTTCCGGATTAAAGTGACGATTAAATTAAAATTTGGTTATAAGTGCGAGTAGATTTTAAAGACCCCGTTATTCGAGAGTAAACGCCCAACCACTATCACTACGCCTGATACTGTCCCCGTTTACGCTCGGATAAAAGAACACCGCATTGACAATTATATATTTCCGAAATGCAATCTTAGAACATAGCAAACATAAATAAATACAATGCGACAAAATATAAATAAATGCTAACATAATAAAATACTACTCTAACATAAATACATAAGTATTAATCTAACATATGAAAATATAATAATGATAATAATAATAATGATATGTAAGCATGATTCTAACTAAAATATATGAAACACTATGAAATTAATGACTAAGGGCTTAAATGCATGAATATTGAATTACATGGCATATATGTTAACCTACACTGGACTAAAATGAAACAAAGGTAAAATATGAGAGAATAAACGTAAATAAACAGAAATAAGGTGCTGGAAGTTAAACAATAAGCTATAGTGACCAAATTAAAATAAAACAGAAATTAAAAGCTAAAAAACAACGCAAAAGGATGAAATTAAAGGTGCGTAAAAACTAGAAAGACCAAACACATGATTATCCCCGCACAGAAGTGAAAACGGGAAAAGAAATGGATGACCTACATGGTAATTATCCCATTTTAAAAAGACGCGGATCTTTCCCGGGTATCCGGGTCACACGCGGGTCGGAGGTGCAAAACGGCACCGTTTTTTTGCTGGCTTCAAAATAATATAGGGGGTTATTTTTGGTTATTTCGATTCAAAACATAAACAAAAAAAAAACCTAAAACACCTTTTCGTCAACCCTCATTTTGTCTCAACCAACGACGGCTGCTGCCTCCCTCAAGCTCGCCGTTCATCGGCGAGAAGCCTCGCGGTGAAGATCCAAATGAAAACGATGGTAAGCTTTCGGATTTTACCTCTTACTTTGTTTTCTATATTTCGATTTAAAACGAAAAAAACTCGATTGTAGATTTTAAAAAAATGCAAAGAACCAAGTTTTGATTTTTAACTATAAGATTCTTTTTTTTATTTTGATTCGAAATAAAAAGAACATTTAAGATGAAAAACCAAATTTTTTATGATTCTAAAAGCTTACAATTTTTTGACTCTGAAACCTCTTCTTTTTCGAACTGAAAAAAACTCCCCTATATTTTCCTTTTGTTTGGTTTTATAACCAAATTTTTACAATAAAATACCTAACCACCCTTCTATTTTTTAATCTGCAGATGGGATGGGGTATGGGCAAAATGAGTGATAGTGATTGGAGAGCCAGATTTAGGGCGGATTTTATGGGAATGGGTATGGCAGAGGGTTCGGTTGGTGTAGAATAGGGGTATGGGTGGTAGATTTGGTTTTGTTTTATTTAGGGTCTCTGTTGTTTTAGGGTTTGTGGGTTTGGTTTGGTTTAATTTAGGGGTTGTAAAGGGGTCACCGGAGATGGACGACGATGGCGGCGGCAGTGCGATAGATTATTAGGGTTAGGGTTATTAGGGTTTTTTAGTTTTTGGGTCAGGTCGGGTTTGGTCATGGATCCGGGTCGGGTTAATGGGTTTTCGATTTGGTTTGGGTAATGGGTACTGGTCTGGTTAGTGGGTAAATGGTTTTGGGTGAAATGGGTTATTACAAGTATTGCATGATATTATGGAAATTTAGAGTTCAGATAATAAGTATTATTGAGCGTTTCAAGTCACATGATAATCGGCGGTTTGTTATTTTTCGATTTTCCTCGTGGTAGTTTGCCGTTGTGCCAAAAACTCGCAGCGAAAAAAATGTTTGATACATAGAGCTTTCTGGGTAAAGTTTATCTTTGATGAAATTTCATTTAGAAGACGGAACAAATTTTCTTAAGAAGGATTGTGTTTAATTTTTTTCTTTCACGCTCTTTGATTTTCTGATGTTTTTATCTCCATGGATATTGAAGTGTGTTATACTTTGTAATTCTTCCTTTTGATTAAAGTTCTTCATTAAAAAAATGAATGAAGAAACACATTAACTTAATAGGTATTAATATTTCATTTGAATCTTCAATTGTAACTAAAATTTCATTTTGATTTTTTTTCTAATATTTTTAAAATTAATTCTGAAATTTAATAATATACAATATAATTTACCTTTTATTTTTTAGTATAGTTCATGTCTATTTTATGGTCCATATTCAGAATTCGTGTCTCTCTCTTAACAATGTCATATCTAACAACCAAAATTTACCCTTTATTTTGAATTCCCTGATTTTTATTTTCACAGTTTCTTCCCTAACTAACATATCCTTAACCCAGTCCAGAACCAACAAGTGTCTTTCTTGAAAAGTTTGATTTTTTTCCTCAAAGCTGCATATTCTCTTTTCCTCAAAGTTTTCATTAATTCATTCCATAGGATAAAGTTCAGTAGGATACTCAACATATATACTTTAGAGTGCTCATACGGAGCCTTTTACGGTAACGGAGTAAAGATTTTTATATAGTAAGGTTAAAGTAAAGTATGAGTTATGGAAATTTTTATACTACTCTAATACGTATTGTTGATCTCGTATTTCAACAAATTATGCGGGTCAATTTTAATATTTTTTTTGAAAAATATTGATACTATTCTAATATTTTCATATTGTAGACACTTTTAAGTGGGGTTAAATGCACCATAATCTTTTCATACAACTTCACCCATGCCCTTCTACGCATCGTTTCATTAAACATAAAAAACTGAAAGATTAAACATAAACAATAGCCTTCCCTTTTACTTTGATCCGTGACAATACTCTGCTTTGAAAATAATCTTTAACCTCAAGAATTAAGAAAATAAACATAATTTGATGCCTCAAAATTCTCTTTAAATGGTTTGACTCAAGCAACAACATATATGTATCCCAGAAAGCCATTACTTATTACGATACGAGGTCGTATGCCTGACTTTGAAAAGGGCCACAAAATTTTGTTTAAGTTCCTAAAACAAATCCACGGCGAAGAATTTATCGAAGATAAATTTTGAAGCAAGCGCTAAGAATCAGAGGGACCAGGTACTGCCGGACAGGGGCAGATGTTGGATCGATATAATTAAAATTTTTAAATTTCTAAAAGTCTAATCAAAATTTTCAAAAAATTCAAGGATTTAGTGAGAATTTTTTTTTTAAAAAAAATTGAGAGTACTTATTTTTTTTTAAAACAAATGAATGACTTAATGAGAATTTCTAACAAATTTGGTGGGCCTAATTAAAATTTGTAAAATATTGGGGGTATATTTTTAATTTCCCTAAACGGTGGGGGTGTCAAGGATCACCATAGAAACCTGTAATACGACATCTGCACTCCTTCTCAACTATAATGTCAATATATTGATTAGAAAAACTGAGCAATTCTTCCTAAGCTTTATCTTGTACCCACAACATTTATAGTAAAACACAAAGAAAAACCTAACTTTATTTTCAGCTGTTGAATTGAATCCCTAGCGTCCTGCGACTTAGTTTCGACTAAAAACGAAACAGAGAAACCATTTGATGGGTAAATTAGTTGGTTTAATTATAGGTTCGGTAATAGAAATCACTCTTTTAGAAGTTAAACATAAATCAATCGATTAAAATATTGTTACAAATATTTTACTACTCAATATTAGATGAGAATAATGGTGTGGTCCAGTATAATAATAGGATAACTATACCTTGTATTAGCGGTAGAAATTTTTTGTTTCCACAAGCGCCCTAATATTAGAGGTTAGAGATCTAATTTAGGGTTTATAGTTTAGGGGTCAATGTTTATGTGCTTATAATTTAGGGTTATGGATTGAATTTAAGTTTTAGGGTTATAATTTAGGGTTTATAGGCTAAAACTTAAATTCTGAACATATTATCCTAAAAGCTAAACCTAACCTCTAAACTCTAAATTCTAACCATAATCCCTAAATTCTAAACCCCTAACCTCTAAACTAAAATTTAAACCCTACAATTAGGGCACTTGTGGAAACAAAATGTTTCCACCGTAGTGCATGCGATATTTTCCCATAATAATAATTTTATGAGTTAATTGAACCATACGTCCTCAAACTATTATCCTCATTCTAAATTGATCCCTAAACTTTTAAATGATTCAATTTCATCCCCAAACTAATAATCTCATTTTAAACTGGTCCCCAATTTTTTAAATGTTCCATTTTCATCCCCAAACTACGACCCTCGTTCTAAATTGATCTCCCAAACTTTTTGATTGTTTCAATTTCATTCTCAAAGTATCGTTTCTATCACATCATATTATTATATACTATACATAGTGTTTCATGACAATTAACAATTTTTATAATGATTTTATTAAGATAAGATATTATTAGCATATCTAATAATTTGAGGATGACATTAGAACGTTCAAAAAGTTTAAGAACTAATTTAGAATGACAATTGTAGTTTGAGGATAAAACTGGAATGCTCAAAAGTTTGGGGACCAATTTAGAATGATGACCATAGTTTGAGGGCGTGTGGTGAAATTAATTCTGATTTTATCCTTAAAACTTTTGCATTCTATTAATTTGGTTTTAATTATAAACAATCTTTAAAAATTAATCCTTCATATTTAAAATTTTCATCATTTTAATCTATATTCTTCTCTTTAATTTCTTGTTTTTCCCTCATAAATGTTATATTAGTTTCTTAGTATAATAATAGTTTAACTGTAACTTATTATTTTATGACAAAATGCATTTATCCAGTTATTGCTTTGATCCGATGAACTCGATTGCTTTGATAGTATTATAAAAAAGACTAAGTTGATGAAATTTTAAAATATGAAGGGTTAAATTTATTAAATTATTATAAATTAAGATAAAATTACAAGAATATATAAATTTTGAGGACTAAAAATATTATTTATATCCGATCACACGAGGCGTTGGTTTTAGTTTTAATGATAGAGTGATTTGTTTGAATAATTTGTTCCGAATGAAAAAGAATGATTTATTTATTATTAAATCCATACGAGCGGGTTCAGTTTGAAAACCAGAATAGACGAAAAATTGGAACCCAAATTCGCATTCTCAAGCCCACTTTTGTTTGCTACCGAAAGCCCGCCTGACAAAAAAAAAACAGTAGCATTAAAACCCGATCCCACTGTTTTAGGAACTATAGGGCCCACCGAATCTCCACAAAGAACCTTCAGAAACTGGGAACTAATTTTAGAAATATAAAAAAACGGCTCCTGAAAATCAGCAGAAACAAACAACTACCAATTGCTTCCTAGAATCTCGAGCTAGATTAGAGTCCGCTTTGGACACGTCACACAACAACATCAAACGGCTTCTCAACCGGAGCCGACAAAGTCAACGACGAAGACTCGGACCTCCTAACCCATCACATCTTGTCTCGTCAAACTAATTAGGGAATTGTTGTAAATAAAGTAAAGAGCAAGAACAAAATAGATAAACAAGAATAATAACATGATGAGAGACAAAGAGAGATACTTGTATTATATTCTCAAAGTAGAGTTGTGTACAATGTTATTTTCAAACTCTATATTTATAGGCATAAGATAGAAACCCTAATTCCAATAGGTATTAAACCCTAATAATAAAGTACAATTAAAGTCTCATTTAATATATAGATATCCACCATAAATAAAGATATTCACAACACTCTCCCTTAAATATACATGAAGATAATGTGCCTCATTAAAACCTTACTAAGATAAAAACCTTATGGAAAAAAATTTAGTGAAGGAAAAATATTACACACATTTTTTATACGCATAACATGTTGCCTCATTAAAAAACCTTACCAGGAAAACCTATTGTGACAAAATCTCGGTTAAGGGAAAAAGAGTGCAATGCGTAATTACTCCCCTTCATGAAAACATCACATAAGATCTTTGAATCTTCGTGATTCAATCTTGAATATAATCTTCAAATGTTAAAGAAGATTATGCACTGGTGAATAGATCTTTCAAATTACTGCTTGAAAGGATTCATTGAATACTATTCTTCTGAAGATTACGGGAGACGAAACTTTGAAGAGATATATTTCATTTTGTCACATCTGATGTATCCACCTTGAGATATAAATTTTGCATTATCTCTACACAAGATAGCTTGCATTATCTTGTGAAAGAAACTCACATATCTTCTGGATATGTTAGCCAAACACATATTTCGGCTTTGTCTCGTGCATAGCAGTTATTTGCATGATTTGGAGAGGCATCGAGTTTTGAAAGATCAAAAGGTAATGATCTCGTAGCAATTATTTTTTGGCTTTGCCTTGTGCTCAACGGATGTACGTTATGCATGTAAAGTCTCTTTAAACACTTTTATATGTATGTCGATTGATGCACAAGAATTTTATTGTCATGGAGATCTCTTCATGAGTCCCAATGATATTCAAATCATCAACATACACAATAATAACAAATCTGGAGCTAAAACTCTCAATAAAAATACTCGGGGAAATTGAATCATTCTTATAGCCTTTCGCTAATAAGTATTCACTGAGGCGATTATACAACATGCACCCAAATTGTTTAGTCTAGAAATAGATATGTTCAATTTGATTGAATAATGTTCTCGAGAATTTGAGTTAACTGCTTCTGGCAGTCTAAATTCTTCTAGAAGTTTCATGTAAATGTTATTATCAAGAGGCTTATACAGATAGGATGTAACAACATCCATTAGGCGGAAACTAAGTCATTTCATTTATTGCTAGACTAATCAAAATCTAAAAGTAGTTGCATCCACCACCGATGAATATGTTTCCTCATAATTGATTTCATGTTTTTGTGAGAATCCTTCTGCAACCAAACAAGCTTATATCTCATGATTTCCCCTTTTTGATTTATCTTTCTAAAAAAAACTCATTTATAACTTAGAAATACTTCTATCTTGAAAGAGATTTTTGTTTTGCCTAAATTGCCTCTTTCTATTTTGGCCAATCATTTCTTTGTTTACATTGTCAAATTGAAAATGGTTCATGATCCACATCAAAATCTCTAGTGCTATATTGCATGCAAATGTATTATCGACGTCAATTTGATTTCAATTTCACTTATTACCAAACATTACATAATCTATTGAAATCTCTTTATTATTAGGTACCTGAGTCATATTAATGTCTTTGTTGAAGACCTTTTAATCTCTTCTAGATATTTTTATAATGTGTTGATTCCTCGACCAGACTATCATAAATATAGCTCCTTTTCTTTTTGAGGATTTTTATCTTTGGAACCTACTTCTCTACCATGCTACAGGCGTAAGTTAGATTCATTAGCAACTAGAGTTTGTCCTTCTGTGACGTCAAATTTAATCAGAGCATTCATAGCTGGTATATTTGACTTAGTCAATCTTTTAGGGTCAACAAAATCATCTGGCAATTGATTTGCTAAGTTTTGTACATGAATTAACCTTTGAACTTCTAGTTCACATTGACATTATTGAGTACGTGTATCAAAATAAGATAATGATAATTCATTCCAACTTATTTCTTTTCCCAGCTATGTATTTTCTCCCCCTAATGTTGGGAAAACTAACTCATTAAAATGACTATTAGTAAATTGAGTTATAAATAAATTCCCCATATGAAACTCGAGATATTTAATTATCAAGGGGGATTCAAATTTGAAATATTCTCAACCTTCTTTGAGGACCAATCTTTGTGCATTGTGGTGGAGTAATTAGAATATATAACGCACACCAAAAAATTCTAAGATGAGAAATATTTGGTTCCTAACCAAAAACCATTTGTAATAGGGAGAACTTATGATAATTTATTGGCTTGATGCAAATTAGTGATGTTGCATGTAAAATGACATTCCACTAGCATTGTCAAGAGTGATTGTCTTTATAGGGTAATCTGGAAAATGTGCTTGTAATTTTATCAACTAAGTAAATAATCTCGCAAACATCAAGTTGCGGTTTGATAACAAGGATACATACGATCATCTAGTCGATGCATCGATTAAAACCGTAAAATATCTAGATGGTTTATAAGAAGGGTGTATGGGCTCACATATATCACTCTGTATCCGTTCCAGAAATTAATAGATTCATAATCTATCTTAGCTGGTGATGGTCGAATAATTAGTTTGCCTTGAGAGTAAGTATCACATAAAAATATTACTTTGAAGAATCTATCAGTTCTTCAATGAATAACCACATTAAGTGTTAATAACCTTTCACATCATAATTGAATCGGAATGGCCTAACCGATCATGACAAATAATAAAATTATCAATAAACTTCTGGTTAACAATAGCATGAGTTTCAATTTGTTCTAATTCTTGTATAATACAATCTGGATGACAGTGCATGCAATTTTTCCAGGATTTTCTCATTCCCTATAGTTATACTCATAATTTGGAGATATTCAGAATCCCCTTCACTAATAGTCCCAATATGATATCCATTTTTGTGAATATCTTTAAAATTCGATAAGCCTATTTGCAACTTTGGCGAGTATAACACATTGTGAATATGGAATTGAGTTCCATTTGGCAATAACATATTTGCTCTTTCTAAGCCTTCTATGATATTAGTACTTCCGATTATAGTACTCGCATTATTCCCTTGCATTGTTAACTGGGAAAATATGCATTAATTATGCACATTTCAATATGTGCTTTGTTCCATTCACTTTGGGGAATGAAAAATATGTGCTTTGTACCATTCACTTTAGGGAATGAAAAATATTAAATATAACGCATATCAAATCAATTATCTATCAAAGATAGTGTCACAAGAACTTATTACTAAGAACTTATTACTATTCTGAAGCATTGATATTTTAAAACTTTGAGATATAGTACTCAAAATTTTCCCCTTGCATTTAAATGGGAAAAATATTTCTTATGCTTAAATATAGTATGAGTACTTACACTATATGCTAAGCATAAATCGTCACAATTTATTACATATTTTATTCCGGAAGTAAACATAGTCTTCAAAGGATAATAAATGAAAGTTTTAACATATTTAAATATATAATATAAAAACATAAATAAATAACAAATTAACATAAAGCAAAATAAATTAAAAGATCAATTATTCCTTTTAGAGATTATAAGGAAATAAAATAAATGATGAATTATTCCCTTCAAGGATTATGAGGAAATCAACAATATCCAATTGAGTTGGACCAACAACGCCATAATTATTTTCGTCATTTTCGTAAACAAAATTTGTTTTATTCTCTATCATTCATGATAGTGATAAAAGGTCCATAATGCTTCGACGTATGACAAGTACGATGTCAATAGTTTGTACCATTGCATAAAAATTTCACTTTCTTAATATATTCTTATCATCTTTATAAACTCACTACTAGTGGTTATAAGAATTCTTAAAATAGTTATCTTGTCCGTGTCTATATTCATGGCCTCAATTGCGACCACAATTGCTAATGTGGCATTTATTCTTTTCGCTATAAAATGTCACATTCACTTTAGGGAATGGAGCAGAGCCAATAGGTCTTTAAAAACTTTTTTCACGATATTGTGTTTACGGGACAACATTAATTGCATGAAAAGTGGTGAATGTTTTCTAACATATCATCATCAGTGATACTCTAACCACAAAATTTTAATTAAATTTGAATCATTCACATAATTTAGTTCTATTCACTATCCATATAGTGAATTATCATGTTTGCATTCACTTTAGGGATTGAAACAAATCTAATAATCGCATAAAATAAACATCATGCTTGCATTCACTTCAGGGAATGCCTCCCATAAAAATATCTGGATCAAGACGAATTTTCGTAACTTGAACTTGGGAGAAGTCTATAGTCGAGTTTTTCGACACAGGAAAATTATTGTTTTTGAGAAAATATAGACTTTGTAACAATCTTCTTGTGGATTCAAAATCACCATGATTTATCGCACTTTAAAATCGTAATTTAAAGAATAAAAAATAAAAGTAGAATTTATCGATATTAATTTTCCTCTTGAGAACAACGAAGACATAGCAAATGACCAAAACAACTTTCTTATATTCTCCTTATGTCATGTCTCTTTCCAAGCCATTTAAGCATATTATGTAAAACTCGAAACATGATTAAAAATACCAACTCTCGTCAATAAAATAATATGAATAAATATTAATATTTAGTTATAGTATGATGTAAATATAACAATGAATGACCATATAAAAAAATTGATTGGTTTCAAAAATATTAGAACATCGCGTGCTTAATATAACAATGAGGTATAAATTATATCTTTGTTGCACAAAGGGATAAATTTTCAAGGATTCTAACAATCTCCAATTATGTGTGGCAATATATAGCCTTTTCGTGGATTTTGCATGGGCGAGAGGGAGAAAAACTATTACATTTGTACCTGAAAATTATCGATCTAATTTTTTATGTGTGGAGAGAATAATTTTGTATGTATTCTTACCATATGATAATAGTAATAAGTGATATTTCAAGAAGCATACCACAATATTAATTAAATGCAAACTAAACATGGCCGGATCATCTTTATCAAATCGTATTTTGATTTGTGAAAAGTCACAAATTCATCTTTGCCCAATGCTCAAAAGTCAAATACAATCAAACATGTTTTCATGCATTTCAAAAGTTAAAAACCAAGTTAAAATATAAAGAGAAAAAGAATCAGTAACTAAAAAAATGAGAGGAAAAAAACTTATCTTTGGTTCATCCTATAATCGAATTCTTTTCAGTAACTTCTTTTGGATTCGAACGATGAAGACCTAAGTTGATTAGAGTCTCGTGCTGATAACGTGTTGTGAATAAAGTAAAGAGCAAGAACAAAATAGATGAACAAGATGAAAGACAAAGAGAGAGAATTGTATTATATTCTCAAAGTAGAGTTGTGTACAATGCTTTCTCCAAACTTTATATTTATAGGTATAAGATGAAAACCCTAATTTCAAAGGGTATTAAACCCTAATAATACAATACAATTAAAGTCTCATTTAATATATGGATATCCACCATAAATAAAGATATTCATAACATGAGTAGACTTTTATATCTATATAAATTTAGTGCGTCAATATTTTATCATTAAATTCATGTAATTAAATGACATATAATATACACGGGCGGAATTAGGATGAAATTATGAGAGGGGCCGAAACAAGAATGAAGTTATGAGAGGGGTCAAGTTACTTATCCTTAAAATTAACAATCCCTAAAAATAACCTTAAAATAGAGGGTTGAGATTAATCTCACTAATTTTAAATTGGCATATCTTAAAAAATAGTTAAACCAGAAAATTTGACAAAATTTAATTTCATTAGCTTCAAAACTCATAGGGTCTTTAAAAATTAAACCAGAAAAAGTTTAAGAAGACCAAGATTTAATTTTATAGTTTCAAAACTTGCAGGGGTTAAAAATACAATTAACCCATAAAAATTTGGAGTGGGCAGTCTTTTAGGTCCGCCCGATATTCGCCCATAATAATATAGTCGAATTAATTGATAATTTTTAATTTATTTTTTAAAAAAGCATGATACCTCATAATTCTGAATTTGCCAGTCCACGTTTCCAATCCTTGATGTGAAGCATTCCAACAGTTGATTAATTTGCACCAAAAATTCCATGCCAAACTCGGACTATTCAGCTCTTTATTACTATTATTTTTTATTTATTTTCCACAATACTTTATGATTCAATGAAACTTACAAGACTCGTTTATTTAATACCACTACTTTACAATCCTCAAGTCAAGTATAAATATTGAATTAATTATTTGTTCTTTAATGTCAAACCAAACACACCATACATTTGGTTGTGTACTTCCACCACATCATATGAATCTATGATTTTTTTTCAAACCTTGGCATGTATAGAGAAAGAATGTGTTTTAATTATTGTCTTGAAAAATTAAAAGAGAGTTTAATTTATTGTTATGAGTGGTGGGATGGCGATAAATCCGTCGGTATTTTTTTTTATTTTTCAATGCGACTTATCAAGGTAGACGTAGCTCACAAGTTTTAAAGTTGTTACATGTTGACAACGAGTATTAAATTTTCGGCCACTTGTTAAGATAGAAAAAACTCTTACTGAACAAGTACATTTGGCCGGTTGGCCAAACTGTTCATATTTGTTACATCACATTTTCTTAGGCCATGAGTTTTAGACCTACTAAAAGCATCCATTCTTTTCACTAGAGTCTCCCATCCCCTTTAGGTATGATTAAAATTAAAATTTATCAAAAATAAAAAAGAGAAAAAAAACTTTTACCACCTCACATAAACTCGTGGTTATAAAATAATCAATATTAATCGTCCATACAATTACAATGCATATACAATACGTATAGCCTTAAAATATGTTTAACAAGTTGTAAGTTGGTGTGAGACTTCTTCATTTATTAACCAATGTAATATGTTTGCTTAAGCTGCTTGATTTTGAAGCACCATTTATCATTTTGTTCCCCCACCCCTTTTGAACTACTATTGTCTTCGTACATAATTAAATAGAGGCCAGAGGGGGAAAACACAAGGAAGGAGAGTAGAGACAAAGCGAGAAAACACACCAGAAATTCAAATTAAAATGATAATAACTTTTATTTAGGTTAATCTTTGCTTAAAATTAAGTTATTTATTTTAGAAAATATTAATAGAAGTACAATATATATTTTATTTATAATATATACATATATAATTTATTCTATTATAACTAAAGTGAATTATTTATATAAAGGTATATTTGGGTAATATATATTATAAATAAATATAAATATTTATTTTAATTATAATATATATATATATTTTGGAACAAATTATAATATATAATTAAGTTTATATAAGTATATTTTATTTAATATATTTATATAAATATATATTATAATTAATATTTTTCTAAAATAAATAAAATTAATTTTAAGCAAAGATTATCGTAAATACAAGTTTTGTCAATATATTTACAAGTCATCTTCTAAGTTTGATGACTATGCATTATATCTTTTAAGGTTAAGATTCAGGTTCAAATCCCTCTAAAGACCGTCGGTCTTTAATTTCCCTCTAGCTATAGTTTAACTTAAATAAATTTTGTCAAGAAATTTACATCTAATGTGCTTGGCATGGATGGAGCTAATATATAAAATAGAGTGCAATTGATTTCACTTGATTTGTTGAGTATGAGATTTTGAAGAAGTTAATATAATTTTTTTATAAAAAATATTAAATTTGACTATACTTAAGTTGTTAGGTTATGAGGTCAACAATACTTATTATAGTAACGTAGAAATTCTCTATAAATCATACTCTACTGTAACCTTATTATATAAAAATTCTGACTTTGTCTCTGTGCTTGAATTGGTTGCTAAGCACCATACCTTGCGAGCATAAAGTCTGGGTCTAAATTCAGTGTAAAAGTTTTCTTCGATTTTCTTTCGATAAAAGATGATTTTCTTCAATTTTATGAAATTCCACTAGTAAAAAAAATCATTTTACATAGTTTAATAACTAGTTTACCCTAAATAATATTCAACCAATTGTAGTCACTTTTGTTGATTCGGTTACAAATTACAATGATGATTCAAAGTAGTTGTTTTTCTTTTTCTTCTTTGGCCGGTGCAGACCTTTTATATTCCGAAAGGTGGAAAATTCTACTTCCTTACCTTAATCTGCGGCCAAAGAATTGGAAAGGGATAGAAAGTTAAAAGTTCTGAAGAGGTCAAATTTTGGTTTGGTCCCTTTACCATTTATAAACTTCAGATTTAGTCCTATACTATTTTACCGTACAAATCTGGGGATGTGATGGAAAACTCAACACAGCATAGGACTCGAACCCTAGTGTATGATATCAACAAACAACAAATTTATCAAATTATATCAAATTAAAATGTAAAAACTAAAAGGCCCTGCATAGTATTGTCTTTGGAAAAAGATTTTGAACCATAAATAATGCTAAACATATTTTTTTAAAATATGTGTTTGAAAAACATTTTTCAATCCAAATAAAAAAGTTAAAAAAATCAATTTGTGTTTGAAAAGTACTGTCGTAGTCAAAAAGTACAATTCTAACGTTCATTTGTCATCGTATAGTGTGCTTGTTTTATAATTTATAAACTCATAATTTTTATAAAGATATTAATATATGATTAATAAATTGTTGGTGGATTTAACACTTTATAGTTCACAATACACTTTTTCATAAACATGTATAATAAATATAAATTTATTTTTTCATAAAAAATATTTTATATATTTTATTACAATTTAAATTGATATATTATATATATTATAATATTAAAGAATTATAATATCATTTAAATATATATTTTTAGACTTATAAGTTTAGGTCTAAACTAATCTTTTTAACTTTTCACAAAAATATTCACAATAATAATTTAAATTTTTAATTTTTAAATAAAAAATTTTAAAAATGTTTTTCTACGCACTCTTTAAAAGTAATATTAAATTAACATTATATAATTTTTTTGTATAACCACAAATATTTAACATCAACGACTTATAAATAGAGGAGGCTATTTAAAAATATTTAAACTTATAAAAACCAACAATAAATTAAATATTTTTTAAAAATTAAATAAAAATTTTATTATTATATCAATTTATAATATTTTAATTTTTATATTTTTGGGGTTGTGGATACTGTACCTTCTATCTTTCACCCTTGTATAATTTATTGACTGACTATACCAAATCAAATACTACAAAGACTCAATATAAAAAATAATGTTATAAATTTTATTTGCTTTATTCACAATAAAAATTCAACTCTAAATATCAAATTAGATAATTGAACAAAAATAGAATAGTGAGGATCGTGGGCGTCAACAGTTGCTTCTAGAAGATTTGACATGTTGTCTTCTAGAAGGGGTGTGCCGTGGGCCTGGTCTGAACTGTGATCTATCAATATCAATCCCATTCCGTTTGCACATTTGCTTCTAGAAACAAAAGACAGATGTCATTTCTATTATTATTTTAATATAAATTCTATTTTATATTTTTTTCTCCATTCCAAATAAAATACGAAGGCGTCAAACACGCCAGCAGCAGCAGCCCATTTCTTTCTCTTTCTCTTTTTCTTTTTGATATTTTAATTCTAGAATTATTGCTTATGGAAGTATTCGGATGTATATAGCAAAGGCATAAGACAGAGTCAGTAGTCATAAATCTTCCTTTATTTCCTCTTTTGGAATTGTTGTTTGATTAAAGATATGGGTATTAGGAGAAGTACACCTGTTAATGCGTCTTCTTTCTTGCTCTTCGAGGCCACCGGCGATTCAGAATCCGGTTGTAATTTCGATCCCGCCGTCGCTGATATCAACGCTGAAGTTGACGATGATGCAGAGTCGTGTAGCTGTGATACTGTTCTTCCTTTTGTTAGAGAGATTGATAGCTTAAAAAACAAATTTTCTATTGTTGGCGGTGATGTCGATGTTGATGATGACGGCGGCGACGACGACGACGATGGAGTGGTGGAGCAAAGGGAGGTTCAATTGTATAAGAAATGTTGCAGGGATGAGCAACGTGTTAATGGGGGTTTTGTGGCGAAGGACAAGAAACCATCGTCGGCTGTTTCCGTCGAGAACTCGAACGAAACCATGAATGAGATGGAAAAGAACAGGCTGTTTTGGGAAGCTTGTTTGGCCTCTTAGAAAATCTGGGTTTTGTTTCTTTCCGTTTTCCTGCTAGCCAAACAGCTTTCACCACTCTCCTTATTCGTTCTTCTCCATCCATGTTCTCTGTATTTTTTACTTCTTTTGTTTGAAATGGGTGCCTAATTGTATATAGATAAACACGATTGTCTAAGAAGAAAGCAAAGAAATGAATCGATGGATCTTTGTTTCCATAATTTCTCTTTGCAGTTAATAATATCCGGGGTTTCCCTTTCTCCCGGAAGTATTAGATTATAGATTTGATTTAGGGGTTTAGAATTTTCATACAACTAACCCGCACAGGACACAGCAAGTTAAATAGAAATCCAATGTCCCGACCTTAAAAACTGAGTTTATAGATTAGGATTAAGGTTGTGTTTTTAGGCAAAAGGTTTAAGGCGTAGAATTTAATTTTTAGGGTTTTGTATTTAAGATTAAACTATAAGATTAAGTATTTTTAGTGTTGGGGCTAGGACTGTAAACGAACTGAACATTCAATGAATTGTTCGACGAGAAATTCGTTTCTTTATTAAACGAACGAATATGAACAATATATATTGTCCGTTTAATTAAATGAATGAATGAGAACAAAGGGCTTGTTCATTCATTTATGTTCATGAACGTTCGGCATAAGGACACAAATAGAATTTTTAGATCCTATTTTAACCAAAGCAGGATCCAGAATCCTAAATTACCCGAATTAGCACTCTTATAATGAACTCGCCGCACCACTACGACGAGTTCCATAATTATATTATTTTTTATTCAAACTTGCTTGACACTTATGGCGAGTTTCAGTTTTTCTATATCCGATTTAAACATTAATCACGAGATTTACCTAATCTTAAACTGAACTATCCGTATGGACACAGCGAGTTATCTCCGACTTAACGGCGTTTTGGGGCTAAGCATAACATTGTTTTTAAATGATTGAACTCGCCATGTATACACGGTGCAACATTCAAAAATTGCTCTGAAACACGCGCTGAAAACCGCTCCGAAACATGTGTTTATCTATATGACTACTCTTCCGTCGTTCGGTCCAACATTCAAAAATTGTTCCGAAACATGCGTTGGAAACCTTACCAAGAGACCTCTGCAAATATGCTACTGAGAAGCTGAAAAAGAGAAAATGATGGGCGAAACTCGCCGGACATGCACGACGTGTTAGGGGTAACTCGTCGTGCATGTCCAGCGAGTTCCACTCGTCATTTCCTCTTCCAGCATAAATATAGCACTCCTGAATCAATGCATTCATTTCCATATCACAACCGTCTTTCATTTTTTTATACGAATCAAATTTACAAAGTTCACGCCACTGTATTAATTACGCTGTACATTGTTCGGAATGAGGCTACCAAAAATCATAACGAAAACTCCAATTGCTGTCGTATTGTCTCATATTACGAAGTTTTGCTTACAACATCAATTTTCTGAAAAATCGCGTGGTCTTACATTATTCGGGATGCAACACAAATGTTGTCGTCGGGCCTTGAAGGCATAATGTTGCACCTATTTCTATTCCATGCAACACCCCATATGCATCTATGATGACATATACGAGGTACTACGTGTCATATTCCATGTTGACTGACCCCGCATTTTGCACGAACAACCCAATAGTAGCAAAGAACAATTGGGCAGTCAGCCATATCAAAAAATTGTGGTACTGAGTGAATCTGTTGTATATTATAAAAAATATTTACATGATTACATGTATTTAAACATATGTATTAAAGTTTGGGAGTAGTTTAT
This sequence comes from Hibiscus mutabilis, assembly GCA_019671005.1. Taxonomy (NCBI): domain Eukaryota; kingdom Viridiplantae; phylum Streptophyta; class Magnoliopsida; order Malvales; family Malvaceae; genus Hibiscus; species Hibiscus mutabilis. Next base: position 63,780,007 of record CM033715.1, read on the forward strand.
AATAAGTTTTCAATTTTTTTTTGTATTTTAAATATATCTTAATGTTATCAAACAATAGTAATTCGTGATTTTCGATCTATTACAACACTATACATAGTTCGTTACGTGAAAAAATTAAGCAAACATAATATTTTTTGTCAATTAAACTCAAAATTTTATAAATAAAAGAAAACATTCATTGGGTCCAAAATTTATTAAAAGACAAATATCTAAAATTAATAAACATAACAAATTTTGTGAACTCAACTCAAATAAATAATTAAACCTTTCTGTACTATGCAGACTCTGCTCCCATGTCGAGTTAGGATTCAAGTTCCGGATCAGGTTCTTGGTCCTACTTTTCTGGGATTTCAAACAAAGTAACATAAGCTTCTCGTTGGGCTTCGGTCGTCAACTTCGGTTTACTATTTACCACGAACCACTGACGGTACTCAGAATTTAAGAAATCGAAATCATGGGAACGTGATCACTAGTCGGCAACTTGCTTGACCTGTCAAGCCACCATGCTATATATGACGAATATCTCTTTGGCAAACATCTTCGCTCTTACCCCATAAGTCCACCTTTTTGAACTCATCCATATTGGTCGGGTCCTCCAGCACAAGCTGGTGGTATCCAAACTGCTTAAGAACTCGATTGCCATAAAAAATCTCAACAATCGCAAAATTTAGCAACGACATAATCGAACACCAATTTTCGGCATATTTGTAGTCATCGTTTAGGAATCACATGACAAATATCATCATCCTCATCATATGACATCCATCGGAACTGCAATAATACGTACATAATCGAAAAATTGGATAACAATAAATTCAAATTTTAAAATTTTGATCTAAAAGCAATTTTGCATTACCTGTTCTTCGCAATACATGTCAATCTTCGTTCTCACTGAGAGAATTAATTTTACATCCAACGCTTTCTTTTTGAATTTTTGGGCTCATCTACATAATACAAATACATAGATAGGTCATGGTTTTCGTAAATACATTTAAAATAATTATAGGAATTAACATTATTACCTTGAAGCGAGTGAGAATTCAAGCGGAGGATCGCAAATAAGAGCCATGAATGGAAGCTTGTACCAGGCCCATGATTGTATCACCACCACACACCTACCAATATCGGCGTGCACGAATCTATTATTGACGTCTATCGTGGTCGCTGCCTTGTACAACTCGCGGTACAGGAAACCTAATATTACATATCCTCAATTAATTTTTTTTTGCTACCCACTACGTCTCAAAGAACGAAAGGAACTGCGTGTGCACGTGAGAACTCAATTTGTCCGGCATTAGCATACCACTGATAAGGAGCAATATATAGGCTCGAGCAACGCACTCAATTCCGCCGCTGTAGAATTTCCATCCACTTGAAAATCACTCTTCAGCCATGTCATCTTTACAAATTTACCATCAACAACATCCGCCGGTTGAGTCTTCCCAAATACTTAGAGTAGTAATCATAAACAAAATAATTATTCTAACCAACGACTAAACTGCCTGAAATTGAGATACCGAGATGCATACCAACATCTTCGAGGGTGATTGTGCACTCCCCGCACGGCATGTGAAAGGTATGCGTCTCCAATCTCCAACGCTCCCCCAACCTATTAATCAACTACGACACGATTTCAAACTCACAAATCTTTGACACGTACCTAAAACTGAAATTCTCTAGAAATCCCATTATATATTGGCTTGGTGGATCGCTTCATATCAAGCAAGGCCGAAATTTCGAATCCTCTTTCTACAAACACAATATTTAAATTAAAGTAACATTTTATCATTTAAAAACAATAAATTAAAAATTGCAAAAAACACCATAAATTCTTACCAACAATCCTATGTTTTTCGTGATGTGAGAATATTGAAGTCTATTCAAATTTTAAAATATTTTCGATTAAAATATTAACAACACAATTTACTATTTGAATTAAAAACAGTACACATATATAAAAAAAATTGAATAAACAAAATAAATCATATTCAAAAAAATTAACCGTACTCTAAAAATATTAACAAATGTTGCATTTAACCTTTCGAATTATGTGTGACCTTGCTTCTTTCGGTGTCGTCTAAGAAAATCTCACGGCTTGACAAACTATTTTGTTTTGCTCGAACAAAACATGTGCAAATTTTGTGTGTGTTCTAAACCCTAAACAAAATTATCATTTATAAGAAAAAAAAACCCTAAATTGCAAACATCCTAAAACAACCCGTTATTTTTTCCGTAAATCCGTCACAGCCGTTAAGTAGGAGGGAACTCGTCGTGTCCATACAGCGAGTTTAGTTTAGGATTAGATTAATCTCATGATTAATGTTTAAACCAGATATAAAAAATTGAAACTCGCCATAAAAGTGAGGCAAGTTTGAATAAAAAACAATATAATTATGGAACTTGGCGTAGTGGTGCGACAAGTTCACTATAAGGGTGCTAATCCGGGCAATTTAAGATTATGGATCCTACTTTAGTCGACATAGGATCTTTAGATCCTATATATGTCCGTATGCCTGAACGTTCGATTATCCGTTCGTTTATGTACGTTTAAATTTATTCACTTATGTCTATTTATATTTACAATTATTTTTTCATAACAAACATATTATATTTAAAAGGTTTAAAACATATATTAAAAATATTTAGGGTAAAGTACACCAATAGTCACTGAACTTTTAGGACGCTTTCATTTTGGTCACTGAACTTTTAAAATTTTCATTGGGGTCGCCCAACTTTTATTTCGCTTTCATTTTGGTCCCTCTTTACCTTCTGTTAAAAAATCACGTGGCCATTAGTTTTTCTTTTCTTCAAGGATAAACTATATAATGGCCATTGAACTTTTAAAACGCTTTCATTTTGGTCACCGAAATTTTAAAACGCTTATTGGCTTGTTTTTTTGCTAAGAGAAAGAGTTTTTATTTACGTAAAGTACACAAATGGTTACTAAATTATCCCTAACAATGTAAAATGGTCACCAAACTTTCAAAATAACATAATGGTCATTAGACTTTAGTTTTATTATAAAATGGTCACTAGACCTTTAACTGTCGTTAACTGAGAGAAGTGACAGTTACGAAAATTTATATAATAACATATTTAATCCTTTATATTTACACATTCAGTCAATTTAGACATCAATAATGAGGGTTAAATTAGAAATAAATTGATTAAATGTGTCAATATGGATGATTAAATGTTATATTATTCAAATTTCTATAACTGTCACGTTTCTAATTAACGACAGTTAACGACTCAATGATCATTTTGTAACAAAAACTAAAATTTAATGTCCATTATGGAACACTTGAAAGTTTTATGACTATTTTATATTTTTAAAGATAATTTAGTGATCATTTGTGTACTTTACCCTTTTATTTTATTTATTTATTTATTTATCATTTGTTACCAACGGCCACTTGTTTTTCAAATTTTACCTTTTTTTTAAGTTTTAGGCTTTTAGCTACATACGTTTGGCATATGGCCTCGTGGTTGACCTAATAATTCGAGAGTGTCACGTATCCAAATGCCAAAAGGCACGACGTTATCGTACATGAGTACGGTAATAAATCGATACTATATTTAAGCGGTTAGGCAAATTATTTATTTTTATTTTTTATTTTCTTTAAATTATGAATTATAGACCTATTAAAAATATTTTTTTTTCTTTTCTCTCTAAACAAGGTTAGGACTAAGATTAGTAAAATAAAATTTAATGACACCAATGGCTTCTAAAGTATACTTTTTATCGAGTTGCCCCTATAAAGAAATTTTATGGATGTATTACCCCTTAAACTTCAATTTGCGGTCTTAATTTCCCACCATTAATTACTGTTAAAAAAATTATGGACCAATCAGAACGCGCTAAAATTAGGACTAAGTACCAATTAGAACGCGCTAAAATTAGGACTAAGTAAGATTTTTTCCTTTCCTTTCTAAGTAAGATTAAGACTAAAATTAGTAAAATAAAACTTAATGACACCAATGGCTTCTAGAGTATACTTTTTTATCGAGTTACCCCCAATAAAGAAATTTTAGGTATGTATTACCCTGTCACGGGGCCATTACCCTCTTTCCAAAAGACATGTCTGATAGGATATGCAACGCCACCATATTTATATCCCAAGACCTCCATTTTCCTTTCCAATGTGGGATTAATGATCTCACCTCTTCTCAGGAGTGACATTCTCCCCCACTCAACCTCGTGATGCCCTCGTCACGAGCTTCCGCTCTCGTGATGGGCCACCTTGTCATAGTTGTCCACCCTGCCTACCCCACTTATGGGCGCTCGGCGTGAAATCGGGCAATCAAAGGGTCGCTTTGATACCACTTGTCACGGGGCCATTACTCTCTTCCCAAAAGAACTTCAATTTGCAGTCTTAATTTCCCACCATTAGTTACAGTTAAAAAAATTATGGACCAATCAAAACGCACCACGTATTATTTTGTTACAAACAAAATCAAATGATTATTTTTTCTAATTTTTATAATTTAGTCCAATATTGTTAATATGTTGATATTCTTGTTCAATTTAGTTCTTAATATCTTTATTTAACCAAAAATTGACCCTTATTTATTTATAACGTTTACAATTTAGTCTAATATTTTCAATATAATTATATTTTTGTTCAATTTAGTCCTAAAATCTATATTTATCCCAAAATTAACCCCTATTTTTTATAATTTTTGTAATTTAGTCTAATATTTTAAATATAATCATATTTTTGTTCAAATTAGTCCAAAAAATCTTCATTTAACTCAAAACTAACCCTATTTTTTCTAATTTTTATAATTTAGTCCAATATTTTAAATATAATTATAATTTTGTTCATTTTAGTCATAAAAGTCTTTATTTAACCCGAAATCAACCTTAATTCCTTTCTAATCTTCATAATTTAGTCCAATATTTTAAATATAATTATAATTTTGCTTATTTTAGTCGTAGAAATATTTATTTAACCTCAAATTCTTTTTAATCTTTATAATCTAGTCCAATATTTTAAATATAATTATATTTTTATATATTTTAGTCCCAAAAATCTTTATTTAATCCAAAATTAACGCCAATTTCTTTCTAATTTTATAATTTAGTCCAATATTGTTAATATAATTATATTCTTGTTCATTTTAGAACTCAAAATCTTTATTTAACCCGAAATTTGCCCCTATTTCTTTCTATTTTTTAATTTAGTCCAATATATTTTAATATGATGATATTTTTGTTCATTTTAATCATAACTCTTTATTTAACTAGAATTTGACTCATGTTGCTTTCTATATCCATATACAATACAATTCACATATTTCGTACACATATACAATACACATATATTTTTCGTATGTGCCATATATTTCTTTATATTTTTATATGTGGTGTATTATATAAAGAAGAATTTAGAGACTCGACTCGAGCTTAAAAATTGATTCCTAATTACTAAAAATTTTGAGTTATTCGAATTTTATTTTACAACTCAAACTTTATTTAAAAAGTTTTCGAGCCGAATCAAAATTTTCAATTTTTTTAAGTAGATTCGAGTTTTGCTTACCCCTAATTTATAACTTCTCGAAAAACTTTATATTATATTATTTCAAAAAACTTTATTTTATATTATAAACATTTTGGATTTGCATTATGTAATTATATCGAATTTTAAAATTAGTGGGGAAAAGTGAATAGAGCCGTTGAGGGAGAAAATGAGGAGTTGTTGGGCAATAGGAAAAGATAAGTTTAGGTCTGATACTTGCTGTTTCCAATAAGGTTTACTTCCTTTTTTATGTCATTCTTATTTCTTCATTCCCCGCGTGATCGTAGGAATTGTGTAGAATTCGAATCCTTCGACCGAAATGTTTGTCAAGTGGTGGAGAAGTTTAATTTTGAGTGTTGGTAGTGAAAACAAAAGGATAAAAAAAATGACAAAATTTTAAAGTGGTTCGAGCTTCTAACCAAGCTCTACATCTACTACCTTAGCTTCTCCACTAAAGATTTTCAAATTCACTATAAGTTCTTCCCGTTTTCTAGCCTAAGGAGGCAACCCTTTACAACATAGACTTATACCACAAAGTCTAGTATCCAAAACTTATACCCAGAGCTTCGGAAACCCCTCTTTACAAGAGAAATAAAAGCAAACTGAAATCCCTCTTACAAGGTGAATGTTTGCACTCTAAAGTTATCACCTAAACTAAATACACTTGAGCATACATTGACAATTTAGCTCACAAGTATTTGTCTATACAAAAATACAACAATTTGAGACTAAGACATTTCTTAATCAAAAGATTATTGACTTGATAATCATTAGTTGTTCCAGATGCTTGAAGGGTCCTTTTATCTTCCCAAATGAGTTCATAATTGTTGGTGACTGTTAGAATTGGGTTAGAGCCGTTGGGGATATTCCCATGCTGAATTTCCTGTTATGATGCTATTCGTATCGGCACACGGATACCAAGTATCGGTATGCTCACTTTGGAAAATAGCCGTTGGAGTATTTAAAACATAGGGATATCGGTACGCCTCAATGCGTATCGGTACGCTCTCATTGTATCAGTACGGCTAAGCCTGTACCAGTACGATTTTTCGGTTCTAAAATTTTTCTGTAGCTGAAACCCTAAAAGGTGTCTATACGGTTGAGGACATATCGGTACGGGACTTAAAAAAATCTCAGGTTTAGCTATTTAAAAACGTGTCGAAGCCTTCAAAAACCTTTTGAAAACTCATCTAACATATTTTTAAGTTGTTTGGTCTTAAAAACATAATTGAAATCTTTTTAATTTTGTCCAAAACAAATTTTGAATTATTATATCAAAACAAATATACTAACAAATTGCTTAGTAAATTGTCTACTCAAAAGTAGAATCTAACAAGGGTCTATTTGTTGATTCAAGTCATCATCAAATATATTTTATTTGTTTTCCAATTTATAAGTTATTTATTTTTAAATATAGAAGTATTATAATATAAAAATTCATTTTCTTTAGTACTCAATTAGTGGTCTTAGTAAAAAGCGGATGATATTCATCCTGAAAGACTTGTGTTCAAATCATTTTGTCTGTAAGGTTTATGTGTTTTGTCAGAGGGTTAATAAATATGTATGAACATAAATTATTTTGTAATCACCTTTAGACTATTAAAAAAATTCAAATTTTTTGAATTTAGTAAAAAAAAATAACACAATTATAAGAGTGATATTTTATTTTTCTAAAAAAACTATTCATTGATTTGATTCAAATCAAAATTTAATCAAATTCGATTCAATATATTCAACTTGATTTTTCTAAAAAAAATCAGAACACTGCACATTACACCTAAAACGAATATTGCACATTAAACCAAAAGTTTTATCACCACATTTTAAAAATATCATGCAACGTTTTTAAGGTTTAAGGTGTCTGAAGTTCTTTGATAAAAATAGTGTCCGAACATTTTGAAATTGTGAGAAATGAATCAGTCGAGCCTTGATTTTTTTTTTTTTGCATTTAATTGAACCGTCGAAATAAGAAATTATATCAATTAAGCTCTCGAACGGATAAATTAATCAATTAAATTATTTGACTAAATTTAAATCTTAACGATTTTTAAGTTATTTATGAAACTATATTAATTATAAGAATATATTTATAACATAAATTATAAAATATTAAATTTTTATAATTATATAATATGTTTATAAAAGTATATAAATTATAACATAAATTAATTATATTTACATTATTGTATAATTTTAACCAAATTATAACCTAAACAATACTTTGCCAACAACATAAAAATTTATTACTTTGTTTTAGTGGTTTGATATTTATTTATTTTTCTCCCAAATTACCTAAGTTCAAGTCCCTTTGGTTGCATCCTTTTATTTTTGTCATCATTTTCATGTAAACATCTATATTTAGCTACTATTTTTACCTTATTCTTTCGTCTTCAAAAAACTTTTAATTATCATTACAAACAACTTTTCGTCCATTTCAACCGGGATGAAGCGCAACAAACCACCATACCCAAATTATTCTCTCATCACACATATTTAAACAATTTAATGCTAAATTTAGAATACTCACGTAAGATTAAGATATAATTTTGTATTTCTATCCCTGAATTGATTTTGTTTAAAACCTAATATACGTATCTTAACTTTACAAGCAATGTCCCTTTCAGGTCCCCCATCCAACCACTACCATGATTTCCCTCTTTAAAAAAGCAATTAGCAATAAGTAATCTTTTATTAAGGGTAATCAATGGCATTGTCCCTACCTCAATCAATAAGCATTATAAATGAAAATCATGATTAAGGTAGCCACGGATGAGAAAACAAAGCAAAACATAATATATTCAAGCATTTGTCATTGGGTTTTTTGTTGAAGTTTTTATTTCTTGATATAGAGTCCATTATTTTCTATTTCATGATTTATGGGGTTGTTACAGTATTAGAGAAGTCGTCGAGACTATATGTTGACTTAATGCAAAAAGAGAAAAGTCGGCCTGCAGTCATATCACTATAGTCCATAAGCAATACTCATTAAATGTCACTTCAGCAAATTCTATTAGTCACTCCATTAATGTGATAAAAGTCATCATACATTATGAAATAAAAAAGCCTATCTCAAACCTTGAAATAAAAAATTTAACAGCAATATGCTAGCAATTAACCCACTTGTCATCTATTGTTATTATTTATTAATATAAAAGGGTAATTATTTTAGGCACAAGTTGGGGTCTAATGACTTTGTTTAGTGTTTAAGGTTTAGGAGTTTAATCATAGTAATTTTGAATTTAGGGGTTGTTCATAAAATTTTGAGTTTAAGGTTAAAATTTTGGTTATAGGTCAAAACCTAAATCCATAACTATATTACCCTAAACCATAACTTTAAATCTTAAATTCTAACCATAAATCTTAAATTCTGAGCCCCTACAATAAAACACATAAACTCTAAACCCTAAAATTAAGATGCTTGCGGAAGCAAAAAGTTTTCACCGATCGTGCATGAGATAATAATCCTCATACAAATACATATTTTTCTTAGAAATTATATAATTTGTAATAAAAAGTTTGTTTTTGATAAAAAAAACTTTTTTATTTCACAAGGAAATATGAGTTTTTCTAGTTTACGTAAATTAAGTAAATACGAAAAAAATTTAAGATTTTAAAAGTGAGTTTTTCTTTTAAAATTTCATCCGAAAGAGATCACATTATATTTTGTCAAGCTTTTATATTAAGGGATTGTCTAACCTATGCCGCAATGTATATAATAAAATAAAATTTAAATAGTTACCTAATATAACACCTTTGGTATAAATTAGCCAAATTAATTATTAGGTTTTGTTTAATCTATAATGGGAGTGAACAAAATGTATTCTATATAAAATTTTCATTTACAAAAATTAATTTAACATATAATTATAAGTAGAGTGAAATTATTCTATATAAATTTGTTATTCTCGAGTTTAATCTTTTAAACAATGATTTTTGGTTGTTTTATTTAAAAATTATATAAAAATAAGAAAATATAAATTACACTAATAATAACATTAAGGGTAAACTACATAAATGATCTTTGAACTTTTAAGATGCTTGCATTTTAGTCATCAAACTTTTAATTTTTTAATTTAACATGAACTTTAAATCCACTATTATTATGATCATTATCGTCATATGCCATTAAAAAAAGTTGGCTGTCGTGTTGACGTCTATTTCTTTCATCGTCATAAAAAAGAAAATTCTAAAACTTTGCTTGGTTGGATGAAAAAAACGAAAGGATACAAGAATAGAGTGAGACCGTGGAAAATAAAAAGAAATTAACTTTGAGGTATTTGGTAAAAAAGAGAAGTGAGAGAAAAAAAGATGAGAGGATTAATCATTTTTCATCTCATGCGTAAAAACAAATCACTCCAATTAGAAAAGAAAGATAAGAGAAATATGAGGTAGTTCAGAATATGTATTTTTCAAAATTTAATTTTCTTTCCTCTCATGTTCTAGCTCTATAAAACAATGAATGGAAAGAAACTACTTGGATCATAAACTTATACCAACCTGAAATCTGAGCATCAGTATCCACTTAAGGCTGAAATTCAACAATCAACCACAAGAACAGTAATGATTAACCCAAATTTATAAAGTTTTCTGGGGAACTCTAATGATTGAGGAAAAAGTTTGTTTGCTTGGATAAAGAACATAGTAAAGAAGGTTGAACCATAATTCCACATAGAGCTTTTGTCGTTGAGAATTTGGGGGAAAACTGTTCTAAAAAAGTTACAAAAAACGATTATTCTAATATGTTTGTAATTACTATTATGTTCGTAAAAAAGAGAGGACTGAGCACATAGTTTATGATCCTTTCATGTTATTACATGTTTATAAATTATAAAATACGACTTCCGCATATCATAACACATTAGAAGCCTGCTTGATTTGATTATACTCTTATTGTTTATTTCTTATATTTTTATGTATTGAGAAGTTCGAGACATGATTAAAGAGATGCGTCAACGAACTCAAATAAAGAGTAATAATATCTATTTTTGATATAATGTTACAGTGAGATGTACGAGAATCAGGGGCGGAGCCATTGTGGAGCCTGCGGGGCATGGCTCCTTTGGTAAACTAATTTTTAATTATTTGAAATTTTTTAATTTGGTCCTTCAAAAAAATTAAATATATTATTATATTTTAAAAATTTTGAAAAATTTCAATTAAGTCTTTTTCTAAAGTTTTTAAAATTTTTAATTAAATCTCAAAATTTTTAAAAATTTTAAATTAAACATCTAATTTTTTGAAAATTTTAAATAGCCCCTCAACCTTTAGTTTTCTATATTCGCCCCTGACGAGAATCGTATTCCATTTAATTTGATATGAAAGAAATGTAAATGTGTACTTTTCCAGGACTGTAAGGGGTTTGTATTATTTGTATGTATGCGTATCCCGAGTGAAAAACTAAATGATGGCTTGAGAAGCATGGAGATAGTGTGCATTTTAGTGGTAATGCAAGCTATATATATATATGTATATATATAGTTTTACATGTTTTTAGGATCGTTAGATGGGTGAAATATATTATTGAGATTAACTCCTTACATCATTTTCCAAGTGATAATCTTCACATAACATACTGCTATTCTCACCCATCCTTTTCACTCATCCAACGATCCAAAAAATATGTTGATTGTCAAAATGGACAGGGACTGGAGATGGTGGCCCATGCAGGTTGAGGCAACCATTCTAGGTTGAAGTTCGTATACTACTCTTAGTTTTTTGGGCAACGGTGTTCAAAATGGAAGATCATGGTGTTCTTCTTGTTGTATGTCTTGTTTTAACTAGCTCCGATAGGTGTCACGGTTGGGTTGTCGTGACATGTTGATTGGACTGGCTATGACTTGATGCCCTAGGTTTATTTCGTCGTTCGTAGCGGGCACGTATTACAACCACGGGGTCGCCAAATGAGATGAAATGTAGCTATCGGTCTTACCTGTTCGCCACAGATTGCGAAGGGTATCGCACAATTTATAGGTGGTCATGTACATTGCATTCCACGTGCATTGTTACACTCATCGCTGGACGTCCCTCATGTTACACTATCTGTAGTCTTACTTATCATGGTCTCGACATGTGGTGGTAGGTGTTTGTAGGTCCTAACAGTTGCCCCTAGGTGAGGGAAGATTATAAAGTGACATTGGTGAACCTGATAAATCTAAAGGGCTCGACATGCGAGAGTTATCTGCATTAATAGTTTGTGAAATTTTGAGGGCATACTGCTTATATGAGTCGTGAATATTTTACGAAACGTCGCATAATAGAATTTATTGACGAACCAGTCTATTTTCTTTGGGAACAATATGTTGCATGTGAAGCATCACATGATGAACCTCTTTATTAGGAAGTGTGTTGAGGAAGACACAATGTTTAGTTATAAATAAACTTTAGTTGGCATTCTTAGGTTTTACTTTGTTTGTCTTATTTGTTACCTTTGACGAACATAGTCTCTCATGTGATGATAGCTGAGTCATTTGTTGTGGTGAGCGATGAGGTTTGTTGTACTACCGAATCAGACGAGTTGTTGAAAACGTTGGAGTGTCGGGGTCTTCTAGCTATTAACCATTTTCGTTATCGATTCAACATGCCAGTTGGGACATTTCGCCTGAGTACATGTTCTAGTGAGAGAATGTCGTGTTTTTTGGTTCCTCTATTTGCTTTTGAAGCTGGGTTCCATTTATCAATTCATCCTTTCTTCGTGGAGTGGTTGAATTGGTTTGATGTAGCGCCAGATCAATTAAGCGGGACTAGTTGGTGGACTTTGGTGACTTATTTCTTGAATTGTAAGATTCATGGGGATGAACTTTCTATCAATGTATTTTATTACTTTTACAATGTGATTACTGGCCATGAAAAGAATACGAAGGTTTCATGACAATTTGTCACTGTATAAGGAAAGAGTCGTTAATGAGTAATCGTACTAATAATCTTCGTCTAGATAGGATGAAGTATATCAAAGTGGAATGTATCGTTGGAAGTTTTCCATTCACTGTTGTATGGCATTGGCCGACGAAGAATATGGTTGTGTTGCCAAATGTTGAGAAAATTTCGCCTACTGAGCTAAAGCTTATTACAAGGATGGAAAGCGATCCACCCTAACATTTTGAGGAGGTATGCACCTTTAGAAATGTTTGGGTGCAGTTCTTGGAGGGAAAAAAGTCCTCATGGTTGGGACAAAGAAGATTTTAATGTGTTTCTAGAGGACTCTCTAGCGAATGTGCCTATTCATGTTGAGGATTGGCCCTTTGGTGAAGAGGGCAATGAACCAGTTGCGAGGGTTCTTCTAGGTGACGAGGATACATTTACTCTTACATGTATTAATTTATACCTTGCATCGCGCATGTAAAATCCTAAGTTGATTTCTTTACGCACATTCTTTAAAAGCGGCTAACACTTAGGCGATCATTTTTTCTTTATGCTTGCTTACTTTAGGAGCGGAGTGACTAGAAGATTTTTACTAAGTTTTCTTAATGGGGAGAGTAACTTGATAACTATTATGCTATGCACTAGTTAACTGGAAGTGGCGTCTAGCGAACTTTTCATCTTCGGAAGCGATTAGCGAACCTTTTATCTTTTGGTCACTTTACTATGCACACTTACTTTAGACGCGGCTAGCGAACCTTTCACATTTTTGGTCGCTTTACTATGCACACTTACTTTGGAAGCGGCTAGCGAACCTTTCACATTTTCGGTCGCTTTACTATGCACATTTACTTTGGAAGCGGCAAGCAAACGTTTCATCTTTTTGGTCACTTTACTATGCACACTTACTCTGGAAGCGGCTAGCGAACGTTTCACCTTTTCGGTCTCTTTACTATGTACACTTACTTTGGAATCGGCTAGCGAATCTTTCACCTTTTTGGTTGCTTTTCTATGCACACTTACTTTAGAAGCGGCTAGCGAACCTTTCATCTTTTCGGTCTCTATACTATGCACACTTACTTTAGAAGCGGCTAGCGAACATTTCATCTTTTCGATCGCTTTTACTATGCACACTTATTTTGGAAGCAACTACCGAACGTTTCATCTTTGCGATTGTTGTATCATGGGTAGAAACACATCATTAGAAAAAGGTATTTATTTAACTAAAGTAATTAGATATAATGTTGAATATGCAGGTTCTAAACAAAATATGTTATTACATTCAAAATAATTTTTTATGTATACTGTTGCATGATCTAAGTGCAACACAAATGGTACAAGTATACACATCGCAAGTAATAAAGTGATAGGTATCAAGTATCGTCTCTACAAGGATTGATTTGGGCCATTTTGCTTAAGTTATTACACTATAAAAGAAATAATATTGAAAGTGATAAATAAAAAGTAAAATAAATTAAGTAAATAGAGTAAATAGAAAGAGATAATCGATATAAGAGATTAGGCTGGGTTATCATGAGTATTGGTGCGATTGCCGAATAAATTTTTGAGGCTTGTAATTGCTGAGGCAAGTCAAATGCCGTGGCAATTGGGTTTAGTAGAATGTCGTGAAAATTGGTTTTCTTAGAATGTCATAGCAACTAGGTTTCCTCCTTCATGTTCGGCGGAGTGTTCTTCAATGTCTTCGCATTATCCCTAACCGAAGAACTAATGTTTGTGCAAGCCATGGTGATACATCCATGCGTTAAACTTGGGTGAGCAACATCGATCTTGCACTCTTCTTAGCTGCTGAAGTCCGATCCTTATTCCTAAGAAGAATTAGTTCTCACCAACAGTTGTTTAAATGGAAACCGTGTCCAATCGTTTCATGAATCTAGCTCTCCCGAGCCTAGATAAATGGATTCACCCAAGTTTCTTTCCTAATTCCCTTAAGAAAAAAATCAAGAAACAAGAATGGACAAATAATGAATTTATTGAATTAGAAACCAAAAACCATTCATTCGTCTCTACACACCAATAAAACCCGATAACCCAAGCTAAATTAATCCAGTTCATGGTTAGGTAAAAAGAAAACAACAATGAATAAATCCCAGACATGGGTGGATCACACGATACAAGATAAAAGAAGTGGAGAAGATGAACTTCTTCAATCTGCGTTGATGGCTACGCGAAAATTCCCCTTTTAGATCTGATCTCTCTTTCACGACCGACTCCCCCTATGTTTGTTGTTGCGATCTCCTTAAATAGGCGAGGAAAAAGAATCCAAATATGCGTAGAATCCGTGTAAACAGATCTCTAACTGATTGGATTTTGAATTTGAATATGGGATAATTATCCTTTGTGTTTGAATAAATCTGTATATAATGGTTTTTTATCGTGACTTGCTGCGACATCCCTCGGAAAGTCCTTCATCCTTATCCTAACTTGTCACGCCATCATCCGGCAAGTGGTTCAACAAGTCAACCTACACAAAATAAGGCAAATCAGCAGCGATTTCTCAACAAAAACCATCAAAATATAAAGCCAAGCTCGATAGACAAGGAAACTATGAAACTATGCATGAATGACTAAGAATGCAACTAAAATGAGCCTAAGTCTAACAATAATATGAGTAAAAAGGGTAGAAAATATAGTAATTTTACATACTTAACACACCCCCAAACTCGAACTATTTCTTTTCCTCAAGTAATGCAAAACACTAACAATTACATGCCAAGACATTTACCACCAAAAGCATGCTTATTACCTGACTTCAATCCTTAGAACCGTGGCACAAAGAATTGATTACCTTTCGATCGTTGGAAAGCACGAAGGGTTACTCAAAATCAAACTACAATGCTAGTGAAAATGTGTGTGAGAAGTTGTGAACAAGTCAATCCATAAGATTCCAGGCAAACCTTATGTTTTATTATTAACTTGTCGGGGCAATTAATTCTGCTAGAGCCAATTTAGGCACCTCTAGAAATTTCTTTTAACTAATTCAACTAGAACCATATGGGCACCTCTACGATTCTCAATGCGTGAAAACTAGAGCCGGATAGGCACCTATAGTAAGAAATTATCTTTATTCATTTTTTTGGCTAGAGCCAGATAGGCACCTCTAGTACATTTTTCCAATTTTAATATCCTAAAGTTTACCAGGTCTTCTGCAATCAACAAGTCACAACAGTATCAATAAAAGTAGCAGCATAGTAAAATATCAAGTAAACTCCATGCTCATCCAAAAATCTAAGGTTTTCTCATCTAAGCGAAGTGGCAAAACTCATCATAGGATATCACAGTAGGTTTCAATAGTTTCATCAGATAATTATCATGGCAAGTAACATATGCAAACTAACAAGGGACAAACAAAATGAATGCAAATAACCATGAGACACAAAAATAAAACTCCCCTCAAATTCGAGAGAAGCATTATCCTCAATGCATGTAATACGAAACAAATATAAAAAACAAAATAAAAATAAACTAATCAGAGAGGTCATCACCTTGAATTAGGAGTTTACTTCAAGCCATTTGCTTGGTCTATTTTTCAGCTCGTGGTGGTTGCTAACACGAAGCTGGTGCATGGTCAAGAACTGCAGTTTCCTCGACCACTTCAACCGGTTCACCCCCCTTCTCGGCCTCTTCCTGTGTAGAAGATTTACGTTTCGACATTAAATTTGATGGTGCAGCCGGAGGTGGGGACTTTTCGCGGGACAATAGTTGTTGCGGCAATGTCACTTGTAACAGGTGCAGTTCAGTTGTCGGGGCAAGTAACTCGGTAGGGAACACTGGAAGGGTACATTACTATTGGGATAATTCTCTAAGATAACTCGTGTAAAGGTGATATCTCGGTCCTTCATATATCACCTAAGCAGTAGCTCTCGTGCCTCCATCTAATCTAATCATTGTATCAAGGGGCGAAGGATGTTGGCCACCCCATAGATATTTGTCGTGGCATGCGCATTTTTCATGGCATGTGCACTTGCCAGGGCATGTTCTGGTGCTGGGGAAGAATCTAGAATAGAGGATTTCTGCGCAACTATTGGTGCTTTTGATGGCTTGTCTTGCATCATTCGCATATATTGAGTCTTTGTCCACCCAATTTTCTTGGGTAGCCTCTCGTTCGTAGCCTCGATCAACACGCTCTCCTTCTCGCATAAAATGGAAATCAGATAGAGAAAATAAAGTTCCCCCCACATCCTTCGTGCTATAAGCATAAATCTCATCCATGATAATCTGTCTAATGTTAATAGTACACTTATGCAAAATAGAATGTATCATCAATAAACGAGAGTAAGAAATATTAGTGTTATGAGTTGTAGGCATCAAACGAGTTTTGACGATGTTGCTCCACAACTTCGCTTCGGGTTTAGCAAAATTCAGTTAACCGTCCCCTTCATGTTCCCTTCGTTCCATGCAACTCCTTCAATCGCAATCCAACTTCGGGCATGGATTTCTTGTCCATGATGAGAATGTGGCAAACAAGAATGAAAAGAAGAAAAATAAGAAAATCTCAAGAGTTGCAAGAAGATAATGAAAAGGGTGATTAAAAAAATGAAGAAGATGGGTAAATAGTGCTTTAATGGTAGAGTGATGGTGGGTGGTGGAGTAATGGTTGATTAATGGGGTAAAAAGTTTTAATGATGTATGTGAGAAGAATTGGGTGTGCGGCTAGGGTAATATTGGAGTAAGGGAAAATTTTGAAAATTTTATATTTAGAATTTGGGTGAAACCACCGATCCTTATCTCCTCTTGGGGATAAAAGTTTTAAATAAAACTTTATCTCTTAAAGCCCTTACTTCAAATATTCTTGAACTCTTATCCTAAAAAAATCAAAAATAAGAAGATAAATATCAAATAAAGGGATAAAATAAAAAAATAAAGATAAAAACAAATTTAAACAAAAAATAAAAAGAATAAAAATAAAATAAAACAAAAATTAAAAGTGACTAGAAGTTGCATTTCCATGCATCTCTGTGTTCACTTCTCTTATTATCACGCTCAATAGGTGTCGATGTAGTGCCACATGAGCTGGTGCTCTACTTCATTCTCCTCCAATTGATTCAGCAATGCGCTCAAGAGTTATTATGGGATTGAGGCAGTTGATGTGGTATGTTCTTGCGCTGTGGCATGTTCCTATGCCATGGCATGTTTCTTTGCCGTGGCATGTTCTTGCGCTGTTGCATTTTCATGCATCTCCTAAATTCACTTCTCTTATTATCACGCTCAATGGGTGTTGATGTAGTGCCACATGAGCTGATGCTCTGCTTCATTCTGCTCCAATTGATTCACCAGTGCTATCAAGAGTTATTATGGGATCGAAACAATTAATATGGTGTGTTCTTGCACTGTGGCATGTTCCTATGTCGTGGCATGTTTCTTTGCCGTGACAATTCTGATTGTCTGGACTTCTTCCAACACCTTGGCTTTATTGAAACATAACAACAAATAAAATCAAAATAATCATAAAAGAAAAGAAATTTTTTGAAGAGAATATGGTTGCCCTAAAGAAAGCTTGAGGAGGGTCGTTTCTGATACTTCTTATAGTCTATCTGCACTCTTCATCTAGTGAAATATTGTCCAAAGAGAGTTGGGCCAATGTGCTTACAGCTACTCCTCTTCGCGTTACCATGGTGGATGTGTCTTTTTTTTTGTGTTCCCTTGTAATCCATGCACACCCCCCACCTTGCTACTGTTCCTAAAGGCGTGAATATATTAATAGGAAAAATTATATCAACACCCAACCATTTAATTACCTCATTCATCAGGGTTGGATGTAGCCTTCGTTGTCGTGGCAAATGTTGCTCTAGCCAATTGTCGTGGCAATCGACTACCAAAATTCGGTGTAAGTCAAAAGAAGAACCAATTTTTGAAAATCTCCAAGCATCAAACCAATGCTTCCTTTACACTTTTTAAACATCTCCCTCAATAGAGATGTTGGTGTATCACTAAGAGTGTCATCCCCCAAGTGATGATATGCTACTTTTGATGGCTAAACAACTAACAACATTGGTTCCTCAAGAAATACATGCAATGAATGAAGTGATTTTTTAAAGAATTCAAAAGGTTCAACCATCATCTGCTCATATTCCATTAGTAGAGTATCGCCATATTGTTGAACTTGTATGTGGTCGTGCCATTACCGTGGCAAAGATGGATGAGAGCAATCTATATATCCCTACTTCAGCATCAACGTTGCACCATTCTGGGCATCAGGTTCCTCAAAATTTGTTGTAGCATTACTCTTCTCAGCCGC
Source organism: Hibiscus mutabilis (assembly GCA_019671005.1). Taxonomy (NCBI): domain Eukaryota; kingdom Viridiplantae; phylum Streptophyta; class Magnoliopsida; order Malvales; family Malvaceae; genus Hibiscus; species Hibiscus mutabilis. The sequence continues at coordinate 63,798,640 of CM033715.1, forward strand.
AATGAGTGTTGTCACGGCATTGCTCTGTTTAGGCTCCACAATATTTATCGTGACAATTCATTGCATAGGCTCATCAAGTGTTGGACAGTCTTTCTCATTGGCAGGCTTTCAACTTGGAGGTTTTAGTTGGTCCTCACATATCGATGAACTCTCTTGGCATTGTTCCTTCTCATCTTGCCTTAGGATTTCAGTATCCTTGGGAATTGATTGTTGGGGCATGTTATCCATGTCATATGTGAATCTCCCCAATTGATCTTTCGAATCTCTCAAGAGTACACCCATCCCAGCTACCCTTGCATCCATGGAATTTGATAGCTCTTGAAAGTTACAACATTGCGACGAAAATTGATTGAATTCAATGAGAGAATCAGGTCTAGCCATGAAAGCTTGAAACGTTTCCTCCAGGGAATTTGAACGCTCTTTGTTGCGTGTAATAAGTGCTACGCAATTGTGCAAGTATACACGTCGGAAGTAATAAAGTGATATGAGTATCGAGTATCGTCTCCACAGGGATTGATTTGGGCCACTTTGCTTAAGTTACTGCGTTGGAAAAGAAAAACACAAGTAGGTGATTGTAGGACTTATAACTAATGAGTAAACTAAGAGCAATAAACTAAAGAATAGATGAAATTAAAATAGAACGAATATGCCAGGTTATCGTGAGTTGAGGTGTGATAGCCGATTGGATCGTCTTGGTAAAAGAGTGCAAGGGCAACTCAGTTGCCGTGGCAACTTGCACAGTGGGGTTGCCTTGGCAACTAATCGATGGTTGCCTGGGCGACTAGCTGGGAAACTACTTGGGCGGCTAGGCAGCAACTTCAAGGTTCGGCGGAGCATTCTTCAATGGTTTCTTCCTATCCTTAAGTCGAAACTCTAGCTACTTGTGCATGCCTTGATAATACATCCCTGCGTGAATCAAGGGTGAACAACAACCAATCTTGCGCTCCTCTTAGCCGTTGAAATCCTTAACTTATTCCTAAGCCGGATTAATCTTCACCATCAATAGATTGAATAAAGACCATACTCATTCGTTTCTTGAATCTAACTCTCCCAATATTAGATAAATAGATGAAGTTACGAGATCCTCTCCCAATTCACTCGCAAACAAGAATAAAAGCCAAGAATGAGTAAACCTTGAATAGAAAAGTGCAAACTCTTATTACCTAAACAAAATCCAATTGTTTCTCACAACAACAAAACACAATAACCCCAACCAATCAAGTTAGTTCATGACTGGGTTCAAAAGATATACAAAGAATAATCCCCAAACCATGAATCTAATGGAAGCAAAGAAGAAGAAGAAATCGAACTCTCTCCCCTTGCTCTCTTGTCAAAATTTCTCTCCTCTTGCCCTATGGGGTTGTTGAAATTTTCCCTCTTCTTGCTCACTTGGAGTTGATGGCTTGGTGATCTATTTATAGGGCTAGGTCAAAGTCCTTCTTTGAGGAGGAAGTTAAGTTGGAATTAAATTATCTTTAAAGAATATAATTCTTTATTATAATTATATTCCTTCTAGAACTTCTCATATCTTCTTGGAATTTAATTATTCTTTAACCTCTTCATGGAAATCAAACTCCTTTGGGATTTAGCTTTGCTCCATGTCATCTTGGGATTGTCTAGTCATCAATTTCGACTACCATATCACCTTATTCTTTGTCGACAATTGCCCTGGCAACTGGCTCGGCGTCTCCTTCATGCATTGCCCTGGCAACTGCGTCGGCATCTCTTTCATGTATTGCCCTGGCAACTGGTTCTAGCCTTGTTTAGGCAAGTGATTCTGCACATGAACAAAAACACACCAAAGCAACATCTTTTTCCACAAAAATCACCAAGTTATGTAATCAAGCTCAACGGTGGAAAGAAACATGAATCAATGCATGAATGACTAATTATGCAACTAATACGAGCTTAAGTCTAACAATAATATGAGTAAAAAGGGTAATAAAAATAGTACTTTTGAACACTTATCACACCCCTAAACTTGAACTATTGCTTGTCCTCAAGCAATGCAAACTAACAATTACCTGCCAAGACTTTAATCATCGAAGACATGCTTTGAACTTGAATTCAAACCTCGGAACCGTGGCACAAAGTAAGATCACCTTTTAATTTTTCGGATAGCACAAAAATTACTCGGAACAAAACTATAATGCTCGTGACAATGTGTGTGCGTAGTTGTGTACAAGTTGATTTTCAAGATTCTATGTGAACAATAGGCTTTTATCAATTTAATTACCGGGGCATTTATTTTTATTTTCACTAGAGCCAATTTCGGGCACCTCTAGCAAAGTAAGCAATTTCTCATTTTATTTTAGTCGACTAGAGCCAATTTCGGACACCTCTAGCAAGAAAGTGTATTTACTACTAGAGCCAGTTTCGGGCACCTCTAGTAAGAATTTAACTTTTAATTTTCAATTTTAAATTTACCCAAATTTTAAGCAACCTAAGTTCACTAAGTTTCTTTCAATCAACAAGCCACAACCATGTAAAAAAAATTCAGCATCATAGTAAAATTCTAAGTTCTTTTCATGCAATCCTAAAATTAAAGGTTCTTTCAATTAAGTGCAGTGGCAAAAATTCATCATTGGATATTCAACAAGTCTTAAGCAATTAAATCCAATTAAAGGCATGGCAAGTAACATATGCAACTTATATGTGATTGCTAACGATGAATGCAACTAAACATGAAACTAACTAGAAACTAACACCCCCCCAAACTCGAGAGAAGCATTGTCCTCAATGCATGTAAGAGTGAAACAAAATTTAAAAGAAACTAAATGAAATGAGTTAGTCGGAGAGGTCGTCACCTCGAGTGATAAGTTTCCTTCGTGTCATTTGCTTGATTCATTTTTCAGTCGGTGGTTGAATGCTGGTACCGCGTGAATAACATTGCTTTGATTTGATCCATGTTTTCCGATGCAGGTTCACTTGCATGGGCATCAGTAGTTGCCGAAGCCATTGTTGTTGCCTGGGCATCGCCAGTTTCTGTTGTGGTTGATGTGGCAAGTAGTCGGCAGTAAATTTCCTTAGCATGGTGGTTGTGGGTCTTGTTGTGGAAAAGAGAACCTGCAAACTAAAGATAATGAAAAAATAAAATCTTTTCTAAAAATTCCAAAAATAAATAAAGAGAGAAAAAAATAACCGAAAATAATAGAAAGAAAAAAAATAGTTCGAAAAAAATAAAAAGAAAAAGAAAATGTCGAAAGGAGAGCATGCTCATGCATCTCCTAACGTGTCAACTTCTTTGTTTCGTTCTACATGGGCACCGTTGTAGTGCTTCAATCTCTGTCCGTTAACTTTGAATTCATGTTCGTCGGTAATGGACTTGATTATCACGGCACCATGGGAGAATGGTTTGACAACTTCGAATGGTCCCGACCATCTTGATTTTAGTTTTCCTGGGAAAAGTTTTAGTCGAGAATTGAATAAGAGAACTAGTTGCCCTGGCATGAATTGTCGCGGCAATAGTTTCTTGTCGTGCCATTGCTTTGTTTTCTCATTGTAGATTTGTGCATTGTTATAGGCGAGTGCACGAAATTCTTCTATCTCGTTAAGGTCCAACAAACGCTTTTGTCCGGCACTTTCCTAATCCATATTCACGGTCTTGATTGCCCAGCATGCCTTGTATTCGATTTCTACCGGTAGATGGCATGTTTTGCCATAGACAAGTCGGAATGGGGACATACCTAAGGGTGTTTTGAATGCAGTGCGATATGCCCAAAGTGCGTCATCTAGTCTTGCTGACCAATCCTTCCTAGAGGGATTTACAACTTTCTCGAGTATACCCTTCAATTCCCGGTTGGAAATTTCTGCTTGCCCATTGGTTTGTGGGTGATATTGCCCGTCTTATGCAATGATCACATTGCTTGTAAAACTCCTGGGCATCTTTGTATAGTGTTGGCCAATACAAACCGGATTGAAAAACTTTGGACGCGGTACAAGTTCCTCCAAAATATCCTCCATAGGGTGAAGAATGGCATTTTCAGAGTACATTCTATTGCTCCTCTTCAGGGACACATCGGCGTATAACCTGATCTGCATATTGTTTAAACAAAAGAGGCTCGTCCCAAAAGTAATGCTTAGCATCATGGCGGAACTGCTTCTTCCCTTGGTGAGTAAGGCCATAAGGTAAAATACCACAAACAAGGAAATTAACTAAATCCGCGTACCAGGGTATTGCCGAGGCATACGCGTCCATGGTTGCCGAGGCGTGCGTATTAGTGGTTACCGAGGCATGCACGTCTAGAGTTGCCGAGGCGTGCGCGTCAAGAGCTGCTGCAGCGTCGAGGGTTGCCAAGGCATGCATATCCATGGTTGCCGAGGCGTGCGCGTCTGGAGTTGCCGAGGCGTGCGCGTCAAGAGCTGTTGTGGCGTCGAGGGTTGCCGAGGCATGCGCATCCATGGTTTCCGAGGCGTCAAGGGTTGCCGAGGCGTGCACATCCATGGTTGCCTAGGTAACTAAAAAGTTGTTCATCCAGGAATGCATCGCATATCTCTAAATCCGTGTCCTCCTCCCTATTGCGTTCTAAATGTGATAAGTGATCGGCCACTTAATTTTCTGTTCCTTTCTTGTGCATTGGCTTAGGACTGCTCCTACTGCGAAATCACTTGCATCACACATGAGCTCAAAAGGTAGCGTCCAATCTGGTGGAACGACAATGGGTGCCGAGGTGAGCTTTTCCTTTAGGGTTTCGAATGCTTGGGCGCAAGAATCATCAAATTTGAAGACTTTATCATGTCCAAGAAAGCTTCGGATTCCTTTAACCGAACTTGGTGGGGGTAATCTCTCAATCACGTCCACCTTTGCTTTGTCTACTTCAATTCCCTTGGATGAAATCTTGTGGTCGAGCACTATTCCTTCATCTACCATAAAATGGCACTTCTCCCAATTGAGGACTAAATCAGTTTCTTCACATCTTGCCAACACCTTCTCCAAATTGTCGAGGCAACTGTTGAAGTCACTACCAAAAATGGAAAAATCATCCATGAAGATCTCAAGGAAGTCTTCGACCATGTCTGAAAAAAGTGCCATCATGCATCTTCTAATGTTAGTGCATATCTGAGAAAACTTGAGGATGGTCGTTTTCGATACTTCTTATAGTCCATCCGCACCCTCCATCGGGTGACAATATTGCCCAAAAAGAGTTTGGCCAATGTGCTTGTCACTACTCCCTTTTGCGTTACCATGGTGGATGTGTTTTTCTTCTTTGTTCGCTTGTAGTCCATGTATACTCTCCACCTTGCTACTATTCCTGAAGGCACAAATATATTAATAGGAAAAATTATTTCCATTCTCAACCATTCAATTACCTCATTCTTGTCGACTTCTATCATGGTTGGATGTAGCCTTTGTTGTCGTGGCAATTGCTGCTCAAGCCAATTGCTGTGGCAATCAGTTGCCAAAATTTGCTGTAAGTCAAGGGAATAACCAATTTTCTGAAAAGCTTTACGAATCCAAACATCGTTTTCTTTTGGCCTCTTAAACATCTCCATCAGTAGAGATTTCGATGGCTTCAAATCTACCAACATCGGTTCCTCAAGACATACCTGCAATTCAAAAGGTTCAACCATTACCTGTTCATATTCCATTGGCAAAGTATTATCATCTCGTTGATCTTGCATGTGGTCGTGTAATTGCTGTGGCAATTGTAGATGCGAGCAATCTACAAATTCCTACTTCAACATCAACGTTGTAACCTTATGGGCATCAGGTTCATCAGAATTTGCTGTAGTATTGTTGTTCTCAGCTTCACTGAGTGTTGTCGCGGCATTGCTCTGTTCAGGCTCCTCAATCATTGCCGAGGCAATTTGTTGTTCAGGCTCATCATGTGTTGGACAGTCTCTCTCATTGGCATCCTCTTGACTTTGAGGTTCTAGTTGTTCCTCACACATCGGAGAGCTTTCTTTGCATTGCTCCTTATCCTCTTGCCTTGGGACGTCAGTATCCCTAGGAATGAATTGTTGGTGCATGTTATCCATGACATATGTGGATCTCCCCAATTGATCTTCTGAATCCCCTAAGGTTGCATCCCACTGAGCTATCCTCGTATCCATAGATTTTGATAGCTCTCGAATCTCTTCAATTGATCTGTCAAGTCTAGCCAAGGAAGCTAGTAACATTTCCTCCAAGAAATTGGAATGCTTTTGAAAAGGACTACATTGCCATGGCATATCTGTTGCTGCGGCAAAGTTGTTATGGTATAAGTTCTTTGGGCTTTTCTTGGTTGGTATAGGTAATCATCAAAGGGTGCAATAAACTCTTGATTAGATTGATTCATATCTTCCAACATCATCTCTCGAATAGATCGGCTTTTATTTCCCGGCATGTTGATGTCCCTTAACTTGTAGCGCACCTAATTTTTTTTGATAAAACAAACAAAAAGAAAAGTTAGTAAAACTAAGATAAAAAAATGCAATAACAAAAACAACTAACACCAATTGCCAATCCCCGGCAACGGCGCCAAAAACTTGTTGCGTGTAATAAGTGCTACGCAGTTGTGCAAGTATACACGTCGCAAGTAATAAAGTGATATGAGTATCGAGTATCGTCTCCACAGGGATTGGTTTGGGCCACTTTGCTTAAGTTACTGTGTTGGAAAAGAAAAACACAAGTAGGTGATTGTAGGACTTATAACTAATGAGTAAACTAAGAGAAATAAACTAAAAAATAGATGAAATTAAAATAGAACGAATAGACCAGGTTATCGTGAGTTGAGGTGTGATAGCAGATTTGATCATCTTGGTAAAAGAGTGCAAGGGCAACTCAGTTGCCGGGGCAACTTGCATAGCGGGGTTGCCTTGGCAACTAATCGATGGTTGCCTGGGCGACTAGCTGGGCAACTACTTAGGCGGCTGGGCAGCAACTTCAAGGTTCGGCAGAGCGTTCTTCAATGGTTTTTTCTTATCCCTAAGTCGAAACTCTAGCTACTTGTGCATGCCTTGATAATACATCACTGCGTGAATCAAGGGTGAACAACAACCAATCTTGCGCTCTTCTTAGCCGTTGAAATCCTTAACTTATTCCTAAGCCGGATTAATCTTCACCATCAATAGATTGAATAAAGACCATACTCATTCATTTCTTGAATCTAACTCTCCCGATATTAGATAAATAGATGAAGTTACGAGATCCTCTCCCAATTCACTCGCCAACAAGAATAAATGCCAAGAATGAGTAAACCTTGAATAGAAAAAATGCAAACTCTTATTACCTAAACAAAATCCAATTATTTCTCACAACAACAAAACACAATAACCCCAACCAATCAAGTTAGTTCATGGTTGGGTTCAAAAGATATGCAAAGAATAATCCCCAAACCATGAATCTAAAGAAAGCAAAGAAGAAGAAGAAGAAATTGAACTCTCCCCCTTGCTCTCTAATCGAAATTTCTCTCCTCTTGCCCTATGGGGTTGTCGAAATTTTCCCTCTTCTTGCTCACTTGGAGTTGATGGCTTGGTGATATATTTATAGGGCTAGGTCAAAGTCCTTCTTTGAGGAGGAAGTTAAGTTGGAATTAAATTATCTTTAAAGAATATAATTCTTTATTATAATTATATTCCTTCTAGAACTTCTCCTATCTTCTTGGAATTTAATTCTTCTTTGACCTCTTCATGGAAATCAAACTCCTTTGGGATTTAGCTTTGCTCCACGTCATCTTGGGATTATTTACTCATCAATTTCGACTACCATATCACCTTATTCTTTGTAGACAATTGCCCTGGCAACTGGCTCGGCGTCTCCTTCATGCATTGCCCTGGCAACTGCGTCGGCATCTCTTTCATGTACTGCCCTGGCAACTGGTTCTAGCCTTGTTTAGGTAAGTGATTCTGCACACGCACAAAAACACACCAAAGCAGCATCTTTTTCCATAAAACTCACCAAGTTATGTAATCAAGCTCAACGATGGAAAGAAACATGAATCAATGCATGAATGACTAATTATGCAACTAATATGAGCTTAATTCTAACAATAATATGAGTAAAAAGGGTAATAAAAATAGTACTTTTGAACACTTATCACTCTTGACGAGAACTACATTACCATGGCATATCTGTTGCCGCGGCAAAATTGTCATGGTAAAAAAATTGAGATTTTTGATCATACTATGAAGGATTTTACTATGGTTCCATCTTTGGTCCTCCATGTAGCTATATGCACCAAGATTGTGAGGGAAATTCTCAAACACATGATGTTTTCCACAACAAGGGCATGGGTTTTCCACGGTATGGACTCTTTAGGATTTTCTCAGTTGGTGTAGGTAATCATCGGAGGGTGTAAAAAATTCTTGAGCGGATTGATTCCTATCTTCCCACATCAACTCTCAAATAGATCGACTTTTATTTCCCGATATGTTGATGTCCCTTAACTTTGTAGCGCACCTGAAATTCTTTTTTTATGAAACAAACAAAAAAGAAAAGTTAGTAAAAATATTAAAAAAATGCAATAACAAAAACAACTAACACCAATTGCCAATCCCTGGCAACGGCGTGAAAAACTTGTGTTATTTAAGTACAACGCAAACGGTGCAAGTATACATGTCGCAAGTAATAAAGTGATAGGTATAAAGTATTGTCTCTACAGAGAATAGTTTGGGCCACTTTGCTTAAGTTATTAAACTGTAAAAGAAATAATATTGAAAGTGATAAATGGTGATAAATATCAAGTAAAATAAACTAATTAAATAGAGTAAATAGAAAGAGATAATCGATATGAGAGATTAGGTTGGGTTATCGTGAGTAGTTGTGCGATTACCGTATGAATTACCGCAACTTGTAATTAATTAGGCAAGTCAATTGTCGTGGCAACTGGGTTTAGTAGAATGTCGCGGCAACTGGGTTTCCTAGAATGCCATGGCAACTGGGTTTCCTAGAATGTCGTAGCAACTGGGTTTCCTATAATACCGTAGCAACTAGGTTTCCTCCTTCAATGTTTTGCGGAGTGTTCTTTAATGCCTCCGCATTATCCCTAACCGAAGAACTAATGTTTGCACAAGTCATGGTGATACATCCTTACGTTAACCTTGGGTAAGCAACATCGATCTTGCACTCTTCTTAGCCGCTAAAATCCGATCCTTATTCCTAAGGCGAATTAGTTCCCACCAACGGTTGTTTAAATGGAAACCGTGTCCACTCATTTCATGAATCTAGCTCTCTTGAGCCTAGATAAATGGATTCACTCAAGTTTCTTTCCCAATTCCCTTAAGTGAAAATCAAGAACCAAGAATGGACAAACAATAAATTTATTGAATTAAAAACCAAAACCATTCATTCGTCTCTACACACCAATAAAACCCGATAACCCAAGCCAAATTAATCTAGTTCACGACTGGATAAAAAGAAAACAACAACGAATAAATCTTAGACATGGGTGGATAGCATGATACAAGATAAAAGAAATAGAGAATATGAACTTCTCCAATATGCGTTGATGGCTGCGTGTAAATCCCCCTTTTAGATCTGATCTCTCTCTCACGATCGACTTCCTTATGTTTGTTGTTGTGATCTCCTTAAATAGGTGAGGAAAGAGATTCCAAATGCGTCTAGAATCCGTGTAAATGGATCTCTAACTAATTGGATATTTGAATTTGAATATGGGATAATTATCCTTTGAGTTTGAATAAATCTATAGATAATGGTTTTTTATCGGGACTTGCTACAACATCCCTTGGCAAGTGGTTCGGCAAGTCCTTCATCCTTATCCTAACTTGCCACGGTATCCTTCGGTAAGTCAACCTGCACAGAATAAGGCAAACCAACAACGATTTGTCCATAAAAACCTTCAAAACATAAAGCCAATCTCGATAGACAAGGAAACTATAAAACCATGCATGAATGACTAAGAATGCAACTAAAATGAGCCTAATTCTAACAATAATATGAGTAAAAAGGGTAAAAATATAGTACTTTTACACACTTAACATATACATATAGTTTAAATTCTACATTAAAGCATACATAATAAGTTAAAGCGAAATGCATGTTGAATTAGATGAGTTAGGTTATACCTTTTCTTGTTTGGTGCGCTTCTGTTTGGTGATAAGTCATCATTTTCCCGCATCCTTGGTACTAGACGCAGCTACTGAATGGTTTTAAAGCTTCGCATTGGTGCCATTCATGACTACTTACTTCAACTACTGAAGACGTTGCGGGGGGCTGCTCTATTTATCGAGCTTTGTAACTTTGAATTTCAGCAGCATGGATTGCTACTTCTCCTTTAGTAAGGTGGTCACAAAGGCCATCTACACCCCTTATTCAAACCTCTTTTTCTTTCTGTCCATGTTCCCATTGGGTGCGCTTCTTCCTCGCCTTTAACGAACTCTTTTAAAATTCCTATTCTAATGGCTAAATCTATTTCATCCTTTAGATGGACACAATCATCTATGTCGTACCCCTGTTCAGTATGAAATTCGCACCCTTTACCTGATCTTTCTTTGACTTCGTTTGGCCTCATATGTGGTGGGGGCTTCAAAAATCCTAGGTGTTTTGCTTGATGTAGGATTTACGACGGCAGGTCTGTTAGAGGGTGGTACATTTTGAAATTGAACAGTGGCTGCCAAGTTTGTGTGCCCTTTTTAATTCGATTTTCCATATGTCGATTTGTATTTTTTCTTGCATGAGTTCCTCATTTTTTCTTTCTACGTAACATTGTAATTATTTTCTTATTTTCACGATTCTCCTTCAGTCCTACAGGATGGTAGGCTTCCTCCTTTCGACTAGGGTCTATGTGCTCCAAATTTTGTATGCCTTCAGCTGAGGCTTTTAAGTGACTTACTATCGTAGCACTCCAGTTGACTTTCGTTACATGCATGCACTCCTTCCCAGTCATTTGTCCCATGATATATTCTTGTTGTTGTCTAAGTTGCTCTAGTGCGGTATGGGTATACTCTTCCATGGTTTCTAGTCTACTTTAAATGTTAGCTAGCTGGTTGCTTCTGTCCTGGAAAAGATGAGGGTTTCTTCCCTCCACTCCTCCATGATTTCTCTTGTTGGGGGTTGTTCTTCGTTGCTTCCTGAGAATCAAACTAAAAGAATGAAGGGTCCACGCTCACCACACCAATTGTTAATTGTCAAAGTGGACAGGGACCGGAGATGGTGGCCCATGCAGGTTGAGGCAGCCATTCAAGGTCGAAGTTCGTATACTACTTTTAGTTTTTGTGGGCAACGGTGTCTGGAATGGAAGATCCTAGTGTTCTTCTTGTTGCATGTCATGTTTTGTACTGCTTGAACAGGTGTCACGATCGGGTTGTCGTGGCATGTTGATTGGACTGGCTATAACTTGACGCCCTAGGTTCACTTCGTCATTTGTAGCGAGCATGTGTTATAGCCACGTGGTCGCCGGATGAGATGCAATGTAGCTCGCGATCTTACATGTTCGCCACAGATTACGAAGGGTATCACACAATTTGCGGGCGGTCTTGTGCATTGTGTTCTGCGTGCATTGTTACACTCATCGTTAGACATCCCTCATGTTACACTATCCGTAGTTTTACTTATTCTAGTCTCGACACGTGATGGTAAGTGTTTGTAGGTGCTAGCAAGTTATTTTTAGAAGAATACGTGACCTTTTCATTTGCAGTTAAATAAGTACTCAGTGTGCTAAATTCTTATCCATATATAGTTTTGGTGGCTCAGATAGACCTACATGCCATAAATGATGTATTAAACATGTTCGTATAGGTTGTACCAAGATTTGACATGATTCAGGGCACCCAAAGTTTACCAAAATAGCCATAATACATGAAAGCTTTGAAGCTTAAAAAGAGTGTCGACACCTCGTAGCAAGTATAAATAATTCGGTGTAGGTACGAATACCTCAACAATAGTATCAATACTTGACTTGTTTCTCCTTGTTCTTGAAACATCAAAGCTAAATAGGTATCGACAGTTCCAAGGTTATCGACACCTTAAAGAAACTTTTGAAAGTTTCAGTTTTACCCAAAAACTTTCACAATTTTGTAAAAAGGTCTTTGTATGTAATTGATTGTTTTGAATTTCGATTTGGTTTATTTATATGATTGACATGTCATTTGTATGGAATTTTATAACTATTCCATTGTGTGCCATCGATATTCTGTTCTGACTAAATTATAAATTGGTTCCTAAACTTTTGAACTATTACTTTTTTATAATATTCGGTGATCGTATTCGAAGTTTTTTTTCCAACACTGATATTGACTTGAGGTTTTGTTGCTTTTAACTCTTTATTTATTAAGTATTCGTATTTAATATATTTATATGGCACATATCAAAATATGGATATGAAGATATAATTCTTCAAAAATCTTCTAAATATATAAAAAAAATTAGAAAAAATTATATATTTATATTCAACATTTACGTATGAATCGAAGTGGCATAGACTTGCAAGTAGAAGAATACAAATCTTTGCTTTTGTGTTACATTGCTGCTTGTGTTTCTTAGGGATGTAAAAACAAGTAATCAATAGGTTTCAGGTTAGGCCATGTCAGGTCGATTCAAATCAGATACAGGTCATTTCAGGTTGATTTGATGTTTCGAATCGACTCGTGTCAAGTACATGTCAATTTTAGGTCGGGTCAAAACGGTTCAGATTTAAATCAATTAATTTCTGGGTTAATTCGGGCTCAGGTGGACTTTAGGTCAGGTTCATTTCAGGTCGGTTTAATTTTAGGTCGAGTTCATTTCAGGTCGGGTTAATTCGAGTTCGAATTCGTATCAAATTTGAGTTCGATACAAATATTCGATAGACTTTGGGTTGGGTCATTTCGATTGAATTATTTAACGCCTTTCACGAACACGAATCACATTAAAAATAAATATTAAGGACTATAATGAACAAAAATATCATCATATTTAAAATATTAGACTAAATTACAAAAAGTAGAAATAAATAAGGGTCAATTTCGGCTAAAAATAAAATATTAAGGACTAGAGTATACTAATTTAGAACTTTAGGTGCCTAAAATAATTTTTGTAAAAATAAGTGCCCAAAATTTCAACCGTTATAATTTTAGGTGCCCCGTATTAACTACCGTTAAATTTTTTTAAAAAAAATATTTTTTTATTTTTTTATTTCTTTTGTTTTTTAAACATTTTTTTTTTCACTTAATACACTTTCCCCCTAAACTTTACATATTTTTCCAACTTGCCTCCTAAACTACGTTTTGTCCGGTTTTGCCCCTTAAACGTTTCGTCGTTACTCATTTCACCCCAAAAGTTAACACCGTTAAAAAAAATCTGTGTTGACCAATCAGAACGTGCCACATCATTTTCTTTATTTATTTTTAAATTTTAAAATGAAATAAAAAAAATAAATATATTAAACCATACCTAAATTTACTCAAATACCCCCGTCTTCTTCCCCAAACCTCATTTCCCATTTCATTCATCTCCAACCCCGTTTCCCTGATTTTAACCTTCAATTTTCAGATTTTAACTCCTATTTCATTCATCCAGAAAGTCGACTTCATATGGTACTACGAAGATGTTATTACTAAGCGACCTGTTTATTGGGCATTTTGCACTGGTATTAGTTTCAGTCATTCTTGTTTTTATAGAATTTAAAGTTGTTTCTTTTGATTGTTGTGAGACATTTTTATGGAGTTTGCAGGGTACACTGCTCATGTAATGACGTTTGAAGTGGGAGCTGTTCTTGAGGATTCTAAATGGCAGGCGCCGGTTCACTATTTCTAGAAAGCTGAAGAGAAGAGAAAACAATATGTGAAATTTGGATCGGTCGTTGCCTTGGGAAGGTGATGAGAGGGTTTTCCAGTGCTTCCATCGCACTATGATTCTTGTTCCTGAACTAGTAATTTGTAGTTCTTGCTATAACTGTGTGGTTTTTCTTTGATTCTTGGAATATTTTTTTTGGGGATTTCTACTCTCTTTTTCACTCGAAATAATGTCAATATTTTGCAGTTTCAAGTTTCACTTCATGGGATCCAAGTAACCAAGGTGGATTGAATCGAAATTGTATAAAAATATATCAAAATCACAACCATGGTCCTGAAAAAATTGACAGAATTTCCATGGTTTTTCTGGGAAAATTAAAGTAATTTGGGGGTTAAAATCTGGAAATTAGGGATTAAAATAGGGGAATAGGGTTGGAGATGGATGAAATGGGAAATGGGGTTTGGGGAAGAAGACGGGGTATTTGGGTAAATTTAGGGTAAAGTTTAATATATTTATTTAATATTTTATTTTATTTATTTTAAAATTTTTAAAAAATGGCGTGGCACATTCTAATTGGTCAAAAATAATTTTTTAACGGTGTCAGCTTTTTAGGGTAATATAAGTAAAGGTGAAAAGTTTAAGGGGTAAAAGTGGGCAAAACGTAGTTTAGGGGACAAGTTGAGAAAACAGGTAGAGTTTAGGGGAAATGTGTATTAAGCCTTTTTTAAAAAAAAACCCTTAAATTTCCAAAATCCACAAAATAGCCCCCTAATTCGAAATTCCTAACTCCTAAAAACTCAAATCTCGATTTGAGTTGATTTCATCGCTGATGGCCACGTCACCGCCCACCACATCTGTCGCCGGTCCACCACGATATCGTTTACCCTACCCTCTCGTCGTCGAAAATCAACTGAAGTCGTACAAAAATGCCGACAAATGATGAAATATTCGAAAAAATCATTCAAACGATTCACGACGAGCGACTACTGAACAACGACGAATGGTGTATGGGTGTTTAGGCGAGGGGAAGACACTCCATTCCGTCGCCGAGAACATTGCCAACGACGGCGAGAGTCGTCGGATTGAGGGAATTGGGTGTTTAGGGATTTTTGGGGTAGAATTTTGGGAATTTGGGGGTCTTTTTTAAAAATTTAATATTTTAATATTTAAAAAAAATTAATTGAAATAAATTAAAAACTAAAACCTGCCATGTGTCATATTGTAATTGGTAAACAAATTCTTTTAACGGCAATTAACACTAAGGCACCTAAAATTGCAACTGTTGATACTTTAGGCACCTATTATTACAAAAAATACTTTAGGCACCTAAAGTTAAAAGGGTATACTTTGGACACTTATTTTTTGTTTAAGCCAAAATAAAATATTAGGGACTAGAGTGAACAAAAAATATCAGCATATTAAAAATATTAGACTAAATTACAAAAATATAAAATAAATAAGGGTTAATTTTGGTTAAAAATAAAATTTTAGGGACTAATGTGAACAAAAATATCGTCATATTAAAAATATTGAACTAAATAACAAAAAATGAATGAGAGTCAATTTCGACTAAAGGTACTAGAATAAACAAAAATATTATTAGACTAAATTACCAAAAATATAAATAAATATGTGGCAATTTTGACTAAAAATTAAATTTTATGGACTAGAATAAACAAAAATATTATTCGACTAAATTACCAAAAATAGAAATATATATGGGTTAATTTCGGCTAAAAATAAAGTTTTAGGGACTAGAATGAACATAAATATCATCGTATTAAAATATCAGCATATGAGTCAATTAATTTCTCACATTATAATATAATAAATTCATAATTTCTCAAATACTTTATTTTTCTCTTGAAAATCATCAAATCATAGACTTCCTCAATTACAAGTCAGGTAAATATCAAGTCAGGTCAGGTAAATATTAAGCTATGTCAACAACAGATCAGGTTCAAAACAGGTCGGGTCAATTAAAAGGTCGAGTTCAAAACAGGCCGGGTAAAATCGGATCCCAGTTCGTTTCAGTTGGGTTATATCGATTATTTGTCAGGTTAGTCTCGGGTTCGGGTTCGTATCAATCAGGTGCAAGTCGGGTTCGGTTACTACAGTATCAGGTCCAACTCGAGTTCAGGTCAACAACAGTCGGTTACAAATCAGTTTCGGATCATCACTTTCTCGAGTCAAAACAAATTTTAACTTGAACAAATTTTAGTCGAGTTTTCAGATCGGGTTAACATTTTACATCCCTAATGTTTCAACCTCCATGAAATGCCCAACTGCAGGTGATATTTGCTATTGGTATAAAAATCTCATCAGCAGGACATCTTGAATATGAACATAAGGTATAAAAATCTTTGTAGGTATGATTAAGGACGGGCACAAGGATGGACCGGGCTGAAGTTCGTCTCCTAAAATAAAGTCATGTGTCAGTCTCTAAACATATACATGATTTTATGCTAGAAGCGAAAACATTTAGGAAGCTATGCTAAAAATTTAGAGAATGTAAAATTTAAAATTTATAAATAGTGCATAATTAAATTATCAATATATAAACTATACATGAATTTAACATTTTCAAAATGTCTGGTGCAACTACACTCTACTAATCAAATATGGACAATTATCGAGAAAGGTTATTGTAGCTAGTGGTGTTAATAGTTTACTAACATACTAAAATGATTAATAATTTCTACTATGATGATAATGTCTGATGATAATGTTTATTCTAATTCTAAAAAACGCTCAAACTCAATGTAGTAAGAATGGTTAATCATTATAGTATGTTGGTTAACCATAAATACCCCTAATTGTAGCATGAATCTTCTATTCACACTATAGGCTTGATTGAGTTTAGATGACCAAAATCTCTTCTTCACCTAATAATCAATAAAAAAATTTGATAGAAAATCACTTTTGAAAAGTGATTATTGACTCAAACCCAAAAAAACGTGTCTAGATTATATGCATTCGGAAAGCTCTTTCTTATATTCATAAAATGAATTTGTTCTAGAAATTAATAAAAATATCATAGAAAAATTTAAAAGAAAATCATACAAAAAATTGTATACCCTTGTGTTGGTCGAGGTTACTTTGTAAAAAGGTTAAATTATAAAAGAAGAAAAAAATATTAGAAATTGATGGTTAACTTTTTTTTTTACAAAATTATTGATCAAATTCATAAAAATGTAAATGTTAAGGATTTAATTTATTATAACGTTTTTGTTAGATGCAATGTTTTGGATCTATTTATATCTTTTTATAGTACAAGAATAAAATCGATTCATAAGGGAGGGATCAATTTAATACAATGTCAATAACACATGGGGCTCTCAGTTATATTCCCCTACAAAGCATTCTATATCAATGTTTTTGTACGCCTCGAAACTAGAGTGAGTATTTAATCTAATCGAATAAAACTTTTGGATTTAATCGAATTTACCAGGCAATTTTATTTAATTTTTTACGATTCAAATTTATAAATTTTCGAATCACTCTAAATCAAATCAAATAATTGCAAATTAACCATTTTTTGATTCCCGAATATCCAACTCACTAGTTAATTCTTTATAATGTATTTTATTTTATTTTGATAAATAAGACAACAGTCGTTGACGTTTTCCTAAAATTTTACGTAGACGTCTTTGAGATAAATAGTCTTTTTTGTGCAATTCTAAATGTGAAGTAAATCTTCGTATCTTATTGGTGAAACTAACTATTTGAAATTCAACGGACCCCTGTTTTCTTCTTTTTTTTTGAAAAATAACCGAGATGAATAAATTTTTTACCATAAAACAAAATATTCTCTCCTCCTTTTTTTGAATGTGAATTTTACTGATCAGTAATAATAATATCAGTTATTTTGATATACACAATGATTTTAAATTTGTTATGAATTTTCTAATTTGTTCAAATAAAATTAATCAATCTATTTTTCAATTTAATTCGTAAAGAGATACAAAAGAGTGGCTCCTAAACACAAAAGTATTGTGCGTGCTTTTTTGAAAAGATTAGGTTCAGATTTTTTGGAAGAATTCTTTACGAAAACGGAAGAAGAACATGTTTTTTCTTTGATATTCTCAAAAGGTTTTTTTACTTTGCGAAAGTTCTATAGGGGACGAATTTGGTATTTAAATATTATTTGTATCAATACTCTGGTCAATCATGAATGATTGGTTATGAAATTAAGTAAATTCAATTAAGAAATGGGAATTTTTTCGATCCGAAATGATGAAGAGATAACAAACGATTTTTTTTTATTTTTAGTATTAAATGTTCATGCAGTAAGAATAAGAAGGGATTGGCCGAGTATTCCACTTTTTTTTCGAGTCATGTTTAGGGAATAAACAGGGTTTTAGATGTATACATAGAGAAAGCCGTTTGCAATGAAAAATGCAAGCACGGTTTGGGGAGGGTTTTTTTATTCTTTAACTATTTAATGATTAATGAAATTTCATTTTAACAAAAAAATTATCTACTCCATCCGACTAGTTTTGGGTTCAAGTCTCGGGCAACCTATTTTAATTATCATATCGAAATGATATTCATAATATAATATAGGAATCATATGGATATATATATCATATGTATATTAATATGTATTTTCTTTTTAAAACTCCTATAATTAAAAAAATGATAAATCTAAATACGATCCTAAATATATATTTTCTATTTGAAAATAATTTTTCAAAATTGGGTCAAGTTTTACCCTTCAGGCTGTAACTTAACTTCAGGTAAAGGAAAACAATCCTATAGTAGTAAATATATCTTTCGTGTCCTAGCCCTATTAGTATTCTCTCAAGGCAAGCGATCCGCCAAAAAGAGAAGCTTTCAAGTCCCAAACTCCACTCTTCCACTCCAGGAACTTGTTCTCTCCGACTCCCACCGCAACTCTCCCTTTCTCCATTACAAAACCCAAGTTAACCCAACCAATATTTTCGTTTCAAATTCACACCTCTCCGATTCCACCATTCGAAAACGCTGCCGTACCCATTCCATGATGTTGCTCAGAATCCGCAGCCGGGACGGCCTCGAACGTGTCCAAGTCGGCGGCCCTCACGTTTCAATCTCCCAATTGAAAACCCTAATCGAGTCCCAACTTCAAGTCCCCGTCCAAAACCAAACCCTTTCAACCGATCGGAATCTTCTCTTGGCCAAAACCTCCGCCGACCTCCTCCGCTTCTCTGACATGGCCGACCCTTCGGTTCCACTGTCCGCATTGAACCTGTCTCACGGTTCCGTTGTGTTTCTCTACTATCATGGCGAACGCACCGTCCGCGGCGGACCCTCCGTGACCCCTGCCGGATCGTTCGGACGTAAGATGACGATGGACGACCTCATTGCTAAACAGACACGGATCACCCGCCAGGAATCTCCTCACTGCGACTCCGTCTCCTTTGACCGTGATTCCGCTAACGCTTTCCAGCGGTACGTCAATGAAACGCTGGCGTTCGCTGTGAAACGCGGCGGGTTCATGTACGGCACCGTGTCCGAAGAAGGTAGGGTGGAAGTTGATTTCATTTACGAGCCGCCTCAACAAGGTTTGGAAGATGGTTTGATTCTATTTAGGGATCAAGAGGAAGAGAAAATGGTCGATGCCATTGCGGCTGGGTTAGGGAGGAAGAGAGTAGGGTTTATTTTTGCCCAGACGATAATGCAGGACAAGAAAGACTATAATTTTTCGAACAAGGAGGTTCTACAGGCGGCTGAGCTTCACGCCGAGAGTGGACTGAAGGAGTGGGTGACTGTTGTGGTGAAGCTGGAAGCCGATGAAGATGGGGGTGCGAATGTCCATTTTGAGGCTTTTCAAATGAGTGATATGTGTGTCAAGTTATTCAATGAAGGATGGTTTGTGACTGAGTTTGGGGAGGACAATGATCCCAAGCTTTCGAAGATGAAGGAAGAAGTTGTCGTAAGCGGGAAGGATGTGAAAGAGGTTGATAATGATTTCTTCTTGGTAGTGGTTAAGATTTTTGACCATCAGGTGCGTAATTTTCGATTTAGTATATGGTTTAATCGGTTCATGTTACGAAATAGTTGCTTCTTATGGTTTGATATTTGCAATTGTATTGCTTTTATGTTGTTCCTGGTTAAACTATTTGCCTCCAAGGTGTTGCATGCTAAATTTTAGACCACGTTTCGACATAATTTTAGCTGTAGAATGCCAATGATGCTAATGTGTGGAGGGGAAGGAGGTGCCATGCAAAATATTATCAAGTAGCATTTGTGGCACACATAATTTCTGTATGCCATAAGGAAGATGTTTCATTTTAGCTGTTTATTGCTTCTTCCTTTGTTTTTTCTTGAGTTTCTTACCATATATGATGCCAAATAGGGCGCCTTCCCTTAAATTATTGTAGTATATGCCTATAAGATGGCCTCTATAGTTATAGAGTCCATCTTCAGCGAATTCGTATCCTACTTGCATTGCACTTGTTATGTGCAGCATTGTTATTGTTGGACCAGTTAAATGCTGGCAATAAATTTGATGTTATGCAAATCCATCTTCCTTTGTTTCATTTAAGAATTTACTCTGGAACTCCATTGAATGGTTGCTTTCAATGATGCAGGGACCTCTTTCATCGAGCTTTCCCATCGAGAATCGGAACAACCTGGTGACAATGAGGATTCTTAAGAATCATCTGGATAGGACAAAGAGTCTTCCCTTTGTGAAGAGAATTTCGGATTTCCATTTGCTGCTGTTTCTAGCCATGTCTCATGGCCTTGGTTCCGACGTCCCAGCACTTGCAGAGTGTGTTAGCACAGAGACACCAGTTTCGGAAGGTTATCAGCTTCTAATCGAGTCCATGGCCAACTCATCCTGATCTCACTTTCTTCTTCGTTCATCAGAAGTACTGTATATTTATGATCATATTCATTCATAACAAATTACTTGATGCCATTGTTTATTAGGATCATTCCCAATATTTTAGTTGATCTCAGTTATTCCTATCAGAATCTTAACATTGTGCTTTAGCCAGATTAATGGTTAAAAGAAGTTTATGAGCTTTCCATACGATTCCGAATAAGTAGTTGTTTTTAATTGAAAGCAATCAATAGTTACTTAAGATATCTCTCGTTTATACTCTGTTATTCCTTGAGAAATAGTCTAATTCTGATTTTAGCCCCCTTTATTGAGCCAAAATTCCAAATTTAATCTCTTGTTTTAATTTGACACAATTTATCTTTTCTAATTTAAATTAATAATATTGATAATTGTTGTAGTTAAAAGTCATGAGGTAAAATACTTTTTAACTTTTATTCGATTACATGATCAAAGCTTCCAATCATTTTCAAATAATAATAATTTTATGGAAAATTCTACGATGTTAGACGAACACTGCTGAACACCATTAACGACAAACACAGCTGAATATCATTAAATTAATTAAGGAAGATTGAAAATTTAAAGGACTCAATGTATAATTATAAATTATTTAAACATATAATTATAAATTATTTAAAATAAAATATTAATTCAATTATTTTCTATATATATAATATTTTATTTAAAAAAATAATTGGATCAAATACCAACCTTAGTCAATTTAAAAAAAAACCCTAAACCGTAAACTATAAATCCTAAAATCAAAACCCTAAACTCAAAACCCTAAACCAAAAACCTAAAATCCTAAATTGTAATCTTGAAACCTAAAACCCAAAATCATAAACAGTAAACCTTAAAACCTAAACCCAATATTTGAATTTAGGGTTTAGGGTTTTTTATTTTTTTAAATAGACTAAGGTTGGTATTTGATCTAATTATTTTTTTTTTTCAAAAAATTAAAAATATTATATATATATATATGGAAAATAATTTAATTAATATTTTATTTAAATAATTTATAATTATATGTTTAAATAATTTATAATTATACATCGAGTCCTTTAAATTTTTAATATTTATTAATTAATTTAATGGTACTCAACGATATTCATTGTTAGTAGATTCAGCGGTGTTCGTCGAGCGTGACAAATTCATCCTAATTTTATATATTAATTGATCAGACAAATGTTGAACATTTCGTTCTGCACTACTTTTCAAAAAAAATTAGAAACAAAAAAAAAATATAATGAAGTCGAAATTTGTAACTTCTTACTTTTGTGAAAAACACATTTGAACGAAATACTTATTTATCTTCATTTGTATAACCAATCTTTAATGTTTTTAAAAATAATATCTAACATAGATATTTTATCCATTTATGATTTAATAGTACTTTTTACAACAATAACAAATACTTTTTAATTAAATAGAGATATTACATTCTCATGACAAGATTCGAATCTATACAAGATAGGGTAATATGAACAATAACAATCACTTAATTTTAAGTCGAACTATCAAAAATTATTTTACCACTTTACTTTTTAAAAAATAATGTCAAACCGAACTTAATTTTGTTTTAATTACAACAACTAAAGCTAAATTTGTCAATAGTATTATAAAAATAAAATATTATAAATTAAAATTGAATATTCAATTGATAATTCTACGGTAAATGTCATGTACCGTAATTTATCACTATTTATATGTACTGCAATGTACCATTAACTGTTTGAAAAATTCTACAACGGGCGTCGAACACCACTGAACACCATTAAATTAATTAATAAAGATTAAAAACCTCAAGGACTCAACATACAATTAATAATTATTTAAAATAAAATTTCAATTAAATTATTTTTCATACGAAAAACTACATAGGTGGTCACCCAACTATCACCCTTTTCCTGTTTTGGTCACCCAACTAAATTTTTTGTCAAAACCGTCACTAACATTTCATTTCGTTATCGTTTTGGTCACCAACCGTTAAATATTTAACATAGATTGTGACATGGCATGGTTTAATAATAATTTTAGTCCATAAAATTGTTACATTATATCAATTTAATCCTAATAGGACATAACTCATCAAATATTTAAACTAAACTCCAAATTCCCCATCCCTTTTCTTCTTCTTCTGCAATATTACTCTGAAAATTTAGCTAAAATTTTTAGGGGAAAAAACACTTCTTTCTAAGCACTAGAAATACAGTCATGAAATAGCCTCTTCTTCGTATCTCACTACTTTAACTTTTTCAGAAAGAAAAAATACTTCCTTTTTAATTTTTTTAAACAAAGAAGAAAATGGGAAGAAAAATGTGTACCCGAAATTTGTGTTTGAAGATTATATGACGCTATACGCTGGACTGAAATTTCAGGCCAAGAAGCCGAGATTCGAAGCCATAAAAGCCAGAGAAACAACGAATTCCATTGCAACAGTTTAAGAAAATTTTACACCTTAGCTGCATTGAATTGCTCAAGAAATAAATAGTTGTGATTATCTACTTTAAGCTTCTTTTTTCTAGCTGTGTGTGGAAATTTAAAAAAGAAGTTCAAAGTTTTTTTGTTTTTAATCACAAAGTCAGAGTTTAGTATAGCCATAGGTGAGTGTTCTGTGGTTTAATAGTCTAAACAGTACCAACAATGTATATTTCTATAGTAGTATTTTATTGTTGTGTAATATTTAAGAAATATTTTACCTTTGAGTTTTATATTGTTTGTGTAGTAACCCATTTCATACGGGCCTTATAGCCCATTACACATATATTATATAACCCAAACAAAAAACCCACAAACCCATTACCTAAAAAAGTCTAACCCTAATGTCCTAAACTAACCTAAATTAATCATAGCCTTCAGCCGCCGCCGTCCGTTCACCCTAGCTGCCGACAGCCCTGACTGAGCCCCAATCCGAAATTAACCCCTAATTAAACCACAACCAAATTCTTAAAAAGGGTTTTTAACCTAAATGATTACCCCGTCTACCACCACCGCCTTAGCCACCCTTTTAAGCCCTTATCCTCAACCGAACTACAACCACCGCCCAGAAAATTAGACCCTAGATTGCCATCTGTCCTCATGCTTTCTGCCTCACACTTTTGAAAGCTCTATAAATGGGAGTTAAATCGGCAAAATACGAGATTAGAGACTGGAAAATCGGGAAAATAGAGAAAAAAAAGAGGATTCAAACAAAAAAACAAGAAAAAGGTAAAAAAATATAAAATATTTCTGTTTTCTCATATCTAAGAGATTAGGAGGGGATTTAGGAAAAAATGACCTTAAATATGATTTTAAGAACCAAAACCGAACCAAACCGATCTTTTGCATAAACTTCGGCCACCGTTCACGGTAATTTTTCGTCGCCGGTGAACGGCAACCCACGACGATCGTTGAGCAGACGAGAAGGGATGCAAAAAAGAAGAGGGAGAGAAGTGGAGAGAGTTGAGAGATTGTTTGAGAGTTTTTTAATCCAAAGGGAACAAATGAGTTTTTTTGGCAAAAATTAGGTATTTAAACCCTTTCCAAAACGACGTCGTTTAAGCTTGTAACCGCGCGTAAACCCGACCCGGATATGAGGGTTCGCGCATTTTGAAGAATAGGGAAATTGCAGATTTGGTCCCTCCATTTATGTATCTTTATTTTTTCGTCCTTCAATTTATGTTTTCTTTCATTTTGGTCACTGTTTTTTTATTCTATATTAATATATATATATATATGTATGGTAATACATTATACTATAAATGTTTAACTAATATTATATATATATATATACACACGTATGTATGGTAATACATTATATATATGTTAACTAATATATATGAATTATTCTATATATGTTTAAGTTTTATATATGTATATTAATTAATACGTTTTTACCTTTCATATTTATTTTGTATTCCCTATTTGTTTAATATTTTTACCTAGTATATTAAATATATCTTTTCATATACACATATTTTATATTCATTCGTTCTAACTGAATTTTAAATTAAAACTTTTTATTAGGGATTCTCGTGAAAAAAGTACCTCGAACGTTAGGGGTGCCGCTTTCCGTTAATCTCTATAACAAAATACCATTTTTAATTCTAAATTATAATTTTCAAAACAAGTTCCCTTCATTCGGGAATCTAACGAAAATTATCATCAGGTGTAGGGGTGTAAATTCCTTTCATACAAAGAAATATTCTTTTAAATATTTTAAGGGATCACAAAATTTAAATTAAATTCGATTTCTTAATTTTCATCATTTAGACAATATGTAATCGACCATGTACCAATTTTGGGCGTTGTGGGGGTGCTCACCCTTCCCCACACGTAACTGACTCCCGAACCTGTTTTTCTAGTTTCACATACCAAAACTCGTCGTTTTAATAAAATTACACAAAACAAGTTTTTATTAAAATAGCTGAGTTTTCAAGTGATCCAATCTCACCTAAATTAAAGAGATTGGTGCTGACTCTATCCCAAATATTTTTTTCCGTAAAAACACGTTAAGCACCACCGCAGCGCGGGACCATTTTTACAGCTTGGCAACTCTGTTGGGGACCACCTTTTTTTCTTGAGAAAGGAGCCATCAGTCGATTACTTTTTGTCCTAATGAGTGTAAATTATAAATTTGGTTTAATTTATTTTGTGATCCTTTTTTATTTTAAATTCTTTACAAAAAGGTTTCTTAAAATTTTGTTTCTCTGGTTTTGCATATCATGAGCTCTGCACCTGCCTCCGTGCAGGATAGTGGATCGCTTCTGGATATATGTCCATTTGTCTTTCTGAGATTTTCATCTCCGTGCAGACCTAAGGGAATGTATCCCCCTGAATTGTGCTTACTAGCCTTAGTAGGATAGTAAGTACAATTCGAGTACCTTTGTTAGAACCAAACCACATGTAGTGGACCATAGCATCCTACCTTGTCTAGAGCCATATCGAACCTTTGCCCATTTAGAGTGTCACCCTCTAAGTGCATAATAGACAATGATGGGGGGTTTTATTTTCTTTCAAATTTGCCCTTTAATTTTAGTATTGTTTATTTATTTGTTTATTTATTTCACAATAATTAGATATCATGTCTATTCTTTTATGCAAAACAAGAATGCGGGTAGATAACATGATGGGGTAGGATTATTTTTTTCGAAAGCATGTTGGGTAGAAAAGAATGTTCTTGGAATATTTTAATTCAACTTTTTATTATTCTGATATTATTTATACTGAGACTAACAAGTTTCGTTTTGTCTTTGATTTTCTTTGCCCTTGCATTGTATTTTTTTATTAAAAAGGGTGTTGAGGCAAGTTCAACCGTTATAAAGGATCTGCTATGGAGAGCCGATTTCTTGATAGGGTGGAAGGAAAACTAGGCATGCGGAGGTGGTAAAAAAAGACTCAGCACCAGAAAGGGGACAATTTGCAAGAAGGTGAAAAGTTAGAGCTCTGGATATCACCAGTATTGGATTGACTCAGAACCAACTGTGAGAGTTAAAAAAAATCCGGGACCAGTGGGACGAAGAAAACAAGCAGTTGTTCTACAGCAATTACGGTGATTTACCTTATATGCTAGATGTCAGTATCGACACAATTTTATTTCGAGCCCTTGTCCAGTGCTGGAATCCTGCCTACAGTTACTTTACTCTAGGAGATGTCAATTGGTACCAACCATTGAAGAATACACTGCTTTGATCCGTTACCCAAAAATCCAAGTCGATAAAGCTTACTTAAAGTCTCTTAATTATCCAACGTTTAAGAAAATATTGCTAAAAGTGACCGGCATAGACGAACAATGGGCTAAAGCCAAGATTAAAGAAAAAGGGGAAACCACGTGCATCTCCTGGAGATTCATACGAGACTTGATCCAAGTTTAATCCAAGCGAGAAAGACAGGTCAAAATGCTTGCCCTAGCCATCTATGGTTTCGTTATCTTTCCCAAATCATTGGGATATATTGATGTTGTTATGGAATTGTTTGATCATCTTGACAAAGGAATTACCCCTATTCCAGCAATCCTAGCCGAAACTTTCAGGTCTCTCAGTACTTGTAAAAGAAGCGGCGAGGGGAGGTTCATCGGTTGTGCTCAGCTTTAGTTGGTCGGGTTTCATAGCCATTTTTGGAAGCCGAAGGAAGTTTCTTATTGAGCGTGCTTTGAGAATTACTCACCGCTAAAAGATCTAGCGTCCACACAAAAGCAGGAGAACATCTCTCATGACAAATGGATGGCTATTTTTCGAAACCTCTAGGAGAAAGATTTTGTCTTGAAAGCACGATGGTTTTTCCCTGACAATATTATATACAAATGTGGAGACTATGACTCCGTCCCTCTACTTGGAATATGGGGTGGAACTAGATATGCTCCGTTACTAGTATCTCGGCAATACGGGATAAGGCAGTTCATCATGGAAATAAGAGGGCTTGCTACCTACGAATTTTCATACAAGGGTAAAGACTACAAGAAAATTATTTCCATGATCACTAAAGCATGGAAGCATATTTGTAAGATGGAACCGTTCGATGAAAAACCTAGAGTTATGCCAGAGTATCGACGGTGGAGAAGCAGAAGGATTAATGACGATGCCCCTTTACCAAATCCAAAAAATAATATACCATTGGAGGAACATTTGCAGGTCGATCCCTCAGAAATAGAAATCAAGAATCATGATTTTGAAAAGAAGTACTTTGTGATGGAAATCTAAGTATCAAGGTTAGAAAATGAAAGGAACCAGTTGAAGTTCAGAATGTAGTCTCAGGAATAAGAGATTGAAAGGCTGAAAAAAAGGGAAAAACAAAGCTGAAGAAGATTTGAGTGGTCTACGGGGTGATTACAAAAAGCTCCGCGCATCAGCAAAATATGTCGATCTCGGAAAGACATCTACTAAGTGGAAGCTTGACATCTGAGAGGTAAAGGAGCGAGTTGATCTTTGGAAAAAAGATTCAAAGATGTTCAGACACAAAAAATAGCCATGCAGGAAGAATTGTCTGGAAGCAAAACCGAGAATATGAACCTGATGGGCCAAATTATTGAGCTAGAAGACTCCCTATAGAGGCACCATAACCGAGACCCCGTAGCTGAATTAAAAGCAAGTAAGGAGAAGAACGAAATAAGTCGAGAAATTAGAAATAGCTTTGCAGACTTGCCAGGGCAAATTAATAATTTCGAAGAAGTTCAAAAGTAGAATGATCGTCATTGGGAGGCACGGCTACAACAATCTCAGGATCAAGTCCAGGATAGAGACCATGTTATAACATAAGCTCTCGTCAAAGTACGAGAAGTAACAGAGCACCTGCAGACTCTAGCTATTCAGGCCGATATTCTGAGCTTGCAAATTGAGTCAGAATCTAATCAGGGCAAGAAGCTTGCACGAATCTTCAGGAAGATCAAGATTCTGGGTGTTAAGGCCAAACAGTATATGTGAAATAGGCCCACCTTATGTGAAGAACTTATTCTAATGCAAGTTTCTTTTTGAAAGTTATACTGAAATAAACACATTTTGTGTAAAATATGTTGTGGTACTAATATAATATGTGTTTTTGCATGTACATCATATTTTTCTCATTTGCATTCGCATCATGCTGCATCATACTACGTCTTTTTACTACAATTTTTATTTCTCAAATAATTATTATTACAGCTATTTTGGGACATACAAACCGATAGATTCAACACCCTTACTTCACCAGAAGCAAAGCTAAAGGTATGGAAGAGAGATTGACAAAAGTTTTGAAAGCATGTGAAGATATCAAGAAAGATATTGAGAGCAACTTAGAGAAAACACAGTAGGAGACTCGTGCCCACATTTCGCATTTGCAAGAAGATTTGTTAGTAAAGATAGTTGAGATGTTAGCTGGAAGGGATTCCAAAAAGAAGAAATGAGTGGTTTTAAATCTCAATACACTGATAAAAGACTCGGTTAATCCTCTTGGCAAGACCCATCAACTAGTAGAGACTTCCATAGCAAAGCCACAGTTTGGTCAGGCCAAATCTTCCCTACGATGAGGAGTGGTAGTTTAGGATGACCCTAGTGAATACCTTGTTTTGGATTTCAATGAAATCGACAAACTAAAGGTCAAGCTACCCAAATAGTTTGAGTATCGATGGAAATAGTTGGAAGAAAAATTCAAGGCTATGGAAAATGTAGACTAAGTTCTGGGAGTGGATGTAAGAAAGTTAAGCTTGGTTCTCGATTTGGTGCTACCTCCGAAGTTCAAGATGCCTGATTTTGAAAAATATAATGGGACCACTTGTCACAAAGCTTACATTACAATGTTCATCAGAAGAATGACGGGGTACATTAACAACGACCCCCTTTTAATATACTGTTTTCAAGATAGTTTGACGGGATTGCAGCAAGATGGTACAACCAGTTGAGTCGTGCCAAAATTAACTCTTGGAAAGATCTAGCACAGACATTCGTTAAACAATACAACCATGTTATCAATATAACTCCCGATCGGGTTATATTGCAACACATGGGAAAGAAACCTAATGATAGTTTTAGGCAATATGCACAATGATGGAGAGATGTAGCAGCCCAAGTGCAGCCGTCGCTGTTAGAAAAAGAGACAGTGATGCTTTTCAACGGTACACTAAAGAAACCATTCCTCGGCCGTATGATAGGAGGTGCTACAAAAGACTTCTCCAACATAATAATGAATAAAGAAATGATTGAGAACGCAATCGGAAATGGAAAGATTGAAGATGAGGAAAACTCGAAGAAATCGAGCTATAAAAAGAAGGAGGGCGAGGCAAGCAATACATGTGTCTATAATGTCGGGAATTTAAAATCGCTGACAGTCAAACAACCTAAAGCTACGACCTCAAATGCCCAAACTTCCTCGAAACAAGGATCTAATCAGAGAGAAAAGGTGAAAAATATGAAATTCACTCATATCCCGGTAACATATGAGGGGTTATACAAAAATTTCTACAATGCACATGCGGTGCCTCCATTTTATAAAAAGCCAATACAACCCCTTACCCAAAGTCGTACGATCCTAACGCTCAGTGCGATTATCACGCAGGGATTGTGGGGAACTCTATTGAGAATTGTGTCACTTTAAGGAAGCTTGTTGAAAAATTTATAAAAATAGAGGTTGTAAGATTCGATGACTCCACGGGGCAAGGTGCAGTTGGGAACCCACTACCCAATCATGCCAAGCCAGGAGTGAATGCAATCGCCAGCGACAGAGTAGGAGAATCAAAACCCGTATTGAGGAGGTGAAGTCTCCATTAAAGAGGGTATGGCAGAAGATGGTCGAAAGGGGCTTGTTGTAGCAAGGCTCAAGAGACAAGAAGGAAACTTCTGAAGATCACTATTTATACCATGGTAAAGGAAATCATGACATCCAGAACTGTGTAGAGTTTAAAGCTCTTGTCCAAAATTTGATTGAAAACAAAGAGTTGGAGTTTTTCGAAGAAACAAATTTCAAATAAGCGAACATTTGCGCTATAGAAGAAGAATCCCCTAAGAATAACCATGGGGGCAATTTCCCAGTCGTGATCATCTCAGGACCGAGGAAATACGAATGAGACGATAGTGCGGGACCGAAGATCACAATTCAAAAGCTAGGTTCTTTTCCTTACAAGGGTAACAAGAAAGTTCCATGGAGGTATGATTGTGGAATAATAATTCAAGGAAATAATGTTTCAAAGACCGCTTCAAGGGGAGTAAATCTTTACACTAGAAGTGGAAGACGATATGGCGAAGTAGATGATCCTAAGGGAAAAGCCTTGAAAGTTGAGCCCGAGAAAAAGAATAATGCTGAACTGGAATCACCAATCTATGAGCCAGTCAAAGAGGAGGAAGTGAAAGAAATCCTGAAGTTCTTGAAACACAATGAATACAGTGTTGTCGAACACATACACAGACTATCGGCTCGTATATCAATATTATCTCTACTATTGAGTTTTGAATCACACTAAAATGCGCTGCTGAAAGTGTTGAACGAGACTTTCGTTCCTAATTACATTTCGGTTAACAAGTTGGACAGGTTGGCAAATAATCTTAATACTGATAACTTCATCCATTTTAATGATGACGAGATACCCTAGGTGGTATGAGGTCTACCAAGGCCTTACACATAACTACTCGATGCAAAGACTATTCATTGTCAGGGGTTTTAATTGATAATGGATCCGCTCTGAATATGTTACCATTGGCCACCCTGAACAGACTTCCAGTAAACAATTCTCATATGAAGGCTTACAATACCATAGTTTGAGCCTTCAACGGTACTGAGAGGAAGGTGATAGAGAGAATTGAAGTTTCGCTGCTAGTTGGCCCAAACACCTATGATGTTGATTTTTGGTAATAGATATCAAACCTACGTATAATTGTCTGTTGGGAAGACCCCAGATCTATTCAGGGCATCACTAGTGATGGAAGCTATGATGTCTTCTTCGATATCCACAGTGACAAGCTGCCCATCAGGAAGGTGATAGGGAGAATTAAAGTCTGTCTCTGATGGGCGTCTTGTTACTATGGATGCCGAAGAAGACATCATAGCTTCCATCACTAGTGATGCTTCTTACATAGAAACTGATGAGAAGGCCGTGAAGTGCTCATTCCAGTCATTTGAATTTGTCAACGCAACCTTCATTTCTGAAGAGAGTCGGATTCCCATCCCAAAGTTGTCTAAAGCTACAAGAATGGGAATCAAACTAACGGTGGGGAGAGGAGCCCAAGTCGGCAGAAGATTAGGGAAATACCTACAAGGCAGTTTCAGTGCACCGTTTGTGATCAATAAATAAGACTGATTGGGCCTATGATACAAGCCAGAGGCTAAACAAAGAATGAATGAGGTTGTGAAAAAGCAGTAGAGGATGAAGGCTCGTCTGAAAGGAGAAGATGTCAACTGGGAACCTTTGACTTTTCCTCGCCTTTTTGAAACTTTTGTGTCTAGAGGATTCATCCACCCTAAACAGCTTAAGAAAGATGAAGAAAGTGAGATGGGAAGGATGTTGGGAGCTTTGGACATCAATGTCATCACTGAAGGAAGTGCAAGATTGTATCTAAGGGGAATTCATCCTTATACCCCTGAAACTGTTCTGAACAAATGGACTACTGAAGAACTCCCTACAGTATTTAGGAATATTTCAGAGTAATGTTCAAAACACACTTGTTACTCTTGCCCGAGAGCAACAAGGTTTTTTTTTTGTAAAGCGCATAAGCTTACTATCTTTATGTCAATGAAATAATATTTTTTGTCTTATATATGGCAATTTTTTTCATTTTCCTCACATACACCTATCCCACACAAATTACTTATTCTTAATTCATTTGTTTAATGTATGTCATTATTTATTGTTAGGCTCCCCGATATCGATGTATTGAGCGACATTGAGACTGATCCAAAATTTATTTTCGAGCAAGATGTGTGTCTAGGAGAGCTTCAAGACTTTAAAGAAAATCAAGATTGTGATCCGTCTCCTGAACTATTAAGAATGGTAGAACAAGATGAAAAACAAATCTTGCCTCACAAGGAGTCAGTAGAAATTGTGAGCCTGAGAGATGAAAATGAAAAGAAAGAGGTAAATATTGGCACATGCATCACCACAAAAACAAGACATGATCTGGTGGAGCTGCTCCAAAGGTTTAAAGATGTTTTTTCATGGTCCTATCAAGACGTGCCTCGATTGAGCACAGATGTGGTGGTGCGCAAACTCCCCAAAAAAGAAGACTGCAAGCGAGTCCAACAGAAGTTGCGAAGAATGAGACTCGATGTATTGCTGAAGATAAAAGAAGAGGTAAAGAAATAGTATGATGCCGGGTTTCTTCAAGAGGTCAAATATTCAGAATGGGAGGCCAATATAGTCCCCATTCTGAAAAAAGTCGACAAAGTCCGAATGTTTGTTGATTACCGAGATTTGAATAAAGCCAGTCCAAAGGATAATTTTCCGTTGCCTTACACCGACACCCTAGTTGATCATACAACAAAAGATTTTTTGGTATCCTTCATGGATGGTTTTTCATGCTACAACCAGATAAAGAGGTCCCATGATGAAATGAGAAAAACAACATTTGTAACGCAATGGGGAATATTCTGTTACAAAGTGATGCCTTTTAGACTTAAAAATGCAGGGGAAATATATCAACGAGCCATGGTCACCCTGTTCTATGATATGGTGCATAAAGAAATTGAGGTGTATGTCGATGACATGATTGCTATGTCTCAAACTGAAGAAGAGCATGTGGAGGTCTTGAGAAAATTATTCTTGAGACTAAGGAAATACCAATTGAAGCTAAATCTCGCTAAATATACTTTCGGGGTTGCATCAAGAAAGCTACTAGGTTTCATAGTAAGTGAAAATGGCATTGAGGTTGATCCAGACAAGGTCAAGGCCATTCAAGACTTACCGCCCTCGCGCACTCAGAAAGAAGTAAGAGGCTTCATGGGAAGATTAAATTACATTGCTCGATTTATCTCACAATTGACCGGAAAATGTGATCCTATCTTTTGACTTCTCAAAAAGCAAAACCCAGGGGAATGGAATAATGAATGCCAGGAAGCTTTTGACAAAATCTAGCATTATCTAAAAAATGCCCTAGTTTTAATGCCACATATCTAGAATAAGCCATTAATACTATACTTAACTATTTTCAAGAATAATATGGGATGTGTATTGGTTCAACATGACGACTCGGGAAAGAAAGAAAGGGTGATTTATTATCTCAGCAAGAAATTTACAGAATGTGAAGTGAGATATTCGCCAATCAAAAAGTTATGTTGTACCTTGATATGTACCACTAAAGACTAAGGTAGTACATGTTATACCACACAACCTAGTTGATCTCAAGGTTGGATCCTCTTAAATACTTGATGGAGTCGACTGCACTGATAGGAAGAATGGCCAAATGACAGATCTTGTTGTCTGAATTCAACTTGGTTTACGTGAGCCAAAAAGCTGTGAAAGGGAGTGCAATAGCATACTTTTTAGCCAACCGAGCACTAGAGGATTATGAACCTCGAAACTTTGACTTCTCGAATGAAGACCTGATATGTGTCGAAAAAGCTACCTCAAAAAATAGGTATTGGAAACTGAACTTTAATGGCGCTTCCAATGCCATAGGCAAAAGAGTTGGGGCAGTATTGGTCTCTCCAAAAAGCAATCACTACCCTTTTTCCAGTAAGCTTAATTTTGATTGCACAAACAACATAGCAGAATCCGAAACATGTATCATGGGGATTCGAGCTGCCATTGATCGCTAGATTAAATTGTTAAAAATGTACGGGGACTGCATGCTCGTGATTTATCAACTTCGAGGAGAATGGGGGACCAGAGATTCCAAGCTGATGGGTTATCGAAATCTCGTCCTAGACTTGATTAAAGAGTTCTATGAGATAACCTTCCACTATCTCCTATGATAATAAAACCAAATGGCAGACGCCTTGGCTACTCCATCTTCATTGATTAAAGTCAACAAGTAGTCTGACTATACAAATGAGTATATGCCAGTCTCATGCCTATTGTTATAGTATTGAGAAAGGTGAGAAAGACAAATATCCTTGGTATCATAACATTTTGCAGTACATAAATAGTCGTAAATACCTAGAATAGGCTATTAAAAATCACAAGAGGACACTACAGAGGCGAGCAAGTGAGTATGTCCTAGACGGAGAGATCTTGTACAAAAGAAGAAAAGATCAAGTGCTATTGTGATGTGTGAATGTTGTCAAACCCAAAAAGATCCTTGAAGAGGTCCATGAGGGTGTATGCAGGACACACGCCAATGGTTTTACTATGGCAAGGCAAATTATAAGATTCAGCTACTACTAGTCCACAATAGAAGGGGACTGTATCAACTACGCCAAGAGATGCCACAAGTGTCAAATTTATGCAGATAAGATTCATGCCCCTCCATCCCCTCTACATGTCATGAATTCCTCGTGGCCATTTTCTACATGGGACATGGATGTCATTGGGCCTATATCACCGAAAGCTTCCAATGGGCATCGGTTTATCTTTGTGGTTGTTGACTACTTCACCAAATGGGTAGAAGTAGCTACTTATGCTAATGTCACCAAACCTGCAATTAGCAGATTCTTGAAGAAAAAGGTTATATATCGGTATGGGATACCAGAGAGTATCATATTTGACAATGCATTCAACCTGAATAATAAGACCATAGACAAAGTGTGTAAATAGTTCAAGATACGACATCACAATTCGTCACTATACCACTCTCAGATGAATAGGATAGTGGAAGCAGCCAACAAGAACATTAAAAAGATTGTTGGAAAGATGACAAAAACTTGCAAAGATTAGCATGATAAGCTACCTTTTGCTTTATATGTTTATCGTACGTTAGTCAGAACTTTTACTGGGGCAACTACTTTTTCATTGGTTTATGGGATGGAAACGGTACTACCCATCAAGGTCGAGATTCCTTCCCTCTGAATTTTGTCAGAATTAAACTTAGATAAAGCAAAATGGATCCAAGCCAGATATGACCAACTAGCTTTGACTGAGGAAAAAAGACTGAAAGCCATCCAACATAGTCAAATGTACCAGAAGAGCATCCGAGCTTATAACAAGAAGGTTCACCCAAGGGAATTCCAGGAAGGGGATCTAGTGTTAAAAAAGATCCTACCAACTTAGAGAGATTCTCGAGGGAAATGGATTCCAAATTGGGAAGGACCTTACGTGGTGAAAAACACCTTTTTGGATGAGCTTTGATCTTGGTTGAAATAGATGGTGAAGATCTGTCAAGCCCTGTAAATTTTGATTCGGCCAAGAAGTATTTTACTTGAAAAAAAAAGAAAGAAAAAAACAACAACAAAAAAGAAAAAAAAACAAAAAAAAGTGAAAACCCGAAAGGAAACTTTCAAAAAAATAGAAGAAAAGAAAAATGAGGGTTCGAGATGAAAACCTGCAAAGGGCGTCTTGAGACCAAATGAGGTTTTGAGTTAAAAACCCGAAAAGAGAGGCTCGGATTTTGATTGAAAGGGATAAAGGCATACGACGACTATTTCCCTCGAAAAATTGGTTACAATGGAGAATTTTGCATCTTGGGATATCCGCAAAGCCTTCGAGGTCTCCAAAACATATATCAGGCACAAAAAATTCTCGGCAAGATGATCCAGTAAAGCTCACTCGTTTGATATCTGGGGCACCTAATTTTGTTTTTTGCTTTATTCTCTTTCATTGCTTTCCATCTAAATATCAACCTTACTCTCAATAAACTCTTCATTCCATCTTATGCCCTTGTTTACACGAGTATTATACATTGACATAACGATTGGTAAGCTAACAATTTCACAAATATGAAAAGAGCTCTTTACATTGCTTTTGAAAGATTCCTAAAAGTATAAGGACCAAAGGCAGTCCTGACTGAAAAGGGATATTTCTATGGGTAAAAGGGCTCGAGTGAAGAATCTTTTTAGTCATACATCGAAGAGATGACTAGGAAATGTGGGGTAAAGAATCTTTTTAGTCTGATCAGATCTGAAGAAAAAAATGTCTGATGACTCGAACTAAATAGAGCCCGGACATCCAATGATGTCAGTTTCAAGACAGATACAAATGCTCAAGCTGACTCCAACATCCGAACATTTTTTAATCGCATTTTGCATTCATACTAGAATCATTCATGCATTCATTAGACATGTTTAAGATAGGATCATTTGACTCGTAGTATCCTAAATGTTTCTACTAAACAAGTTTTACAGATTATGTCTTTCCGACAAGTGGTAGAATAGATCAACTCAATATTGAACAAACAAAATCACAAGTTCATCTCTTTGAAGTTGCTGTGGAATGAGCATGATGGTAAACTCATCTCCCTGAAGTTGTAGTGGAATGAGTACAACAACGAGTGCAGCTCCCTAAAGTTGTAACAGAATGAATACAACCACTAGTTCATATCCCTGACGATGCAGTGGAATGAACCCGACGACAAATCTGTCCCCTTAAATTGCAGTAGAACATATGAAATCACAAGTTCATATCCCTGAGGATGCAGTGGAATAAACACGACAACAAACATGTCTCCCTAAATTTGTAGCAGAACGGATAAAACCACAACAACCTCATCTCTCTGAAAATGAAAATGAATGAGCATGGTTCTAAATTCATCTCCCTGAGGGTGTACTGGAATGAATACACCAGTAAGTTCATCTCCATGAGAATACAGCGGAATGGACACCGAGAGTTGTCTCCCTGAATTTACAGTGGAACAGACAACGTTCACCTAGTCACCGTTTCATTCGGGCCTTAGAGCCTATTACACATATATTATACAACCCAAATAAAAAACACACAGACCCATTACCCAAAAAACCCTAACCCTAATATCCTAAACTAACCTAAATTAACCAGCCTTTAGTCACTGCCACCTTCACCCCCAAGGCGCCATCATTCACCTAGTCACCACTGTCGGTCGTCCTAGATGCCGACAACCCTAACTGAGCCCCAATCCAAAACTAACCCTTAATTAAACCACAACCAAATCCTTAAAAAGGGTTTTTAACTCAAATGATTACCCACACTGCCACCATCGCCTTAGACACCCTTTTAAGCCCTTATCATCATCCGTACTGCAACCATCGCACAAAAAATCAAACCCTAGATCGCCATCTGTCCTCTTGCTTTCTACCTCACACTTTTAAAAGCCCTATAAATGGAAGTTAAACTAGAAAAATACGAGATTAGAGACTGGAAAATTGGGAAAGTAGAGAAAAAAGAGAGGATTCAAACCAAAAAACAAGAAAAATGTAAAAAAATTATATAAAAACCTTTCGATTTTCGAAGATCTAAGAGATTAGGAGGGGACTTAGGAAAAACTGACATTAAATTCGGCTTTAGGAACCGAAACCGAACCAAACTGGCCTTTTGCATGAACTCCGGCAACCGTTCGCGATGGTTCCCTACCGCTGGCGAATGGCAACCCACGACGGACGTTGAGCAGACGAGAGCGGATGGCAGAGAGAAGAGGGAGAGAGTGTTTGAGAGTTTTTTAATCCAAAAGGAACAAATGATTTTTTTGGCAAAAATTGGGTATTTAAACCCTTTCCAAAACAATGTCATTTAGGCTTGTAACCCGCGCGCAGACCTGACCCGGATATGAGGATCCACACGTTTTGAAGAATAGGAAAATTGCAGATTTAATCCCTCTGTTTATGTATCTTTATTTTTCTTTCTTTCAATTTGCGTTTTCTTTCATTCTGATCACTGTTTTTTTATTCTCTATTATTATCACTAATATATATATATATGTATGGTAATACACTATACTATAAATGTTTAACTAATATTATATATATATATATGTTAACTAATAAATGCTATATATATTTAACATAAGCGATATATATATATATATATGTATGTATGTATGTATTAAATAATATATATGCGTATGTATGGTAATACATTATATATATGTTAACTAATATATATGAATTATTCTATATATGTTTAAGTTTATATATGTATATTAATTAATACGTTTTTACCTTTCATATTTATTTTGTATTCCCTATTTGTTTTATATTTTTACCTAGTATATTAAATATATTTTTTCATATACACATATATTTTATATTCACTCGTTCTAACTGAATTTTAAATTAAAACATTTTATTAGGATTCTCGTGAAAAACATACATCGAACGTAAGGGGTGCCGCTTTCCGTTAATCTCTATTACAAAATACCATTTTTAATTCTAAATTATAATTTTCAAAACAGGTTCCCTTCATTCAAGAATCTAACGGAAATTATGCCCCGGGTGTAGCGGTGTAAATTCCTTTCATACAAAGAAATATTCTTTTAAATATTTTAAGGGATCACAAATTTTAAATTAAATTCGAATTCTTAATTTTCATCATTTAGACAATATATAATCGACCAAGTACCAATTTTGGGCATTGTGGGGGTGCTCATCCTTCCTCACACGTAACTGACTCCCGAACCTGTTTTTCTAGTTTTGCAAACCAAAACTCATCGTTTTAATAAAATGAAACAAAAACATGTTTTATTAAAATAGCTGAGTTTTCAGGTGATCCAATCTCACCTAAATTAAAAATATTGGTGGCGACTCTATCCCAAATATTTTTCATAAAAACGCGTCAAGCACCACCTCAGGGGACCGTTGTTACATATGCAAAATTAAAAAGTAATGGTCGGCTGCTACAGGTTTCCGGTAAGCGAAGGGAAAACGTAAATTATGCAAGGGTAACTACTCTGATGATCACCCAACTATCACAATTTCCTATTTTAGTCCCCCAACTAATTTTTTCATCAAAACCGTCCCTCCCATTGCATACGTTTCCTATTTTAGTCCCTCACCGTTAAAAAACTAAAGGCAACGCTAACGTGACATTTTTTAAAATATTTTTTAATCATTTCTCTCTCCTTCTCACATTATTTTTATTTAATTTTATTCAATCAATCATGCTCCACCATATTGATTGAAGAAAACCCCCAGACAAATTAAAACAATTAAACCTGGGCACTCCAGCATGAGAAAGCAGCGCAAGAACCAACTATGCTAGCCCAAACATTTGATTCAATTCTACTAACATTTATATTTAGGGTAAACTACACTGGTGGAATATAAATTATAAAAGGTAGGAAGTGACTCTAACACAATACCTCATTGATAAAATTTTAAATATTTAACCACCAAGTTAAACTAATAAATTTTAAATATTTTAACTTAAATAATATTAAACTAAATTGTGTTTAAAATTAAAAATCAAGCTAGATTTATTTTTTCACTTTCTTCGATAACAACAAAACTAATTAAATATTTATTTATTTCTATAAAATTAATATTAAATTAATAATATTTATTTATAATAGAATATAAATATTTAAATTATATTTAATAATTATTAAATGACTTAAAATTTAGATCAAAATAATTATTTTTAAATAATATTTATTTATTATTGAATATAAAATTTAAATTATTTAAAAATAATTATTTAAGTCCTAATTTTAAATTATTTAAAAATAGCAAATAAATATAAACAAAAAGTTTATATTCTATCATAAATAAATAGTATTAAATTAATTTTTAAAATAATTTAATATCTAATTTTATAAAAATAAATAAATGATTATTTAATTAATTTTATTATTATCGAACAAAGTGAAAAAATTAAATCTAGTTTAATTTTTAATTTAAACAAAATTTAATTAAATATAATTTAATAACCTATTAGTTTAACTTGGTGGTTAAATATTTAAAATTTTATCAATGAGGTATTGTGTTCGAGTCACTCCCTACCTTTTATAATTTATATTCCACCAGTGTAGTTTACCTTAAATATAAATGTTAGTAGAATCGAATAAAATGTTTGGGATAGCATAGTTGGTTCTTCTGCTGTTTTGCCCAGGTTCAATTCCCCACACTTGCAAAGTGTGGTTTTAATTTGTCTTTGGGTTTTCTTCAATCAATATGGTGGAGACACATGTCACCACATGGTTGGTTGACCACCAGTCTAGTTTACCCATTACACAATATCACATTCTGAACTGTTTGGTTCTTTTTATTCTTCCACCACTGTAGCTAATATAATTTAATTAAAATATTTAATAAATTTAAATTCACATTCGTAAATGTAATTTCTTCAAAACTGATTTTTATAGGAAAAAGTAGTTATAAGTTGAAGGTTGATGAAATTTGGAAGAAACTGTTATTCAATTATTGTTTTGCAAGTTTGGTATTGGAACACAATTATTTTGTGCACATTAGTTTGGTTAGGATTCGAATGGGCGTTTAAAGAATCTTTGAATTGCAGGAACAATTTCACACCTGCCCCTGCTTCACCTCACATTTTCTATTTCTTCACGACTTTATATAAAATAAATTGATAATCTGAGAATATTTTATGCATAGAATATTATTTAACAGATGATTATAATATTTATATGTGAAATGTTATAAGATTTGTATAAATTTGACCCAAAAAGTGGTGCATACGAGTAGTTTGGGGGAAGCCGAAGAAGCTAAATTGGATTCCAAAAGAAAAAAAATTATGAAACTAAAGTGGTCTTTTATAATCTGAAACTTACTAAGTTGCTCAAAGACGCAAGAGAAATGAAGAGAGAGTTGGCAAATTAATTCTCAGAGTCGTGTTGCATAGGAAGATGAAAGGGATGAGAAATTTGGGGTTTAGTCTAAATATTTGATGAGTTATTTTCTATTAGGATTAAATTGATATAATGTAACAATTTTAGGGACTAAAATTATTATTAAACCATGCTATGTCACAATCTTCGTTAAATATAACTGTCGATGGCTAAAACGATAACGAAATGAAACGTTAGTAACAATTTTGACGAAAAATTTAGTTGGGTGACCAACACAAAAAAATGGTGATAGTTGGGTGACCACCCGTGTAGTTTTACAATGAAAAATAATTTAGTGAAATTTTATTTTAAATAATTATTAATTGTATGTTGAGTCCTTGGAATTTTTAATCTTTATTAATTAATTTAATGGTGTTCAACGATATTCAGGGTTTGTGGTGTTCAGTGGTGTTCGACGCACGTGGTAGACTAATCCTAACTGTTTTAATTAGTTTTAAAACCCTAGAGACTGAAAGTGTTATTATCCCCTTTTAAAATAAAATCTTAAAAATAAATTTTATATTACTTTTTTTAGATTTTCTATTTTTTATTTCGAAAAATAATTAAATTTTTATTACTATAATAATTCTTACCTTCACTTTAATTTAAGGGTAAATTTCATAAATGGTCACTAAACTTTGATCAATTATTCAATTTGGTAATTAAATTTCCAATTGCTTCAATGTTACCATTAAACTTTTAGTTTTGTTTCAATTTGGTCACTGGCCCGTTAATAATTGTTAAAAGGGTGATGTGGCTGTTAAAACATTTTGTATAATAATACATTTAGTCCTCAACATTTACACATTCAAACAATTTAATCCTAATTCAAAAGAAATAATAAATTTAACTCTCATTATTTCAATTTGACCATATTCTTAATTGGAGATAATTTAATATTTTATTTGATCCCTCAGTATAACTAATCTTATCTTGTCCCTCCCAATCTCAATCATACCCACAAAACCCACACGTATCCCATTGCTCTGTGGTTCTTAGGGCAAGGGCTAAACACTTTGCTGGTGGTTTCACTAATGTTATTCCCTTTCTCATCCTAAACCTCACTGTGGGATTAAGGAGGTGAAGCCGACACGTCTGATAAATATTGCAACTTTACTATGGAAAAAACAAACTTGATAACAGTAGAAAATATTAAGAATCAAATTATACATACACTACTGGTACTAGCACATTATTCCTTTCTTCTTTATTTCTCACATTTGATTTTGTTTTCCAAGCCTTTTTTTTGTCTTTATTCTGACATTACCTTCTTCCTTGGGTCTTTTTAATGTGTGATCCAAACCATGATGTGCTTGCTTTTTTGAGAATTTAACAACACTTGAAGCTTAAAAGAACACAAGTTTTGTCTTCTTGGTCTTAAAAAAGGGATGTTCCACTTGTGTTTAATTCTTGAATTTAATTTTAAACTTCATAGTTACTTCAATTCCATATTTTCTTTGATAGGTGAATAAATTGGGGAAATGGGTTCTTCAAACCATGCACTTGAAGTGTCAGTCTCCTTATGGAAAAATTGATCGTCTTTCTCGCCCAACAAGTACTTGGACCCAGGTCCGTAGCTGAGAAAAGGGCTTACTTTGAAGAATATTACAAGAAGATTGCTTCTAGGAATGCTGAGCTCCTGGCTGCTCAAGAGAAGCCAATGGAAATAGAAAGCAAATGCTTCAGCTCGGATGATCAGGACCCTAAATCCATTGGCCAGTTCTTTGATGAAGGAGATCAACAAGAATCTAAATTGGCAAGTGAGGTGAATGGCTTTGACATCCATTATAATGTAAGAGCTTAAAAGAAAAGAAGACAACAGTCACTTATAGGTTGTAAATTTACAATATAATGGATAAGCAAATGCTCAATGGTTATACTCTGTTTTTGGATGAATATGACATATTGATAAACTAGCTTGATAATGAAATTATAGGTTGTATTTGAAGTTGCTTTGTTTAATTTGGATTAAGCAAATGCTCAATGGTTATACTCTATTTTTGGATGAATAGGACAACCATGAATGCTTGTATTCAAGTATTGAATTGTGGTAACATCTTGAGAATTGGATGCATATTGATGTTAATAGTTGAAATTGATGTAAAGGTTGTGCTTGAATTTGATTTAAATCACAATGTTTGTTAGTAATCGATTAGGACTGATTTGAGTTTAAGAAGATGGCTTTTAAAACTGTTTTGGTTGGTAAAACATGGGAGAGGTTGTTTTGCAAGTTTAAAGGACTATTAAAAGGTTGAATTTGAATTAAAAATAGCTGTTTCATAATGCTGGAAACAAGGGATTGTTTTACATTGAAATAAGGGCTGTTTTGTAACAATTAAGGACCGATTTTGGAATTAAAAGAGGCTAATTGTAAAATCTGGAAGTAGGGGCTGATTTATAAAAAATTTATGGACTGTTTTGAATACATATAAAAGGGGTCTGTTTTGCACTTATACAAACATTTGAGGATTGTTTTGTTATGTATATAGGTGAAACATGTGAATTGGGGATTGTTCTGCATATATATACATATTCATAGGGATTATTTTTGCAAGAATAATGGGCTGTATTGCATAGTTAGGGACTATTTTGGATGTTTAAATGGGAAGTGGATTGTTTTGTTGTATAAATATGCGTAGATACGTGCTTAAGTGATTTGATTGTATATAGATACATTAGGGATTGACTTTTATGTATATATATGTATATATACAAATGAATTGGGCAGTTTGGTTGGATACATGTGTGTGCATATGTGATTGAGTGGTTAAACATGTAAATAGTTGATAAACCAAGTTATAATTTACAAATGTATGTCTTGCTATGTCTAGACCCAGAAGGATTTGAAGGTGGAAAGGCAAAAGTAGATGAACTAGGAGATAAGCAAAAAATATTATTATATGAGAGTAAAACTAGCTCAGAACGAACTGTGAGTGTAGTTTAAAGTCTTGGGATAGGCTTAAAACCTTCCTGAGCATCTTTTGTTAACTTTAAGGTATTTTATCTTCTTTGGAGTTTAAGCTATGGTTGAATATGCTTGGATTGATATAAGTACCTAAATCCTAAG
The DNA here is from genome assembly GCA_019671005.1 of Hibiscus mutabilis. Classification (NCBI taxonomy): domain Eukaryota; kingdom Viridiplantae; phylum Streptophyta; class Magnoliopsida; order Malvales; family Malvaceae; genus Hibiscus; species Hibiscus mutabilis. The sequence goes on from CM033715.1 coordinate 63,842,250, forward strand.
TTGTCACATCCTGAAAACCAGCCTAGTTGAAATTGGACTCCGGTGATCGAAAATTTTGAAATCGACGTAATAATGTTCATAAAAGATTAACTTTTTTACCCCTCTTGTTGTAATGGAACTTTATTTTGGCCTTATGTGTGTGTAAATGGACCCCTTGTATGAAATTCGAAGCCCAATATGCAAATATGAGTTAGTCGTATCGATACGCCCATATGAGTATCGATACAGCCTAACTGTCAATAACTAACTTTCTGATTTTAGCAGGAGCGTATCGATACGACCCCACTCAAAGCTAGGAACAAAGGAATCACGATTCGAGAATCCTAGAAGCCCTCGTACCCTAAGGTGGGTGTAGTTGTGTCAAGGGATAGGCATGGTGCCATCCCCTTTGCATTATTTGTGATTATGTTGCTTTTGATCAAAGGCTCACGTAGACTACTATGTTGGATTCGATTGGTAAATCCGGTAAGTACCTTGTACTATTTTAATATGTGAAAATATGATTATGATATGCCAAGCATGTGATTCATGAATCTAATATGAATCTGATATGTGTTATGGAGCTAAGACTCGTTTTGATATTTGATATGATATGAATTGAAAAAATATGAAATATGTGATTTTTGTGAAATGATAGACATTGGATACAATTGACATGCCATAGGATTATTTTGAGCTAGTATAAGTAAGGGATGGACTACGATCTGGGGCTACGACCTATATGTGGGGGAAATAAGGATGGATTGTGTAAGGGATGTGTTTTCGGAGCTACAGCTCAAGGCTATGGCCTATTTTCGATATGTGGTGTAAAGGGGAATCCGTGTATCCAATGCCATCTAATGGAAATTCTATGTGTTTATGAACTTTGATATGAAATTATGAAAGTATGTGAGTATGTGAAATAAGCATGAAAATGTGTACATGAAACCATGCTTATGTAGATTACTTGTTCCTCATGTCATGCTAAATATTGATTAATCATTGTACTCGTTATAACTACCTCACTAGGTTATGTAAGCCTAACATGTGTGTCTCATGTATTTTTTAGGACCTTAAACGATTCTGAGCTACGATCGTGTTGTTGCGGGTGCAAGCCGCATCTTCACCTTATACGTATGTTATCCTTTGCTATAAACTCCTAGTGAAGTGGCATATGGTCCACACATTTTTTGTATGAGCATCCTGGTACTAGTGTAATAGCCCTATAATGACCTAGTATCGTATGCATGAAATGGTATGTTTTGAGAATGTCAAGTTTGTCAAAAAGAGCCTAAAACGAGCCTAAAGTGAAAACCAGGTAAGTGGATTTGAAATGCTATAAAATTTGGTATGACAGTAGATTAATGGATTTTAGGCATGCTGGTAAAATTTGGTAATAATTGGACAATATTTGAAGAGTAAAACTAGATAAAAACTAGATAAATTCTGTCATTACAGGCCAGACGTATCGATACGGGGAAGCCTGTACCGATACGGCCTTGCATATTTGGTCTTTGATGAAGAAGGGAGTATCAATACACTAGGAAGTGTACCGATACGGAGTTGGACACTAAGGCCTAAAGATTTAATTGCATCGATACGACCTCAAGTGTACCGAAACGAGTCAACCTAAGTCAACGTGTATCGATACGGGCATAGACGTATCAGTACGAGGTCATTGACCTCAAACTTGGAAATTGTGAAATCCAACATAGCGTATCGATATAGGCTATAGTGTATCGGTACGGTGTTAGTTAATTCTGTTAAAAGGCTTAAGAAACAGTTTTAAAAGAATTACAAACTGGCCACTAATAATTATATGGCTTAAATGGATAGGTAAGAGATATCCGATAACAACGAAACTTCACAGGTTAATAATTGGAGAGTCTAATACAAGTCAGTAAGAAAGAATCTGGATTAGGATCACTAATTTGTAATGTTCACATTTTAGCCCCTTTAGTTTGAAAAGTTTTAAATTTAACCCCAGTTTCGAATATGATCTCTGATTCCGTTCCTGATAACACTTTCTGACCTGGTTCTTTACCAGACCAAGGAGGGGGTGTTACATATATGTTATCAGAGCATAGGTTTAGTCGATTCTAGGACTAACCATGCATCTATTATGAGTCTGTGCTACATATGCCACTTAGGAGTTTATTTGTATATGTTATCTGTGACTTGCATCTGACACGATCTAACCTTTCTTGTTTGATTAGACTTAAGAATGTATGCACCTAACGATAGACGTGTTGTAATAGAACCGCATCCAGGCTCTACGCATTCCTTTATTAGTGAACCATTGATTAAAGAGTATGCGCTAGAACCTGAACTAGTCACTTCTAAAATTGTTGTCTCTAACCCACTAGGAGATAGTGTGGTTATACGGTGAATCCGTAAAGCTTGACCTCTGAGGATCCAAGGGATCCCATTTCCAGTCAATTTGATGGTCTTGCCCTACCATAAGTTCGACCTTATCCTAGGCCTTGAATGGTTAGCTGAACATCAAGCCTGGGTAGACTATTTGAAGAAATTATATTTCCGTGGACTCGTAAGGAGAGCATAACCTTGATGAAGTCCGAACCCAAGCTAAAAAGAGTTTAATGTATGCCATAAAGTCTAAGAAAGATTTGAAAATTAAAGATGTACCCGTAGTAAAAGAATTTCCGATATGTTTCCCGATAAACTTCCGGGACTCCCTCCCACTCGTGAAGTTGAGTTCGGGATAGAAGTACAACCTGGAACCACTCCGGTCTCCACTACTCCGTATAGAATGGCTCAGGTGGAGTTGAAGGAGTTAAAAACTCAAATTCAAGACCTTCAAGATAAGGGATTCATCCAACTGAGTTCCTCACCTTGGGGAGCACCGGTTTTGTTCGTTAAGAAGATGATGGATCGATGGGCCTATGCATTGACTATCGTCAATTGAATAAAGTGACGATCAAGAACAAGTACCCACTTCCGAGGATAGATGACCTCTTTGATCAGTTGAAGGATGCTTCTGTCTTTTCCAAGATAGATCTTCGGTCCAGATACTACCAAATGTTGGTGAAAGAGACTGATGTTCCAAAGACTGCCTTTCGAACCAGATATGGTCACTACGAATTTTTGGTGATACCTTTTGGGCTCACGAATGCACCTGTAGCCTTCATAGACCTGATGAATCGTGTATTCCAGCCCTATCTCGATAAGTTTGTGGTTGTCTTTATAAACAATCTATTCCAAAGACTCAGCTTCTCATGAAGAACATCTTTGGGTTGTACTTTAGACCCTTCGGGAGAAACAACTCTATGCTAAGTTCAGTAAATGTGAATTTTGGTTATCCAAGGTATCCTTCCTTGGCCATGTGATTTCTTCTGTGGGAATTTAGGTAGACCCAAAGAAGATTCAAGCAATTCTTGATTGGACACCTCCGAAGAATGTGGGAGAAGTTCGTAGTTTTCTAGGCATTGCAGGCTATTATCGTGGATTCGTTAAGGGATTCTCATTGCTTGCAGCACCCTTAACGAAGCTTCTCCACAAGGATACTCCTTTTGTGTGGACTGTTGATCAACAAAGGAGTTTCGATCAGCTCAAGCAAGTCCTTACTCATGCCCCTGTCTTAGTACAACCTGAGTCGGGCAAGGATTTCATCGTGTACAGTGATGCATCCCACCTAGGATTAGACTGTGTTCTGATGCAAGAAGGCAAAGTTGTAGCTTATGCCTCACGACAACTCAAGCCTCATGAGCTAAACTATCCGACTCATGATCTAGAACTTACCGCAGTAGTGTTTGCTTTAAAGATTTGGCGGCATTATCTCTATGGTGAGAAGTGTTATCTATACACTAATCACAAAAGCTTGAAATATCTCATAACTCAAAAAGAGTTAAACCTTCGTCAAAGCTGATGGATGGAGCTATTGAAAGATTACGATTTGGTCATCGACTACCATCCTGGTAAAGCCAATACGGTGGCTGGCGCTCTTAGCCGAAAGCCCACTTCTTCTCTAAGATACTTGAATGCTCACTTCCGACTCAGAAAACATGGCAAATTGTTAGCTGAGCTGAGAGTTCACTCCACAATTGTATCTCAAATTAAGTCACTCTAAGAAACTAATGAGGAGTTGCAACCCCTTATTGCTAAGGTCAAGGATAGCTCAAATCCTAACTTTGCTTTGAATTCTGAAGGGTTATTGTGTTTCTGCAACCGCATTTGTGTTCCCGATGATGATGATCTTTGGAACCAAATCCTAAGTGAAGCTCATTATAGCCCTTTCTTTGTTCACCCTGGAGCTATCAAAATGTACAAGGATCTGAAGAAGATCTATTGGTGGTACAATATGAAGAATGAAATCACAGACTACGTAGCTAGGTGTTTGACTTGCCAACGGGTTAAAGCCAAGTACAAGGTACCTACAGGTCTTTTACAACCCATTGAACTTCTGCAATAGAAATGAGAGCGTATCACGATGGACTTTGTAAGTGGCCTACCTTTGACTCCAAAGAAAAATGATGCCATTTGGGTCATTGTGGACCGATTCACGAAGTATGCTCACTTTCTTCCGGTAAGAATAGATTTCAGCTTGCCTAAGCTCGCGAAGTTGTACATCTGTGAAGTTATTCGTTTACACAAAATTCTGGTATCTATCATCTCTGATTGTGACCCACGATTTACGTCTCAATTTTGGAAGACCTTACACGAGGCCTTGGGAACGCGAATGCATCTTAGCACTACTTTCCATCCTCAGACTGACGGTTAATCTGAAAGAGTTATTTAGGTAACTCTAAACCTTTCTCTAACCTATATGAATAAAGAGTTTGTATCAACCATGATTCTTCCTTGTAGATTCTGGAAGATATGCTCTGAGCTTGTGTCATTGACTTCGAGAATACGTAGGAGAAATCCCTACCCTTAGTCGAGTTTGCTTACAACAATAGTTACTAGGCTTCAATTCAAATGGCTTCGTATGAAGTTCTCTATGGAATGAGGTGTAGAACCTCTCTTTGTTGCACTAAACTCGGTGAAGGTAAGATGCTAGGTCCTGACTTACTTCGGGAAACTGAAGAAAGGACTACCATTATTCGTGAATGGCTTAAGGCTGCATTCGATCGACACAAGTCCTATGTCGATTTGGGCATGAGAGATTCAGTACGAGGTTGGTGAAAAAGCCTTTCTCAAGGTATCTCCGTGGAATAAGATCATTCATTTCAGAAAGGAAGAAAAGCTAAGTCCCCGCTTTATTGGTCCATTCGAGGTGATTGAAAAGGTTAGACATGTTGCTTATCGATTAGCCCTCCCTGAGGAGTTAAGCCAGATTCACAATGTCTTCTATGTGTCTATGCTACGCAAGTACCGGTCAGATCATTCCCATGTGATTGAACCGGAATCTGTGGATATTCAAACTAATTTAACGTATGAGGAAGAACCTGTTCAAATCCTCGCATGAGAGACCAAAAGGCTTCGTAACAAGACTATGCCCTTAGTGAAAGTTTTGTGGTGAAGTCATTTCGTTGAAGAGGCAACATGGGAACCCGAGGAGACTATGCAGAAATAGTATCCTCATCTGTTCGCCTAAAATGAAAATTTGAGGATGAATTTTCTTAAAGGGGGAGAGTTGTCACATCCTAAAAACTGGCCTAGTTGAAATTGGACTTCGGTGATCGGAAATTTTGAAACCGACGTAATGTTTGTAAAAGATTGAGTTTTGTACCCCTCTTGTCGTAATGGAACTTTATTTTGGCCTTATGTGTGTGTAAATAGACCCCTTATAAGAAATTTGAAGCCCAATATGCAAATATGAGTTAGTCGTATCGATACGCCCATATGAGTATCGATATGACCTAACTGTTAATAACTAAATTTCTGATATTAGTAGGAGCGTATCGATACGGGCAGAAGCGTATCGATACGGGTCCCCTATTTAGGGCAATCTGATGTCGTTTTGAGAAAGAAATGATGATAGGTGATGAGTCACCTCTATGCTTGCCCAATCTCACGTGAAATTCATCAGAATTCACAAGCAAACAAGATCATAAACCAACTTGGGGAATTGTTAATCCTTGGGCTTAAAAAACCCTCAAATAAGGGAAATGATTCTATTGGTTGTTGGAGTGGTGAAGGAATGATTAAGATTTTAATAATTTAAAGTAAATTGGCAAAATGGAAAAAAGGGCCTTCTTCATTTTTTACCATCCCTCCCGAAAGCTAAACTCAACCTTTGTCTTCCAAATAAGCTAACACCACTATTGTCTTCAACCTTGAGCCCTTAAGCACACACCTCTCCTCTTGCCCACCTTAAGCTCATATTTTCTTCAAATTGAAGGTACCGTTCTAAAGCTATCCATCGGGTAAGGAAAATCCCTCTTTCGATTATTGAATCCCATGTAAGATGGGAGTTTAATTCTGATTCGAAATCTTAAGCTAGGCCTAAGTTATGTTGTCAATTTGGTTATAATGATTCCTATTGTTTTCCTAGCTCAAAATAAGGAGGAAAACTATTCATCAACCCCAATCAAAGCTAGGAACAAAGGAATCACGATTCGAGAATCCTAAAGCCCTCATACTCTAAGGTGAGTGTAGTTGTGTCAAGGGATAGTCATGGTGCCATCCCCTTTGCATTATTTGTGATTATGTTGCTTTTGATCAAAGGCTCACGTAGACCTACTATGTTGGATTCGATTGGTAAACTCGGTAAGTACCTTGTACTATTTTAATATGTGAAAATATGGTTATGATATGCCAAGCATGTGATTCATGAATCTGATATGAATATGATATGTGTTATGGAGCTAAGGCTCATTTTGTTATTTGATATGATATGAATTGAAAAAAATATGAAATATGTTATTTTTGTGAAATGATGGGCATTGGATACAATTGGCATGTCATAGGATTATTTTGAGCTCGTATAAGTAAGGGATGGACTACGGTCTAGGGCTACGGCCTATATGTGGAGGAAATAAGGATGGATTGTATAAGGGATATGTTTCCAGAGCTACGGCCTATTTTCGATATGTGGTGTAAAGGGGAATTTGTGTATCCAATGCCATCTAATGGAAACTCTATGTGTTTATGAACTTTGATATGAAATTATGAAAGCATGGGAGTATGTGAAATAAACATGAAAATGTGTACATGAAACCATGCCTATGTAGATTACTTGTTCATCATGTCATGCTAAATATTGATTAATCATTGTATTCGTTATAACTATCTCACTAGGTTATGTAAGCCTAACATGTGTGTCTCATGCATTTTTCAGGACTTTAAACGATTCCGAGCTACAATCGTGTTGTTGCGGGTGCAAGTCACATCTTCACCTTATACGCATGTTATCCTTTGCTATAAACTCCTAGTGAAGTGACATATGGTCCGAACATGCTTTGTATGAGCATCCTGGTACTAGTGTAATAGCCCTATAATGACCAAGTATCGTATGCATGGAATGATATGTTTTGAGAATGTCAAGTTTGTCAAAAAGAGCCTAAAACGAGCCTAAAGTGAAAACTAGGTAAACTGATTTGAAATGTTATAAAATTTGGTATGATAGTAGATTAATGGATTTTAGGCATGCTGGTAAAATTTGGTAAAAATTGGACAACATTTGAAGAGTCAAACTAGATAAAAACTAAATAAAATTTGTCATTATAGGCCAGTCGTATCGATACGGGGAAGCCTGTACTGATACGGCCTTGCATATTTGGTCTTTGATGAAGAAGAGAGTATCGATACACTAGGAAGTGTATCGATAAGGAGTTGGACAGTAAGGCCTGAAGATTTAATTGCATCGATACGGCCTCAGGTGTACCGAAACGAGTCAACCCAAGTCAACGTGTATCGATACAGGCATAGACGTATCGGTACGAGGTCGTTCACCTCAAACCTGGAAATTGTGAAATCCAACATAGCGTATCGATACATGCTATAGTGTATCGGTACGATGTCAGTTAATTCTGTTAAAAGGCTTAAAAAACGGTGTTAAAAGAATTACAAACTGCCCACTAATAATTATATGGCTTAAATGGATAGGTAAGAGATATCCAATAACAACGAAACTTCACAGGTTAATAATTAGAGAGTCTAATAAAAGTCGGTAAGAAAGAATCTGGATTAGGATCACTAATTTGTAACGTTCACATTTTGGCCCCTTTAGTTTGAAAAGTTTTAAATTTAACCCCAATTCTGAATTCGATCTCCGATTTCGTTCCCGATAACACTTTCCGACCCGATTCTCTACCAGACCGGGGAGGGGGTGTTACATAAGTGGTCCATGAAATGTAAATTGCTTTAATTAGTTTTATGTTCTTATTGAGATGGATACAAGCTTGAGATGTGGTTTTTGCTATGCAAACCTTTGAGCTAGATAAATGATCAAACTTAGAATTATACATGAATTATGTATATGAATAACATGACAAATAATAAGTCTTGGCAATTGATATTATGATATGAATGAGACATGTTATTCGAATAACATGAGAAAATTGTATTGAGAAATTCACATGAGGTAAAGACATGCCTAATATGAAAGGCAATAAGCTTTGTTGATATGATATTTTTGATAAAGAGTTGTTCGCAATCTATCTCTAATAAGATAAGATAAATGTGAAAGTCTTGGTCTCGAGTCAGTCTTAGGTATAGATGGCATGCCATAGAGTCCATAGAGCTCGTGTGTGGGGTGGGCTACGGTCTTTATTTGGCGATAGTATGAGGGAAGTTTTGTGGTCACTTGGCGATAATAGGAGGGATTGACCGATACTGCAAGTACCATTTTATTTGGTGACAGTTGGTTGGGGATACGTGTACTTAGGCTATTACTTGATTCTCAAGGCTATAATAAAAGACAATAATGAAACTTGCATATTAAATTAAGAAATTATCTTAATATATTATATGCTAAGAAGAAGATAATTATGATATACTATGATTGATGTCTTATGTACCAAGAAAACTTGTGTTTATGATACGATATATTTGATAACTTGTGTGACAAGAAATACATGTATATGATAAGCAATGCATGTTCATGAAAGGCTATGTTTAAGAAAAACGTTGAATTTACAGGCTAATCTAACAAATCATTTTGATAACTTGTGCCTTAAATAGCTAATGTTTAAATGACACTTGAGCATAATTAGACTAAGAAATAATGCTATGTTTGTAATCTTGTGACTATGGTGACTCGAAATTGATAAAACTTGTTATTTGTTTGATTTTGATAGACCTAGAAACGAAGCTATGTTGAACCTTATCAATATGAATTGAGAAGCTATGTTAAAAGAAATCAAGAAAGCTAAGAGTTAATTCGATGAGTAAGGCGGTAACTTGTTTGTAAGTAAAATGTTCCCAAATTGGTGATCTAATCATATTCTAGGGAGAATAAACTTACTGGTTTAAAGGTTTAAGTATGCACATGAACTATGTTGTTTGTATAACATGTAAGGTTTGTTAGAATGTTATAGTATATGATTTGAATGTTAATACATTGTGAGATGTTCGAATGTAATGTATACATATATACATGGATTTTTTGAATTATAAAGTATCCATATATATATGTACATGATTGGTTCGAATGCTTTAACACATAATGGAAAGTTCCTTGATCAAATCTATAACCACACATATCTTGAGATGCCATGTTGATAATTTATGTGTCAAGTAAAACATGTTTAAGAAATGCTAAGTTTGCAAACTTGTGGCTTTATTGCTTTACGTTCAATTTAGTTGATATTTAATCAAACCTTGCTAGATTTTAGTGAGAGAATATAAGTAGATTATATAAAGATTAATACATACCTTCAGTTAATTAAGCTACCTCACTAAGTTTTTGCTTACTCTATTCTTTCACCTATTTTTCAGGGTAAAGCTTTGTTTATGCTTACTTTTGAGCTCGGACTAGATCACAAGTACAAGTGTGTGTGTTTGTAAGCTTCTTTTAAATACTCCTAGATTGTTGCACATGGTTTTGCATATATGCAAAATGCATTTTGATCACTATTTTGGTCTTATGGACATGTAAATATTAAGGTAGCTAATGTCTTGTAAAAAGGGCCCTAATAGGTTTTACACTACCTAGTTTGGTTTATCTTCTAAGACGGGTTAAGGGTGTTACAAGAAGTGACCTTGCAAGGATTACATCCTCAACCAAACTAGTGGATAGAGGCTAAGAGTTGTGTCAAATTACTCAGAGAAGTGATTGCTTCAGTTCTGTAAGGGGAAGTCAGATTCAACATAAGAGGGAATAAAAAGATTACTGGACGAATTTAATTACATCTTTGAATAACCAATGGGTTTACCTCCTACAAGGGGATAAGGTCATAGGATTTCATTGGTGGATGAAGGTGTTGTGATTAAATTCAGACCATATAGGTATCCTTCTTGGTAGAAGAATGAAATTGAGAAGTTAGTAAAATAGATGTTGGAATCTGGAGTAATTAGAGACAGTAACAGTTCTTTCTCATCTCCTATTGTAATGGTTAAGAAAAATGACAACTCTTGGAGGATGTGTATAGATTATAGGAAACTTAACCAAGTCACTATTAAGGATAAGTTTCTCATGCTTGTAATTGAGGAGTTGTTGGTTGAATTGAGAGAGGCCAAAATGTTTTCCAAACTTGATCTAAGGTCTGGATATCATCCGATTAGAATATGGAAAGATGACATCCATAAAACTGCTTTTAGAACTCATGAAGGGCTCTGTGAGTTCTTAGTAATGCCATTTGGGCTTACTAATGCTCCAGCCACCTTCCAAGGGCTTATGAACAAGATTTTTAAGGAACAACTCAAAGAAATAGTTTTAGTGTTCTTTGATGATATCTTAATATATTCTAAAGATTAGGAATCATATTTGTTGCACTTGAGATGGGTATTGGAGATTCTGAGGAGTCACAAGCTCTATGCTAAAAAGAGTAAATAAAACTTTGGAGCTGAAGAGATATATTATTTGGGGTATTTCATTTCAAAGGGGGTGATTTCCATGGATCAATCCAAGGTGGCAAGTATATTGGATTGGACTACTCCAATACCAATAAGAGAATTAAGAGGATTTTTGGGACTCTCTAGCTACTATAGGAGGTTCATCAAGGGATATGGAGTAATTTCTAAACCCTTGACCAATCTATTAAAAAAGAGCATAGAAATAGAAGGAAGAGAAAGATGAGGCCTTCTAAAAATTAAAAGAGGCAGTGAGTCCAGCACCTATTTTGTCCTTACCAAATTTTGAAGAAGAGTTTTCTGTTGAAACTGATGCTTTAGAGGTGGGTATAGGAGTAGTGTTGGTGCAGAGAAAGAAACCAATATCATTTATCAGTAAAGGATTGGGAATTAGACATAAAAAATTGTCCATGTATGAAAAATAGATGATGACAGTGTTAGTGGTAGTTAAGAAGTGGGCTCCTTATCTAACTGGCAGATATTTCAAAATTCGAACGGATCATCAGAGTTTAAGGTTTTTTGCTAGCAACCAAGCTATAAGTCCAGCACAACAGAGGTGGGTAGAAAAGATAATAGGTTTTGACTATGAGGTTAGCTACAAAATAAGGATTAACAACATTGTAGCAAATGTTCTTTCAAGGAAACCAAGGGTGGGAAGTTGCTTGAAAATGAGAATTAGCAGTGTTTAAAATGATGTAATGGATAGAGTTAAAGCAACATGGCAGCAGGACTCAAAACTGAAGAAAATTATTACAAAACATGAAGGTGGCACTAAGAGACATGACAAATATTCATGGGATGGCAAACAATTGAGAAGGAAAGGGAAATTGGTTGTGGGATCAGACTTGAAATTAAGAAATGAGTCACTACATTACTTCCATAGCGTGTGGTGGGAGGACACTCAGGGGCTCATGCAACCATTAAGAGAGTTTCAAGTGTGCTCTACTAGAAGGGGTTGAGAAGGGAAGTAAAACAGTTGGTTAGAGAATATGGAGTATGCCAAAGGAGTAAACATAAACTGTAACATCCTAAAGGTTATTTGCAGCCATTGCCTACTCCTGACTTAGCTTGGTCTTCAGTGGGAATGGACTTTATCGAAAGGTTGCCTACTTCCAAGAAGATGAATGTGAATTTGATTGTTATTGACAGATTAAGAAAGTACAATCACTTCATTTATTTGGCACATCCCTTTACTACTAAAGAAATAGCTCAAACAATTTTTAGAAAATGTATTTAAGTTGCATGGGATGCCTAGTAATATAGTCTGTGATAGAGATAGGGTTTTCATGAGTATTTTCTGGATGTAAATGTTTAAGAAGCTTGGTGTTACAGTTACCCCCTCAACTGCATATCATCCAGAAACTGATGGACAGTGTGAGAGATAGAATAAATGCTTGGAAACCTATTTGAGGTGTATGGTAGGGGAGAAGCCAAAAATTAGGGAGAGATGTTTTATTTGGCAAAATGGCGGTATAACACTAACTTTCACTCTGCCATTCAAACCACTCCTTGTCAAGCACTATATGGACAACCACTTCTTGCTCATTTACCATATGTAGTTGGGGACTCAGTAGTGGAATCTATTGATAGAAGTTTGCAGTAGAGGGAAGCCATTATCAAGATGTTGAAATTTCATTTGAGAATAGCTCAAGACAAAATGAAGGCACAAGCAGACAAAAGGAGAATTGATTGTGAGCTAAAAGTTAGGGATTTGGTATATTTAAAATTGCAGCCATATAGACAACAATCTGTATAGAAAAAACTTGCCAAAAACTATCTCCAAAATGGTTTGGCCCCTTCCTGATTTTAGAGAAAATAGGGCAAGTGGCCTATAAGTTGAATATGCCAATTGGATCAAGAGTACACCCTATATTTCATGTGTCTCAACTAAAAAAACACATTAGAGGAGTTGATTACTAGCAAGAATTACCAGTTATTGGGCTAGATGGAGGGATAAGCAAAGAGCCACTGAGAATCTTGGAAAAGAGGATTGGGAAGAGATGAAATGAGGTTGTTACTGAGGTGTTGGTGGAATGGACTAATTCATTTCCTGAAGATGCTACCTAGGAGGTCCTTCATCAACTGCAATTACACTTTCCAAAATTTAATCATTGAGGTCAATGATTTGTTGAAGGAGGAGGCATTGTAAGAGCTTAAAAGGAAAGAAGGCAACAACCACTTAATTAGTTGTTATTATGTTTTAAATTTCAGTTTAAGTTTTAAGGAAATGGTGCGTTTAGCCCATACAGTTGTAGTGAGATGGGACGGAGGGTTTAGGGTATTTAGTTCGTGTTGCCCTATTGTAGCCGTTATCGAGAATATGATGAACTTGTCTATCTCTCTCTCTTTGAATTCTATATTTCTTTCTCTCATCTTAATCTAAAATCTTCTGATTCTTCCTCTAATTAATTCTGTTATGAGAATTGGTGTGTTACATATAATGAGCTTGAAATTACAAACTGAAAACTCATCAGTTGAGGGAGTAGAAATAGAAATAGATTGTAAAATTGAGACTCAAGAGTTGGACAAACAAAAAGAAATTACTGCAAATGAAGTTGTTTCGATAAAACACGAAGAGGAAACCCTTGCCAAGGTTTCTCATGATCTGAAGGATTGTACTCAGGCGAGTTTTAAGCATGTTATTAAACTAATTTTGTTATATTGGAAAGCTTGTCTCTGTAATACCCCTAATTTTATCCATGTATGGGCATATACTATATTCGCTTAATAAATAAATAGATATTAAATGATGAATAAATATAAACCCAAAAATATATAAATAGTCCATATACAATAAATGTACATTTACATTCAAAACCCTTTACCAAAATCCAAAGGCCCAAGTTACAATACAGAGTCCGAATCCCATTATAATTCCAATCTGTTTATAGCTAAAACCAACCAAGAAACACAAAATATCAGGATTTCAAGTTTCCCCCCCAACTTTTCACCCAACAAACACAAAATGGGTCTGTCAACTTTGTTTCCCGCCCAAGAGAGAGTAGGTGGCAGCCTTTGGTTGGTCCGTTTTTCCTTCACTCGGATTATGGTAACCGTGACATTATCCATTGTGTTACACCCCACTCACCTATAAATAGGAGAGAGAAAGATATTAGATTCAATCATTAACTACCATTAATACCCATAATAATAATTATTAAACTAATAAATAAAAAAAATAAAAAGGAGAGAGAAGAAGCTGAACCGTTTTGGGGGAATCTAATTGGTCGTCGGTGTATGAATGACCATCGTAGAAGTCAAACTAGCTCGGTAAACTAAATCTCAAAGTGCCACTGGGAAGCTAAGAGGCCACCGAAGTCGTGGATAGTCGTCGGAGTAGGAGATCTGCTGTAACACCCCATTCCCGGCTAGGTAGAGAACCGGGTCGAAAAGTGCTACTGGAAAACATATTGGAGGTTCAGAAGCTTAATCGAAGTATAGAAACTTATTCGGAGCATTTATTAATCTCTTTTGAGGCTTAACAGAACTATTTTATTAAGACTTACACAATTCGGGATTAGTTTTAACCCTTTTAAACTTAGAGACTAAAGCATAATTTTTACAAATTAGAGGTCCTTATTATGATTTATTTTTACTAGAGTACAATTAAACCTATCAATTATTAACCTGTGAAGTTTTGCTATTAACGAAGATCATTTACCTATCCAATTAGGTTGTACAAGTTTTAGTGACCATTTTGCAAACTTCTTAAAACTGGTCTCTATGTCTTTTAACAAAATTAACTAACTTCGTATCGATACCCTTAAGGCCGTATTGGTACGCTAGGCTAAATTTTTGAGTTTTCAAATTCAAGGATAACAACCTATATCGATACACCTAAGCTCGTATCGATACGCGTTGATTAAGGTTTACCCGTTTCGGTACGGCCTAGGGTTGTATCGATACCATTTATTTTTCAGACCTTACTGTCCAAATTCGTATTGATACACCTCCTTTGCATATCGATATGCCCTGTTCTACTTGTCCAAATTATGCAAGGTTGTATCGATACGCAATCACCCGTACCGATACGTCTGACCTGTAATGACAAATTTTAGCTGGTTTTTAATCAATTTACCCCGTTGAACGTTGTTCGAACTTAACCAAATTTTACCAGCAATTCTAATATCCATATTTTTAGTAGCATACAAAATATTAGAGCGTTTCGAATCTATTTACCTAGTTTTTACCTTTTGCACATTTAAGCTCATTTTGCTAGTTTAACCAATTCACCAGCATACCATATTAGCCATTAAACATTTGGTCACCTTTAGGCTATTACACATACATTGAAAAGCACATACATAGCATGTTAAGACAATACACCACCTTATTAGGAGTTTAAGACAAAAGATAAGCATGCATGTGATTCGTAGGAATGACTTGCAACCGCAACACACGATCGAAGGCCGGAGTTCTTTAAGATCCTGAAATGCATGAGACACACAAATGTTAGGCTTTCATAGCCCAGTGAGGTAGTCATAACAAATGCAAAACTAGTTTATCAAATGTATGAATGACATATAGGCATGCTTGGTTACATCTTATATAGCATCAATCGTATATAATCATATTCAAACAAATTGTCATGATTTCATGTAGCAATTGTAAAACATAATAACATATCATTTCCTTGGACATGGTAACCAATGGATACACATATTCCCCTGTACACTACACATATCGAAAATAGGTCGTAGCTTTGAGCTATAGCTCCAGATAATGTCCCTTACACAATCCATCCTTTTCTCCCCCACATATAGGTCGTAGCCCTAGACCGTAGTCCAATCCTTTACTTGGTGAGCTCGAACAACCCTATGACATGCTAATTGTATCCAATGTTCACAAATGTCCAAGTTCACATATCATCACAAATCTTACCTTTGGTGCCCTTAGGCCATAACACAACGGAAACGGAATCGAGCCTTAGCTCCACGTATCATAGCATAATCATGTCATATCGGATAACATATCATATCATAATCATAACATATCGGATGTCACACATATACTCATAGACATCTCAAAGTAATGTAAGGACTTACCATGCTTACCGATATCATCCACACATAGTTTTCTCTACTTGAGCCCTTAATCAAATGCAAACATAATCACAAAGCAAATGCAACGGGATGGCACCTAGCCTATCCCTTGACACAACTACACTCACCTTGATTCCAAAGCTTTCAAGGTTCCCAAATTTCGATTCCTTGCTTCTAGACTTGGTTGAAGATGACAGATTATTTTCCTCCAATTTTTAAGCTAGGAAGAAACACAATGAATGATTACAATCACTATAACGACATAGTACTCATTTCAAAGTTTAGGCTTAGGATTTCGATTTGAAATTAAACTCAAATTATCCATGGAATTCAACAATTGATTGAAGGCTTTTACTTACCCAATCGATAGCTATAGAAAGATACCTTTGAATCAAGGAAAGCTTGGACTTAAGAGACTTAATAAGAGAGGTGTGTGCTTGAGCTTAGGTTAAAGACAACAATGGTGGTGCTTGCTTGTTGGATGGCAAAGGGTGGGTTTAGCTTTTGGAAGATTTAAACGGGGAAGAAACTCCATATTTTAAGGGATTAAACCCTTTTATCAATGCCCTACCTCCACATGAACCAATAGGAAGCTTTCCTATTAGCAAGGGAAAGATTAAACACTTTTTCCCATCTTTTCATGCCTTTTATCATTTTTAAGGAAATTGATAACCATCCATCATTTAATCTGGTGGATTTCACGTGGAAGGGACAAGCAAGGAGGTGACTAAGCACCTTATTTTTTATTTCCTTCAATTTGGGCCTTAAAATAGATTTTTACAAAGGGCCGTATCGATACACTATATAGCTGTATCGATACACCTAGGCCAAACAGGTAAGTTCGTTATGACAGTTAGGCCGTACAAATATAGTTATTACTATATTGAAATGCCTAGTTCAAACTGTATCGATACTGGTCCAGCCGTACCGATATGCCTAAGCTAAAACAGGTAAGTTAGTTATGGCCGTTAGACCGTATCAATACTGCTCTCACTGTATCGATATGCTTGACTTATTTTCAGCATTTTAGCTTTGAATTTCTTACAAAGAGGTCCATAGATCAATTTAATGCCCCACAACTTTCATTGATTACAAAATTGGGTACAAGGATCATGAAATTACACTTTCGGTATATCCAATACAGAAATTCCGATCACTAGAGCTTTATTCTGACTAAGCCGATTTTTGGGATGTGACATCTGCCCATCGTCAACATCACCGTGAAGGTAATTTCATTTTGCCTTTTCCGATTCTTACAAATAAATGCGAATATCAGTGCGTATTCATGCATATAAGCTAAAATCTAAACTAAAAATATAAAAAGAAAGAGGTTTTTATCTTATTAACGGTGGCCGGAGTGGTTGTGAGCCATGGTTGAGTCAAAAATGAGTGTCTAGATGGGTAGTTAACTCCTATGCCGGAGAAGAATGAAGGATTTAGTCGAGTCTGAGTCTAGGATCAAAAAATGAGATTTTGAGGAATTTTTAGGGTTTTGGTCGGTAGTCGAAAATCACCTTACGACAGCTGGCCGAAGAGAAACGACAGTCAGAGGAGCATGGTGGTGGTTGACCAACACCGGAGTGTGGCTGGAGTATGGCCAGAACAAATATGATGGCGGTAGACAAGGCAAAGAGTGGCCAGGTTTTAGGATGTTCATTGTGTTCATCTTCAAGAATGATGAACACCATCTTAAAAACATAGGTTTTGATCTTTGTTTGGGTAAAAATCTGGAAATGAGGAGTTTATGTGGAGAGAGTTTAAAAAGGAAAAGAGAGAGAGGATTTCAAAAAAATATAAAAAGAAATTGAAAGATATGATGAAGCCTTTAAGTGGGCGATGGGTTCGGCCTTGTAGGCCCGCGAACCCCTATGCGTGGCCCGCGCACCCCCGAACAAGGCCCGCGCCTTTATTATCCTTTATAATTCGAGCATCAAATTTCAATAAAAATTCAATTTGGTCTCCTTTCAGCTTTATTTTAAGTTTTAATTCCTTTTAATTTAGTTATGTAATTTATTTGTTTTGTTTTAATTAGATGTAATTAAATTATATTATTGGTGCTTGGTTTTAAATAAAACATATAGTATATTTTGTTAGATAATTAATTCACCTATACTTAGTTACTAATTGTTAGAGCCTTAGATTTTAGGTTCTTGTTAGGATTAAATAATTAAAATAGGAGAGATAATTGTAGAAAATAAATAGTATTAAAAGGGAAGCTTTGAAGTTTTAAGTTAGATAGTGTCTCATTGCAATGAGATGTTAACCAATGGAGCTTTCAAGTAGAACATTTGAAACCCATTTGAAACCTAAAAATGACAATTAACCTAGTTAATTAAATTAAAGCCTTAATTAGGGCTAGTACTTAAATAAGATTCATCAATTAAATTAAAAATATTATTTAATTTGGGGGTTTAATATGAATAGTGCTTAAGCAATTGGATGTTATCTCATAAATGCCTTTAGATTTAATAATATTCATAGCTTTAAGTAATTCAATTAATTAAAGCCTTTTAGGTTAGAACTTAAAATAAACAAGACAATAATCGGCCATGCATTAAAACCTTTTATGTTGGAAATATATTTTTGAACATGAATCGAAGTGTCCTAAAGTAACTGAGTGCTTCTAATCTCATATCCAAGTAAAAAATATTTCCTTATAAAAGGATATCTTCATTTGGAATTTAAATCCAACTGATAATTAAGGGCCAAATTATATTCGAATTATTATTCTCAAAATGCCAAATGCCACTTAAAATTAAAAGGTGCCGATAACGGCCATTAGTGGGGGTGATAATCTTTCCCCACATGTAATCGACCCCGAATTTATTTTTTTTAAAAAATAAATATCTTGTTGTTTTTATGGTATCCGATCTACCTCGAAGTGACCGGTGGCGACTCCAAAATATTTTCAAGATTAAATAAATAAAAGGCAAAATCCTAATTTTAAGAATAATCGCCGAGTTGTTTCTACACCGGTAAAAATGATCACGACAGTCTCGAATAAACTTGTTTATGTGTGTATGTTCAAATTATGACAAATGGTGTTTTCTTCTCTCTTTTGTTGTTGTTTAGATCACACCAATGAATAAGGATAGAAATGGGAGAACTGTAAAGAAGAAACTTGCACCATCTGTCACTAAAACACCACCAAAGCTAAAATCAAGTCCTACTACTTTGCATCAAAAACTCCATCGAAAACGGCAAGTACTTTATCGAATTCTTCACCAAAGACCAAGAATCCTTCTGTGGTGGAAAGCAAGAAAATGGCTCCTAGATCCTTGCACATGTCCCTTAGTTTAGGTCCCCCTGGTCTAGCTCGGCCTCCCTCGCATCAACGAGAAAATCTTTAATTATGGAAAAACTGGGAGATAAGGACATTGTCAAGTGAGCATTTAAGACATTTCAGAATAATTACAACCAATTGAAATCTTCTGGTCAGGAACAATCTCCAACGACAAAACAGGTTCTAACTTGTCATTTTTAATCCTTAAAGTTTACTATTATCAAATTATAATTTGATTCTTAATATTTCACCAATATTTGTCAGATGTTGAAGAACTGGGACAGCAAAAGGACCCTGCAAGAGTCAAGATGAATGTTTTCACTGTCATTGATAATAAAAGACTACATTTGCAAAGAATGTAAAATAATGAATGAATAAAGAGAATCAGGCATGGAGACACAGAGTTAGAAGAGTTTAGTGACTAACCTGGAGAGCTAGAAGAGATCTCTCATCATGAATCTATAGACTATAAAGAATGGATTGAGTATCGTTGGGATTGGGAGGGCAAGATAACATTAGTTATAATTAAGGGATCAAAATAAAAAATTAAATTATCTTTAACTAAAAATAGGGTCAAAGTGAAATAATGAGGGCTTCGAATTAGGACGAAATTGTTTGAATGTGTAAATGTGTTATTAAACAAAATATTTTAACAGCCACACCACCCTTTTAACAGTTGTTAAAGGGTCAGTGGCCAAATTGAAACAAAACTAAAAGTTTAATGGTAACATTGAAACAATTGAAAGTTTGATTACCAAATCGAATAGTTGATCAAAGTTTAATGATCATTTGTGAACGTTACCCTTAAATTAAAGTGAATGTAAAAATTATTATAGTAATAAAAGTTTAATTATTTTTTTTTGAATAAAAAAATAAAAAAATAAAAAATAGGATAAAAACACTTTTGATCCTTAAAATTTTAAAATTAATTAGAACAATTAATAATATATTACAGTACATATAAATAATAATACATTACAATACATGTCATTTACAGTAAAATTATCCTTCAATCGCATGGAAGGACTAAAATTATACTCCAAATATATCAAAATTAAAAGGTAATCAAAATCGGTTATTGTAAATTCCACGTCTGCAATCCGTGGCTCCCCTTCTTAACCAATGAAAACCAAATGCCCCTCTCGCAAGCCAGTTTGCCACTGGCTTTATAAACGAACCTTTCTTCGCCTCCTTTTCCAATTGATCATTCATCGCTAGAAAGAAATCCAAAACCGAATTCTACATAATCCCAAATCATCCCCAATAAAAAGTAATCTAGGGTTTTAAACCATCAAGATGAGCTCTTCAGGATCAACAAAGGGAGGCAGAGGCAAGCCCAAATCCTCCAAAGCCGTTTCCCGATCGCAGAAAGCCGGCCTCCAGTTCCCCGTTGGCCGTATCGCCCGCTTCCTCAAAGCCGGAAAATATGCCGATCGCGTTGGTGCCGGTGCCCCCGTCTACTCTCCGCCGTCCTTGAGTACCTCGCCGCTGAGGTCCGTGCCACCATATTCCTTTAACATTTGCCTTTGATCGTAATTTTTTGCTTTCGGACCCAAGCGAATGCAAATAGGACGAAAATTCGACTGTTTGGGTAATAAAAAAGACTTGTGGTTTGCAGGTTCTTGAACTCGCTGGAAATGCGGCAAGGGATAACAAGAAGAACCGAATTGTTCCAAGGCACATCCAACTGGCCGTGAGGAATGATGAAGAGTTGAGCAAGCTTTTGGGCACGGTTACGATTGCTAACGGTGGCGTTTTACCCAACATTCACCAGAATCTGTTGCCGAAGAAAAGTGGTAAAGGGAAGGGTGATATTGGATCGGCTTCACAAGAATTTTAGACGACTCTCTTCCGTTATTTTTTTGGGTAATGAGAGAGACGGCTTCACAAGAATCTGTTAAACTGATCGGATTGTTCTCGCTGGGTTGTTTTTTGAACATTCAATTCATCCCGCTTAATTTTGATTTTGGGTGGTTTTGCTTTTGTTGAATATAGCATATTGGTTCTGCGTATTGAATTTGAAATGCTACATTCTTGTTTATAGAATCAAATTCTGTTAAACTGATCGGATTGTTAATATAAAACAAGACTTGCTTTCATATACGATGTATTCAAATTCTGTTCCCCTTTTAATTTTTTCAATGGTTTTCCGTTCTTTCATTTAAGCCTGGGTTTACCTATTATTTGCTTTGATATTTATGGTATTTTAAGGTATATGCGGAATTGTGTAGTTGATCAGAAGGGGAGCCACGGATGAATAGGACAACCATGAATGCTTGTATTCATGTATTGAATTGTGGCAACATCTTGAGAATTGGATGCATATTGATGTTAATAGTTGAAATTGATGTAAAGGTTGTGTTTGAATTTGATTTAAATCACAATGCTTGTTAGTAATTGATTAGGACTGATTTGAGTTTAAGAAGATGGCTTTTAAAACTGTTTTGGTTGGTAAAACATGGGAGGGGTTGTGTTTATTCTTGTGTTTATTATTAAAGGAGATAGCAAAATAGGTGGACGCCATTCATGCATCCACCACACCAGGCCACCTCGCCCTCTCCCCAATTGCCTATAAAAGGTGGGGAGGCATGGCAAAAGCAAATAAAAGAGAAAGCCATGGAGAAATGGCAAGCAAGGGTAGTGCCCTTTTGAAGCTCGAGAACAGTGCTCTCATCGGGAAATTTTTATTGCCCTGATGGTTTGATCAATAATCCGATCGAGGTCCTGCTGAGATTTGTTCGGGTCGTTTTTTACTATGGTTAAATAATGTGAAGATCTTGCTAAGGGTTGGTCGAAGTTCTTCATTCGAGCTTCTAGTAGGGTAAATTTTGTATTTATTTTAATGTTGGCTTAGATATAAGGTAATATATATTTATTGACATGTTTTTGTAATAAATATATTTGGTATGCCATGTTTGTATATTTTAAGTTGTATGAATTATTTATAATATTGTTTTAATCATTAGTATGTTTTTATATTTTGTATGTCATGTTTGTATATTCTATGTTATCTGAATTTTATTAGCATACTATATTTATTTGATTATTCATCTTTATGTTTCATATTTTTGTTTTTACGTTTTGTACATATTTATATATATTATATATTTTTACTATGATATTTAACATTTAAGGGATATTTTTTAATTTATTTCGGGAACTGGCTATGAAGTGGTGTCCTCACTCATTCAGGTGTCATCTTCTTCGGTTGTCATAAATAAGGAAATATTCTCCTTAGACCGCTTTTCAAGATTAAATTTTAAATTAAACTCAAATTTTGGTTTTCTTGCAAAGACAACACTTAATTAACACGGTACCAATTTTGATCATTGTGGGAGCGCTAATCCTTCTCCACGCGTAATCGACTCCCGAACCCAAATATCTTGAATCTCTAGTTAATTTTAATGGTGTATGGCCTACCAAAGTGGTCGGTGGCGACTCCACCTCCCACATCACCCATTTTCCATATGCTTCAAAAAAAACCCTTTATTACAGATGGTGACTCCTTGAGGAGATTTTTTAGAGAGTCAGGCCAATGTTGATTTTGTGTTGTCTTGCAAGAAATTCAAATTTTGATTTAATTTAATTTTTAATCCCTCGACATTCATGCATGAGCTTTCTACCCGGGCTCTTCACCTTGTTAAGTGGGAGTGATTACTTCACTTCGTGGGGTCTTCACCTCCGTATAGTGTTGTAATCACTTTCGAATCTGATCCTTATATTTCGTGGGGGTCTTCACCCTCGCATATATAAGGGTCGTATTCCCTCGAATCGATGTTCTAGCAATAGGTCGAGTACCGTCGCCCTAGAACAAAATCGCATATAGTGAGCCGTAGGAGCCACCTTTTGGAACCATTCAAAACTCTGCTCATTTAGCGGCCACCCTGTTAGGCTTTGGTGTCTTTGTCTATTATCTACACAGTTTTTTAATCGTTCTAATGTCTGACGCATTTATTGTTATGTTTATTTATGTAATTAATCATTTTCATTGGAACTAACCCATTTTCTTTTCTTTTTTGCATTTAATATTTATATCACATCAATTTCATTTGCATAACATCTTTAGAAGCATGATTAATTTTTCTTTTTCTGCATTTCATTCGCACGAAGCACTGATTCACGAATGGTTCCCAATTTGAAAAAGATTTATCATCAAGAGAAAATCTAGTCCCCTAGATATCAATATAATATTTAAAATTGCAAATGAATCCCGTGAGTTCAAAAGTTGAGCCACAAGAACCATTTTTGAATCAGTACCTTCGCATCTAGGACATGCATCTTGCATTTACATGCATACATTTTAAAATTTTGAAATCGGTCCATGGGATGCCCTTTGCCAAGAATACCAGACAAAGCGAAAGTCGATCGATCTAACACCTTATCAAATCTATGAAAAAGCCCGGTCCAAGGGCACTTTTGAGAATAACCTCCACATTCATACAAACACCATGCCTCTACAAGGTCCCAATCTGAGAGCATTCACCGGCGAGTTCAAGAAGCTAGCCTCCGAAGCCAAGTTAGACTTCTGCACCCTAGATGAATACATCAATTATCAACCATAGCACTTCGCCAAAGCCAAAAGTAATGAGCTGCCATGCAACAACACAACAAATTTATAGATCCGACCAGGGGGCAACATGATGCGTTCATGAGAACAATGAAAGCCCTTCGAGAAAAGGCAAAAACATGCTTCAAGCTTCGAATTTGTTTTAAGAGCAATATCAGATGAAAATGTTGGGCCATTCATCCGAGGAAGTAATCCACAAGACAATCGAACCCAAGGAAGATTGGGGCATCCTTACATACAAGACACCAAACATTGTTTAATCAGAAGCAAAGATCTGACCACCATACAGTCAGGGGCATTCCTTTGAGGGCAAAATAGAATCTGCCATTCACACGTTCATTGAGATCATTTTGCATTATCTGCATGCATCATGCATGCATTTAAGTCATCATGCATTTAGGTATGACACATGCATTAAGCACAAAGTTAGGTGCATCCATAATACATTTATTTTTGGCTTGAATGTACAAATAGGTCTAAGGAAAGAGACCAAAGAACCTCAATTGTGGGGGCAACAACATGATGACCAACCTTTAGCCCTAAAGGAGGCTGAAAACACAAAAAGCTCAAACATCCAGATAATAATGGTAATTTTTTTTGAACAATTACTAACTAATGATTTCTTTCATGTTAGGGGTCATGACTCCCCGCCATGTAGTAGCAGAATCAACTTTTTCCCGATCTCACCTCCTTCAGTGGTGGTGGGCCAATTTAATCCAGATTTTGTCTCTCCGTCAGTGGTGTGGCAAATCAAAATTTTGAAGATCTTGTTTCTCCGTCAGTGGTGTGGCAGATCAAATTTTTAAAGATATTATTTCTCCGTTAGTGGTGTGGCAGATCAAATTTTTGAAGATCTTGTTTCTCCGTCAGTGGTATTCTGATCAAATTTTCTTATGGATCCCATCTCTTTGTTAGTGGTGTAGTGGATCTCACGTTCTCTAGATCTTGTATCTCCGTAGGTGGTATATTGGATCAAGCATTTTGCGGGTTATGCCTCCGTCAGTGGTGGTAGACCAACTTAGTTTAGATCTTGTCTCTCTGTCAGTGTTGCAGCTAGACCAAACTTATTCCTCGGATCTTATCTCTTTCTAATAGTTTTAGCTCAAAAAATAAAAATAAAAAATCAGAAAAAATCCAAAATCCAAAAAAGAAAAAAATATGTTTCGAAAAAATCAAAAAAGGAAAAAATAAAAAACAAAAGCTTTATCCTCTAATCCTACAGCTGGATTAGAACTTTTTACCTTTAGACTGTGTCTTTCCGTCAATGTTGTAGCTCAGTCAAATCCTGGTCTTGCCTCTTCGTCGGTGTTGTAGTTGGACAAAATGTACCAAAACTTCAATCTTGCCTCTTCGTCGATGTTGCAGTTGGATCAATTTTTTACCCTTAGACCGTACCTCTTGACACGCGTCGTTCTCGCGTCAAAATATTTCATTCTTCTCAAATAATAAATAAAGGAATTCAAACGTAGTAAAAGAGAAGTAAGGGTCGATCCCACAGGGACTAAGAGAACTTCCTGATTTATGTTTGTTCAATCGGTGAGCCAAGAATAGAGTTGAATAATATTCAAATATGGTGGGGGTTTATGGAATTGAGTATAAATAATAAAAGATTGTAGATAAAATTTAGGAAGTGATTCAATATGGTAAAGATTAGCCTCGGGCTTTTGCTTTGACTCAGTTTCCTCGGATCATTGGAATAAGGATTTTTCACTTCGGGGTTCACGTTGGTTACTCGCCTACAAGGATCAATCCTTGTGACTGTGCATTGTATACCGAATACCCAAGTGCCATCTTTGATATTGATTTTGGAAATTGATCTAATCAACAACAATGTTGCAGATAAAAAATGTATAAGTAAGCTGACTCGGACTACGTTGTTTCAATAATAACTGATTCCGATCTCAGTTTCCTCTTAGCAAACAATTTTGCTAAGTGTGTTCACAGGAAGTCAAATGTGCTTCAATAGCCGATCCTTCCTCCCACACATTTAACCAAAACAACATCCTGACCAATGTCAATCTTTGGTTTTGAAATCATTTTGATTTTGAAATTAAGTTTAGAAAACTAAGAGAGATACCCAAAATTGTTTAAGTGCTTTTCAATCCTCACGTTGGAATTGAGCTACTGCTTTAGCCCTTGGCTATGGAGAATTTAGCTAAGTATGATTATGGTAAAAATGATACTTAGCATTATAAAAGAAATAAATAAAATAACTTAAAGCAAGAACTAAAGAAAAGAAAGAATTTTATAAAACCTTAAAAGTAAAAACAAGGCTAAGAATGAGAATATGAGATATGAGATATTTGAGTTTGCACAAATGGGGTATTTATAGCAGCCTAAAACCCTAAAAATAACCCTAAAGAGATAAGAGATAAATCCCAAATTATTTAAATTAATTACAAAAGATTAATCCAAAGTTTGAATTTAAAATCCGGCTAATAAGTTATCTGATATGCGGCTGATAAGCTATCGTTGCTACTGACGTGGCGTCTTTTAGAAGCTGCTGACGTGGCGCCCAATCAGACTTTCATGCCCACTAATCCAACCATGAATCCAAAAAATCAAATATTGCACAATTTCAGCAGTTTAAGCAACATTCCTGGAATCTACTATCCTGCATGGAAAATGAACAAAAATGCCCACATTAGCAACTTAAAACAATCAATCAATGAGTAATTAGAGATAGAATAATGCATAATTTAAGCACTAATCAAATTCCCCCTCACTTATTCAATGCTTGTCCTCAAGCATTTCTCAATTATCATGCTAAAAACCTTAAGTTGCCAACTCCAATTTCAAAGAATTTCCAAGATTTCTAAAGTAAACTAAATCAAGTAAATGTTGAAATTCAAGATCAATCAATCATGGTATAATCAATTAAGTGTAAATCGACCAAGGCATTTCAATCGTCTACCAATTTCAAAGAATACAAGACTTAGCTCCTCACATTGGTTCACTCATTTCGCTCAAATATTTCGGGTAAGAGAATCGCTCAAAACTAAACTAATTAACTCATTACCATAGGCTTGTAACTATATCTAATCTCCACTACTTAATATAAAAATGATGCAAAAATCAAGAGGACTTAAAATGGGTTGTAACGGGGTTAAGGTTCGGGTAGGATAAAAGGCTGAAAATGAGGTTTAAAAAGTCAAGACAAGTAAAATTATTCCAAAGAATTTATTCGAAGAGATGAGAAGAAATCAATCTTTTTTTTCATTCGAACTGTCCCTTTTTTTCTTTTTTTCTGCTTTTTTTCTCACTGTTCGAACAGCACAGTATATTCGAACTGCACTACACGGTTCTGCAATTTTTCTGCGCTGTATTTTCCTGCATTGTTCAAACCAAACTGCACTGATTTATTTTTCTGCACAATGTTTTTTTTCTGCACAGTTTTTTTCTGCATAGTTTTTTTTTCAAACTGATTCGAATCTAATTTTTTCTCTCTTTTTTCGCTTTGGAATAACCTCAACTTGTCCTGAAAAAGGGTGACAAAAATAATTGAAAGGAAAACAAAAATAAAATAGGCTTGGCTTAATGATACGGTAAACAAAAAAGGATTAAAGGCTCGAAAATGGTTCACTAAGTGGAAAATAAATAAAAGGGTAGGCTATTTTGTTTGGTAAGAGAAGTTGGTTTAATCCTAATGCCTCTATCATAGTAGAGCAACATAATCAAAATGTGTAGTCTCAACAAGCATTAAGTTACAAGTTCTAGAACGCAATCAATTAGTTTGACACACTCAATTGAAACAAAGAGCAAGAACAAAAATATATGCTCATTAGGCTCAAAACTCACACGAAAGGTCTATTGAACTAAGTCATGCATCCAATTCAATCAACAAATTCATGAAACGACCAAGAAAAATTTACATAAATTAGTCGTGCCATGCTATCATGCATCCTAAATTCAACAAGAACAAGATTGAATTCACAAAAAAAATGCAAAGAAATTAAATCAAACAAGAGACTAGAACCCAAGGTCATCAACAATTCTAACCAAGAAACAACTTAATTTCAATCGCAAAGCATAAGTGAGAGTCAATTTGATTTCTAATTCCACCCCCTCACTTAATCATAATGTCCCATTATGGAAAAATAAAGTGCAAGAGAGAGGGGGTAAAATACTCCCCGATTAATGTCGGCTGCGGGGCTTGGTTCTGGCGGCATCATAAAGTCGGACGGTGTTAGTGTCGGCTCGGGGGTGGTGAGCGAGCGCGCGACTGTTTGAGGCACGGGGACGGGCTGTGGCAGCAAGTCTGAGCTGCTCGGGACATCGATCATCGGAGGCATCGTGAAACGACGGCGGCCACCACCAGCGTGATCTGGCGGGCGTGATGGATTACCCGATCGATTTCTTGTTGTTACCATGATTCTTGTGTTATAACGTGAAAGAAGGTTAAGGGGGATGTATAGATGAATAAAAGAGGGGAAGGCTAGGTTTTTGTTTTGTTTTAATCACGGGGGAAAGTGAGAAGGGAAAAAATTTGCATGGAAAAAGGGATTTGATTTATCAATAAAGTGTGGGGTCTATGGGGGAGAATTAAAATTTAAAATGGATAAAGGATAAATGGTTTTTTAGGTTTAGAAGGTCACATGGTAACTCATCATCCTTGGGCCCACGGAATCTTAAAAAGAGATGACATTGAATTTGAAATTGTTGACCGACTGGGTTTTAAATTGGAGTGGTTCGGTGCCAGCTAAAATGTACCGTATTTACAAGAGAATTGCTAACGTGCTCCATGCTTGCAAAACCTGTACATAGTCGATGCAAAATACGATCAACAACAAGGGATAGCAGACGATTTAATGCAAAAATAAAATAGGAAGAAAATAAATTAAGAAAAATTGTAACGAAAAGAAAATAAACAAAATAAATTTAAAATGGGTTGCCTCCCATTTAGCGCTTTATTTAACGTCGTTAGCTTGACGAGCCGATTTTTAAAGCGTAGGTTCTTGTAATTCGATCTCCTCGGCTAATCCTACCGGAGCGTTCTCATAATACGGCTTCAACCACTGGCCGTTTACTTTAAATCGAGCTCCAGAATTGTCTTCTATCTCCACTGCGCCATGAGGAAAAATCTGAGTTACCGTAAATAGGCCGAGCCATTTCGATCGAAGTTTGGCTGCAAAAAGTTTAAGTTTTGAATTAAACAACAAAACTTTTTGGTTAATTGTAAATGATTTAAAGGGTATTCTTCGATCATGGAATTCTTTCGTTTTCTCTTTAAATATTTGAGCACTGTCGTAAGTGTTTCGTCGAATTTCCTCTAATTCTTGGATGTGTAGCTTCCGCGCTTCTCCAATTGCTTCCATCTCCATGTTACATTGCTTAAATACCCAAAAGGTTCGATGCTCCAATTCAGCCGGCAAATGGCATGGCTTACCGAAAACGAGTTGATACGGCGACATCCCAATAGGACCTTTATAAGTCGTCCGGTACGCCCACAACGCATCGGTCAACTTGAGACTCTAATCTTTACGATCCATTTTAACAATTTTTTCAAGAATTGCTTTAATCTCGCGGTTCGACACTTCCGCTTGTCCGTTGGTCTGTGGATGGTAAGCAGTGGCAATCCTTTGAGTCACTCCAAACTTTTTTATGAGCGCGTCAATTACCTTGTTGATGAAATGGGTTCCTCGATCGCTAATTATCGCTCTTGGTGTGCCAAACCTGGAACAGATAGAATTTTTCAAAAAATTAACAGTGGTTCTAGCATCATTATTTTGGGTAGCCTTAGCTTCCACCCATTTAGAAACATAATCAACTGCAAGAATGATATAAAAATTTACAAATGAAGAAATAAAGGGACCCATGTAATCGATTCCCCACACATCAAAAATCTCATAGACGTGAATCGGATTTTGAGGTAATTCATTCCTTCGGCTTAAATTCTCTACACTTTGACACTTATCACATGATTTACAATATAAGTAAGCGTCACAGAATATAGTAGGCCAAAAGAAACAACATTCCAAAATTTTATGGGCAGTTCATTTTGGTCCAAAGTGACCACCACGTGAATAAGAATGGCAAAAGTCTAGGATAGAATTTACCTCTTCCTCAGCAACGCATCGCCTAATTACCTGATCCGAACAGTACTTCCATAAATAAGGATCATCCCAAATATAATATCGGGACTCCCGCTTTAGTCGATTAATTCCAGATCTAGGCAAGTCTAAGGGTAATTTACCTGTGACCAAGTAATTTACCATGTCTGCGAACCATGGAGCCATTTTCTACGCCAACATCAAATGTTCTTCCGGAAACTTATCGTTAATTGGCGGGTTGGCTGTAGAAATAGGAATGCGACTTAAATGATTAGCTACAAGATTCTCGCTTCCCTTCTTGTCTTTAATTTCCAAATTAAATTCTTGTAGAAGCAGGATCCATCGGATAAGCCTTGGCTTCGCCTCCCTTTTGCTCATAAGGTACTTCAAAGCTGCATGGTCAGAAAAAACAATCACTTTAGTTCCAAGAAAATAAGATCTAAATTTTTCTAAAGCAAAAACAATAGAAAGTAATTCTTTTTCTGTTGTGGAGTAATTTCTCTGAGCCGAGTCCAGAGTCCTTGAAGCATAGGCGATAACATGTGGTTCTTTGCCGATTCTTTGTCCAAGAACAGCTCCAACGCTCGTATCGGATGCATCACACATAAGCTCAAAATCATGTTCCCAATTTGGTGCTTTGGCGATCGGTGCCGTGGCCAACTTTTCTTTAAGTACATCGAACGATTCTTTGCACTCAAGATTAAAGTCGGAGACTTTATCTTTTTGTAACAGCTCACACAGCGGTCGTGCCAACTTTGAAAATATTTAATAAATCTTCGGTAGAAACCTGCAAGGCCAAGAAAAGAACGAACCTCCCTCACAGATGTGGGGTAAGATAGTGAGCGTATAATATCGGTCTTGGCCTTATCAACGACAATTCCATTAGATGACACAATATGTCCCAAAATTAAACCCTTATCAACCATAAAATGGCATTTTTCATAATTCAAAACAAGATTAAATTCTAGGCATCTATTAAGCACATTAGTTAAATTACTAAGACACTAATTAAAAGAACTACCGTATACCGTAAAGTCATCCTTGAAGACTTCGATGACCTTTTCCACATAGTTAGAAAAAATACTCAACATACATCTCTGGAAAATGTTCGGTGCATTACAAAGGCCAAAAGGCATCCATCGATATGCAAATGTACCGAACGGGCAAGTAAAAGTTGTTTTCTCTTTGTCTTCTCGCGCAACTGGAATTTGGAAAAAACCTGAAAAACCATCAAGGCAACAATAATGAGTTTTACCGCTAATTTCTCAATCATTTGATCTATAAAGGGAAGGGGAAAATGATATTTTCTAGTGAGAGAGTTCAACTTCTTGTAGTCGATACAGACTCTCCATCCATTTTGTACACGCGTTGGAACTAACTCTCCTTCGGAATTTTGGACCACTGTCACTCTGGTCTTTTTAGGTACCACATGAATTGGACTTACCCAGTCACTGTTGGAAATAGGATAGATTACATCTGCATCAAGGAGTTTCTGTATCTCTTTTTTTACTACCTCCATCATTGGTTGGTTCAAACGGCGTTGCCCTTGTCTAGAGGGTTTTGCTCCTTCTTCTGTTTTAATCTTATGCATACAAGTCGAGGGACTAAGTCCCTTAATATCGACAATAGTCCATCCTATGGCTTCCTTGTACGTGCGCAATACCTTTACTAGTGTATCCTCTTCTTCTTCGGACAACTTGTTTGAGATTATCACCGGCAAGGTTTCAGTTTCTCCTAAAAAGGCATATTTCAAGTGCCCCGACAACTGTTTTAATTCTATCTCTGGCGCCTGTAAAATAGAAGGTAACATTTTAGTTTTAGAGGTAAATAAAAATAAATCATAATTGATAGATAAAATATGTTCAAACTCATTTTCTTCCTCTATGCGGCAAAGTTTAAAATCCCTGTAAAAATTATCAAAAAAATTAGTTTCAACAAATTCATCAACTAAAGGATCAATAATATCAATAGAATTAATTCTTTATACTTGATCTAGGTATTTCATTGCTTTATAAACGTCAAATTCTACAACCTCAGCATCAAATTCCATTGTTAATATACCACTTCTCACATCAATCTTTGTATGTGCGGTGCTTAGGAAGGGTCAGCCTAAAAGTACCTCAGAGCAAGTGTTCGTCCTATCGTTTTCCATGTCGATGACATAGAAGTTGGCAGGAAAAATCAGAGCATCGACTTTTACTAAGACATTTTCAAGCACTCCCTTCGGATAGATAATAGAACGATCAGCCAACTAGATAGTTACTCCCGTTTCCTTCACAGGTTCGTTAGTAATAATTTTATAAATAGAAAGAGGCATAACGTTAATTGAAGCTCCTAAGTCTCACATTGCACATTTAATTAAAACATTTCCCATTTTGCAAGGTATAGCGAACATACCTTGGTCTTTCATCTTTGGTGGGAGCTTTTGTTGAAATACTGCTGAGACATGTTCTCTCAGGTTTACCTTCTCGTGACCAGCCAGTCTTCTCTTTGTGGTGCAAAGCTCCTTTAGAAATCGGGCATACCTTGGCACTTGTCAGATTACTTCTAGGAGAGGTATGTTGACTTGTACTTTTTAGAACACCTATAAGATTTCCTTCTTTTCGGCTCTCTTGTCACGCCTCATCAATCATAATGGGAAGGGTGGTGCGATTTCATGAGAAAGAGGAAGAGGTGGTGGTGGCGATGAAGATGTACCTTGGACGTCGGAGGGTGGCTTTTTCTTCCCTTTCTTGGACCGTCCGGCATTCTCTTCTGGGACTTCAGGTGTGACAACGGTTCCACTTCGGAGGGTGATAGCACTCACATTCTCTCTCGGATTTGACTCCGTTTGAGAATGAAGTCTTCCCTGCGACTCCAGTCTCCCTACGGTTTGAGCCAACTGGGTCATTTGTTTATCCAAATCTTGTAGGTGGGCCTCAGTGCGGGTTTGAAACTTCTCTTGGGATATTGCTAACCGTTCAACGATGGATTCCAATGTTGACTTCGGTTGTTGATATTGTTGTTGAATGGGATGCCTCTGCATATATGGTTGACTTTGCCTTTGATTTTGAGCATAACTGAAGTTTGGATGATTTTTCCAACCTGGATAATACGAGTTGGCGTTGGGGTTGTATTGTCTTTGTGGAGGTCCTGGAAAATTTCCTATGGCATTCACTTGCGCAGTGTCATCTTCTTGTATAATCAGACAACAGTTCGTCGGATGCTCTGGACTCGTACATATCCCGCAAAGCCTGGCTGCAATTCTTTTATCTACAACAAGGGATTGAACAATATCAGCTAATTTATCAATTTTGTTTTCCAGCGAAACTGTACTTACCTCGTGAACCCGTCGAGATGGTTCACTTGAAGGGTGAAATCGTTGCGAGTTCGCAGCCATAGTAGATATTAACGTTCTTGCCGCCTTCGGAGTCATGTTAACAAGAGCTCCTCCACTTGCTGCGTCTACCACTTTCATGTCCATGGGTGTTAATCCTTCATAAAAATACTGGAGAAGCGTTTGTTCAGACAATCCGTGTTGCGGACAGTTTACGTATAGCTTTTTGAAACACTCCCAGTAGTCATATAAAGATTCAGTATCCTTTTGTCGGATACTCAGGATGCTTCGCCTTAGCTCGCTTGCCTTAGTTGCTGGGAAAAACCTGTCAAGAAAAAGGCGAGCCATGTCAGTCCAAGTTGAAACCGAGTTGGAGGGTAAATCAAATAGCCAATCCTTAGCAATATCAACTAGAGAAAAGGGAAAGGCACGAAGTTTTATTTGATCTTCAGAGACTCCCTGTGGTTTTGTGCTTAAATAGAGCATGTGAAATTCCTTCAGATGTTTATGTGGATTTTCACTTGGCAACCCGTGATAGGTTGGTAAAAGGTGTATTAAGCCTGTCTTGAAAGCGAATGATGTCTCGCCATTCAGGAATGTTATGAACTGTTGCGCGTAATAAGTGCTACGCAAATGTGCAAGTATACACGTCGCAAGTTATAGTATAAAAGATATCGTCTCCACAGGGATTGGTGCTACTTCAAGAATCTAGTCTCTTGCACTATAAAAATAAAAACACAAATAAAAGATTATAGAAGTTTAACTAATCTAGAAAGCAAATAAGTAAAAGAAAAGATGAATTCAATTGAGAGAGATAGGCCAGGTTATCGTGAGTTGAGGTGTGATAGCCGATTGGATCGTCTTGGTAAAAGAGTGCACGGGCAACTCAGTTGCCGTGGCAACTTGCACAACGGGGTTGCCTTGGCAACTAATCGATGGTTGCCTGGGCAACTACTTGGGCGTCTGGGCAGCAACTTCAAGGTTCGGCGGAGCGTTCTTCAATGGTTTCTTCTTATCCCTAAGTCGAAACTCTAGCTACTTGTGCATGCCTTGATAATACATCCCTGCGCGAATCAAGGGTGAACAACAACCAATATTGTGCTCCTCTTAGCCGTTGAAATCCTTAACTTATTCCTAAGCCGGATTAATCTTCACCATCATTGGATTGAATAAAGATCATATTCATTCGTTTCTTGAATCTAACTCTCCCGATATTAGATAAATGGATGAAATCACGAGATCCTCTCCCAATTCACTCGCAAATAATAATAAGAACCAAGAATGAATAAACCTTGAAATAGAAAAGTGCAAACTCTTATTACCTAAACAAAAACCAATAGTTTCTCACAACCACAAAACACAATAACCATAGCCAAGTAGATTTAGTTCATGGCTAGGTTCCAAAGAAACACAAGATAAACAATCCCTAGCATGAACCCAATCGAACAAGGAAGAAAAGATGAAGCTTGTCGAAAATCCCTTGCCCTAGATGCTTGCCGAAAATTCCCCTTGCTTCCTCTCTTGGACTTGTCGAATTTTGCCCTAATGCTCTCCCCCCAAGTTGTCGAAATCTCCTTGCTATTTATAGGGCTAGGCCAAAGTCCTTCTTTGAGGAGGAGTTTGAGTTGGAATTAAATTATCTTTAAAGAATATAATTCTTTATTATAATTTTATTCCTATTAGAACTTCTCCTATCTTCTTGGAATTTAATTATTCTTTAATCTCTGCATGGCAATCAAATTCCTTTGGGCTTGGGCCTTGCTCCATGTCATCTTGGGCTTGTATAGTCATTAATTTTGACATCCCTATTGCATTTTCTCTTTGTCGACAATTGCCATGGAAACTGGCTCGGCGTCTCCTTCATGCATTGCCCTGGCAACTAGCTCGGCGTCTCCTTCATGCATTGCCCTGGCAACTAGCTCGGCATTGCTTTGGCAAGTGATCCTGCACATACACACACAAAGCACACCAAAGCAGCATCTTTTCCACAAAAACTACCAAGTTATGTAATCAAGCTCAACGATGGAAGGAAACATGGATTAATGCATGAATAGCTAATTATGCAACTAATATGAGCCTAAGTCTAACAATAATATGAGTAAAAAGGGTAAGAAAAATAGTACTTTTGAACACTTATCACACCCCCAAACTCGAACTATTGCTTGTCCTCAAGCAATGCAAACTCATAATTACCTGCCAAGACTTCAATTTTCACAAACTTAGCTTTGAACTTGATTTCAATTCTACAACCAAGGGCACAAAGTATGATTGGCTTTTTATTTTTCGGAAAACTTAGGAGTTACTCGGAATCAAATTATAATGCTTGTGAGTGTGTGCGGAGTTGTGTGCAAGTTGATTTTTCGGATTCTATGCAAACAAGAGGTTTTCAAATTACTTTATTGGGTTCTTTTTAATATGTTTTAACTAGAGCCAGTGTTGGGCACCTCTAGTGTTTTGTTTTTAGTTTTCTTAAGTTAATTTAATTGACTAGAGCCGGTTTCAGGCACCTCTAGTTAAATTTTTTTTAACACATCCTAGAGCCAGTTTCGGGCACCTCTAGTGATCAATTTTAGCACATGCTAGAGCCAATTTCGGGCACCTCTAACATTCATCCATTTTTTATTCTAATCCCCCAATTTGTTAATTATCAACCTAAGTTTACTAGAATTTCTTAAATCAATCAAACCACAACAGTGTTTCATCAAATTTAGCATCATAGTAAAATTCTAAGTTTTTCCATGGTTATCCTAGAATAAAAATTCTATCAATTAAGTGCATTGGCAAAGTCATCATCGAATATTCATCAAATCTAAGCAATTCTTGTTTCAACTAAAGGCATGGCAAGCAATTTATGTATCCTAAATGTAATACTGAAGTGAATGTAACTAAACATGGTAACTACTAATAACAATCCCCCCCAAACTCAAGTGAGGCATTATCCTCAATGCATGCATAAAATAACGAGAAAAATAAAAATAAAAATAAAAAGGCATACGAGGACTTACTCCGAGAGTTCGTCATCGTAGATGATTAGTTTCCTTTTGGTCAGTGTCTTGATTCTCTTGCTTGAACGCAATGGTTGTTCTCTTGTTTCCGGGATGTCTTTAGCTTTGGTTGTCGTGGCATCTTCAGAGTTGGTTGCCGTGGCATCAGCTTGGGCAGGCACGATGTAGGTTACCGTGGCATCTTCTTCATTGGTTGTCGGGGCAAGGATCTCGGCAGTAAATTTCCTTAGAATCGTAGTTGTGAGTCTTGTTGTGAAAAAGAAAACAAAGAAAACCTGAAAACTAAAGATAATGAAGAAAAATAAAATATCTCCTAAAAATAAAAATGAAAATAAAAAGAAAAAGAAAATATTGAAAGGAGAGCATGCTCATGCATCTCCTAAGTTGACCACTTCCTTGTTACGTTCCACATGGGCACCATTGTAGTGCTTCAATCTTTGTCCATTAACTTTGAATTCATGGTTGTCAGAGATGGACTTGATTATCCCGGCGCCATGGGAGAATGGTTTGACGACTTCAAATGGTCCCGACCATCTTGATTTCAGCTTTCCCGGGAAAAGTTTTAGCCAAAAATTGAATAGGAGAACTAGTTGCCCTGGCGTGAATTGTCGTGGCAATAGTTTCTTGTCGTGCCATCGCTTTGTTTTCTCCTTGTAGATTCGTGCATTGCTATAGGCGAGTGCACGGAATTCTTCTATCTCATTGAGATCCATCAAACACTTTTGTGCGGCACTTTCCCAATCCATATTCACGGTCTTGATTGCCCAGTACGCCTTGTGCTCGATTTCCACCGGTAGATGACATGTTTTACCATAGACAAGTCGGAAGGGGGACATACCTAAGGGTGTTTTGAATGCAGTGCGATATGCCCATCTAGTCTTAATGACCAATCCTTCCTTGAGGGATTTACAACTTTCTCGAGTATTCCCTTCAACTCCCGGTTGGAAATTTCTGCTTGCCCGTTGGTTTGTGGGTGATATGCCGTGGCGATCTTGTGTGATATGCCGAAGCGTTGCAATATCTTGGCAATTAGTCTGTTGTCAAAATGCTTGCCCCCATCACTGATAATTGCTCTCGGCATCCCAAACCGTAAATATGTTTTTCTGCGAGAATCGTTGCCTGATCTTGGAATCGTTGTTGTGAACTGCAGCCCTCTACCCATTTAGACACATAGTCGACGGCAAGTAAGATGTAGAGGTTGCGAATGAAGATGGGAAAGGGCCCATAAAGTCGATCCCCATACATCGAACAGTTCCACCTCGATGATGTTCGAGTGGCATCTCATGTTGTCTAGAGATATTGCCCGTCCCTCCGCAACGATCACATTGCTTGTAAAAGTCTTGGGCATCTTTGTACAATGTTGGCCAATACAACCCGGATTGCAAAACTTTGGCATGTATGAGTTCCTCCAAAATGTCCTCCATACGGTGAAGAATGGCATTGCTTTGAGTACATTCTGTTGCTCTTCTTGAGGACACATCGGCGTATAACCCGATCTGCACATTGTTTAAACAAAAGAGGCTCGTCCCAAAAGTAATGCTTAGCATCATGGCGGAACCGCTTCTTCCCTTGGTGAGTAATGCCATAAGGAAGAATACCACAAACAAGGAAGTTAACTAAATCCGCGTACCAGGGTATTGCCGAGGCATGTGCTGCCGTTGTGACTGCTCCTAAAATTGCCGAGGCATGCGCGTCAAAGACTGCTGCGGTGTCGAGAGTTGCCGAGACGTGTGCATCTATGGTTGCCGAGGCATCTAGGGTTGCCGAGGCATCGAGGGTTGCCGAGACAACTAGAATTTGTTCATCCGGGAATGCATCGCATATCTCTAGATTCGCGTTCTTCTCCCTATTGCATTCCAAACGTGATAAGTGATCGGCCACTTGATTTTCTGTTCCTTTCCTGTCCTTAATTTCAATATCAAATTCTTGTAAAAGTAATATCCAACGAATCAAACGAGGTTTAGTATCCTTTTTAGCAAATAAGTATTTGATTGCCGAATGGTCCGTATGAACAATTACCTTTGTACCAATTAAATAGGATCGGAACTTGTCAAATGCGAAAACTACAGCTAGTAACTCTTTCTCCGTTGTTGTGTAATTCACTTGAGCACCATTAAGAGTTTTACTAGCATAGTATATTACATGGAAGGTCTTACCTGTGCGTTAGCCTAGGACTGCTCCTACCGCGAAATCACTTGCATCACACATGAGCTTAAAAGGAAGTGTCCAATCTGGTGGAACGACAATGGGTGCCGAGGCAAGCTTTTTCTTTAGGGTTTCGAATGCTTGGGGTGCAATAATCATCAAAATCGAAGACTTTATCCTGTTCAAGCAGATTACACAAGGGTTTAGTGATTTTAGAAAAATTATGAATGAACCTCCTGTAAAAACCTGCATGTCCGAGAAAACTTCGAATTCCTTTAACCGAATTTGGTGGGGGTAATCTCTCGATTATGTCCACCTTGGCTTTGTCTACTTCAATTCCCTTGGATGAAATCTTGTGGCCGAGCACTATTCCTTCATCTACCATAAAATGGCATTTCTCCCAATTGAGGACTAAATCCGTTTCTTCGCATCTTGCTAACACCCTCTCTAAATTGCCGAGACAACCGTCAAAGTCATTACCAAAAACCAAAAAATCATCCATGAAGATCTCAAGGAAGTCTTCGACCATGTCTGAAAAGAGTGCCATCATGCATCTTTGGAAGGTTGCCGGGGCGTTACACAATCCGAACGGCATCCTTCGGAAGGCATAAGTACCGTATGGGCATGTGAAGGTTGTCTTTTCTTGATCTTCTGGTGCTATGGCAATCTGATTGTAACCTGAATAACCATCAAGAAAACAATAAAAGGGTTTACCTGCAAGACGGTCAAGCATTTGATCAATAAAGAGTAATGGGAAGTGATCTTTCCTAGTGGCTTTGTTTAGCTTTCTATAGTCCATACAAACCCTCCAACCGGTCACAGTCCTGGTTGGGATAAGTTCATTATTTTCATTGCTTACCACTGTTTTACCTCCCTTTTTCGGTACACATTGTACCGGACTTACCCACGTACTACCAGAGATAGGGTATATAATGCCGGCGTCAAGCCACTTGATGATTTCTTTCATTACAACCCCTTTCATGGCATGATTCAGTCTCCTCTGGGCCTCAATTGAAGGTTTGTGATCATCTTCCAACAAGATCGTGTGCATACACACCGCCGGGCTAATTCCCTTCAAGTCGGCAATTGTCCACCCTATTGCCTTTTTGTGTAGCTTCAACATCTTGATCAGCTTCTTTTCCTGCTCAGACTGTAAATTAGAAGAAATAATTACATGCAATGTATTATCGGTCCCTAAGTATACATATTTTAGTTGCTCTGGCAATTGTTTCAACTCAAGAATTGGTGGATGTTCAATAGAGGGTTTTTCAAGCTTACCTTCCTTACCTGAGTAGTCCAGTGGTTCAAAGTATGTACCTGGTCGATTGACTAGCCAATTTGCCTCTTCTGGTTGTTCCTCATCGACTGGTTCTTCATACTCCTCATGTTCCTCTTGGTTGGCAATGTAGTTGCCGAGGCAACTAAATTCCTCATCGAAGTTAAACTCTGTCGTGGCATGAAGTAGTTGGCATTCTTCTGGATCATCTGCATACCTTAGTGTTTGGAACACATTTAGTTTAACTTGCTGGTCATTCACCCTCATTTTGAATTCTCCCTTTCCAACATCAATCAAGGTTCTCACTGTTGCTAGGAATGGTCTCCCGAGAATGATGGGTGCATGCTCATCTGCTTCACAATCTAAAACAATAAAGTTAGCGGGAAAAATAAATTTATCGACTTTTACCAGTATGTCTTCGATTTTTCCCTCTGGATGCACATATGATCTGTCGGCTAGCTGCAACATGACTGTTGTAGGTCTTGCCTTCCCGATTCCTAGTTTTTGGAAAACCGATTTAGGCATCAAGTTTATGCTAGCCCCAAGGTCGCATAATGCTTTCCCGACATAGTGATTTCCAATGGAACAGGGTATTGTGAAACTTCTGGGATCCTTCAACTTAGGTGGCATACGATTGTGCAACATTGCCATGCATCCCTCTGTCAAGAATCTGTTTCAAACTCTCCTAGCCTTGTTCTCTTGGACACAATGTCTTTAAGAAACTTGGCATAGTTTGGCATTTGTTCAATTGCTTCCACCAATGGCAAGTTGATGTGGACTTGCTTTAGGATATCAAGAAACTTCTTGAATTGGTATTCTTGCTTTTGTCGCTTCAACCTTTGTGGGAATGGTGGTGGAAGTCGGATATCTTCGATCCTTTCATTGGTTTGAAACCTGATTGACGGCATTGCCGGGACATCTGGAGTTGCCGAGGCATTATCAACTAGGGTTGTCGAGGCATGCTTATCGCAAGTTGCCGAGGCGTCGTCGGTTGCCGAGGCATGCTTATTGCCGGTTGCCGCGGCAATTCCTGGTTCAGCATCTGAGGCTTTGCCGCTAGGTTCGTCTTGATCTTTTTGTGGAGTTTTGTTTGATGAGCGGGTTTGAGCCTCTCTAAGTTGTTGGCCACTTCTAGTGGTGATCGCCTTACATTGCTCATGGCCAGTTCCTATTGCGACTTCAGTATCGCTAGGTAAACCTCCTTGTGGTCTAGTATTCAGATTTTGAGCAAACTGTCCGACTTGATTTTCCAATGATTTGATTGCCGCCTCTTGGTTTTGCAATCTCATCTCGGTCCTGTTAATAAAAGCATCAGTTTTTTTATGAAATTACTATTCTCAGCCATATAAGATTCAGTTTTCATCATAAAAGCATTTAGAGAATTTTCCAAAGAACTAGATGTTGTCAGTTGTTGCTATGGCATCTGTTGCCGTGGCATATT
Source organism: Hibiscus mutabilis (assembly GCA_019671005.1). Classification (NCBI taxonomy): domain Eukaryota; kingdom Viridiplantae; phylum Streptophyta; class Magnoliopsida; order Malvales; family Malvaceae; genus Hibiscus; species Hibiscus mutabilis. The sequence continues at coordinate 63,883,268 of CM033715.1, forward strand.
CTGCTGGAATCCCGATGCTTGTGCATTCGATTGTTCGGTTTAGAGCATTGTTGGGATTACTCCATGAAAAATTCGGGTGCTTCTTCCAAGCTGGATTGTATGTATTGGACATCACGTTGTTGCTCCGATTGTAATTCCCCACATAGAAGCTGGATTCCGGATTCTGCATGCATTCAGAAGAATTATGGTTATCACCACATAACTGACAAAAAGAATCCATTACCTTGACTTCATGTGTGTTGTTTGGTTTTTGCATGTTCGGACCATCTTGGTTAAAGCGGCCAATTGTGCGAAATTGAATCTGATGATCCTAGTTCATGTATTGTGGCTTGGCGTCTAACTCCTCCTCTTCTAGTAGATGGGAATTGATAGTCATTCTTGGCCAGCCTGTTTAAAATTTGCATTGCTTCCTCCGGCGACTTATCTAAGAGTATGCCGTTTGCCGAGGCATCTAGCATCATCCTTGTTGGTATATTCACAGCGTTGTAAAACATTGTTACTTGAGTCCACACCGAATCCGTGTAGGGGCATTTGTGTAGAAGTTCTCTATATCGCTCCCAAGCCTCGTACATGGATTCATCATCCGCCTGCCGAAAAGAAGTAATGTCGTTACGGCTTATCACCAAATTTGTAGGATTAAATCTAGCAAGGAAATCACGACAAAGATCAGTCCAAGATGCTATGGATCCGGTAGGAATGCTATTCAACCATGCTTTCGCCCTATCCCTCAGTGAATAGGGGAATAATCTTAATCGTAGGACATCGAGGGTGACTCCGTGTATCTTGAACGAGTTGCAAATCTCGAGGAAAGATTTCAGATGTTGTCGTGCATCTTCGCTTCTTTGAGCCGCCAAATTGACCTATTGTGTTGATCATATTAAACATTATCGGTTTCAACTCAAAGTGGTCGGCTTCAATTTTGGGTGCGACAACTCCTGGGTTAAGTCCATCAAGATCTTCTTCAAGATAGTCTCGAATAGTTCTGTTTCGTGCAAGAATCACTCCTCCTCCTGCTCGAACATCTTGATTCATATTGCCATCTTGATTTGCCATTGCTTCTCTTATCCTTCGTCTTAGTCTTTGTAAGGTTCGTTCAATTTACGGATCAAAGGGATATTCGGTGAAGTCGGTCTCGCCCGTCATATACCAATGCAAAACCAAAGTTTGTTAGCCCTTTGAATTTTAAACAAGAAAAATAAAAAGAAAGTGCAAGAAAGTAAAAACAAAGTCGCTATTGCCAATCCGGACAACGGCGCCAAAAAACTTGTTGCGCGTAATAAGTGCTACGCAAATGTGCAAGTATACACGTCGCAAGTTATAGTATAAAAGATATCGTCTCCACAGGGATTGGTGCTACTTCAAGAATCTAGTCTCTTGCACTATAAAAATAAAAACACAAATAAAAGATTATAGAAGTTTAACTAATCTAGAAAGCAAATAAGTAAAAGAAAAGATGAATTCAATTGAGAGAGATAGGCCAGGTTATCGTGAGTTGAGGTCTGATAGCCGATTGGATCGTCTTGGTAAAAGAGTGCACGGGCAACTCAGTTGCCGTGGCAACTTGCACAACGGGGTTGCCTTGGCAACTAATCGATGGTTGCCTGGGCAACTACTTGGGCGTCTGGGCAAGGTTCGGCGGAGCGTTCTTCAATGGTTTCTTCTTATCCCTAAGTCGAAACTCTAGCTACTTGTGCATGCCTTGATAATACATCCCTGCGCGAATCAAGGGTGAACAACAACCAATCTTGCGCTCCTCTTAGCCGTTGAAATCCTTAACTTATTCCTAAGCCAGATTAATCTTCACAATCATTGGATTGAATAAAGATCATATTCATTCGTTTCTTGAATCTAACTCTCCCGATATTAGATAAATGGATGAAATCACGAGATCCTCTCCCAATTCACTCGCAAATAATAATAAGAACCAAGAATGAATAAACCTTGAAATAGAAAAGTGCAAAATCTTATTACCTAAACAAAAACCAATAGTTTCTCACAACCACAAAACACAATAACCATAGCCAAGTAGATTTAGTTCATGGCTAGGTTCCAAAGAAACACAAGATAAACAATCCCTAGCATGAACCCAATCGAACAAGGAAGAAAAGATGAAGCTTGTCGAAAATCCCTTGCCCTAGATGCTTGCCGAAAATTCCCCTTGCTTCCTCTCTTGGACTTGTCAAACTTTGCCCTAATGCTCTCCCCCCAAGTTGTCGAAATCTCCTTGCTATTTATAGGGCTAGGCCAAAGTCCTTCTTTGAGGAGGAGTTTGAGTTGGAATTAAATTATCTTTAAAGAATATAATTCTTTATTATAATTTTATTCCTATTAGAACTTCTCCTATCTTCTTGGAATTTAATTATTCTTTAATCTCTACATGGCAATCAAATTCCTTTGGGCTTGGGCCTTGCTCCATGTCATCTTGGGCTTGTATAGTCATTAATTTCGACATCCCTATTGCATTTTCTCTTTGTCGACAATTGCCATGGCAACTGGCTCGGCGTCTCCTTCATGCATTGCCCTGGCAACTAGCTCAGCGTCTCCTTCATGCATTGCCCTGGCAACTAGCTCGGCATTGCTTTGGCAAGTGATCCTGCATATACACACACAAAGCACACCAAAGCAGCATCTTTTCCACAAAAACTACCAAGTTATGTAATCAAGCTCAACGATGGAAGGAAACATGGATTAATGCATGAATAGCTAATTATGCAACTAATATGAGTAAAAAGGGTAAGAAAAATAGTACTTTTGAACACTTATCATGAACATCGGCTGGTTATCATCAGGGGCCGCAGTCAGTTGTCGAATAGTTTGGTCGTTGTCTCCCATCGGAACTGGTTCTTTGGTTGTGTGGTCGAAATGTGATTCTGTTTTAGATGCTATTTCTAGATCACGTTCTAATCGTTGTTGTCGCTGTCTTTGCTTCTTTTCCCAAAGTGTTTGGGCGTGTAGTCTTCAAGCGTATGCTTCGATCTCCGGGTTATAATCTGATTGTTCTCCCGAATTCCTCCTGGTCATAAATCAAGCAAAAATAATCAGTAACTTCGTCATAGTCCCCAGCAAAGGCGCCAATTTGACACGCGTCGTTCTTGCGTCAAAATATTTCCTTCTTCTCAAATAATAAATAAAGGAATTCAAACGTAGTAAAAGAGAAGTGAGGGTCGATCCCACAGGGACTAAGAGAACTTCCTGATTTATGTTTGTTCAATCGGTGAGCCAAGAATAGAGTTGAATAATATTCAAATATGGTGGGGGTTTTGGAATTGAGTAGAAATAATAAGAGATTGTAGATAAAATTTAGGAAGTGATTCAATATGGTAAAGATTAGCCCCAGGCTAATCACCTCTTCACTGGTGTTGTAGCTCAGTCAAGTCCTAGTCTTGCCTCTTCGTCGATGCTGTAGCTGGACTAAATATGCCAAAATTCTATTCCTGCCACTTTGTTAGTGTTGTAGCTGGATCAAAATGTTTTACCTTTAGACTGTGCCTCTTCATCGGTGTTGTAGCTCAGTCAAATCTTGGTCTTGCCTCTTCGTCGATGTTGCAGCTGGATCAAAAATTTTAACTCCAGACCTTGCTTCTTTGTCGATGTTGTAGCTGGGTTAAACCTTACTAACTCTCGATCTTGCCTCTTCGTCGATGTTGTAGCTAGACCAAATTCACTAACTCTCGATCCTGCCTCTTCGTCAGTGTCATAGCTGGATCAACCCATTAACTCCAAACCTTGCCTCTTCGTTAGTGTTGCAGCTAGGTCAAACCTTACAAACTTCTATGTAAAACCAAAGTTTGATTTTGATATAACAAATTGTTTTAGGACTTATTTGAAAAAGAACACAAAATTTTAAGTATTTTAAAGACTCACAATTGACAAGGATTTTTCAAGTACAAAATTGTTCTAAGCCAAAAACTTAAACCCCATAAATTTTTCTAAGTGTTTTCAAGCAAAATTCAATATTTACGCCCAGTCGTATCGATATGCCCTCTAGCGTTTCGATATGGTCTTAAAGAAATAGGCCACTGGAAGAATCTGTTTCGATACAAAAAAGTCTATTTCAATATGTTTTAAGAACAGCATACCGATACGGCTACCACCGTATCGATACGGGGGTTAAGATTTTTCCAATCTTTTTATTTATTATTCGAACGTTGCCTTGTCAGTTATTGGGAACACACAATTTTGAAAATCAGTTAACCCGTATTGATACATCTTCGTGGTGTACCGAAATAGGTTTTGGCAGTAACCCAAGTGAGCAAAATTGTATCGATACGCCCCTTGTTTTACACTGAGACCGTACCGATACGCCTTCTCGTGTATCAATACTCCCCTGTATTTTGTACACAACGACTCTTTCTATTTTGAGACATGTATCGATATGACTGTTCGTGTACCGATACGGTCAGTTGCAGAAGTGCATTAATGGTGGGAAAAAGAGAGCCTAACGGCTCTATTGATGATGCCAACTACTCAAACGAATAGAAATCAATGAAGGGATATAAAAACAAGCATCTGAAGCTACAACAACAACTATTGATCAAGTCAAGCACATTCAAGCAAAAAAAAATCCAAACCAATTGAGCTTATAGAGTCAAACCCTTGTAACCAAATTGAGTGAATTTTTATTGTATCATCTTTTATCAATTTGGGTTGAGTGAACTTGTATCTTGGGCAAATATTTTACCTTTTGAGAGGTCTATTTCCAATTTGCCAACACTTCTTTGTATTGGAGTGAATTTGATCAAGCTTTGGGTAGAAAGCTTTGGTCTTTGTAAAGGTTTCCTCCTAAGCCTAGAAAAAGGGACGAATTCCATTAGTGAATTGTTGAAATCCTTAGTTGGAGCTAAGGTAGTGGATGTTGAGCTTGTTAGATGCTTGAACCACTCTAAAATTCTTGTGTCCATTTTTTTATCTTTCCATTTTCCTCCCTTCACAATCTTAATTGCCAATCCACCCCCTCTTGGCTAATTACCATTGTTTGATCATCTCAACAATTGGTATCAGAGCTACACTCATTGGAATAATTAACATCATCTTGAGTCGATTCTAGGAGAGATTGATCAACCTACAAGTGAAGCCATGGTATCTACCTCCGGCCACAACCTCTACGAGTCACAATCGATCACCAAACCTCCTTACTTTAATAGGGACAACTATCCTTATTGGAAGAATAGAATGAGGTTCTTCATCAAGTCAAATGACTACCTCCTATGGGATATAGTGTAAGATGGTTCATCAATTCCTATGAAGAGAGATGTAGAAGGAAGACTCGTTCCCAAGTCCAAGATCGAGATGTCCGATGATGATCAGAAGAAGCTTCAAGTCAACGACAAAGCATTACACATGCTATTTTGTACCCTTGGACCGGATATGTACTCGAAGATGTCTTTGTGTACAAGCGCAAAGGAGGTGTGAGACAAGCTAGAGATCACATATGAAGGAACCAACGATGTCAAGGAGACCAAGATTGGAATCCTTAATTTGGTTCTATGAAAATTTCAAGATGGAGCACGATGAAAGCGTCACCAAGATGTTTGATCGTTTCTCTGTTATTGTCAACAGTCTCAAAGGATTCGGTGAAGTCATTCCCAAAGACAAACTTGTCCAGAAACTTCTTTATTCTCTTCCCGAGTCATGGGATGGGAAGAGGACTGCCATCATCAAGGCTAAAGACTTGAAGACCTTGAAGTTCGATGCACTAGTGGGGTCTCTCCTTACTCATGAGATCATGAAGTAAGGAAGAAAATAAGAAAAGAAGAGAGAAGAGAAAAGAATGGAGAAGCAAGAGGTAGAGAAGAAACAAGGAATTGCTCTTAAGGCTTCACAAGAAGAGAGTAATTCCAGTGATGATGAATTTGAAGAGTTGGCTATGTTGGCCAAAAAGTTCACTCGGTTCATGAAGTCCAATAGAGGAAGAAAATTCGAAAGAAGATGAGACTTCAAGAACAAGAACAAGGTAAAAGAGAAGGATCACTCATATGCTTTGAGTGCAAAAAGTCAGGGCATATTCGATTCGATTGCCCCAAACTCAAAAAGAAGAGCTTCAGAAAGAAGAAGAAGCTCAAGGCCAACGTTGCTACTTGGAGTGATAAGGAATCATCATCCGATGAAGAAGAGCAAGAAGTGGCCAACCTTTACCTCGTGGCTTTTGAGAAAGAACTTAAGGTAACCTCTAACTCATCATCTTTTGATTTTACATTCGATGAGCTTCAAGAAGCTTATGATGAGTTGCAAGAGATGTATGACGAATTGGTTGGGAAGTATAAGGAATCTATTTTGAAAAACAAGAAAATCATTTTCGATTTAAAAAGCCAAAATGATTCCTTATCCAACACCAATTCAGAACTTGAAAAGAAAGTTTTGGACTTGGAAGAAAGCCAAAAGTATTTTGAAAAAGAAAATATCGATTTAAACAACCTTCTTTATGAGTTTCATGATGATCACCACAAAGTGGTAAGCGAGCTTAAAGCTTCTCTTAACCAAGTTGGGAAACAAAGTTTTGAAAAAGCTAGTTCTTCAAAACCCAACTATGTAAAGAGAAACTTTAATGGCTACAAACAAAGAGGCTTCCAGAGGCTTTTAAAGGCTCTCTAGAGGTAAGAGGATTAGGAGTGTTTGGTTTCCTAAGGACCTAATTACTTCTAATGATTTACATGCTATTACTTCTTGGATTCCCAAAGGGAACCGAGTTTTTGGGAGCTAATACTCATGGACCCAAAATGATTTGGGTATCAAAAATCAAGAATCAATTATTTGTTTGTAGGGGGAGCATTGCTACAAGGCCATAGCTACAAGTCAAAATACATTGTACCTTGATAGTGGATGCTCAAGATATATGACCGGTGACAAGAGTAGATTCTTAGAGCTAAAACCAAAAAGTGGAGGAGTGATGACATTTGGTGACAACTCTAAAGGCCACATTGAAGGGATTGGCTCTATTAGTAATCACTCTTCTATTCTCATTGGTAATGTGCTTTATGTCAACGGTCTAAAACATAATTTATTGAGCATTAGTCAATTATGTGATAAAGGTTTTAATGTTCTATTTGATGTAAATGGTTGTAAAATATTAAACATTGAAACTAACAAAATAATGCTCATAGGTCATCGCATAGGTAATATTTATATGGTGCATTTAGATGACATTCACATTTCCAATGTATGTTTTGTTGCACAAAATGAACATGATTTATGGTTATGGCATAGGAAACTAGGACATGTTAGCATGAATGTTTTAGAGAAATTGGTTTCCCAAGATCTAGTAAGAAGTTTACCTAAGCTAAAATTTCCTCAAGATAAAATTTGTGATACTTGTGCTAAGGGTAAATGTAGAAGAATTTCTTTTAAACCTATAAATGATGTTTCAACTTGTAAAGTATTACAATTGATCCATATGGATCTTTTTGGCCCAATTAGAACTATAAGCTTGGGTGGTAAATCTTATGGTTATGTTTTAGTATATGACTACTCTAGATACACTTGGGTTATATTCTTAAGTACTAAGGATGAGACTTTAGAAAAGTTCATCACATTTTAAAAAATTACTCAAAATGACCTTGGTTAAAAGATTTCACATGTTAGAAGTGACCATGGAATCGAATTTCAAAATATTGGTTTTGAGGATTTTTGTAATGAAAATGGTATAAGCCATAATTTTCTGGCTCCTCGCACTCCTCAACAAAATGGGGTTGTTGAGAGGAAAAATTATACTTTAGAGGAAATGGCTAGAACCATGCTTTGTGAAAACAATTTACCTAAATATTTTTGGGCGGAAGCTGCTAATATGGCTTGCAATATTATTAATAGAGTAATGATTAGGCCTATTTTGAAGAAAACACCTTAAGAGATTTTGAAATTCAAAAAGCCTAACATTAGCTATTTTCGTCCATTTGGTTGTAAATGTTTTATTTTAAACAATGGAAAAGATAATTTAGGTAAATTTGATGCAAAAAGTGATGAAACTATTTTCTTAGGATATTCTTTAAACTCTAAAGCCTATCGTGCATTTAATAAAAGAACTTTAGTTGTTGAAGAGTCTTTTCATGTTGTCTTCGATGATAACCTCCTTTCGAGAAAAGATTCTTGTGACTATGATGATGTAGGAATCATTGAAGCCATTAATGGAGGACAAACATCAAAGGTGAATGAGGTTCCAACCAAAGAAGAAGAAACACAAGATTCACCTCTTGAAGCCTTGAAGGATATGGCTCTAGAGGAAAAAGAGGTCACCTACCCAAGGGAGTTCAACTATGTCAAAGGTGGTGAGATTTTGGGTGATCTATCTAAAGGGGTAACCACTAGATCTTCTCTTAAACTTGTAAATAATGTTGAATCTATTTCATGCATTGAGCCTAAGAATATCAAAGAAGAATTAAAAGATAACTATTGGATATTGGCCATGCAAGATGAACTAAATCAATTTGAGAGAAGTAAAGTATTGATGTTAGTTGATAAGCCTAGTAATAAGTCTACAATAGGAACTAAATGGGTTTATAGAAACAAACTAGATGAGAGTGGCAACATAGTGAGAAACAAGGCTAGATTTGTTGCTCAAGGTTACACTCAAGAAGATGGAATTGATTTTGATGAAACATATGCACTCGTAGCTAGAATGGAAGCTATTAGGATGTTTCTTGCATTTGCATACTTTCATGAATTCAAGATTTTTCAAATGGACGTAAAAAGTGTTTTTCTAAATGGTTTTATTAATGAAGAACTGTATGTAGAGCAACCAACCGATTTTGAAGATCCAAAATTTCCAAATCATGTTTTCAAACTTACTAAAGCTTTATATGGTTTAAAACAAGCTCCTAGAGCTTGGTATGAAAGGCTTTTACACTTTTTGATTGAAAAAGGCAAGGTGGATACTACACTTTTCATTAAAAGAAATAACAAAGACATCTTAGTAGTTCAAATATATGTTGATGATATAATTTTTGGTTCTACTAATAAGTTGTTTTGCCAAGAGTTTGCTAAGTTAATACAAGGTGAGTTTGAGATGAGCATGATGGGAGAGCTCTCGTTCTTCTTGAGGCTCCAAATCAAACAAAGAAAAGATGGCATCTTCATCAATCAAGCTAAGTACATAAAGGATATGCTCAAGAAGTTTGGCTTGGAGAATATGAAGCCTCAAGCCACACCAATGAGCTCATCCATAAAGCTTGACAAAGATAAAGGAGGTAAGTGTGTCGATTCTAAGCTTTATCGTTCTATGATTGGCTCTTTGCTTTACCTTACCGCAAGTAGGCCTGATATTATGTTTAGTGTTTGCTTGTGCGCTAGGTTTCAAGCTAGCCCTAGAGAATCGCACCTTATAGCCATTAAGAGAATCTTTAGATACCTTGGAGATACACCTAGTTTAGGTCTTTGGTATCCTAGAGATTCCTCCTTTGATCTTCATGCTTTCTTGGATTTGGATTATGGGGGATGTAAAATAGATAGAAAGAGTACCTTCAGAACATGCCAATTCCTAGGTAGTATGCTCATATCTTGGTTCTCTAAGAAACAAAATAGTGTAGCCTTATCTACCACCGAAGCAGAGTACATATCGGCCGAGAGTTGTTGTGCTCAAGTCCTTTGGATGAAGCAACAACTCTTAGATTATGGAGTTGATGTAGGTACCATACCCCTTAAGTGTGACAACACTAGTGCCATTTGTCTCACTAATAATCCCATCCAACATTCTAGAACCAAACACATAGAAATAAAGCATCATTTCATTAGAGATCATGTCTTGAAAAATGATGTAGTTCTAGAGTATATTGACACCTTAAATCAATTAGCGAACATATTTACCAAACCTTTAGATAAATAGCGTTTTTGGTCTCTTAGGAGAGAGTTGGGTTGAACTAGTCTTTCTTGACCCTTTACAGCCCTTTAAGGACAAAAACTTGCTTGAATTTATTTGATTGCCTTGTTTATGTGATTTTGCCTCTTGATGCATCTCTGCTTGTTGCTAGGGGGAGTATGTATCCATTTTAGACCATAAATAATGTTCACATATCACTTACATGCATTTCAGTTCGAATAAAATCGAACTTTTGAGTAACTTGTGGCCCAAAATGCATTTTCTAGCACCCTTGTATCGAAACGAGTGAAGGTGTTTCAATACACCTTTTCGAATATCTGCCCAGAGTGCATTTTTCAGCACAAGTGTATCGATACGGTTCCATTAGTATCGATACGGGTTCAAGAACGTGTTTCGATATAGTCGAGTCTGTACCGATACGTGACTTGTGTTTCGGTACACCTCCTAAGCATACAGAGACACCTATTTCGATACGCCACATGGTGTATCAATACGCGAAGCAGTTTGCCATTAAAAGAGTCATTAAAGGGTTTTCAACTTTAACCAAAACTTTTCAACCAAAACCTTAGCCGTTTTTCCTATATAAACACCCTAAATCCTTGAGTTTTTCTCATCAATTCATGAAAGTTTTAAGGGCTTTTACTCTACACAAAATCAAAAGGCTCCATTCATCCATAATCCTCTCATCAAAGTATAAATTCTTTTTCTTTCTCTTTTTTATTTTCGTTTTAATTTCTATACTATTTTTAAACAATTTTTGCATTTTTAGTTTATATACAACATGGGTTTCAAAGTTTTTATATAAAAAAAATCAAAACTGAAATTTTTTTGTTCGAATATAAAATTATACCGTATATTTTTCTAAACTATTTTTCAAAATTATTTTTACCAAAATTATATTTTATACTTGTATATATTTTAAACTATAAATTTTTAAACAATACCTTGAATTATTGGATTGAATATTCGATCAAATATAATGATTTATGCATACATTGTTTTGTGCCTTAAAATTGTTTTTCAGATTATCTATGGCATCGAGAAAGAGAGCTAGAACAACCGAGGTTGGCGAGTCTTCAACCGAAGACAATTCAGCTTGTCCCAACCTTAGTGTTATTTACCAAAAGAGTTTTTCAACCCAGGTGGCTTTAAATCACTTCAAGCAATACCAAAACTAAATTCGCTGCGAAAGAGTAACATCTCTTCCATTCTTAAACTCTGAACGTTTCAAGTTAAATATCCTCATCTTTTGAGACTTTGGAATTTTACTCAATTTTTGGCTATCACCGAGATTTTATACCATAATCTTGTCTTGATTTTCTTTGCTAATGCCCGGTGCATCCCTAACCAAGACCGTTCTAAGGTCATAGCCATTGATTCTTTCTTGACGGGAAATAAATTTTGAATTGGCATCGATACCTTGAAAAATATTCTTGGATTTGATGATGAGGGTATTGATGATGAGGACTCTTTGGGCATGTTCTTGGCGGCTCTATAACCGTATTAGACGCGAACGATCACATCCTACACTTGATGATCACTTGGTGGTTTCGGCCATCCGATGGTAAGTTCTCCACTATCCAACAAGTGGACGATTTTTGGATTAGATGCTTTCGGGAGAACAAGCAATCGAACCTTGCTCGGATTATGTTTGCGAAGCTTATTTACCTCGTTCAACACCGTCACACTTCGTTGGTATCTTCTTTTACTTATGATACAGCTTTGAGTTATGTTTTTTCAAACATGGAGATTGATTGCTCTCATGACTTTCCCGAGCCCCTCACGGATCCCATTGACAAGAGCTACCTTACATGAGCCAAATTTCACTATTTCCATGGAAAGTGGCTTCGTCTTGCCGAGCTTCCACATGATGTTATCCCCGAAGAACTGGAAGCTCCTCCATAAGTCGCTCCACAAGCTTCGGTAGCTCCATCGGTTATAGATACTCTCATGGCTTATCTCAATGAACAATTCACTACTTTAAACACCTCTATGACCTCATTGAAGACAAACATGAATGAAGGGTTTGTGGCCATTGACACTCGTTTTATTTCTTTGGAGGAACGAGTTTAAGCAATTGAGAGCTAACAAAGATCAATGGATATCTCTCTCACGGCTTTCCATGAGGAATGAAGACAATCTCAAGCTACTCAAAACCATGATGAAAATAAAGATGAAGAGGACGTGGATGATGAGGATACTCCCTAGACATTCATTGCATATCATACATGTCATATTAGGATTTCTATTTTATACACCTATGCAATTTAATATTTGAACCTATAGTTATTTTGTTAGGATTTTATGTTTGGATTAATATGTTGCTTTGATTATTTCTATATGCTTCAATGAAATATTATGTTGTTTTGCTTTAATCTTGCTTATATATTACCTCTAATTATCATTGATTTTGATCTAACAAAATGGGGGAGAAGTAAAAGAGCTTAAATTTTCAGAAACGTTTTAAAAACCTATCTCAAAGTAAGGGGGAGTTTTTCAAAAAGACTTAAAAATTTAATTTGGTTTTGTTATATCAAAAATGGGGAGATTGTAAAACCAAAATTTGATTTTGATATAACAAATTGTTTAAGGACTTATTTGAAAAAGAACAAAAATATCTTAAAGACTCACAATTGACAAGGATTTTTCAAGTACAAAATTGTTCTAAGCCAAAAACTTAAACCCCATAAATTTTTCTAAGTATTTTCAAGTAAAATTCAACATTTACGCCCAGACGTATCGATACGCCCTCGAGAGTTTCGATACGGTCTTAAAGAAATAGGCCACTAGAAGAATCTGTTTCGATACAGGAAAGCCTGTTTCGATACATTTTAAGAACATCGTATCAATACGGGGGTTAAGATTTTTCCAATCTTTTTATTTATTATTCGAATGTTGCCTTGTCAGTTATTGGGAACACGCAATTTTGAAAATTAGTTAACCCGTATCAATACACCTTCGTGGTGTACCGAAACATGTTTTGGCAGTAACCCAAGTGAGCAAAATTGTATCGATACGACTTTGCCCGTTTCGATACGCCCTTGTTTTACACTGAGACCATACTGATACGCCTTCCTGAGTATCGACACGCCCTATATTTTGTACACAACGGCTCTTTCTAGTTTAAGACAGGTATCGATACGGTTGTTCGTGTACCGCTACGGTCGGTTGCAGAAGTGCATTAATGGTGGGAAAAAAGAGCCTCGTGGCTTTATTGATGATGCCAACTACTCAAATGGATAGAAATCAATGAAGGGGTATAAAAACAAGTATCTGAAGCTACAGCAACAACTGTTGATCAAGTCAAGCACATTCAAGCAAAAAAAATCCAAACCAATTGAGCTTATAGAGTCAAACCCTTATAACCAAATTGAGTGAATTTTTATTGTATCATCTTTTATCAATTTGGGTTGAGTGAATTTGTATCTTGGGCAGATATTTTACCTTTTGAGATGTCTATTTCCAATTTGCCAACACTTCTTTGTATTGGAGTGAATTTGATCAAGGTTTGGGTAGAAAGCTTTGATCTTTGTAACGGTTTCCTCCTAAGCCTAGAAAAGGGGACGAATTCCATTAGTGAATTGTTGAAATCCTTTGTGGTGAGCTAAGGTAGTGGATGTAAAGCTTGTTAGAAGCTTGAACAACTCTAAAATTCTTGTGTCCAATTTATCTTTCCATTTTCCTCCCTTCACAATCTTAATTGTCAATTCACCCCCTCTTGGCTAATTGCCATTTTCTGATCATCTCAACATTCTGGTCTTGCCTCTTCATCGGTGTTATAACTAGACCAAATTTACTAACTCTCGATCCTGCTCGGTGTCGTAGCTGGATCAACCTTACTAACTATAGACCTTGCCTCTTCGTCGATGTTGTAGTTGGGTCAAAATTTATTATCTTTTTCCTCTCCTCGTAAATGTTGTAACAAGTAAAAAAAGAAAAAAAAAGGAAAGAAGAAAAAAAAGGAAAAGAAAAAAGAAAAAGAGAAAAGAGAAAAAAAGAGAAAAAAAAGAGAAGAAAAAAATAAAAGAAATAAAAGGAAGAATTCTGTCAGATCTTGTCTCTCTGTCGGTGTTTCAGTTGGATCAAACATCAGAGCCTTCATTTTTTGATCCTGTCTCTTCGTCAGTGTTACAGTTGGATAAAAAATTAGAGCCTCATCATTCGATCTTGTCTCCTTATCAGTGTTGTAGTCAGATGAAATGTCAAAACCTTTATCCTTTGATCCAGTCTCTTCGTCGGTGTTGCAGCTAGATCAAAATTTTCAACTTCAGACCTTGCTTCTTCGCCGGTGTTGCAACTCGATCAAATCTCGGTTTTGCCTCTTCGTCAGTGTTGCGATTGGACCAAATATACCAAAACTCTGATCCGGTCTCTTCGTTAGTGTTGTAGTTGGATCAACCTTCATCATCTGGTCTGGTCTCTTCGTTAGTGTTGCAGCTGGATCAAACATTAGAACCTTCATTTTGTCAGATCTAGTCTCTTCGTCAGTGTTGTAGCTGGATCAATGTTAGAACCATTATCCCTCGATCCGGACTATTCGTCAGTGTTGTAGCTGGATCAAGTTTAGCAGACCTTGCCTCTTCGTTAGTGTTGCAGCTAGGTCAAATTTTCTCCAGGTATTTCATTGTCGTCGGAGTCGTAGCAAGCCAAGCTCATTTTGTATCCTCCAATAAATCACCACAGTTTGAAGATTTTGCTTCCCCAACGGATCCCTCATTCTAAAAATTTTACCTACAAGAGTGGTGAAAAGATCAAGTGAAGCCTAAGAATGAGTGCTAGCCATAGAAAGGAATCCAGACCTGACCTGACATAAAATGGTTATTCTTTTGTCTTTGCTCTATTCCTGTTATACAACAATGAGCAAATAGGGGACATCTGTAATACTTATTTTATGTCCAGGCGATAATCACTCATTTTTTCCGAATATAATAGTATTATACTTTGTGTTTATTCGAGTAAAAAAAGGATAGCAAAATAGGTGAACGCGATGCATGCGTCCAGCACACCATTAGGCCACCTCACCCCCTCCCCAATTGCCTATAAAAGGTGGGGGAGGCATGGCAAAAGCAAATAAAAGAGAAAGCCATGGAGAAATGGCAAGCAAGGGCAGTGCCCTTTTGAAGCTCGAGAGCAGTGCTCTCATCGGAGAATTTTTATTGCCCCGATGGTTCGATCAATCATCCGATCGAGGTCCTACTGAGATTCGTCCGGGTCGTTTTTTTACTGTGGTTAAATGATGCGAAGATCTTGCTAGGGGTCGGTCGAAGTTCTTCATTCGAGCTTCTAGTAGGGTAAATTTTGTATTTATTTTAATGTTGGCTTAGATATAATGTAATATATATTTATTCACATGTTTTTTGTAATAAATATATTTGGTATACCATATTTGTATATTTTTAAGTTGTATGAATTATTTATAATGTTCTTTTAACCATTAGTATGTTTTTATATTTTGTATGCCATGTTTCTATATTTTAAGTTATATGAATTTTATTAGCCTACTATATTTATTGGATTATTCATCTTTATGTTCCATATTTCTGTTTTTATGTTTTGTACACACACATATATATATTATTTTTACTATGATATTTAACATTTAAGGGACATTTTCCAATTTATTTCGAGAACTGACTAGGAAGTGGTTCCTGACTCATTCAGGTGTCATCTTCCTCGGTTGTCGTAAATAAGGAAATATTCTCCTTAGACCGCTCTTCAGAATTAAATTTTAAATTAAACTCGAATTTTGGTTTTCTTGCAAAGACAACACTTAATCAATGCGATACCAATTTTGGGCGCTGTGGGGATGCTAATCCTTCCCCACGCGTAATCGACTCTCGAAGCCAAATATTTTGAATCTCTGATTATTTTTAATGGTGTTTGGCCTACCAAAGTGGTCCGTGACGACTCCACCTCCCACATCTCCCATTCTCAATATGTTTCAAAAAAACCCTTTATTACAAATAGAATAAAAAATAAAAATTTAAGATTTTACTAATTAAGGGAATCAAACCCACACACATTATATGTTAAGCTAAATGCCTAACCACCAAGCCAACCTGTGAAACATTAATACTAGTTTATGTATTTAACATCAACTATTTTCCACACCCAATGGCGTCATTAGCTGCACTCCAATCTTCTCCATCTCAACCCCCTCCCTGAGCTTTCCGTGAACACACGCAGAAATGATCATTGTCCACGACCTCACATTTCACTCGAGCATACACGAAAATAACGCGTAAGCACCTTTGAAATTTTCGCCTTTCACTAAATGGGTCATCATAACATTTCAACTGACAACAACCCTTTGGGGCATTTTATCGAACATCAACCGAGCAGTACTCATTTCTCCGCACAATCCATGGAAATTCAAAATCATATTTTGCAAAACCAAGTTCCACTAAAACTCAAGTTTCTCGATAACCCCATGAATGATCTTACCAATTTGATCCTCCAACAAAGGCGTGTAAGCTTTGAGAACAAAAGTGCATGCTAAACTATCAGGAACAACAGCGATTTCTGCGCGTGTTCACAGCGGGAAACCAAGGGGAGGGGTTGAATTGTTTATGGGGCTTAACCGTCGAATAGGTGCTTAAATTATTTTTTTTCAGTTAAGTATCTAAATTATTTTTCGGGCCAAACATTCCGTCGTCGGCAATGCGGCTAACGCCGACTAGAGTGGTCGGATTTGGGAATTTAAGGATTTAGGGATTATTTTGAGAATATTTAAAAATTCCAAGATATATATTTTTTATTTTGTTTTATTAATTTTATTTATTTTTAATATAAATTTTGGAATTTTCAGGATTATTTAATAGAAAAAATTAACGGTGAACCTTAAATAAGTCACGGAATAAAACTTTTGGTCTCAATTTAACCAAAAAATAATTTAGACATCTAACTAAAAAAAGTATAGTTTAAACACACATTTGCCTATTAAGCCTTGTTTATGGAGATGAAAAAGATTGGAGTGCAGGCTAATAAAGTCACTAGGTGTGAAAAATAGTTGATAATATATACATAAACTATTATTAATATTTTAATATGTCAAGTTAGCTTGGTGGTTAGGCGCTTAGCCTAATGTTTATTGGGTGTGGGTTTGATTCCCTTAACTAACATGATCTTTAAAATTTTATTTCTTCGTTACATTGTCTTTGACTTTAAACCAATTGAATGATGACATGTGTCACCATCCAATTAATCATAATTAATTTAAATTTTTTTTTATATTTTATCTTTGCTACATCACTTGACACATGGCATTACCACATCATCTTCCTGTACCACATTAGCCTCAAACGATCATGTTTGTTGACTAACGATTTTTATCTAATAATGGTGAAAATTGAATAAAAATCAAACATTAAATGCTTGCTTGCACTAAAAAATATAAGTACTAAATTGACTAAAAAGTTGAACATCGAAATTATTTTTAACTTTATGCCTAAAAAATTATACTGATGTTCTAGTTTGTCGGACAATGATGAGATTAACCAATATCTCCACAACCATCTATGAACTGTGTGATTATTTTAGTAGTGTTACGATCTTGTTCAAATCATTTTACATTCAAACAGTTCATGACAAATTTGAATTATTGAGTATTTATTGTTGAATAAAGTTTGATCAGATTTAAGAGTTAGAAACTTGATAAATCAAGTTTGATCAGATTTAAGAGTTAAAAACTTGTAAAAGCTGACAGAAAAAGAAAAACTGCACATGCATAGAACAAAATTCAATTATGAACTTTCATTACTACAAAATAGATTAGCAATTGCAGAAAGCAAGTTTCATCTACACAACCCAACGTATAAAAAATCCCTAAAATTCCTGAGAAGCTGACCCGATCTCGCCCTTTCCTTTCCTGACCTTCTTTGGCAGTAGAGTCTGATTTATATTAGGCAAAACCCCTCCACTTGCAATTGTAACGCCTCCCATCAGCCTGCTCAACTCTTCGTCGTTCCTCATAGTCAATTGAATATGCCTTGGGATAATTCTGTTCTTCTTGTTATCCCTCGCAGCGTTTCCAGCCAATTCCAAGACCTGTAAGTTTAGAAAACCCAGTCAGTTAACGCCCTCGTATGAAATCATTAAGAAAAAAATAAGTTTAACGGACCTCAGCGGCGAGTTATTCGAGAACGGCAGAAAGATAAACGGGAGAGCCAGATCCAACACGGTCGGCGTACCGTCCTTTCTTGAGGAAACGAGCAATGCGGCCAACGGGGAACTGGAGACCAGCTTTGCTTGACCTAGAAACGGCTTTGGTCATTGCCTTGCCTCGGCCTCGGCCTCCTTTGATTGCTGCTGCTGCAGAGCTCACGATCTTAGATTCAAGTATTCTTTTTTAACCGAAGAGAAATGGGTATTTTGTGATATTTGAAATTGATTTTGGAGGGAGATTGTGAGAATTGATTTATAGAAGTGGGACGCGTATCGGATCGGCAAGTGGATTTTTAGTTCATTTCATTTGTGTCGCTAACGTGGAAAGGTATGTTTTTGGTGGGCATTTCAATGTTTTTTTTTTTTTTGAAGTTGGGAAAATGCTACAGTATTTTAAATTAAGCGGGAAGAGGGCAATTGACCAAATATTCTTTTTTGGATTTATTTGACCAATTACTTCTCTTTCAACAATATTTGAAAAATATTCCCATTCGGCTTACGTAAAGGCAATTCGCGCCCTATAAAACACAATTTTCAAACTCGTTTTTCCCAGAACGTGTCTTTAGTTCGATGTGGTTTTTTTATCCTTTGATTTCAGAAAAAAATAAAAGACGGAACTCGCATCCTGTGGGACGCGAGTTCTACGAGATATTATAACGGAGATGCGCGAATTTATCGCGATACTTTGTAGAACTTGCTTCCTGTAGGACGTGAGTTCTTCGCGATCCTGCTGTTTAAACAATACTCGACAACCTTGTTCTTGGTTTATTTTCTTGGGCAAAAACGATAATTTTTCTTGGTTTTGGACTTCTACCTCTTACTACTGATACATCTCGTGAAAATGGTGTGAAAATTAGCGTGTATAAGGGAGTCGAAGCGGTGTATAAATCGCGTTAAAAATGGTATCTTTCTATGTTCTTTTGTGTGAAGAAAATGGAAACATGGGTTAGTAGTGATGTTTTAGTCGATCTTGTGGTATCTTCGCTGTTTTTTATTGTACTACAACTTTCACGTTGTAGTAGGAGAACACATGTTTATAATGGTGCAACATTCTGCGCGTACAAGACATCCTAAAGGGTGTGAAAATCGTGTTAAAAACGCCATCTTGGTGTATTCGTTTGCATGAAGAAATTGAAAACATGGGTCGGTAGTCACGTTTTAGTCGATTTTGAGGTAAGTTCTGATTTTTTGTGTTATTTAACTTTCACGTAGGAGTAGGAGAACACATGTTTACGAGGAGAATACATGTTTACGATAGTGCCGAGGTAACTTATGTAGGAAGGTTAATAATGTTATTTATGATTAACACATTCAACTTACAATTACAGTTAGTTTATTTGAGGGCGGGTCCTATAAGGACATTTTCTGATGTCGTGTCCAGGTTTCCTACAATTGCTGCACAACTTTGTTTGGCCGGTCCGTTCTCTAGGTACCTAAACTTTGTTGGAATGGGGTAATTGGCCAAATAAATTCCCGAAAGAGAATATTTGGCCAATTGCTCCAACGAGAAGTGTCTTTTTTTTTCTTTTATTTAGGGTATCTCTGATCTTCACAACACTACAACAACATTTTGGTGTTAAAAATAACATAAAAGATAAAATTAGTGTAAAGAGACCAATTCCTACTTTTGTACTAAAATGGCGCAAATTAAGATATTTAATATTATTTTGATGTAAAAGGACCAACTCCAACATTTTTACTATAACACCTTTGCACCATTTTAGCTTTTTCTTTCGATTAAAAATAATTTAGTGTTGGTACAGCTCCGCACCATATATGGTGTGACACTATAGACAACACCAAAATAGTGGCATGGGAATTTAAAATATGATGTTGGATTGAAGAATGAATAGTAACCAAAATACATCATTTTAGTGAAATGGTGTGAAAAATGAACAAGATTAGAGATGCCCTTAGGAGCTAATAATTTTCAATTTCCATGTTTCAATTTTTTGTTATTTTCATTTAGTAATTCATCTGTTATATAAGTTAAATGCTTTGTAATAATTTTCTAACACATTAACATTTTTAGTACTTTACACACCAAACCCTAAAAATTAACTCTCATTCTCTCTAAAAACACTTCAGTACTTGTGTCATTTCTTCAACCGACTATCAACCGTCGGTGGCTGGTTAAGTTTCCCTCTAGATGAATAATCATTCTCCGCCCTTGTTGCGTCGTCGGGCTTACTAAGTGGAGATGTTTTAGCCTTCGTGGCTCTTTCTTCATCTTTATTCACTGAATTTTTTAGGAAAACGGTCCATTTTTAAAATAGTTTACCGGTGTTTGATGTGGGTGGTCTCTTCTACTGATGGTCGGAGTTTTGACAGCGTCTCCACTGTCTGGTGGTTTTTTGTTTCCCTTGTTGTTTGTGTGCCCCTTTCTTCGTTTTTATGTTGCCCTTTGTCTGTTGCAGGTTTGGTGTCGGTGTCGCGGCGGGCGTTGTGCAATACCCAACCCACATGCATAGAAGATAGTATTGATCTAGGAGGAAACAATCTAACTTGTCTAACAAGTTAGTTATTGTACAAGGAAATGACTCATAGAAAGACCTTTAGAGCACAAGCATTCGAATAGATAATCTATGAAGCATAAAAGACATCGCATTTCAATCATCAGAATTGAAGATAGAGAACCTATGTTTATTCTAAAATTTTACACTTAACAAGAATGTGAATAACAAGTATATTAATCATTTTAGGTCATGGTACTCGATTAAGAACCAATATCTGCATGGCATACCAATTTAAGGGTTATAAGGCTATTTAGTAGCAATATAGATCCAAGACTTTCCTAACAATATGGTCTAACCAAATTTTACATGGACAAAAGGAACTTCCAATTTGTAATCGTTGATAAGCTAAACATGCAATGCTCAATTCAATTCTTGACTCAATAGGTATTCACATACTTTAATCACACACAACCACTATAAAACCATATATCAACATCTCTCATTCGATAAAATAAGCTTATGATATCTCCTAAATCATTCGAATCCAGCAGCCAAGCCAAGTCAAGCAAAATATATCACCAATAAGAACAATGGGCCAAACACATAGAAATATATATTTACGAGCCCTTAATAAGTTACTATTTACAACCCCTTATAATGGACAAAATATTATAGCCTAACATTCCTAACTAGTGCCACCTTCTAGGAGTTAACAAACAAAACATACTTTTGATGCCTTTGGTGACCTTGCAAAATCCTCCCCAAGCTTGATCAACAATCAATTTCTCATGTACAATTATCAGGGTGAGCAATTAGGTTGCTAGTCACATACTTTAACAACTAAGGTACATAGATACTAAAATACTCGATCATAATTTAGCCATTTAATCTTGACAATATTGTTTCGAGACTACTACTAATCATTTGACATTTGAGTAACATACTCCCTAATCATCAACAAGAAGCTTGTTCCGAGCTTAATTGATCATAATTTATAGCAAGTTTCTAGGAAGAATATTACATTGTCAAGCAACTCATTTAAGTCGAGTAATTAAACAATTCAATTTCCTTAACTCTCAATCAAGTACAAGAAACCTTAGTTGGATAATATGGCCTTGACTAGTTGTTAGCCTAGAATATATATAAAATAAATCAGTATCATCAGGCAATGGTAATTCTATTACCACTGAAACATTAGTCATTGTCAATTTGTTCAGGGGCACCTTAGTACCAATCAGGGGACCTTAGTCCATTTCAAGCTGAGCTCAGAATTTCCTATTGGCATGCCAATCTAGCTAGGACTCAACTAATCATGGCTCTTACAACTCTACAATAGGTCATCAAGGTATTCTAATACTTTTCAAGCTCTCTAACTTCATCCACAAGATACCACATTAAGCGTAATAACAATCAATCCATATTTGATTTGTAATGCATAATCAGAAGTCCATACATACCTTGGATCTTACCTTAACAGCAATTTCAATCTCCAAGCATATATAGGTAGTTTAAGCCTCACAAATCAATCAAGCAATTGAACTAATTTAACAATCTATGCTTATTTAAACATAGCCATACTCACAAGTATTCCGAGCTAAGCTTGATCGTGATGCACTACACATTTCTTTCCATCTTCCTCTTGATCACTTCCCTTGTTATCTAATTAAGAATTTAATGACATATTAGAATCTTTACGAAAATACTTGCTCTATTCAACTATTTATCGAGTCTTATTATGACATATATTATAATCAACAAACAGTTCCCCCCGCAAGGAGCATTCGAACTGCCCTGAATTTCACCTCAAACAACATTGCTTAATAACACATTTTCTTCACCCAATACCATACAATCTAATGATAATTACCTTTAATTATTTATCTATATATTTAGCACTTAGCTTTTACCATATAGTTGCTTAAGTGACCACTTTTCAACATAAACAGCCTTTAAATCCACTGCCCAAAATAGGGCAGATTGCAATCTATTTTTAAAGACCCTTGAACAGCCCTTAACAACCCTTCAAGCTCTTCCTTCATTTCACCACTACTTCATCTATTGTTCAACAATACAAATGTATCCCAGTGCAATAATTTAATAGTTCAAATCAGATTAAACAACATCATAATCAAAGCAGTTGTGAAATCTCAGTTCAAACAGTTTATTCAATTACCAACAACTGGTATAATTCGACTAGCAAGGTTAACATGGAATTTCAGCAAGTATACACTCTTGGCTATGTTTTCAATCTCTCAAAATTAACCCATAAACTATCAATTTGAGATTCAATTCACCCAAATTCCAAGTCTATTTCTACAATGCATCAATGAAATTCTTTATCAAAACATTCACTATCTAACATGCAAAGATCGATCTAACAATTCACTATAATTCTCATGTTTTGAAATTAAGGAGATTTCATGAAAGGAAACTTACATGCTTAACGAATACACCATAAACAACTTAAAACCTTCAATTCCCAAAGCAAAAATCCAAGAACAATTATCTCATTTCTTACTATATTTGTTACCGGTTCAAAATAGATAGAGGAAGATGATATATTGTCCATTAAGACATTCAAGCTTAGGTTTATCTAACAAAATCAGCCACTTGTACCATTCACTCAAAACTATCAGTTTATCATGCAATACCCAATGTTTGTATTGTTGTCAATTTAGTCACTTCAAATGGTGTCTTGACTATGTAAAGTTTCTAAATCGGTCACTCAAGGATTGCATCCATACTCAGTTATGAAATTCATTACCATTCATTTAAGATTACTTTTCTAAATTAATATTTGGAGTGTTACAAATCCCTCCTCTTTAAGGGAAAATTCGTCCTCGAATTTACCTGTGAAAAATAAGTACGGGTATTGATCCCTTATAAGGGATTCAGGTTCCCACGTAGCTTCCCTACTCCCGTGATTCTTCCACAACTACTTGACTAGGGAGATGGTTTTGTTTCGAAGCCTCCTATCCTCGTGATCAAGAATTTGGATTGGTTCTTCCTCGTAGGACAATTCCTGATTCAATTCAACTTCATCCGACTCGAGAATGTGAGAATGATCAGATCGATAGCTACGTAGCATTAATACATGAAACACATTGTGTATTTTGATGAATTCTTCTAGAAGGGCCAACCGATATGCAACAGGGCCAATCCTTTTAATGATTTCGAAAGGTCTAATAAACTGAGGACTATGTTTTCCTTTCTTACTAAATCTGAACACCTTCTTCCATGGAAATACCTTGAGAAACACTCTGTCTCCCCCATTATATTGACTATCCTGTCTTTTACAATTAGCATAAGCTTTCTGTCGATCAAAGGCTTCTCTCAATAGATTGTAAATAATCTGTACTTGTTCTTCTATTCCTCGAAGCAATTGGGGTCTTAAGGCTTTGTTCTCCCCTAACTCTGACTAGCATAGATGGGTCTTGCACTTTCTTCCATAAAGGGCTTCAAAGGGGGCCATTTGAATAGAAGATTGGTAGCTATTGTCGTATGAGAACTCCGCCAAGGGTAAAGCTTTATCCCAATTCCTCCCAAAATTGATTATAAAAGCTCGTAACATATCTTCTAACACTTGTATAATTCTTTCAGATTGACCATCTAATTGAGGGTGGAAGGCGGTACTGAGATTGACTTTAGTTCCAAGAGCTTTCTGCAGAGATTTTCAGAATCTAAAAGTAAATCTAGAGTTCCAGTCAGAAATTATTGAAGTAGGAATGCCATGTAACCTTATGATCTCTCGTAAGTAGAGTTCTGCTAGCTAGTCCAGACTCATACTCATTCGAACATGAAGAAAATGAGCTGATTTCGAGAACTTATCCACAATTACCCAAATATAATCATTCGTCTTTGGTGAAGAAGGCAATCTACTAACAAAGTCCATTGTTATTTGTTCCCATTTCTATTGCGGAATTTCAATAGGTTGTAATGATTCTAAAGAAACCTGGTGCTCTGCCTTTACTTTTTGACAAACTAAACATTTGGATACAAAGTCTGTCATAACAGATTTCATCCTCGACCACCAGTAGAGACTCTTCAAATCTTTATACATCTTCACTGATCTGAGATGTATTGAGAAAGAACTATTGTGGGCTTCCTGTAGGATTTCCCTTCATAAATTTGAATCATTGGGAATACACATCATATTTCAAAAATAGAGTAATCCATCTTCCTTTAGAACAAAGTCTGATTCGGCATTTCCATCAAGCTTGAGCTTAATTCTTTGTAATTCAGGATCTAACTGTTGCAACAATCGAATTCTTGATATAATATCATAGTGAATTCGAATAGAAGCCAAGGTCCCTTGCTTTCGACCAATTCGAAGGCAAGCATTGATGGAGGATATGGCTACAAATATTTTCAAGGTAATATTAGATGATATATATATATATATATCAAATAGGAATAAGGGGAGGTTTGGTTAAATCGAATACTAACCACAGTTATGTTGGCGACTGAGTGCATCAGCCATAACATTAGCCTTCCCCAGGTGATAATCTATGATTATATCATAGTCCTTAAGGAGCTCGATCCATCGTCTTTGCCTAAGATTGAGCTCCTTTTGAGTAAGGAGGTACTTCAAACTTTTGTGATCGGTGTAAAGATAGCATTTTTCTCCATACAAATAGTGTCTCTAAATCTTTAAGGCAAAGATTACTGCAGCAAATTCCAAATCATGGGTTGGGTAATCCAATTCATGAGATTTTAATTGTCGGGAAGCATATGCTACCACTTTATCTCCTTGCATCAAAACACATCCAAATCCCAGGTGAGAAGCATCACTAAACACCATAAATTCTTTCCCTGATTCTGGTTGAGTTAACACTAGAGCTCAGGTAAGCACTTTTTCCAATTGGTCAAAGCTTCTTTGTTGTTCTTCAGACCATATGAATAACACATCTTTACGAAGAAGTTTGGTTAGGGGTGTGGCCAAAATCGAAAATCCTTAACAAACCTTCGATAATATCCAGCTAAGCCAAGAAAACTTCGGACTTCATCAACATTCCTCGGAGATCTCTATTCAATCATATATTGAATCTTTTTCGGATCGACCTTAATTCTAGAGGCCAAAATTACATGTCCGAGGAAGGATACTTTGAGCAACCAGAATTCACATTTGTTGAATTTGGCATAAAGTTGATTATCTCTAAGAGTCTGTAACACAATTCTAAGATGCTTTGAATGTTCAACTTCATCTTTCAAGTAGATAAGAATGTCGTCAATGAAGGCTACAACAAACTTATCTAAATAGAGTTTAAAAACTCGATTCATGAGATCCATAAATGTGGCAGGGGCGTTAGTTAAACCAAATGGCATCACTAGGAACTCGTAATGGTCGTATCGAGTCTTGAAGGCTGTCTTAGGTATGTCAGATTCTTTAACCTTCATTTTGTAGTATCCAGATCTAAGGTTGATTTTGGAGAATACCGAAACACCTTTTAATTGGTGAAACAAATCTTCAATTCTTGGAAGAGGGAACTTCTTCTTAATCGTAACTTGATTAAGTTGTAGGTAATCTATACACATCCTCATTGATCCGTCTTTCTTCTTAACAAAGAGTACCGGGGCTCCCTACAGATATGAGCTTGGTCAAATGAATCCCTTGTCTTGCAATTCTTGCAATTGCTTCTAAAGCTCTTTTAATTCAACAAGAGCCATTCTGTAAGGAGTAATTGATATGAGACGGATTCCTGGTTGAATCTCGATTTTTAATACTACTTCTCGAGTCGGTGACAGTCCTGGAAGTTCCATTAGGAAAAACATTGAGAAATTTAGATATAGTTAGAATTCAATTTGTATCAGGCTCGGTTTTCACATTCCCAAGTATATTAGACAATAGGGCATTCGACTTTTTAGGGTTTTGATCAATTAGGGATATTGATTCATTTCCCAAACCCCTTAAGTATAGTTTCCTCTTTTGACAATCTACCCAAGCCTGGTGTTTTCCTAACCAATCTAATCCTAGAATTAAATCAAATTCGAAAAAGGGTAGCACATACAGATCAATAGGAAAATGAATGTTTTGGATGTATAGGGGACAATTTCTACAAATGAGATTTATGGTCATAACTCTTCCTAAAGGATTTGAAACTACTAGCCCTTGATTAACAGTTTCAGATTTCAGATTTAATTTCACAAGCAAGGGAGAACAGATAAATGAATAGGTGGATCCCGAATTAATTAAGGCATATACAGGTTCATTATTCAATTCAATGGTACTTGCTATTATGTCAGGAGCCTCTTCATCATCACAATTCCGAATGTGATACACTCGAGCAGGGGCCCGAGACTCTTGATGAGTGGTATTAGGAGCTTGACCTCGAGTTCTCCCCGAGTTTCCTGAATGGGTTTGTTTTAGCCCCTTACCCCTAGGAGATGGGAATTGATTCGAATCGGAGGCATCTTTAGCCAAAGATTTATCCAAGGTTTGGGAACAATCACGAACATAGTGATCTAGGCTTCCACACCGGAAACAAGCATTTGACTATTTTCTGCATTGACCAGAATAATAATTCTGACAAATATTACAATGTCGAGAGTGAGGATCCTTGCCAGAATTCCTCGAGCTAATTATAGATATTGAAGGTGCAGAGGATTTGATTATTTTCTAAGGTTTCAGAATGAAGTAACCCCTTGGAGAAGCAACATAGCTTGAGGAATCCCTTCCTTGATTTTCGGCTTCTTGAAAGGCCATTTAGACTTGCTATCATTCCTTGGCCTCTTGTCTTTCTTAGAAAAGCTCTCCCTTCTTTTATCAAACACTTTCATCCTAGACTCGGTAGCAATCACTCGGTTCACCAAGTCTTGAAAATTAGTTATTCCAAGAGCCGTAAACATCATGCTCAACTCATCGTTCAGTCCTTCTATAAACATTCTGCATTTATCCTCCTTAATATATTCAGACCCATACTTGTAGTATTTGCAGAAATCACTAACATATTGTTCTATGGGTCTACCACCTTGTTTCAAATGCAAGAAACATCTTTTTTTCTGCTAGGTATTGTTCGCTCACATACTTCTTCCGAAATTCTTCTAGAAATAATTCCTAAGTGACAGAGTCTTTAGGGGCGGTGAAGATTGTAGTTTCCCTCCAGTTCAATGCTTCATCAACAAGTAAAGCCACCGCACACTCCGATTATGTTCATCAGAACACTGAAGTTGTTTGGTTAGAATTCTAATGGTAGTTTCCAACCAGTATTTTGCTGCTTCCGAATTCTCTTCATTAGATCCCGTGAATGTATAGGCTCGATGTTGAGCCAATTTATCAATTGGGGCCCTAGATTGAATCCCTACGGGTGTAGGAGGATCATTTCGCTTCAGGTTAGTAACAAGTTGATTGAACACATCAGCCATGCTGAGAAGGCATTCTTTTTGAATTTGATTAACTTGTAGAGCTTCAGGCTGTGGTTCTGCAGCCTTTTGAGGGTCTACTTGCTCCTGACCCAATCGAACACTCCCTCCTTCATTGGAGGACCCAACTGAGCTATCTCTATCCCGAGCCAGATGTGTCTCAGACATCTGAAAATAGCATTTTAGAAAAATTCAATCAAACAAGGTCATAGGCACAATTCAATTCAACTCCTAGGTGGCATTTAAATAACATATGATACAACTTAAACTGGTTTAGTCCTAGGATTGACTAAACCTTAGCTCTGATTACCAAATTGTAATACCCAACCCCAGGCCTAGGAGATAGTATTGATCTAGGAGGAAACAATCTAACTTGTCTAACAAGTTAGTTTTCGAACAAGGAAATGACTCATGGAAAGACCTTTAGAGAACAAGCATTCGAATAGATAATCTATGAAGCATCAAATACATCACATTTCAATCATCAGAATTGAAGATAGGAAACCTATGTTCATTCTAAATTTTACAATTAACAAGAATGTGAATAACAAGTATATTAATCATTTTAGGTCATGATACTCGATTAAGAACCAATATGTGCATGGCATACCAATTTAAGAGTTATGAGGCTATTTAGCAGCAATATAGGTCCAAGACTTTCCTAACAATATGATCTAACCAAATTTTACATGGACAAAAGGGACTTCCAATTTGTAATCGTTGATAAGCTAAACATGCAATGCTCAATTCAATTCTTGACTCAATAGGTATTCACATACTTTAATCACACACAACCATTGTAAAATCATATATCAACAATTTTCATTTGATAAAATAAGCTTATGATATCTCCTAAATCAATTGAATACAACCAAGCCAAGTCACGCAAAATATCACTAATAAGCACAATAGGCCAAACACATAGAAATATATATTTACAAGCCCTTAATAACTTACAATTTACAACCCCTTATAATAGACAAAATATTATTGCCTAATATTCCTAACTAGTGTCACCTTCTAGGAGTTAACTTAACAAACAAAACATACTTTTGATGTCTTTGGTGACCTTGCAACATCCTCCCCAAGCTTGATCAACAATCAATTTCTCCTGTACAATTATCAGGGTGAGTAATTAGGTTGCTACTCACATACTTTAACAACTAAGGTACATAGATACTGAAATACTCGATCAGAATTTAGCCATTTAATCTTGACAATACTATTTCGAGACTACTATTAATCATTTGACATTTGAGTAACATACTCCCTAATCATCAACAAAAAGCTTATTCCGAGCTTAATTGATCATAATTTATAGCAGGCTTCTAGGAAGAAGATTACATTGTCAAGCAACTCATTTATGTCGAGTAATTAAACAATTCCAGTTCCTTAACTCTCAATCAATTACAAGAAACCATAGTTGGATAATATGGCTTTGACTAGTTGTTAGCCTAGAATATATATATATATATATATATATAATAAATTAGTATCATCAGGCAATGGTAATTCTATTACCATTGAAACATTAGTAATTGTCAATTTGTTCAGGGATACCTTAGTACCAATCAGGGGACCTTAGTCCATTTTAGGCTGAGCTTAGAATTTCCTATTGGCATGCCAATCTACCTAGGACTCAACTAATCAAGGCTCTTACAACTCTACAATAGGTCGTCAAGGTATTCTAACACATTTCAACCTCTCTAACTTCATCCACAAGATACCGCATTAAGCGTAATAACAATCAATCCATATTTGATTTGTAATGCACAATCAGAAGTCCATACATAGCTTGGACTCTTACCTTAACAACAATATCAATCTCCAAGCATATATAGGCAGTTTAAGCCTCACAAATCAATCAAGCAATTGAACTAATTTAACAATCTATGCTTATTTAAACATAGCCATACTCACAAGTATTCCGAGCTAAGCTTGATCGTGACACACTACACCTTTCTTTCCCTCTTCCTCTTGACCACTTACCTTGTTATCTAATTATGAATTTAATGACATATTAGAATCTTTACAAAAACACTTGCTTTATTCAACTATTTATCGAGACTTATTATAATAGATTATAATCAAAAAACAGTTTCCCCCCGCAAGGAGCATTCGAACTGCCCTGAATTTCACCTCATACAACATTGCTTAATAACACATTTTCTTCACCCAATACCATACAATCTAATGATAATTACCTTTAATTATTTATCTATATATTTAGCACTTAGCTTTTACCATATAGTTGCTTAAGTGACCAATTTTCAAAATAAACAACCTTTAAATCAACTGCCCAAAATAGGGCAGATTGCAATCTATTTTTAAAGACCCTTGAACAGCTCTTAACAACTCTCCAAGCTCTTCCTTCATTTCACCACTACTTCATCTATTGTTCAACAATACAAATGTATCCTAGTGTATCAATTTAATAGTTAAAATCAGATTAAACAACATCATAATCGAAGCAGTTGTGAAATCTCAGTTCAAACAGTTTCATCAATTACCAACAACTGGTATGATTCGACTAGCAAGGTTATCATGGAATTTCAGCAAGTATACACTCTTGGCTATGTTTTCAATCTCTGAAAATTAACCCATAAACTATCAATTTGAGCTTCAATTCACCCCAATTCCAAGTCTTTTTCTACAATGCATCAATGGAATTCTTTATCAAAACATTCATTATCTAACATGCAAAGATCGATCTAACAATTCACTATAATTCTTATGTTTCGAAATTAAGGAGATTTCATGAAAGGAAACTTACATGCTTAACGAATACACAATAAACAACTTAAAACCTTCAATTCCCAAAGCAAAAATCCAAGAACAATGATCTCTTTTCTCAGTATATTTGTTACCATTTCAAAATAGATAGAGGAAGATGATAGATTATCCATTAAGACATTCAAGCTTAGGTTTATCTAACAAAATCAGCCACTTGTACCATTCACTCAAAACTATCGGTTTATCATGCAATACCCAAGGATTGTATTGTTGTCAATTTAGTCGCTTCAAATGGTGTCTTGACTATGTAAAGTTTCTAATTCGGTCACTCAAGGGTTGCATCCATACTCAATTATTAAATTCATTACCATTCATTTAAGATTACTTTTCTAAATTAATATTTGGAGTGTTACAACCCCCCTTAAGGGAAAATTCGTCCTCGAATTTACCTGTGAAAAAGAAGTACGGGTATTGATCCCTCATAAGGGATTCAGGTTCCCACGTAGCTTCCCTACACCCGTGATTCTTCCACAACACCTTGACTAGGGAGATGGTTTTGTTTCGAAGCCTCTTATCCTCGTGATCAAGATTTTGGATTGGTTCTTTCTCGTAGGACAAATCCTGAATCAATTCAACTTCATTCGACTCGAGAATGTGAGAAAGATCAGATCGATAGCTACGTAGCATTGATACATGAAAGACATTTTGTATTTTACTAAATTCTTCTAGAATGGCCAACCGATATGCAACAGGGCCAATCCTTTCAATGATTTCGAAAGGTCCAATAAATCGAGGACTAAGTTTTCTTTTCTTATCGAATCTGAACACCTTCTTCCACGAAGATACCTTGAGAAACACTCTATTTGCCACATTATATTGAATATCCCATTTTTTACGATTAGCATAAGCTTTCTATAGATCAAAGGCTTCTCTCAATCGATTGTAAATAATCTGCACTTGTTCTTCTGTTTCTCGAAGCAATTGGGGTCCTAAGGCTTTGTTCTCCCCTAACTCTGACTACCATAGGGGGGTTTTGCACTTTCTTCCATAAAGGGCTTCAAAGGGGGCCATTTGAATAGAAGATTGGTAGCTATTGTCGTACGAGAACTCCGCCAAGGGTAAAGCTTTATCCAAATTCCTCCCAAAATCGATTATACAAGCTCGTAACATATCTTCTAACACTTGTATAATTCTTTCAGATTGACCATCTGATTGAGGGTGGAAGGCGGTACTGAGATTGAATTTAGTTCCAAGAGCTTTCTGCAGAGATTTCCAGAATCTAGAAGTAAATCTAGAGTCCCAGTTAGAAATTATCGAAGTATGACTGCCATGTAACCTTATGATCTCTCATAGGTAGAGTTCTGCTAGTTGGTCCAGACTCATGCTCATTCAAACAGGAAGAAAATGAGCTGATTTCGAGAACCTATCCATAATTACCCAAATAACATCATTCTTCTTTGGTGAAGAAGGCAATCCACTAACAAAGTCCATTGTTATTTGTTCCCATTTCCATTGAGGAATTTCAATAGGTTGTAATAATCTTGAAGAAAAACATGGTGTTCTGCCTTTACTTTTTGACAAACTAAACATTTGGATACAAAGTCTGTTATAGCAGATTTTATCCCGGGCCACCAGTAGAGACTCTTCAAAACTTTATACATCTTCACTGATCCGGGATGTATTGAGAAAGAACTATTGTGGGCTTTCTGTAGGATTTCCCTTCATAAATTTGAATAATTGGGAATACACACCCTATTTCGAAAATAGAGTAATCCATATTCCATTAGAACAAAGTCTGATTTGGCATTTCCATCAAGCTTGAGCTTAATTCTTTGTAATTCAGGATCTAACTGTTGCAACAATCGAATTCTTGATATAATATCAGAGTGAATTCGAATAGAAGCCAAGGTCCCTTGCTACCGACCAATTCGAAGGCAAGCATTGATGGAGGATATGGCTACAAATATTTGCAAGGTAATATTAGATGATATATATATATATATATCGAATAGGAATAAGGGGAGGTTTGGTTAAATCCAATACTAACCATAGGTATGTTGGCGACTGAGTGCATCAACCACAACATTATCCTTCCCCAGGTGATAATCTATGATTATATCATAGTCTTTAAGTAGCTCGACCTATCGTCTTTGCCTAAGATTGATCTCCTTTTGAGTAAGGACGTACTTCAATCTTTGCCTAAGATTAATCTTGACAATACTGTTTTGAGACTACTACTAATCATCTGACATTTGAGTAACATACTCCCTAATCATCAACAATAAGCTTATTCCGAGCTTAATTGATCATAATTTATAGCAGGCTTCTAGGAAGAAGATTACATTGTCAAGCAACTCATTTAAGTCGAGTAATTAAACAATTCAATTTCCTTAACTCTCAATCAATTACAAGCAACCAAAGTTGGATAATATGGCTTTGACTAGTTGTTAGCCTAGAATATATATATATATATATATATATATAATAAATCAGTATCATCAGGCAATGGTAATTCTATTACCATTGAAACATTAGTCATTGTCAATTTGTTCAGGGGTACCTTAATACCAATCAGAGGACCTTAGTCCATTTCAAGCTGAGCTTAGAATTTCCTACTGGCATGCCAATCTAGCTAGGACTCAACTAATCAAGGCTCTTACAACTCTACAATAGGTCGTCAAGGTATTCTAATACCTTTCAACCTCTCTAACTTCATCCACAAGATACCGCATTAAGCGTAATAACAATCAATCCATATTTGATTTGTAATGCATAATCAGAAGTCCATACATACCTTGGACTCTTACCTTAACAACAATATCAATCTCCAAGCATATATAGGCAGTTTAAGTCTCACAAATCAATCAAGCAATTGAACTAATTTAACAATCTATGCTTATTTAAACATAGCCATACTCACAAGTATTCCGAGCTAAGCTTGATCGTGCCACACTACACCTTTCTTTCCCTCTTCCTCTTGACCACTCCCCTTGTTATCTAATTAAGAATTTAATGACATATTAGAATCTTTACAAAAACACTTGCTCTATTCAACTATTTATCGAGCCTTATTATGACATGGATTATAATCAACAAACAGTTTCCCCCCGCAAGGAGCATTCGAACTGCCCTGAATTTCACCTCATACAACCTTGCTTAATAACACATTTTCTTCACCCAATACCATACAATCTAATGATAATTACCTTTAATTATTTATCTATATATTTAGCACTTAGCTTTTACCATATAGTTGCTTAAGTGACCAATTTTCAAAATAAACAACCTTTAAATCAACTGCCCAAAATAGGGCAGATTGCAATCTATTTTTAAAGACCCTTGAACAGCTCTTAACAACTCTCCAAGCTCTTCCTTCATTTCACCACTACTTCATCTATTGTTCAACAATACAAATGTATCCCAGTGCATCAATTTAATAGTTCAAATCAGATTAAACAACATCATAATCGAAGCAGTTGTAAAATCTCGGTTCAAACAGTTTCTTCAGTTACCAACAGCTGGTATAATTCGACTAGTAAGGTTAACATGGAATTTCAGCAAGTATACACTCTTGGATATGTTTTCAATCTCTAAAAATTAACCCATAATCTATCAATTTGAGCTTCAAATCACCCCAATTCCAAGTTTATTTCTACAATGCATCAATGGAATTCTTTATCAAAACATTCACTATCTAACATGCAAAGATCGATCTAACAATTCACTATAATTCTTATGTTTCGAAATTAAGGAGATTTCATGAAAGAAAACTTACATGCTTAACGAATACACCATAAACAACTTAAAACCTTTAATTCCCAAAGCAAAAATCTAAGAACAATGATCTCCTTTCTCACTCTATTTGTTACCGGTTCAAAATAGATAGAGGAAGATGATAGATTATCCATTAAGACATTCAAGATTAGGTGTATCTAACAAAATCAGCCAGTTGTACCATTCACTCAAAACTATCAATTTATCATGCAATACCCAAGGATTGTATTGTTGTCAATTTAGCCACTTCAAATGGTGTCTGTATTACAATAACACATATGGGGTTTAAGAAAATAAGCAAAACCCATTTGAATAAAGAATTCACAGAAATTGAATATTATTATTCGTACCCAAAGTTCCATTCAGCACAAATATAGGGACCAATCCGAAGATGAACATAAAGGCCAGCTTGTTGGACCAACTTAATGAATCCAACCAAATCATATATATCCTCAAAATAATACTGCAAAATCAAAACAAAAATATAAACAAGAGGAATAAAGAGATGAACTTTATAAGCAAATTCGAATGCATTTCCATAATCTATTACATTTCCAGGAGAAGGCTCATGCCCATTCCATAAAGCTCAAAATTTTTAATTGGGATCCTATCTTATGAAGTATACACTAACAAAAAGATTATAAACAACATTACACAATTCTTAAACCTGAGATTTATCTCCAAAAATGCCATGTTATATGTTTGAGAATAAAAATTCAGTGAGAGATCATTCCATTGGAAACAATATAAATCCAACAAAATCAACCAATAGCAACCAAATTGCAATCTAAAAACAGAACCACAAATTGGACATCTACAATCATCAGCCACATGATAATCTTACCACTAATAAGACGGTCCATGTGTTACTTAGGTGATCCAAATATACACAAAACTTAGAAGAGTATATAAAGCTAAGTTCCTAAATTTAAACGAAAATTAGATATAAGACATTTCAGCAAATTGACATGAAATAGATATAACTAAATAGCTTATAAGAAAATTCACAAAATGAAGGGGGAAGAACTTGTTCCTTCCGAGAATCAAATACAAAACTAAGAATCTAGTTTTCTTTTGATTTTTAGCCTTTTACCAATCAAATTCCTATCTCCTATCACTTGTTCCCAGCCACATTTACCATGACACATATACTTGTTCTACAAAAACCATCAGGCATTAGCTTAAGCAGTTATCGTGCTAGATGAGATTGGGGCAGGCATTAACAATGACTTCCAGTTGCAGTATATTTTTTTATAGCAAAAAGAAGTAACAAAAGTATGAAAATAGAATTATCCCTATAATTTCAAAGGATACAAATTCCTCAGAAGTTCGAAATATTCTTCAAATACAAAAGCAAGTTTTCCTTTCATCAGAATCAGAAGAAGAAAAAAAAACAAAAACAATGGCATCATAAAAGTAATAAGAAATTTCCTTTTCCTTCAATCTAATTTATGAAAAGAAGCTTAAATTTTGATTTTTTTTCTTCATAATAACTATAAGAACTTCAATATGCTACTTTTCCAGGGGATTCAGATAGCAAATATAAAAGAAAACTTAACACTAGAAATAAAATAAAAAAATGACCTGAGATTGGGAAGTGAGTTGAGATTGGCGGTCTAAAATCGATTCATAGATGCGTTTCCATTGCTCAAAACATTACGATCCCTGTCAACATGGTTCCGAGTGCGGCACCAAGCAAACACTCCCGCATTTTCATCAAATATCACAAATTTAAAATAAAATAAGAATATGGCAGAGATTCCTTTTTAATTTTCTTGGATTGATAACCTGAGCGAGAACGCGGATCATTGTGAGAAATTTGGCGTCTGAATATCATCGACGATGCCGTCTAACCGGCGGAGATGAGGGACTGAGAGGCGATTGGAGGCTGGAGGAAATTAAGGATTAGGTTTGATTTGGGGATCAGGATGAGGGAGAGTGACTGATAGTGAGGAGGAACATGCATTTTATTAAAACCAATAGCGGCGTTTATTGACAAGCGTTTTTATACAAACGCCACTATATGTAACCTATTGCGTCGTTTTCATTTACAAACGCCACTAAAGTACAAGTTTGTAGCATTTTTAAAGCAAAACGCCGTGAATTTTATCAGTGTGACATTTTTCTATAAACGCTGCTATATGTTCAAAATACTCACAAAACGCTGCTAAAAGTGCCGCAATATGCCATGCTTGTTGTAGTGCCTCAGCCTTCGCGCTCCTTACCATTTCAACAAGAATAAAGGAAAACAAACAATTTTGACAGTTTGAGAAAAAGAATCTTCAAGGAAACTAGGGGTTTGGTTTTGTCCAATGTATAGCCCGCCAAATAGTCGTTTCCAGAAAGGCCATAATCTGTGTTCTCTACATCAGACCACTCATGGAATGCCTTAAGTACAAGTTTTCAAAATAGCCTACATTCATGCTAATGATGACTTATATTCTCAGGAAACGAGCCCTCTTAAAAGTGCTCTATCAACACAAGGGTTACAAGCACAGTTCTCCATCTTAGGTCTTAGTACATGCCACTTTATAACACTCCGTCGACTAAAAGAAGAGGACAAGTGTTATACCCCACTTATGCCTCTGGAACTCCTAGTCTTCACACCACACCTTAGTAGGCAAAACCTTATTGCCAGGAACCCTCACCTCCGGCCTACTTTTGACATGACAACCATCAGGTCCTTCTCACCCACACGCTAATCCTATTGCCTGACAGCCAAGTCTAGTCTACCAGTCTGCGTAACCAGACTGCAAAGCCTATCGGCTGAAACCATTAGTATCCGTCACTAAACTTGGCTCAGTCCCATCAAACAATACTACTCGCTTATAAATACCCTATGGCCTGAAAGGAACGACGAAGTGGAAGGCTACACACCAAGGGCCTCCACCATCTCTCTCTACTCTCTACCAGTGGCTCTCCGCCCACCTTAAACTGGGTAGACCACCATAAGCCACCGCCCTCATCCTCATTTTCGCCTCTATCTCCACCTCCTTGTTCGGTGTCAGACATTTTGTACATCAACAACAATCAATATAACGGATATCACCCTAAAATAACATGTATTTTAAATCTTGGTATACGTCAGTTGCATGCATTATCACTGTTATTGGATAAGTAATATACAAACGTTAAAAAATTATAAAAATGGCATTTATTTATATAATAACCTTTTTTTTTTACTTTACGTAAATAAATCAAAGATACGAGGGCATTCCTTTTCCTCTAATTTTCCATTGCGTTGGTAAAATTTGGTAGTCACAATCTCTAGATCAACAGGTTACAAATCAAAGTGTTTGACAAAATCATTAAAAATTGCAAACCAAACAACAAAAGGTCAAAAACAAGTTGTTTTCCCAATTTTATGTTCACTGTAAAGTTTCTAATTCGGCCGCTCAAGGATTGCATCCATACTCAATTATTAAATTCATTACCATTCATTTAAGATTAATTTTCTAAATTAATATTTGGAGTGTTACACGTTTGCCACCCCGACTCCATCCTTCCCTTCTTTGCTGGATTTTATCCGTTTGGCTCGATTTTCGACCCGTCTTCTTGTGCCTCAGCCATCAATTGCCTCAATCTTTTTGAACGATGTTGCTGCTGGCGTTCCCTGTTGCATTTTTCTAATTGTTTCCACGCTCCGGTGACCCTCAGAATGACATGCAATTAGGAGATCTAGTTGCTGGCGTCGTGCTATCTCGGCCTTGGCCGTTGCTTTGTTATTTCCCTGTTGTTTCTCCCCTTGTTTCCCCTATGTTCCCCTGCTCCCATGTCTTTGGGTTGTGCTTGTTTGTTCTAGGTGCTCTTCTTCCCCTTGTATCTTTCGGTTCTTCTAATGTTCTTTCTTGATCCTCTTGTGACTATTTTCTTGTACTATTTCTTTGTTCGTTTTAGTGCCATGCGACTTTTATCAAAAACAATTTTTTGTACGAGCAATGGAGGATTTATGAAGCTATCTTCACCCCAGCATTTTTTGGGCCGTTAGGCTCACTAAGTGGAGATGTTTTAGCCTTTGTGGCTCTTTCTTCATCCCTATTCACTGATTTTTTGAGAAGAACGGTCCATTTTTGGAACATTTTACCGGTGTTTGATGTGGGTGGTCTCTTCCACTGATGGTCGGAGTTTTGCAGCGTCTTTATTGTCTGGTGGTTTTTTGTTTCTCCTGCTAATTGTGTGCCCCTTTCTTCGTTTTTTATGTTCCCCTTTGTTTTTTGCAGGTTTGGTGTCGGTGTCGCGGCGGGCGTTGGCCACCCTGACTCTGTCCTTCCCTGCTTCGTTGGTTGTTTTCCGTTTGGCTTGATTTTTGGCTCGTCTTCTTGTGCCTCAGCCATCGATTGCCTCAATCTTTTTGAACGATGTTGCTGCTGGCGTTCCTTGTTGCATTTTTCCAATAGTTTCCACGCTCCGATAACCCTAGAATGACATGCAGTTACGAGATCTGGTTACTAGCGTCGTGCTATCTCGGCCTTGGCCGTTGCTTTGTTGTTTCCCTGTTGTTTCTCCCCTTATTTTCCCTGTGTTCCCCTGCTCCCATGTTTTTGGGTTGTGCTTGTTTGTTCTAGGTGCTCCTCTTCCCCTTGTATCTTTCGGTTCTTCCGAGGTTCTTTCTTGATCATCTTGTGACTATTTTCTTGTACTGTTTCTTTGTTCATTTTAGTGCCATGCGACTTCTATCAAAAACATATTTTAGTACGAGCAATAGCGGATTTATGAAGCTATCTTGGTCGTAATTGTATATTCATTTTTTTGAATATCTACAAGTTTAGCCTAATGTATAAAAGGACAAAAAAAAAAACCAACCGTACCTTTTTTTTCTTAACTATAAAATAGGTGTTAACGTTTCATTATAGTCCGTTTTTAAAAATAATCTACTAAAAAGAAAAAAAAATTAATTCAAATTAACAAATGAAAACAAAATAAAATAATATCTTAAAATTTTCGAAAATCACAAAATAGTCTCAAATTCCTAAAACATCAAACCTCAAAATCTCAAAATTAACACTTTCTCCGCCTTCGTCAGCCCCACCACCGCCATCACCAAAGCCCCCACCCATTTTCCCAATTACCCACCGTCGCTAACCGACTGAAGGCGTGTGAATTGAAGATCGAACAACAAACACAAAAAGGCTCAAACTATTCGACGATCGATTGGCGCGCCCTCGCCATTTATCGACAACGGGTGATTGGTGGAAATGGCAGGGGCTCCAATAACGACGGTGTTGGGTTCGGAGGCTAGCAACGTCGACAATGGCGCCAATTTTAGGATTTTAAGTTTTAAGAATTTGAGACTTTTTTGGAGATTTTGAGAATTTTTAGATTTTTTTAAAAAATAATTTTATATTTTCACTTATTAAAAAATAATATAAAAAACTGTTAGGATATTTGTTTTGATATAATAATTTGAAAAATGTTTTTAGACTTGTTTGAGTATTTTGAAAACTTATTTAAAGTCCAAACAACTTGAAAATATGTTTGAAATGGTTTCATAGGTTTTTAACATGTTTAAAACGCTTTTTAAATGGCCAAAATATCGTTTTTATAAGGCCCATACCGATACACCTTGGTCCGTATCGATACCATTTTTGAAAACCATTTCCAGTAAGCAAAACCCGTACCGATACAGTTTCTGCAGTATCGATACAAGGCTTGTGGTATCGAAACCACCTTGATGGTATCAAAACAAGCCTAGTTTTCCAGCCTTCAACGGCTATTTCCATAACAGGCACCGTATCGATACACCCACACGAGTATCGATACCGAAGGCACTAGAAGTAGAAAATTTATATGGAAATCAATTCCAACGGTCACCAACGGCTATGAACTCATTCCAAACATAAATACAAGCCTTGGAACACTTGGAGATGGAGAGAGAACACATCCAAGCAACATGATCAAGAGAAATTAGCTTTAAGTCTTATTCTTTCATTTTTCTTGTATATAGTGTTTGAGAGAGTGCTTAATTGTAAATTCTTTATACTCTTGTGAGCTTAAATTTCTGTAAACACTCACCTAAGTGAGGTTTTAGAATTTACACAAATCCCTTGTAAAAGGAGAGGTTTTAGTTTAGCCTTAAACAAAAACTAGAGTGGTTCTATCTTAGCCGTTAAAAATAGGGTTGTAAAGGTTTCCGTAGTAGATGTAGGCTTAGTTTAGAAGCCGAATTACTCTAAAATCATTGTACAATTTGTCCATCTTTTTATCGGTTTTAGCCAATTTATCAAAGGAGCATTTCAACCCTCTTAACACAAGATGAGAAGGGAGCAACAAGGCTTTTCAAAAAACAAATGTCAAAAATTGTAATCGGGTGATGATTTTTTTAACAACATTACCTTAAAACATAAATTGAACAC
Source organism: Hibiscus mutabilis (assembly GCA_019671005.1). Classification (NCBI taxonomy): domain Eukaryota; kingdom Viridiplantae; phylum Streptophyta; class Magnoliopsida; order Malvales; family Malvaceae; genus Hibiscus; species Hibiscus mutabilis. Next base: position 63,923,911 of record CM033715.1, read on the forward strand.
ATATTTTGAATTTTTTTCAACTTTATACACTTATTTCAGAAAAAAAAACATATATTTTGAGTTTTTAAACCCGTCACCGAAAATAAATTGAACACAGATGAGTAGCTAACCTCAATCGACCAAAGATGATGAGATATTTTGTCTTTGTATAAACACCGTTAATTCACTTGAAGCAAGTAATGCCATCGGCTAATCCCATATTACAGTGAAACTTTACAGAAACTTTGTGCAGATTAAAGAACTACAAACTATGAAATTATAAATACGAAACAGACAAATTATCAATCAAGCTCGTTCCTTCTCGTCATACACAAAGTCTGAACAACACAACGATGATTTTTAGAACAATCGGATTCCAAATCACCCCCATGTCCATACCTTTGGGACTCTTCAAATTAACTTTAGCACAGTAGCCAATCAACAACAGTGCAACTTCAACATGCCCTGCTTCCATCGCACAATGCAATGGCGTATACCCGTTATCATCAACGACGTCAACCTCGTCACTGTAGCCAAGCAAAACCCGAACACTCTCGAGTTTTCCTTTGAATGCCGCCCTATGTAGAGGCGTCCACTCATTTTGATCCTTCCCATTCACGTTCGCCCCTTCACCTATGCAACTCTTTATCCCATTCACATCCCCTACCCTCGGGGCACGGTTCAAAGCATCGCCTAAATGCAATGAATCGTACAGGTTTGAACAGTCGTTTTCGACGGCGAGTGCAAAAGCTGTCTTCCCTTGTTTGTTCAATGCGTATTTGGTGTAACTCGATGCATCTAACAAGCATTCTACAGTGTCTAAATGACCTCCCTTGGCAGCTAAATGAAGCGGGGTGCATTTGTTGAAATCTAAAACATCAGGGCTGGCACCTACTGATAAACAAAATCGAATCACTTCGACGTATCCGTGGATTGCAGATATATGGATCGGGGTTCCACCGTGAAAGTCGACTGAATCGATCGAATTCGTGTTTTTATAAGCTCGAAACAAAGCATCCATCAAATCTACACTGTTTATTGTTGCTGCATAGTGGAAAATATGGTCAATTGAGTTATCAATTTCACAACCAGAGGAAATCAGGACATTGACAACATCAAGATTCCCAGCTTCAACAGCTAAGGAAACCAAGGATCTTCCATTAGAGTCCTTATGATTTACATATCCACCATGATCGATTAACGTACGGACCATATCGGCTTTCCCTGAAACCGCAGCGGATTTGAGTTACACCGTGAGCTGATTCCCAGAACACCCAGAAATTGCTTTGTTCAAGAAATGATTGGTATCTGAAAATTGGGTGTTGCTGGAAATGAGATGCTCGATCACGTGAGGACCCAGAAAGGAGATCGGCAAAGTAGCGTCCTTGAATATGTGGGGTCCGGGCTTGGAGAACCGGCGGCGGAGATCATCGAGGCTGGCTTTTCCCGAAGGAACCATGGTGGTTTTGACGGCGATGGCGTCGGGAGGGTCGGTCAAAGGAGGTTGATCGGACGGCTGGGAGAGGAGAGTGTAGGATGAAGATGAAAGGGGAGGGATTATGGAGAAAGGCTTGTTGAAAGAGAAGAAAGAAGGGTTTTTGGTGGATAGAGAAAAGGCAACCGACATGGTGTGCATAAGATTTGTTAGAGTGAAAGTTGCGGAGCTCTGTTCACCTTTAATGAACACTAATTCGATTCCCTTCAATTCTGCTTTCACTAATCTGTCCATCGAGTAGCTCACTTTCCGGCCTTTTTTCTCCCTGGAATTTTTTTGAGATTTAAGCGGGGTTTGTTTGTTTGGTTGCCGAGAAAAAAATGAAGCGAGAGGAACAGATGCTGATTTCTGGGTTGTTTACTTTAATAATAAGTTTGTAAAGTCATCTGAAAGAGCGATTGATTTTTAATTTTAAAAATGTTGGTTTAGGGTTGAATGGTGCAAAGTGTCACGGACAGGCCCCCTTTGCTCGGTTGGCAAGCCGTGCGGCAATTGAAATGGGTGTTACCCAGACAAGTCAGCCTTCCTCATGCCTCATTGTCCAAGGAGTTATCTCGGTCTAGCCTTCTCAGGGTCACAAGGCCCTAAGGCTTTAGAGTTTCGAATCCCGCAGGGCCTAGTGATAGCTGCACTCCAACCTCGTACTTCAGCCACGAGCGCGATATGAGGCCCTATGGCCCCAAACCGTCCCTAGGTATTTCTCCCGGGGAGACAGTGTGCCAACCACTAGGCCCCACTGCCCGCACACCTAGGCCCCACATGGGCCTAGGAGTAGGTCGCTTACACCAAGGAAGCTCGGTCGCTAGCCCAGGCGAGGGGGATGGTGGAGACCCGACACCAGACCACTTCCCCCTAAAGAGCTAAATAAACTTACCAGGAATGCCGTGAGTAGACGTTGCTTCGTCCCAAATGAGGACACTTTCTGGATAGGGCCTTCATCGTCTTCCTAAAGCTTCTCAACTTGCATCATTGACTTGGTAGCTCATTAGGGACTGCTCATATCATCACTCGGTCCACCATTGCTCGGTCATGAACGGGCTTGTCAAGGCAGGGTCGTAATATAATAAGGGATGGCCTTGACATCTCTCCCCCACTTACTCTATCGATGTAGCCCCAGAAGGGATGGTTCTGACATTCTCCCCCACTTCCTCTATCGATGGTTTCGTCGATGTAGTCCAAGAAGGGATGGTTCTGACATTCTCCCCCACTTCCTCTACCGATGCCCTTATCGATGTAGTCCAAGAAGGGATGGTTATGTAATTGTCCCCCACTTCCTGTACCGATGTAGTCCAGGAAGGGATGGTTCTCATTGATATTGACACCAGTTCTTCATCACCTGTTGAGCCGATACGAACCCTTGTGGCAGCACATCTTCGATTCGTGCTCGATTTGGTATGTTTTTCTTGTCCCGCCATTTGATCCTTCAAGGAAATAATTCAAGCCTCGATCCTGGGTTCTTTCTATCCCCTTTTAACTATGTTGTACATCCGTAACCATCTAGACTGACCACAGACTCATTATGACCCAGTTCCACTTCTATCATGTTGAGTTTTAGATTCATGCTCCCCCACTTTTACTCTGATTGTGGCTCGGGCAAAAGACAAGTAACAAACCATCGATCCACTCGAACAAATGCCTTGTAGTTTCTCTGTGCTCCACGATCTGCCCATTAACCTACACAAATACAAAAGTAACATACCTGATCATGAGCAAACGTGTTATGACTCATCACTCAATGGCTTGCTCCTCGAAGTTAAGCATCTTCGCCAACTTTGCCTCATCTCATACCGAGACCTCCAAAGTATTGAATGCGTCACCATACATTTGTCATCAACATTAACCCAAGTTTTGCCAGCACATGCTCGCGTTGCACCTAGTTGCTCAATAATGCATAGATTATCTCTAGTTGCCAACACCGTATTGCATTGTACTTGCCTTTTGTTCTCCGCAATACATCCTGCTTTTATAAGATATACAAGCAATTTTATCAGTGAAAACATATCCACACAAGTCTCGTATGATTACCTGGTTGGCACACATTGCCTTATGCTACCACCAATCATGGTATGCCTTTGTATGTATACCTCAGGTGTTTTGACTATTTGAGAATCCAGTCTCTACGACAAGCTAATATCATCCACTCGTGAGGTTTTCTTCTTACTCAATTATACCTGCACCATTTACCAAATGAATGCCCACCAATATTCTCTCGAACAACCTTGCCCTTGTTCCAGTAGCCAAAATAGATGGTCATATGTCCTCGCTAGAACTTCTTAATGGTCTCCTATGGCCCTTGTAATATCCAATCAAGTTGCCTCTTTATTTCGTTTCTCCTTCATTCCCTTTGTAATAGACAGAACTGTTGATAAGCACAAAAGTACGCATTTGATCTCTTGACACACATGGCCTATACTTCATGGGTAAGTTAGTTCCCCACATGTCTTCCCCATTATCCACTTACTAGAAAAGTTCATCTTGTTATCACGCCCACAAAGGAACCTGTATTAGCACCCCACAACCATCATATCAACATTAGTCTTGTGTCGTAGACTTCAAAATGATGTCTCACTTGTGCCCTCTACGTGTAACTTAGGTTTTCGCAGGAACCAAACTCTTCCCCATATGCCCACGACATCTAGTCAGTAGAGTATTCTCATGTATGATCAATACCTCTTTATTCTCTTACATAATCTCGAATAGAACCTGTATTCGCTAAATCCCTTAGCTTCTTTTGAGCATTATATTCTACATTTTTGGGAAAGAAATGAGCCCATTAACTCTCCCTTTAGCTCATCACATATTTTGATAGGACAAACACCATTAATAAACTTGGACCGCCACCACCACTTGGCATCCCCTATTAGATACACCAAGGCCACCGCGACCTTGTCTTTATCTGTTTTAGTATGAGTATATCAGAAATAATGCTTGACGTCGAACAAGAAATTTTCAAGCTCCCTAGCATCTCTGTTCCCTTCATACCGCTGAGGTTTTGAAACCCTAGTCCTCATACCCTATCTACTGTCATCGAATTGCTCATAGCTATTTGTATCAGGTTAACCTGAGTCTTGATCTCATCTAGTCCGAACTTCATATGACTTAATGCTTCTTTTGCCTCCATTACCAAAATCTTTGATAGTCTGGGTCAACTCTTGCTGCATTTCCTTTATTGCTCAAAGCATATCATTTGATACCATAGCTCTCATGGCAGCCACTACGGCCTCAAGTTCCTTAAACCGACTAGGGTCTACCGACCCACCACCTTGTGTTGACGCCCCAGCACCTGGGTGTGTTCTCTCTCTGGGCAATACTCGTTCCACGTTTTCGCGTTTGTCACCATTCTTGTCGACACACCCAGAATCATTGTGCCTACACAGACATCGACTTTTACAAATAGGTGTGAATTTGTATCGTGTCCTTCTTTGTTACATGAAGCTAACCTTTATCCCTGTTGCATACGACCATGGCTTTTTGACACCTGCCAAACCTTCAAACCGTCTTGGTTCTCTAATCGATTGCCCCCATATCCCTCAAGGAATTGGTAGGAACACCTGTCGTCAGAACAAACACAAAGAGAAAACTGACCACGAAATTGGTTAGTCCAATTACATAACAATAAAATGAAATGTACCTTACAAGTTCAATGGGACTTTCCAGTACGACTCCCACTGCAATTCACGTTCTGTATTGCCAAACTCTCGGAAGTGCGTTATAACTTCCTTGACCACCACATTTCTATTTTTGGGTAACACTGACATATCCGTGGTAACCAGGTTTTGCTTTTGGTCTTTTGGTCCATACATCAACTTTGACCTAAGCCTTGGCTTTACTAGCTCGCCCCACCAACTAGCTTGTCGGTAGTAGCCCATATCTCTACTGCCCAAATTGGGGATTTTGTAATACTTGGGTAAGATCTGAATTGTACTTGAATCATCACCACATACCCATCGAGCTTGTCTGTCCCACGCCTACTCTTTGGCTCTGCTTGTGAAGGAACTCCTAAGGAGAGCTTTCCTCAAATGCACCAACATTACCAAGTTGTACCACCCTTGTGTTTCTCACCCAAACGAGTAGCTTTACAAATAGCACTTTGCCTTACCCTTTGTCATATCATATTGCAATTTATTGCCAAAGAATCTGGTCCAAACTACCACACCGCAACACATTCCTTTTTACCTTAAGACCCAATGTGTCTTAAGAAAATTACCATTTACAGATAAATTATTAGCTATGAGAAACATTTCCCTTAGGCTCCTTGATTTTATCTGACAATGTAACTTTTCCCCGAGAACCCATAATGTGTCCGTCCGCTACAAGAGTCCACAACAACAAGAGGGAGCATACCAATAACTTTGCACTCCCTTTTACTCCATTTTTGTTTCGAGAGGGGCCACTCCATCTGGCATACAGCGATCGTCATGATCCTTTGACCACTTCGTTAAATAGTTCGAGGTCCTAAAAGTCTTGTCCTGCACCCTTAGAGGATCACACTATACCAAAGTACTCCCACAACAAACGAGTTTTATCATACCCCTTTGATTTTATCAATGGGCGAATCCACCACCTTGAAGAACACGACTTCGCCGCCTTGAGTCCTCGAACCCAAAGCAATTATGGAACGGTTTCAAGTTGTCTCCAACTCTTTCTTTTAGGGTTAGTATACGAACCCATGACTATCCGTTGTATCACTCTACAACCATCTATACCCACTCCTCTTTTCACCTGGAAAAAGATAGTTAGGCAACAATCAAGCACCACAGTGCCAGGATAAACAATATTGCCATTAACTTCCATCAATCAAGAATTTATCCCATTACCCTGGAAATGACAAGCACCAATATGTTAGATTAACAAAAATAAGCACATTTTATGCTTCGGGCTGCACACGCCCTTATACTAACAGGACAAAACAAACATCAATAAGCAAGGGTTACCGACACAAGGCAATGTATCAAAATAAGCATCACTATTACCGATAGCCACCATAGGGAATGACTCTCCTCTCGCGTGATGCGTAAGCATCTCTATATTGCTAAAATTCGTGCCCCCATGCTATGAGGAATACACACTTCATCATGTCCCATAGACAACCTTCAACGAGCCTTTAAAGCAACCCAAAAAAATATTGCCGGTGTCCCAAATCACGGACATGCACTACTATGCAAAGATCAATCTCATCCACAAAAGTTCTTGCGCTTCTTTGCGCCTCAACTCGATCGCCGTCTCGATCAGCCAACAACAATGTTACGCCTGTAACGAACAAATGAGCACCACTGTGCCCTAATTCATACGCGCCACCGCGCTAATGTAACACATCGGCACTACCTTGCCAAACCCACCATTAGACACCTTTGCGCCTTGACTAGGTCTTGATCAATCAGCATAAGGAGTCACCCTACCTACCCCACTCGCGGAAGCGCTTGGCGTAGGTTCTAGCCACCACCCTACCCTCACACAGGGCGCGCTCGGCGTGAAACTAGACCACCCTGCCTACTCCACTAATGGATGCGCTTGGCGTGACATTACACCATCCTGCCTACTCCTTGAAGAGAAGCGTTTGGCGTGGGATTAGACCACTCTGCCTACTCCCCACATGGGAACGCTTGGCGTAGTCCCCCACCCTGCCTACTCCAGTTCAAAGAGCGCTTGGTTTACTATCATTCGACCCTGCCTACTCCATTTACCGGAGCGCTTGGCGTAGAATCCATAATCCAGCGCCTCTGCGCACAGAAAAAAAAATAGTCTCTCTTTTTTCTGTCATGATGATCCACCACCGCCTACTCCGCCTGTGGGAGCGCTTGGCGTGAGACCAACTAATCCACAAATAGTCCAACTCTCATTTTTGCTACACATCCGTCTGGCGTCACCACGCACCACAACCAATAAATAAAGCATCATAGTGTTCCAGTTGGTACATGAGCAGTATGACATTTGGTTAACAAATACGCACCACTGTATCAAAAGCCATAGCCAAACGCCACCGTCACATGAGTACATTATCCATCGTATTCTCGCTCTGATACCACGTGTCACGGACAGACCCCCTTTGCTCGGTTGGCAAGCCGTGCGGCACTTGAAATGGGTGTTACCCAGACAAGTCAGCCTTTCTCATGCCTCATTGTCCAAGGAGTTATCTCGGTCTAGCCTTCTCAGGGTCACAAGGCCCTAAGGTTTTAGAGTTTCGAATCCCGCAGGGCCTAGCGATAGTTGCACTCCAACCTCGTACTTCATCCACGAGCGCGATATGGGGCCCTATGGCCCCAAACCATCCCTAGGTATTTCTCCCGGGGAGACAGTGCGCCAACCACTAGGCCCCACTGCCCACACACCTAGGCCCCACATGGGCCTAGGAGTAGGTCGCTTACACCAAGGAAGCTCGGTCGCTAGCCCAAAGGGGGGGATGGTGGAGACCCGACACTGCACCACTTCCCCTAAAGAGCTAAATAAACTTACCAGAATGCCGTGAGTAGACGTTGCTTCGTCCCAAATGAGGACACTTTCTGGATAGGGCCTTCATCGTCTTCCTAAAGCTTCTTAACTTGCATCCTTGACTTGGTAGCTCCTTAGGGACTGCTCATATCATCACTCGGTCATGAATGGGCTTGTCAAGGCAGGGTCGTAATATAATAAGGGATGGCCTGGACACAAAGCATGGAGCAGGTAATGAACGAGTTTGAAAATGATAGATTGAAATGAAAGCAAGGAAGATTGGAAGAGTCTTCGTCTTGCCTTTGTAAGTGAACGAGCAGCGTTTTTATTTGGGAATGTTTGATAGGACATCATTTTAGATTCCAACATTTTAAATAGGTTGGGTAGTTTTAGGGTGAGTGCTAGCTAGATTTCTATGAAAATTCTTATTCAGTCGTGTCAAAATTATTTTTAACCGATAAAAGTAGTTTAAAATATTATTTTTTAGAAATTAAGGTTTTCTTTTAATTTAATTTTGGGAAAAAAATTTGGAGTCGTTACTGGTTATTTTGACAGACCGGACACCATAAAACAATTATAGATTCTTTCTTTTAAAATTGGAGTTCGAAAGTCGATTACGTGTTGAAAGGATTAACACCCTCACAAACTCCTGATATCGAAATCTTTAATTTCGTGTGGCATATTGGCATTTTGGAATAACAATTCGAATTTAATTTAATAATTAATTATTAACTAGGTTTATGTTTCAAATAAAAATATTCATTTTATAAGAAAATATTTTTTTGCTTCAAATATAAATTGGAAACACCCCTATACGTTCAGAGCACCTCTATTCATATTTTAAAAATATATCTCACATATAAAAGGTTTTTATGCATGATTAATTATGGTCTAGTTCATTTTAAGTGTTAATCTAAAAATGTTCTAACTTAAATTTGTGTTATTTAATTTATGAATATTATTTAACGCCAAAGTTTGAATGAGATAACACTCAATTACTTTTGAGCATCATCCATATTAAACTCCAAAGTTATAGATAATATTTTATATTATTTAATTTGGCTAATTATCAAAGTTCTAATCCTATTTAAAGCTCTAATTAATTAATCTTAATTATTTATCAATTTTCTAAGGTTTTAATGAATATTGAATATTCTACTTAAGAGCTCATGTTAAACAACAACCCATTATATTGGGACACCATTCAAATTTGGAACTTCAAAATTTTTCATTCAATACTCACTAATTTTCTATAATTATTTACCTAATTTAAATTATTAAAGCTTAATTAAAGAACCTAAGACTAAGATTCTATTATACTAATTAAATTAAGTGTTTTAATTATCTATCAATTATACTACATGAATTAATTAAAACATGCCTCATTCAAATAATAATTAATTGCAATTAATTTAAATAATTTAATTAAAATTAAAGAACAAGACAAGATTGAAAGAAATCGAGAATTAAACTAATTTTATTAAAATTTGGGACCGAATTGAATACAATTACAAATTAGCACACAAATCTTAAAGAACCCGCATATGAACACGCGAAACTTAAGGCCCGACCCGACTTAACCGCGTGGGTCTGCTTGACCCGACACTAAAACGGTGTCATTCAAGCCATGTTATATAATGGCCATTTCGGATAATCAAAATCCTTTTTTCTCTTATTTTTCATTTTTCCTTCTCTCTATACCCCTTCTCTCTAGTCTCTTTGCCCACGAACACATTTTTATCAGAAAACTGACCAAATGGATTAAAAACTCCCTTTTTGTCCTGAAGTTCTTCATCGTTCTTCATGAACATGAAGAACTGCAATAACACGACCTAGTTTCTTGATAAAATCTTTCGCCTTGATCCATTTCGGCCGAACTTTGGTTAATTCTGACCAATGAATAGGCCATCGGGAGTCGACTTTGGCCGCTACAAAGTTATTTTCGGTCGCCGCTCTTTTGTCGTACTAAACCTAAAGTCTCTGAAAAGTTTCAATTTCGAGTCCTAAACCCCTAAAACTAACCAATCCGATAGGATCTCCCACTTCACCCGGCCTAGATCTACCATTCCATTCTGTTTTCAACTCTGCCGTACCTAAAACCTCTCTAGCCAGTATAGAGATAAGCTCTGGCCACTTCCTTTTTACATTCTCCTTCTGTTTTTCATTACTTTGCTTAAATCTAATGTTTTTGTGTTTCTCTTGCAGGAAATGAAAAGTTCAGAGGAAGATATACCTTCCGGTGATAGTTTTACAGCTCTGGTCGTCTTCTATGGTGAGTTTCCAGCGTATGTTTATGCTCTCGATGATCCCTTCAGCTTCTGAGGTAAGGCAATTTTTCACTTTCAATTTTCTTTTTTAATTGCTTAATGATTGTCGTAATTATTGCACAATGATCATTAATTATTTTATCTCTATTTATAGGGGAGTGAAATCCGATGTCATAGATGATGTTTATTGTTGGCATCATCATCCAGCTGACGCTAGAAATAATGTGAGAAAGCACAATCTTTGTGCATGCTTCTGGGCCAATCAACGCCTACCACATGGCTCGTTTGGGTGGGAAATTTAGGATCCTGCCTGTATTTGTGCTTGTTAGGTTGTAGTTTACCCGAAAATGAGCGGTAAAATTTGTAAAGATGGGCCTTGAATGTAATTTTGGGCTTTTGATGTATATTGGATATTATATAAAAAAGTTGGGCATTTGGACTATTTTAAATGGAATTTTGGATTTATTGTATTTATTTATTTATTTATTTATAGAGAATGTATTATATATATGTATATACCAGGGTAAAATTTGGGTACTACAGCCTCCCCTCTTTGTTCATTGCTGCGAAACGAGAATTGAGCAAAGACTCGAAAGAAACGAATTTTGCCCGGATCATTTGGTTTCCGTTTGCACTGCTAATTCTTTTGTAATATTGGTGAAGTCTAAAATAATCTAATACTTCATTCTTCTGAAACGTTGGCGAAGTTTGAAAAATCAAATTATTCATTTTTTGGAAATGTTGACGAACTCTGAAAAAGCTACATCATCCATTCTTCTGAAACGCTACGAAGCCCAGAACAATGATACTCTTCTGAAATGTTGGTGAAGACTGAAAAGTTAAACTATATGTTCTCCTGAAATGTTGCGAAGCCCAGAATAATAACATTCTTCATTCTTCTAAATTTTTTGATAAGGTCTGAAAAAGCTAAACTATATATTCTTCTAAAATACGACAAAGTCTGGAACAATTATACTCTTCATTCCTTTAAAATGTTCAAGAAGTTTAAAAAGGTTGAACCATCCATTCTTCTGAAATGTGGCGAAGATTGGAACGATTACACTATTCATTTTTCTGAAATATTTGATAAATGTTTGAAAAGGCTACATTATCCATTCTTCTGAAATGCAACGAAACCTGGAACAATTACACTCTTTCTTCTCTTGAAATGTTAATCCACCTCTCTGCTAAGGTATTGAACAAGCAAATTCTTCTTTCTTTATTGGATTTAAGGATTCCTGTCAAAATAGAATAAAAAGTTTTGATGAAGGTTAGCATGGTCATAGTTTATGAATATCTATTCATGATGCATGACCCGTAGCATACTAGGATCAATTAGTCAGCTCGTAATTCCTGGAAAACTAATCTGGTCTTTCTTTGCTATGCTTTTTTACTGATTTTCAGTTTGTATTGGTACCCTATCGCAAATTTGGGATCAACCTTCGAAACCAACTTTCTGTGTTTCCAAATTTTGCTCTAAAGCACCTTTTCAGGTTTTCACTTTAATTTGCTTTTCTCAAAGAGTCTTTTCAGGTTTTCACTTTAAATTGCTTTTCACAAAGCTTCCTTTCAGGTTTTCACTTTAGTTTTTCTTTTTCTCAGAGTGCCATTTCGAGTTTTTACTTCAATTTTCTTCTCTTTTTTTTTCTTTTTTCCTTCTTTTTTTTCTTTTTTGGCGTCCTTTCGAAAATATAGTAATACCAAGAAATCTTTTGTTTTAAGTGAATTTATGCTAATCTACTTGCATGATGCTTGGGTAAAAAGAAGGCTCAGAAGAGAATTCAAGAATCTTAATAAGGCTTATGGAAAAATATAATGGAATTCAAAAAGTCATGGCAAACTAAAACAACAAAATCAAGAAACAAAGTCAGATGCCCTAGGCATCCATAGCATAAAGGATTCAGTAACCCCACCGACCGAACAAAGTCCCGAGCTTGAGCCTTCGTCCAACAAACTTCGAACATTGCCAAGATATTTGCAGATGTGAAATCCTCCCCAAAGTACCAGGTGTTCAAGAGGTCTTAATTGTTGGATGCCTATTCATAAGATAACCGAGCCGCCCTATGCGGGTTTTCAACCCAGATCCTCTATTGATGTCAAGACGCTCTTTTCGAGTTTTCATCGTGAACCTCATTTTCTTTTTCTTTTTCATTTTCTTTTCTTTTCTTTCTTTTTTGATACATATGGCGCCCTTTTGGGTTTTCACCATAGATGTTTTCATTTTGCGAAGCACCTTTTTTGGTTTTCACTCTATTTTTTCTTTTTTCAATTTCTTTTTTATTCTTCAAGCATAATATCTTTTAACTGAATCAAAGTTCACTGACTTGTGCAACTCTTCAACATCCATTTCAATTAAAATCAATGCTCATCCGAAGAAGACTTTTTTGACAACACAGGGCCCCTCCTAGTTAGGCATCCATTTCCCACGAAAATCTCGGTGAATTGAAAAGATTCTTTTAAGCAATAGATCTCCCTCTCAGAATTCTCTAGGCCAAAATTTCTTATCATAAGTCTGCATCGTTCTTTTCTAGTACATTTGGTTGTGATAGATAGCTTTTATCCTCTTTTCCTCAATAAGATTCAGCTAATCAAATCGAACTTGTATCCATTTTACTTCATCCAACTTTACTTTTGTCAAGATTCTAAGAGACAGATTTTCAACTTCAATTGGCAATACTGCCTCTATCCCCATAAACCAAAGAATATGGTGTTGCACTAGTAGAAGTTTGCACTGAAGTTCGGTATGCAAATAGGGCAAAATGTAATTTCTTATGCCAATCTTTGTAGGTATCTATCGTCTTTGATATGATCTTTTGGATATTCTTGTTTGTTTCTTCCACTGCCCTATTCATCTTAGGGTGGTAAGTCACAGAATTGTGGTACATTATTTAGAACTGCTCACACGCTTCTTCTATTACCTCGTTGAAGTTAGTGGCATTGTCAGTAATGATTCTTTCTGGCAGCCCATATCGACAGATAATTTCTTTCTTTAAGAACTTACAAACTATAGATCTTGTGATGTTGGCATAAAATGCTGCTTCTACTTATTTGGTGAAGTGTAGCGATGTCTCCGTTTCGCTAAAAAACAAGGGTTTTCGAAGTGTTTGTGATTTTTCGGGTATTAAAATATTTATTCCGTGGGGTTTAAAAAATACCGTATTTTATTTAAAAAGGAGGAGTCGCCACCGGCCACTTAGGTAGGTCAGACACCATAAAACCAGAGATTCAAAAACCGTTGGGTTCGGGAGTCGGTTACGGATGGGGAAGGATTAGCACCCCCATACCGCCCAAAATTGGTACTTTAATAATTACCGCTTTATTAATATTGGATTTTTCGGGTTAAAGTGACGATTAGTTTAATATTCGGTTATAATTGTGAATAAATTTTAAAGGCCCCGTTATCCGAGGGTAAACGCCCAACCACCATCACTACGCTTGATACTGGTTCCGTTTACGCTCGGATAAAAGGACACCGCATTGACAATTTATATTACATTATGCAAACTTAGTGAGCAAAATATAAAACATGGCAAATAATTTAAATACAATACAAATAAATATTAACATAATAGAATACTAATCTAACATAAATAAAATACTAGTCTAAAACATACGTACATAAATATTAATATTACTTATAAATAAAAACAAATTTAACATAAATAAAATGCTAATATTCATAAATATTAATTTAAAACACAAATAAATATTAATCTAACACATAAAAATGAATCTAACATAAATAAAATATTAATATAAAACATAAATTTAAAACATATTAAACACTAATCTAAAACATAAACATACAAACTGAAAAATAAGACTACAATTTTAAAATAACTAATACTTCATTAAAGTATAAAAATTACAACACTAATAAAAATGGAAGAAAATATACCTAACTAGGAGCTCAAATGACGACGACTGAACCCCACCGAGATCTACCACGACCTCTCCAAAAAATATTAACTAGATCGGACCTAAAATAGGGCCCCGATCGAATGTTGGATCGAACCAACTAGGGCCGAGGGCACTGCCCCCAACCCGGCCAGCCTTGCGGCCGGCCTAGCTCCCAATTGGGGAGCCAATTTTCTTGCCAAATTATTGGCAATTTTGGCGTGTAATTTCCTTCTCCCTGCCCCCATGCCTCCTATTTATAGGCAATTGTGGGGTGACGTGGCCATCCCAAAGCCACACAAATTTCTTTCTCTTTTTTTTAAATTTCACTTTTTTATTATATTTTTATTATTATATATTTTTTATTTTTCATTATTTTTATATTAATAATAATATTATTAAAATAATACTAATAACACTAAAACCCGATCAAAAATGAGTGATTACAGTTGCCCCTCTTTACTTGTTCTTGTGAAACGAGGACAAAGCAAAGATCAAAAGCACTCATTTTTGACCTATTTTCTCATCTTTGGCTTCGGAATCACGTGTTCTTCTGGAACTCTCCGTTCTTCCTTAGCTGAATCTTCAAGCTTGTAAGTTCTTCCTATATAGAACTTCTTCACCTTCTGATCTTGGAACTATAGGTTCTTCCTATATGGAACCCTTCACTGTGAAGCCTCAAGTTATGAGTCCCTCCTATATAGAACTTTTCACTCTGAGACAGTAAGGCTTGGAGTCCTTCCTATATAGAACTCTTCACCTTCAACGCTGGTTTCTCCTATATATAACCTTTTGCGTCACTGATGGATTCTTCCGACTGGGAGTTCCTCATGTATAGAACTGCTAGTCTTCAAACCCTGGAGCCACCAGTCCTTCCTATATAGAACTTTTAGCTTCTGAAATCTCGGAGCTACAGGTTCTTCCTATATAGAACCTTTCACTCTAAGACAGTAAAGCTTGGAGCCCTTCCTATATAGGACTCTTCGCCTTCAACACAACAGGTTTTCCCTATATAAAACCTTGTGTATCATGGGTGAATTCTTTCGGCTGGGAGTTCTTCCTATATAGAACTGCTAGTCTTCACCCTGGAGCTGCAAGTCCTTCCTATATAAAACCTTCATCTTCTGAAATCTCGGAGCTACGAGTTCTTCCTATATAAAATCTTTCACTCTAAGATAGTAAAGCTCGGAGTCCTTCCTATATAAGACTCTTCACTTTCAACACAACAGGTTTTCCCTATATAAAACCTTGTGTGTCATGGGTGAATTCCTTCGGCTGGGAGTTCTTCCTATATAGAACTGCTAGTCTTCACCCTGGAGCTGCAAGTCCTTCCTATATAAAACCTTCAGCTTTTGAAATCTCGGAGCTATGGGTTCTTCCTATATAGAATCTTTCACTCTAAGACAGTAAAGCTCGGAGTCCTTCCTATATAAGACTCTTCGCTTTCAACACAACAGGTTTTCCCTATATAAAACCTTGTGGGTCATGGGTGAATTCCTTCGGCTGGGAGTTCTTCCTATATAGAACTGCTAGTCGTCACCCTGGAGCTGCAAGCCCTTCCTATATAAAACTTTCAGCTCCTGAAGCCTCGGAGCGGCAGATTCTTCCTACATAGAACCTCTCACTACGGTAGCTTGAAAATATAGGCCCTTTCTATATAGAATCTTTATCTTCGAATTTTTTCTTTTTTTTCCTTTTTTCTTTTTTCTTCTTTTTTGGCTCTTTTTCTCTCTTTTTCTTTTTTTCTTCTCTCTTTTTTTCTATCCCATTTTCATTCTCTTTTTTTTACAAGGCTGTTGATATCTTTGGATTTACGCTACTAAGGCTGCCGCAATCTTTCTTCAAATTTCGGGATTCACGCCAAAAATGGCTACCGATCTTTCTTCAAATTCGGGGATTCACGCCGAAAATGGCTACCGATCTTCTTGGACTCACGCTACTATAGCTGTCAAAATCTTTCTTCAATTTGGGGATTCACGCCGAGAATGACTACCGATCTTTCTTCAGATTCAATGATTCACGCCGAAAATGGCTACCGATCTTCTAGGACTCTCGCTACTATAGCTGCCGAAATCTTTCTTCAAAATTTGGGGACTCATGCCGAAGGTGGCTGCCAAAATCTTTTTTCAAATTTTGGGGACTCACGCCGAAGGTGGGTGCCAAACTTTCTTTAAATTTTGGGGACTCACGCCGAAGGTGGGTGCCAAACTTTCTTCAAATTTGGGGACTCACGCCGAAAACTGGCTGCCAATCTTTCTTTTCTTTAGTAAATTCTTTGACAATTCTTCAAATACCTGTCTAGGAACAAGCAAAAATTGACATGCCTCTATCTATATGATGCATGCAATGTCGTGCTTTCTTCTTCTTCTTCTTCTTCTTTTTTGTTTCTTTTTTCTTCTTCTTTTTTCTTTCAATCTCTTCTTATTTTTTATTTTTCACTTTTTCACTTTTTATTTTTTTCTCTCTTTTTCCCTTCAATTTCTTTTTATTTTTTCTTTTTATTTTCTTTTTCTTTCTTACTCTCTTTCTTTCTTTCTCTCTTTTTCTTTTTCTTTCAGCCCTTTTTTGTTCTAAAGCCTTATACCTTGAAAGGTCGTTCCTCAGATTTCTTCATCTCTTTACTTCTTCATTGTATGCTCTTAAATCCTCATTTGATCAATCACTTCGAATCTAGATTAGCATGCTTTCAAACCTTTTGTGCGGAAGGCTTTCTTGTCTTCAGGGTTATCACCCATCTTCATAAAGGATCCTCTGGTTCTTATATTATTCTTATAAGAACCTTATATTATTCTTATAAGAACCATTGTCATCTTCTTCGCTTGGCGTTGCCCCATTCAACCACGGGCTCCACTGCTTTGAATTTTCTGACCCATCATACAGAGCATTGATCTATTTCTAGTCACCAGGGTGAGCAAAAATGCTTCCATCCCCTGAGCTCATCCTTGATCTTCTCGTAGCACTTCGACGGGAACTAACTCTCGGTCCCTATGCTTTAAATCTCATCATCAATTATCTTTAAAATAATGCAAACGACAATTTACTTGCGTATATTTCAAAAAACAATGATTGTTTGAAAAGATAACAATTATTTTGAAAATCTCAACTTGGAGGGGATACCAAACATTTTGAAAACATTGTTTGGAACAAATGGTAAACATCTTTTTTTTAAGGACCAAACATTTTTTTAAATAATGCTTGGAGAATGGTAAACAAAATTCGAAGTGTATTGCCAAACATTTTTTTTAACTAATGTTTGGGGAAATGGTAAACATCAAAACTTTGGGAAAAAATGTCAAACCTTTTAAAACATGTTTGCCCCCGAAATATCAAACACCCTAGCGCATCTGCTTCAAGTTGCCAGAGATCAACTCTAATGAAGCGTATATTTAGAAGATCTTGACCATTGTGGAGATGTATGCCAATGTATAGTTTCTTCTGGTCTAATAGGCTTTTGAGAGGAACAACCCTACCTAGTTTCTACCACGTTTAAGGTGGCTCTCTTAATCTCACTATCTCACCATGCCCCATCTTTCCCTCATTTGGGTGTCGATCAAGCACTTCGAAGTTTGACGTTCCTTGAAGCAAAGTTAACCCTTATAGGCGGAATGAAATCTGAAGACATTATCATTCAACTTGGATATCTATAGATGACCAGAATAGTCTTTGGGGCTTGTAATGTAGGCCTTCGGTTTATGGTTAAGTGAAACAGTATTTCTGTACTTGTGTAACTTGGATATGCCCATTATTCCTTCCCTTTTTTGGATCACTCTAGACTGCCCGTTTTCGGGTTTTCACCCTAGAGTTCATTTCCTTTCTTTTTACTGTAGATTGCCTTGCATTCTGGCTATATACTGATGTTCGTTTTCTGTTCAAGAATGATTGATCCTCCAAAACTCCTCGAAACTGAGATTTCTTTAATGAAGGACTATGAATACATTTCTGGGAATTTTTGTGATTGGCACACCCAGATGAAATGTTATTCTTTCTTTCTTATTTTCTTTTCTTTTTTCTTTTCTTCTTTTTCACTTTTCTCTTGGATCGCTCTAGACTGCCCATTTTTAGGTTTTCACCCTAGAGGTCACTTTCTTCTTTTATACCTTCAGATCAATGTATTTTGGTTGGATATTGATGTCAGCAAGCTCAGGTAGACTAATATTTTCTTCTTTTTCAGGATCACTCTAGACTACCCATTTTTGGGTTTTCACCCTAGAGGTCATTTCCTTTTTCGAAATTGGCAATCTTCGGACAGACTTGTCTTGACTTGGCTTCAATTCTAGCTTCTATACAGATTTTCAAAACTGATATTTACTTGAAATGTGGATTCCTTGTGTCTCCTGCTCATAGTTGAAGTCTTGTTCTTGTATTGTTTGATCTGTGTGTGAAGCATATACAATATTCTTTCTTTCTTTTTCTTTTTCTTTTTTCTTTTCTTCTTTTTTTCTCTCTCTCTCTCTTCTTTTTTATTTTATTTTTTCTTTTCTTTTCTTTTCTTTTTTGTTTTGTTTTCTTTTTCTTTTTTGTTTTAGACTGCCCATTTTGGGTTTTTAGCCTTGAATCTCTTTCTTCTTATTCGAGTCTATAAATGTATCTTCGAATCAACATGTATCTATACTGGTATTGATGATATCTTCTGCTCGAAGTTACTTGCCTCTTTGCAACTCTTCTGATATTTACTCGATCTGGATTGCTTCGGCCTTCTGATTACCATTTCTCTTCTTTTTTTTGGTTTTTCTTTTGGACATATCCTTGTTTTCAACCACTTTCTTCTGAAGTTTTTCTGATCTTCGTATCCAATCTGTCTAGACTCATCTCTGTCTTCTGGTAAAGTAAAAGAATATCATTCGTTGTCAAATTCATAGATGTCCTGAGAATGCCTTCAGGGGGTAGAGGTTTAGGGTCAACTTTTGTTTCAAGGATCTTAAACGACAAGTGCATGAGAAGATAAATTCTTAAAATGGGAACTTCCCATTGTCTAAACACTCGCTTTGTTCCTCTGTTGGCCTAAGTGAACTAGAAGATACCCACATTTACAGTATCCCCACAACATTCAATCTCTTCTAATTATATGCAACTTAGAGTTGATCTTTGGATCTAAAGCAAATGTACTGTTGCATTCAAAATTCGAGGATCTGGTATAGAAATGATATATACACATGTCCATTCAAAAATGCATGTATATGCATATGAGAAAACAAAACTACCCTATAAAAATAAAATGTTTAAAGAATCAAGAATGTAAAAATGCTTTTCTAAATGTAAATGTGATTTTTAATTATAAAAATATCTGTTTGAGAGTTTTTTTTCTTTTTTTTTTCAAAACATTGAGCATTTCTTTGTGAACTGATGGGAAAACCATAGGGACCTCCGGACTACCTCCCGAGTACTAACTCATTCTGGTCCTTTGTAGTGTAGGCTTGTGCCACTTCTATTGTTTTTCCTTGCTGGGTCAATTCTTGTTATGACTCCCTCGTCAACCAACTTCTTGATTTCTTCTATTAACAACCTCAAATTTCTTGGTGCCATGCTCCAGTGCCTTAATGTAGAACTCACATGCACTGTATAGATTAAAACTGTGGGCAGATGAGTTGGGTGTAATCTTTATAGGCCCGGAGGTAAGGTACTATCCCTTTACCAGATGAGGCCATATGGAATACTCTGAATATCTCTAAACATGTACTTGTTCGAGGAATTTTTCTCGGTGATTCAGAGGAATCTACATGTCTTCTTCTCTCACGATAACGAGAACCTTGAAAATGGTACCCATTTATCTCTTTCTTTCCTTCTGCTCCTAGGCATGTCTGGTTCGTTGAATTAAGACTCAATTTTCCTTCTTGGATCATGTATTCTACAAAGTCATCACATTTGCCCATCAATTTCCCAAGCATCTTATGGAAGATGGCTTGAGACATGGAAGTCACTTTCCTCTTCAGCAATGGGAGGCTGCACTTGGGCGGCTAACCTCTGCCATCTCAAAGCACATTCCTTGAAACTCTCATCAGGTTTCATCTTCGTACCCTGGAGATACTGACGACTCGGTGCTAGGTCCAAAGCATATCATATCCGGCAGGTCATGCTAGACTGTCGGGAAAGTAGTGGATCGAAAAATTTTCAATGCAGCCCTCCATATTTTTTGCAGAATATGGTCAAGTGAATCTTGGGGTATCTTGTTCCGTTATCATGCGCAAATCTGGAGTCTTTGGAATCTGGAGGAACGACCAAATCAGGGTTCAAACAGAGCTTTCTTGCATCAAAGGCATCAAACTTCTTTTTCCTTTCTTTTTTCCTCTCTATCCCATCTTTTAACTACTCGAATCTTGATTTTTTTTAGTGTCTTCAATTCTTTTATCCATGATAAAACCCGAATTGGTTTTTGAATTACTCCTCATAAAATTTATGCAAGGTAATAATAATGCAAGGTAATGATAATGTCATGTAAAACATTCCAGGATCGTACAAGGCAATGCAATGCAATCCTAAAATATAAACATGAATGCAATAAGGTATTGATTCCAAAAGTGATCCCCATAGAACGACATTCATTGAGGCCAAAAGGTTTCGTTGCATCAGATATTAGATATCTACAGTTACTGATAAGCTTTAGTGCCTACTTTCTTCATCTAGTAGTCCTGTTAGCTTGCCTCTGTAGTCCAACACTTGGTCCATGTTCTGACTAAGCCTGCCATCTTGTTGAGCCACCTTACCTGCTCGAGTAATATCGATCTTCGGGTCTTCATCTGTCCTATGCTTAGTCTTTTGCAGCTTGGAAGTTGTCCTTTCCTACTGAAGAGTGTTGGATTGTCATTGCTCTGTCGTGAACTTGTTTCCAAAACTCTTGTTAATGGCTAAGTTATTCTATAGCTCATCTTTGGAGACTGTCGTACTTAATCCCAATTTCCTCAAACTTACCTAATAACAACCTAACTTGATTATTGCTTGACTAGTTTCTCTTCTTTCAATATTCCGAGTCGTCTTTCAACTGGACAATAGCGTTCATCTATTCTGATATTCTTAAACACCCAGGAAAGCTTCTGATGATCATTCTGCAAATTCAATTTTATCCAAGTTATCTCTCTTTTATCTGAGCTGGCTGAACTCGAAAAAATATCCCTCTCTTGGGATGCCCCTATCTCTGATCTTCAAATTTAACTCGCTTGAGTGACCCACTTCGGTATTACTCAAACTTTGTCCTGGATATCGATTCCTCCTCAACTTTGCCCCTCGGGTGATTGTTAGCTCACTATAGAATTGGGGAACTCCGTCTTCGAAACCTAAAATCCTCATCGCGATAAGATCTTGAACTCATTCCTCAGGGCCCCGCAATCCTCAATACCGTGACCCAAACTTCCTAAATGGTAATTGCCTCTAGCACGTGTGTCGTAATCTCTCGGATAAGACGATCTCTTCGCTAGAGACTTTACCGAGGTAATAAGGCTCTTATCGATGAACATTAGGAGTAGTTCGGTTTACCTCACAGGAATCGAGATAAACTTCTTTTCATTACTTGCTTCTCAAGTTTCTTCTGGACTGAGCTCTATTTTTTTGAAAGCCTGACTCAAGCATACCTTTTGTCTGTTTATTGATGCAGATTACAAAAGGGGTCCAATTTGTCGTATTCGGCTGACTTGGAGGTAGAATTCTGACTATCTCACTCTCTATTCTGATCCTTAATCGGTTCTTCTTTCAGTTTGATGGATCGTTTACCTTTCGTCAAAGTATTCATCTGATTCATCACGTCTTCCCTCTGCTTCTTTCAACTCTTGCACTTTACTTTGCTCATTACCAGTACCGTGTCTCCTTACCGTGTCTGACGTGAAGTCTTCAGATGGTTCCTCTTCTATTGTCTCCGATCTTGTTCTAGGACAAAACCCTGGATCCGTGCCCTCTAATATCTGTCCAGACGACCCTTTGCCAATTATAAACGATTTCTGAGATTTGAGGAACCACTTCGGGAATCAATACCCTATAAATGCGAGAATGCATGCAAATGTGATGTTGATTCTCGAACAGTCTTTGAAAAACTTTCAATAGAGAAAATGTATGTTTGCAAGAAATTAATAATGAATTACAGACAACAGTTGAATTTATTCTGGAGACCTTGACTTCGGGAAGCAAAACCTGTGCTCCACGTCTCGACATCGTCTTCAGGATGATGGATGACTCCGTCTTCTCCTCTTATTCTATTCTATGGACTTGTGACGTCATGATCTTTATTTTTGTGGCTTCTGAAAAGGACATCTGACAATATATTTTCTTCTGTAGATCTGGGTACGTCTAAACAGGGATGGATTCTATCGATCCTAGATGAGTACTTTAAAACTTTTTGGGGTTTAAATTAAAATTTTCAAGGATCATTTGGTTTAAAAATCCCCCTTTTTATTATCAAAAGTTTGAACTTACTTAAAAAATGTAACTTTTAGGTTTCTTTTTGTTATTATTATTATTCTGAAAGTTTTTTGAGGGAAGAAGTTTGAAAGCAAAATAATAATATTTTCAATTTTTTTAAATGAGTTAACTTAAAATCTGAGATTTTTTTTTAAAAATGGTCAAATGTGAAGATTTAAAATTGGGGTTCTGCGGCCCTGACTGAATCTTCTGCGTCACACGTGCCTTACTATCGTACCGTCTTCTTTCGCGATTGGTCTTTGCTCGGCCTAACTTGATACTGTAATATTATCGTTTCTGGCAAAGTAGACTTTTTCTATTTTGAAAGCCTTTTAATGAACTGTTCTTGAATCAACACCATGTTATGATATGCAACATGAATGCAAATAAAGGCGTTGATTCTGCTGGTAATCACCCTTTCGAACGACTTTCATGGGAATTAAAGGGTCCAGATTACAAAAAAAGTTAATATTACAAAAGGAGTCCCTATTACAAAAAGAGTCTCTATTACAAAAAGTCTTAATTACAAAACAAATTTCTACACATAAGCCCTAGCTCTACCTCCTAGCTCCTTGACAGGTCTGAGCAACTTGATAAACCTTGGTGCTTCTTCCATGTCCGTGGTTACAAAAGGTCGGAGAGTCGCGGCTTCGGTAGCTAAGTCATTCACACACTTTGTAGCTCGTTGTATGTCCACCATTAGGGTCTCGTATGTATACTTTGGCACTACACGCTTGCTCGGCAAATCATTACTTCAGATCTGTTGATTAATCTCTGACCGATGTCGCGCGACTGGATTGATGCCATCCTTTCCTAAGACACCTTTTTTCCATGATGAAAGATTTTCTAATCGGGCAAACCACTTGAATCAACGCCTCTATGTAATGTGGATGCAATGATAATGCAACAAAAGTATGTGTAAAATAAAAATAAAACACAAAAAATGGGTTAGTACCGGATAAAAATAATAAATACATAAATAAAAGGATAAATTAAATAAGGTAAACAAACCCTATTTATCCCGTCTAAAACACCTAAGGTTATCCGCATGGCTCTAAAGGGGTGGGTTTCTATATGTTCTCTACATGCAGTGTTGGTGCTAGGAGGTACCCGAATTGTCCTTGTTGTCCTCTACTAAGAGTAGCAAGGCCCCCGATCATCACCCATTATAGGCTCCTTTCAACCGGGTTCAATTCAGGGGGACCCATTCGCTTATGCCTGCACGAAGGAACGATATCCTTACGAAAGCATAAGGTACTCGAGCCCCGAAGGTACTTGCTAGGCCTACACGGGAGAACGATATCTCCACGAAAGAATTAGCGTTTTCCCCCACTTAAAAATGGGTTTATATGCCAAATTTTAAATGCGTTAAAATAAGCGCGCAATTACAATCGAATATTAATTTAATAGTCACTTTACTCCGGAACTTCTAATATTATTAAAGCGGTAATTATTTGAAAAAGCTTGACTCTCTTTATTTTGTTAAAAACAAAAAATAGTCCACAGCGGAGTCACCATCTGTAGTGATGTCTCCGTTTCGCTAAAAAGCAAGGGTTTTCGAAGTGTTTGTGATTTTTCGGGTATTAAAATATTTATTCCGTGGGGTTTAAAAAATACCGTATTTTATTTAAAAAGGAGGAGTCGCCACCAGCCACTTAGGTAGGCCGGACACCATAAAACCAGAGATTCAAAAACTGTTGGGTTCGGGAGTCGGTTACGGATGGGGAAGGATTAGCACCCCCATACCGCCCAAAATTGGTACTTTAATAATTACAGCTTTATTAGTATTGGATTTTCCGGGTTAAAGCGACGATTAGTTTAATATTCGGTTATAATTGTGAATAAATTTTAAAGGCCCCGTTATTCGAGGGTAAACGCCCAACCACCATCACTACGCCTGATACTGGCCCCGTTTACGCTCGAATAAAAGGACACCGCATTAACAATTTATATTCCATTATGCAAACTTAGTGAGCAAAATATAAAACATGGCAAATAATTTAATACAATACAAATAAATATTAACATAATAGAATACTAATCTAACATAAATAAAATACTAATCTAAAACATACGTACATAAATATTAATATTACTTATAAATAAAAACAAATTTAACATAAATAAAATGCTAATATTCATAAATATTAATTTAAAACACAAATAAATATTAATCTAACACATAAAAACGAATCTAACATAAATAAAATATTAATATAAAACATAAATTTAAAACATATTAAATACTAATCTAAAACATAAACATACAAACTGAAAAATCAGACTACAATTTTAAAATAACTAATACTTCATTAAATTATAAAAATTACAACACTAATAAAAAGGGAAGAAAATATACCTAACTAGGAGCTCGAATGACGAACCCCGACTGAACCCCACCGAGATCTACCACGACCTCTCCAAAAAATATTAACTAGATCAGACCTAAAATAGGGCCCCGATCGAATGGTGGATCGAACCAACTGGGGCCGAGGGCACTACCCCCAACCCGGCCAGCCTTGCGGCCGGCCTAGCTCCCAATTGGGGAGCCAATTTTCTTGCCAAATTATTGGCAATTTTGGCGTGTAATTTTCTTCTCCCTGCCCCCCATGCCTCCTGTTTATAGGCAATTGGGGGGTGACGTGGCCATCCCAAAGCCACACAAATTTCTTTCTCTTTTTTTTAATTTCACTTTTTTATTATATTTTTATTATTATATATTTTTTATTTTTCATTAATTTTATATTAATAATAATATTATTAAAATAATACTTATAACACTAAAACCCGATCAAAAATGAGTGATTACATGAAGCAATCAATGACCACAAGGATGAAACGATGTTCGTTAGAGGCTTTTTGGATGAATCTGTCTGTTAACGTCCATACCCCATACTTTAAAAAGCCATGGTACATTCATAGTATGAATAGGTAGTGGCCGAGAGTTAATCTTATCAGCATATATCTGACATTTATGACACTTCTTAGCATAATCAATACAGTGTCCTTCTAAAGTCGACCAATAATATCCATATCTCATAATCTTTCTGGCCATTGAGAAGCCATTAACATGTGTTCCACATATTCCATCATGCACTTCTGCCAAAATATTTCTAGCTTATCGAGCATTGATTCATCTTAACAATATCTAATTTTTACTCCTTTTATATAGGATTTCACCATCTAGAATATATCTTATTGCCATTCTTCTGATGGTTCTCTTATCATTATCATTTGCTTCTTTAGGATAAATTTGAAACTTGATATATTGCAGGATATCAAATACCATTGGTCTACATCTGCCTCTTCTTCTATGTTGTAGCAGTGAGCATATGTTTCATAAGTTTGCATTCTGATAGGCATCATATCTTCTGGTTTGTTTGCTTGAAATACTGAATCCAGTGTAGCTAAGGCATCAACCATTTGATTATCTTTTCTAGGGAGATAGGTGAAAGTGATTTCTTCAAATTCTTTCATCAATTCTAGGATTAATTTTCGATACTCGATCAACTTGACATCTTTTGTTTCCCATTCTCCACGGAGTTGGCAAATGACCAATATCGAGTCCCCATATACTTTCAAAATTTCTATCTTTCTTTCAATGGCTGGTCGTAATCCAATGACACAAGCTTCATATTTTGCTATGTTATTAGTATAAAGAAATCTCAATTTACTCATAAAAGGATAATGCACATTGTTTGGAGAGACCAACACCGCTCCAAGTCCATCTTGCAGAGCGTTGGATGCCCCGTCAAAATATAATTTCCAAATCTCATTTTCTAATATTTCATTTTCTTTCGTGGAGATATACATCACATCCTCATCTGAAAAGTTAAAATTTAGGGACTCGTAATCATTTGAAGCGTAGCTTGCCAAGAAGTCTGCTATAGCGCTCCCTTTTATTACCTTTTGGCTTTTATACAAAATATCAAACTCTGACAACAATATTTTCAAGCGAGCCATTCTACCAGTCAACTCTGGTGCTTCCATCAGAAACTTTAATGTATCAAGTCGAGATATTAGCCAAGTTGTGTGGTATAACATGTACTGTCTAAGTTTATGGGTTACCCAAACCAACACACAACATAACTTTTGAATTAACGGGTACCGTACTTCACACTCTATAAACTTCTTGCTCAAGTTGTAAATGGATCTTTCTTTCTTTCCTTCCAAAATCATCATGTTTCCCAAGTACGCACCTCATTGGATTTTCATATACCGTCAAATAAAGAACTAGTGGTCTATCTAGAATCGATATTACTAGAATGAGACCATTTGTCAAATATTTCTTAATCTTGTATAAGATCTTTTGATATTCTTCATCACATACTCTTGGATTATTCTTTCGAAGCAATTTGAATATTGTATCACATTTATTGGTCAACTGAGAAATGAAACGAGAAATGTAATTCAACCTTCCAAGGAAGCCTTAAACTTCTTTCGTGTGTAAGAAGAGGTAGACGATTCTAGATAGCTTTCACCTTGTCTAGATTAATTTTAATTCCTCTTCTACTAGCCACAAATCCCAAGATTTTTCCAGATACAACCCCAAAAGTGCATTTATTTGGATTGAGTTTTAGCTGATACTTCCTCAATCTTTGGAACAACTTTCTCAAGTTTTGAATATGCTCTTTTTCAGTCTGGGAATTGACGATCATTTCATCCACGTACACTTTAATTTCCTTGTGCATCATGTTGTGGAAAAGAGTTTCCATAGCTCTCTGGTACGTTGCCCCTGTATTCTTTAGTTTAAAGGGCATCACCATGTAACAAAATGTGCCCCACAAGGTTATGAACACCATATTTTCCATGTTCGTGGGATCTATTTTTATCTGATTGTACCCCGAGAAGCCATCCATGAAAGAGAACAATGAATGTCCTGATGTATTGTCAACCAGAATATCTATGTGGGGCAAAGAAAAATTATCCTTTGGACTTGCTCTATTGAGATCTCTATAATCCACACACATAGGTACCTTCCTATCTTTCTTTGGTACCAAGACTATATTGGCTATCCATTTTGGATTTTTGGCCACCTATAAAAACCCTACCTCAATTTTTTTATGTACATCTTCTTTGATTTTTCAGTACCATTTTTGATCTCAATCTTCTGAGCTTCTGTTGAACCAGTTGCATTCTGGCCTTATGGATAGCTTGTGTACCACTATATATGTATCCAATACTGGCATATCTTGATAGGACCAGGCGAAGATGTCTTTAAATTCTAAATTCTTATATCAGATCGATCAACTCTTCTCTTGTTTTTGGCGAGAAAGTAGTACCGATCTTTACCTCTCTTTTTATTTCATCAGTACCCAGATTCAAAATTTCTATCTTTTCCTTGTGAGGTAATATCTGTTTGTCTTTTTTTTCTACCAACCTCAGTAATTCGTCAAGGATTTCACAATCTGCCTCATCTTCGCACACATTGACTTCCATTAGACCCACAAGCCACTTGAAATCTATTTTAGAATTAGGTTCAGAAACATTCATGCTATTAATAATTGGGGACCTGCAATGAATGCATATTTGGAATGGAATGTAAAAAAAATAAGAAAAATGTTTGCCATTTGAGAATAAAAAAGAAAACATCTTTATTGAAGTAAACTTGCATAACATCCCTTTACAAAGGATTATTTGTGCTCGTGGGCGAAAGCACAAGGTAGTTATTGGCATTACTGTGTTATTATTTTAAAAAACTACAAGGAGATCTTCTATGGTCCAATTGGCAAGTGTTTCTCCAAGGAAACATGGACAGATTCCTTCCAAGAACTTCTCAGGCTGGGATCCCTCAAATATGTTGTTTACACACAACCCTTTCATGATCTCACCGAAGATTTCCTCTTCATGCAGTTTTTTAGTCTCTTAAATATCTTTCTTCAGCTGTTTTTCCATATTCTCAAACCCATGAGATTTGAAAGTGTCCTTCAAGTCAAAGAAAGCCATGAGCTCAAAAGAAGTATCAATCCCTAGAAATTGATCTTTTTTCTCGATAATAGGCTTTGGGCACAAACAGCCATGAAGGTTCTTCTCGAATCATTTCCCAGTCTTTTCTCCTCTTTCAAGGGTCTCACGGACAATCATCTTTGTGCAATTAAATAACCAAGAATGAGGTATCTTCTTCCCTTTAGCGATGAAAGTGGTGTTTATGAACTCAAGGGCTCTGAAAGAACATTCGAGAACATTCTCATTAGCTTCAATGTATGGGGCATTTTTAGTCACAGAGGCAATGATGTCTTCCTCTACCCCTATACTGACCAGCTTCCCATCTATCACGAATTTTAGCTTCTGATGCAGAAATGAAGGCACTAGGCTAGATCCAAGGCCTACCCAGTAAGTAGTTATAGGTGGTCTTTATGTCTATAAGCACACAATCAATGGTATACACTATATGCCCGATCAATAGCGACACCTCGATCTTCCCTAACACATCTTGTGTTGTACCATCAAAAGCTCTTATTGTATTCTTGTAGGTCTTCATATATGAACTATCAATTAGCCTCTTTAAAGTTACCATCAGAAGGACATTTAGTGCTGACCCGTTATTCAATTAACATCCCCGGGAAAACATGCCCCTTACAATGGGTCGTGATGTTTAGGGACTTAACAGATCCTATTCCATATTCTGGGATCTCGTCATAAGTGAATGTAATGTAATTGTCAGTTGTTATGTGATTCATAATTCGATCCAACTTGTGCACCGATATGTCATTTGGGATAAATGTCTGATTCAACACCTTTATCAAAGCATTTCAGTTCCCCTCAGAACTCAGTAGTAACTCAAGAACAGAAATCATGGCTTGTTGCATGCGTATCTTCTCGACTATATTATACTCACTATGTTTCAATAACTTTAGAAACTCTTGAGCATGTTCTTCTATGACCGATTTATTTATTTTTTGAGCGGGTTCTTTCCCCAAAATCTTTTCTAGCGTAATAGGTGTTTTTCCTT
This sequence comes from Hibiscus mutabilis, assembly GCA_019671005.1. NCBI lineage: Eukaryota > Viridiplantae > Streptophyta > Magnoliopsida > Malvales > Malvaceae > Hibiscus > Hibiscus mutabilis. Next base: position 63,953,312 of record CM033715.1, read on the forward strand.
TCACTTTCTCAGCTTCCTTAGATGTTTCAAGTGAGTAACATCTACCACTCCTTGTGAAATGACCTACCTCATTTAGTGACTCAGTTTCTGGTTTCTTATCTATTTTCTCCTCTTGTATTGACTTTGTTTCATCTGAAAACTTAACTTCCTTTTGTGACCTTGCTTATTTCGGCACATATACGTTGGCAACATAGTTCCAAGGAATCTTTCGAGCATCTTTAAAAGGGAATAGACTCAGATGAGAGATCACAAGCTTAGGGACTACTTGTTTTCCCTCGTTAGATGTACTTCCAGCTTTTGACCTTGCAGAAATAATTAATGACATGTTCACCCCACACTTGACTCAAGAGCTCTCAAATGTCTTCTTTCTTTTCTCCGTGTTTTTCGAAGAATTCAATTTCCTTTTTATTCATTCCTTGAATCAAGGATTTGAATTCAGAACAATGTTGAATCTCGTGGTCGTCTTCTTGATGATACTCACGGTATATCCCCAACTCTCATTTCTTCTCAACCTTCATATCCATATGTATCATTCATGCATTATACAACTGTTCAAACACCCACATAAAGGGAGATTTAATTTCTAATACATCTACCTTTACCCGTTTGGCCTCATCCTCCTTTATAGCATTTACTCATCGTCCTCCATGGTTAGGCAATGTATTAGTCACTATATTGGGTTCATCAAACTTCAACACCCCATTTTTATAAGATTCTACACTTCCTTCTTGAATGAAATGTAGTTTTTTATTGTGTGCCTTGGGATCCCAACATGATACTCACAATAGGCCTTTGCATCATACCACGGATGGTATGGAGGTTGAAGAGGAGTAAGATAGTATGGTCGAACCAAATCTGCTTCAAACAACTGTGGATACAATTCAATATATGATATCGGTAAGGGGTGAAATTCAACTTCTCCTTATCCTTTTTTTGAGCCTCGAAAATCTTTCTTATTTGAATTTGGCTTAATTCACTTTTGGCCCCTTAAATTATACTTATTTTCCCAGTTTGGTACCTAAACTTTTTTCAGGATGAAGTGCCCCCCAACATTTTTGAGGTTACCCATTTCACCCCAAAATACTAACAATGTTGAAAAAATTCGTCCTGACCATTCAGAACGCGCAACCTCATTTTCTTTATTTATTTTTAAATTGTAAAATAAAATAAAATAAAAAGTAACATAAATATATTAAAATATTTCTTAATTTAATTATATTTCTCAGAATACCCCTATCTTCTTCACCCATAATCTTCTTCTTCCAATTTTCCCTAAAACATTTTATCATTACAAGTACAAGATTGTTTTCAAAAATCTTGATATTCAAAAGGGTATGTTTTGAAGACCTGAAACAAATCTTGAACATGTATTTATTTTTTTCATGTAATATAAGTTCGAACACCTATTTCTTCCATGAACAGGAATTTGAGTTGAGGAAATGAGTTGGGACTCATTTCCAGCTTCGGTCCCCTATTCTACTCTTTTAGAAGTTTCAGCACCTGGAGGTGATCCAGATTCTCCAACTTTCTCATTACATCGCCAGCAACTATGTCGGTTTTCACCAAGGTTACCTTAACCAGATTTTCTGGGAATGGTTCTTATGGAAACCCAACAAGATTGATAATCTTTAGCTTTTGAAGACAATCCAACATGTAAAGCCAAGAAAAACATCTTGTAGTCTTCACCTTCTCTTGGCTATTTAACATCAACTTAATCAAGCTCGGGAACCTGGAACTAATGATGAGATCTTTAGTGTTTTCATCAGGAGTTATCGTTGAAAGGGTTTGGAGATGCTGCAAACATTTTCCAGGTTGATATGGACTTTTAGGCAGCTTTGTCTGGTGAGGCAACAGAAGACGCTTCAGGTTTTCCATTTCCCAATTCCTACTAGGCATGTATGGAAATGGAACACGAGTACTTTTAATAACAAGTGTACGTAGATTAGGGAAAATTAGGGAAGAAGATGGGGTTATTTTAGGTATTTTGGGAAATATAATTAAATTAATAAATATTTTAATATTTATTTCACTTTTTATTTTAAAATTTAAAAATAAATAAAGAAAATAACGTTACACATTCTGATTGATCAGCACGAATATTTTTTAACGGTGTTAGTTTTTTGGGTGAAATGGGTAACGTCATAAACGTTAGGGGGCACTTCGTCCCGAAAAAAGTTTAGGTACCAAACTGGGAAAAAGAGTATAGTTTAGGGGGAAAAAGTGAATTAAGCATTTGAATTTTACGAACTTCCTACTACAACATTAGGCATTGTAATTGTAACATTCTTCGGAGCATCATATGCACTTGTATTACTCACCTCATTATCTTTTCTCTTGAAATTTTTACAGGAATTATCTCTGCTATCAATCCTCCCACTCTTGATTATTGCCTCTATCAGCTCATCAACCATCACCATGTCAGCAAAATTCTGGGTTGCGTTGCTTATCAAGTGATCAAAGAGTGTTCCCCTCAAAGTATGTACAAACATATAGGTGATTTCATTCTCCATTAGCAGAGGTTGCACCTGTGCTGCCACATCTCTCCATCTCTAAGAGTATTGACGGAGGCTTTTATTTGATTTTTGTTCCATCCCTTGCAACATAACACGACTAGGGACGAATTTAGTCACGTGCTTATACTGTTCAACAAAAGCTCTAGAAAGATCCTTCCATATCCTAATGTTTATTGGACTCAACTGGGTGTACCAACGTGATGTTGAGCCAGTCAGACTGTCTTGAAAACAATGAATTAACAACTTCTCATCCTTTAGGAAAATGACTATCTTGCGATAGTACATGGTGAGATGTGTCGAGGGGCAAGTTGTCCCTTCATATTTCTCGAAATATGGTACTTTAAACTTCGGTGGAAGGACTAAGTCAAATGTCAGAATCAGATCAACTATGCTAAATCCACACTCATTGGCCTTATGCATTGCTAGCAACATATCTTTCAAAGCTTTGCAACATTCCTCATAGTTCTTTTCTATCTCGACACGGATTTTATCAATCTCATTGACAGTGTTCAAGTCTGGGACTTTATTCCCGTTGTTGCTCCCAAAGTTTGCTCCAAAGTCGACTGGATGACTGACAGTTGCTTTGGCTAGATTAATCTAGACCTTTTTTACATGAGGTGGTACCTCAGGCTGAACCCTCATATGAGATGTAAAATCTGCTTGTTCCTCCATATCATTGGAAGCTTCATCTTGTACCTTGCATTTGCTAGATTCCTTAGGTCATAGTAAAGTAGTCAGCTGATTGATTATCTCCATTTGTGCAAGGGAAATCTGATCTTTCATTGTCTGATCGACAAGGTCTAATCGGTCCTACACTTTCGTGCTATTGTTTTCCAGGCTTGTAATCCTATTTTCCATATCCATGGTTCTAGAGCGTAAACATGTCTCGTACGAATGAGGTATGATTGCAGTTCAAAAGTCACAACACTACCATATAACATTTCCTTATTAATTTCATTATATTTTGCAAAAATAAAATGCTATATGAAGATGCATGAATGAATGTAAGAAGTATCGATTTCAAGAACTAGTCTTTAGAGCAACATTCATTAGCCAAAAGGTCGAATACAAGAAATATACATTATGATTTCAAAAAACAACTAGCTTTAGCTCCTAGGTTGATCACTTCGTTCAGTATCCGAGTTAGCGCTTGTCCTAGCTCGGTGTCAATGTCGGGGTGTTGTTGCAAGATCATGGCTTCATTGGACAAAATTTGCACAAACTAGGCAATTCCTTGCATTTGGCTTTTGAAGTTGACCATTTCGTGATTCTGCCTTTGAATAGTTTGAGTAACTGCCTTAAGCTTACCTTTCAGTGCCCTGTCCCCCATCTGCAGTGCCCCTTCTAAACTTGCAAACTGGTCTTTCAAATGCAGTATGACATTTTTCAATTCTACCACTTTTCTTTTCAACTCGTCATTTTCTTGCTGAAGACCAACCTTTCCTTCATTATAGTACCCTCCAATAACCTTTTTCATATGTGAAACTTGAGATGTCAGTTCTGAGTTTAAAGCTTTCTTTTCCTCTAATTTCTGTTTGGTTTGAATCCTTTAGCTCTTGAATCTTCTTCCTTTAATTTCTTGTTTTGCTTATAGAGATCCTTTTCATGTCTTTTCTAAACATCCACATATCCAATTTTTCCATAGTAAGCTCGTTCTTGAGATCATTTATCCTTTTCTCATATCAAGTCTAATTCATGATCATGCTTCAACTTATCTAGTGCTGATGGAGCATTTCTTACATGTTCATCAGTTGAACGAGCATTATCTTGATTTTTCTTGGGAACATTGTAATTAACCCTATGAGCCTTCCAATCTTCAAACCTGACATGATTTTTGACTCATCATACGGCTCCACTCTCCTTGGTTCCTTCCATGCATCCGTAATTCCTGGGACTTATAGTCATCTGTCTTATGTGCAAAATCGAATTGTTCCATACCTGCAGTGGCTAGAATAAATTGTCTCGACGCTAATTGTCTAGATACCAATAGAGGGAAATAAGTTGTTCTTCCCCAAACTCCTGGTAATTGAACCCAATCCTTGTTTCCACATCGGTACAGATAACCATTTTTAATTAACCATGGGGTCTTCCATATGATATCAGTGTCTTTCAAGTCCTTGAAGCACTTGGTCCACTGTTCTTCTAATATCTTCTCTATCGGGCACTTTGCGAGATGTTCATCTAATGATGAATAAGTATTGAAAAATAGACTTCTAGTAGTTGCGCACAACCCTAGAATCTTTCTTCCCCTACCTTTCTACAAGCGGTCAACGATCTGATTACCCCCACCATAATTGTTGGTACCTGTAATACCCTAATTTTACCCGGGTATGGGTATATATATATAAGTATTTCTCTTAGCAAATAAAAATAAATAAATAATAAAACCCAATAATAATACTAATAGTCTCGAATATCTATTATAAATGTCCATTATATATATAAAAGGGGTCTGTTTACATATAAAGCACCACAAAGCCCAAAATTCAATTACAAGCCCAAATTCTCAATCCACACAGTTGTTCCCTCCTAAAATCCATTTGGATACAACCCAAGAAATGCACATCTGACCCAAAATCAACTTCCCCCCTAAAAAACCGCCACATGGTAGCCTCTAGTTGGTCCGTTTCCCCTTCACGCGGATGATGGTTTTGTTGCTACCAGCTGGCCGCTGATATCAGCACCATGACGTCAGTGATGACCTCAGATTTTGACCCCCTATAAATAGGGAGAGATAAGAAAGTTAGAGGAATTAATCACCAATAATTATATACCATTAATATCTGATATTAAATACTAATACTAATAATAAAATATGATAATAATAGAAGATAGAGAAATGTTACCTACTTCGGAAGCCGAATCGAACAAAATTCGAAGGACCGCCAGAGCTCAACCATTGTCGAAAGCTGTCGGAAACATCATCGGAATCACAATTTTAGCCACCAGAAGGTATATTTCCATATCATCTTTCAATTTCCTGCACTAAAAAATAAAAAAGGGTTAGATCGAAGCAATAATAATATAAAAACAGAAAGTAAATGGGGAATCAAAAAGTGAGAGTGGCGGTCGTAATGTTTGCAAATGTTTATGGGGGATTCGAAGAGGGGTGGTTGTAGGTAGGATAGATTTAATAGGGGAAGATTGGAAATCCTATCGGATTAGGGTTTAGTTTAAGGTTTTAAGGCTAGAAAATGGAAAATTTGGGTATTTAGGGCTTTGGTGTGGCAGAGTACGATGGCCAAAAATTGCTTCACACCCACTAGAGCAATGATAGAGATGGTCGGTGTGCTAGGGCGGTGGTCGGCGAACGGCTTAAGGCGGTCGGAGGACGGTGAGCGTGGATCAAAGCGGAAGAGTGTGCGGTGGAGCTTGTCGAAGTTCATCGTGTTCTTCAAAACCATGAAGAACACATATCAAACTCATTCGAAACTCAAGGTTTTAATCCATTTTGAAATGGAGCTTTGGGTTTTAAGTGTTTTAGTTGAAAGAGTTTGAGAGATGAGAGAGGGTGTAGAGAGAGAGTTTGGGCCTTATGGCTGAGTTGGCTCAGAAATAGGGTTTTATACCTGAGTCAGCACGACACCGTTTTGGTGTCGGGTTGCAGTTAACTCGTGACCCTACTTCGGTTAGGGTCAGGGTCCGCATGCTTTCAATCTAGGTGGATATCAGACTTTTGCCCCAACTTTTGGGCTTTTATGTTTTGGGCTAGAAATTTTGTAAACTTCTCAATTTAGTCTTTTTTTCTTAATAAAATCAAATTTCAAGGTTTTAATTCTTTTCAGTTTAGTCCTATTCTTAATTGTGTAATTCAATTGTTTAAATTATATGTATGATTGCATATTTTAAAATTAAGCATATAGTATTGTATGCTAGACAATTTAATCACCTAAATTTATTTAATTGATTAGAGCCTTAGTCTCTTAGGTTCTTTAATTAGAAATCAATAATTAATTAGGTGAGATAATTGTAGTAAATTAGTGGATATTAAATGGAAAGCTTTGGAGTTCAAATTTGGGTATTGTCCCAATGTAATGGGATGTTCTTCCAACATTGCTTTTAAGAAGAACATTTAATATTCACTATAACCTTATAATTGGATAATTAATCTAGTTAATAAATTAGAGCCTTGATTAGGACTAGAACTTTAAATAATTAGAATGTCAAATTAATTGGTGAATATTATATAAAATTTAGGGGTTTTAATATGGATGGTATTCAAGCCATTGATACTATCTCATAAAAGCCTTTAAATTTAATAATATTCATAGCCTTAAACAATTTAATTAATTAGAACATTTTTATATTAGAACTTAAAATAAACAAGACAATAATTGAACATGCATTAAAAATCTTTTGCGTTGGGAATATATTTTTGAATACGAATAGGGGTGTCCTAACGTATTTGGGCACTTTTAATCTCGTATCCAGATAAAATATTTTTTCTTATTAAATGATATCTCCATTTGGAATCTAAATCTAGCCAATAATTAAGGGTTAAATTAAATTCAAATTATTATTCTCAAAATGCCACGTAAAATTAAAAGATACCGATAACGAGCGTTTGTGGGGGTGCTAATCCTTCCCCACAGGTATCCGACTCCCAAACCCATTTTTTTAAATAATGAATCACTGGTCGTTTTATGGTGTCCGGTCTACCAAAGTGATCGGTGGCAACTCCAAAATGTTTTCTAGATTAAATAAAGGAAAAATCCAATTTCATATGAAAAACCTAAAATTTTCAAGATTAAATAAATAAAAGGAAAAATCCTAATTTTCAAAGAATTAATCGTCGAGCTATTTTCACACCCGGTTAAAAAATGGTCACGATAGCTTGACGATTCCACTGGGAAAAAATTGAGTGTTAGGCCTAATTAATTAATTTTACGTGGCATTTTAGCATTTAAGAGTGGTAATTTGAATTTATTTTTTCCAATAATTATTGGATGGATTTTTAGAAAGAATGGAGGTAACTTTTTTTGTGTGATATAAACTGTCATTCATGCATAGCCTTCTACTCGGGTTTTCACCCTTAAGTGGGAGCGAGACATTATCCTACGTTGACTTATCCAATCCGTGACTGGATTTTTGTCTTTCTTCTTATATACTAACCTTATAAACCATGAGGTTGCGCCTCCGCTATAAGGGGTCGTATACTCCCGAATTGATGTCTTGCTGTCGTAGTAGGCAGTAACGACAGTTTGGGTACCCAGAGTCTAGAACAAAAACCACATGTTGCAATCTAGAAACCTACCCCGCTAGAGCCAGAAAGGGACCTAGGACAGGGTGCTGCGGATTTAAATACGTTTCTTTGGTTATTCTCTCTGCTCAGTATAACCCATTTTGTTGTACGTATTTAATTTAAGCTTTTGTCTTCAATATTAAGTCACCAATACTGACACATTTCCTTTGTTTGTATTTTTATTTTATTTTGTATTTCTGTATTCATGCATTGCATTCTTTAAACAATGCATTTAAAAACCAAAAAAGTATCACATTTTTCAAAAAATCACGTTTTTACAAATAACATCACATTTTTTCAAATAACATTGCACTTGCATATTACATTGCATTTTTTTCAAATAATATTACATTTAAAAAAAAACATGGCATTTTTTCAAATAACTTGGGAAGAAGAAAACCAATATTCCGAGAATCGCTTGGGGAGCATAGAGCAAAAGATTGATCAGTCTTAGGATGAGATGGAAACTCGAGCTACCACATTGCTGAGAATCAATGAGGCAAATAAAAAAGTTTTTAGATGGAAATACCAACATTGATGATCAAAATGAAAACTTATCTCACACAAGAGTTCAACCTGAAGGATCAGTTCCGAAGAAGATTCAGACTGGTGTAGTCAAAGTATCGACCAACAACTTAGAGAATTTGGAAACAAGCCTAGGAGATGACGCTCCTAATCATAGTGCACTGACAGTAGTCGACAGAGTTAAAATGGATGCCATCAAGCATACAAATACAGAAGAACTGAGTAAAAGCCAAAATTTTGATGTTTGTTCCAAACCTGTATTGACTGTTAAAAAACAAGATGATTCCAACAGAGTCAAAGAACCACATATGTTTGCAGAATATTTTCCCAAAGTGAGGAAAGCCTAGGATTTAGTTGAGGCTAAAAATTTTCCCAATGGGAATTGCCTCCGTTAAAGAAAAGAGGAGCATCAAGCACAGAAATAGAAGACAAGGAGGTTGAATGGTTTAGCAAGAAAAAAGAGACGATTATTCCTATCCCAATGCCATATTCAGATTTGTTGCCATACATTTTGCAAAATCACTTGTTGATGATGGTTCTACCGAAGTTTTATAAGTCTTTCCATGGCATCAAAAATGCTTGCGGTTATTATTTTGGAAATTTGAGTCACTCCGTGAAAGATTGTATGCTTTTGAAACACATAGCCAGGGGTCTCATCAAGAATAAACATTTACATTTTGAGAACGGAGAACCCCGATTCTATAAAAGACGAGCATTTGCTAGAAGAATCAAGATAAAAGAGAAGGGGAAAAATTTACAATAGGTTTTTGTGGGTAATCTGTTACAATTCGAGGTTTACTAGAATCAGAGTAATGTTTAGAAATCTACCTCTTCAATGTTTCCTTTACTGAGGAATACCCCAAAGTCAGATGCTCAAGACACTTTTGTCAGTGGAAAATTAAGGTCTAAACTGGATCTCATTCATGTCTCTTATCGTGAGCTGTACTTCAAGTTGCTCGTAGCTTCACCACATCATGTCAAACCTTCAAAGCCATATCATCCAATTTGTTACAACATCCAGAATAGTTGTGAGTATCATAACAAAGTTCATGATCATGATATTGAAGATTGTTACACTTTCAAGCGACAGGTTCAGAACTTTCTGAACTAGGGGATTTTGAAGGTCGACACTAATGGACAGTCCATTAAGATTTGTAACTCAATAGATAGTCACCTGGTTTGAGTCAATGCTATTGGAATACTAGAAAGTCAATTGCTGAGAGACGTCAACAAAAGAAAGAGAATGGGGTGAAATGTGAAACTAATTGAGAACCAGCAGTGGACAATGAAAAAACCTCGAACAAACATGCCCATTAAAATTTTTCAACACATCCAGCCACATCTTGAAGAGCATAGTTTATCTAGACGCCGACTAGAAAAAGATGCTAATTTCCACATGCAAATGATCGAACATTCTATGGAAAAGAGCATGCGATTGATTGAAGAAACAAGAAGACTTGTAGAAAGAATGATCTTAATTCAAGGCTCGATGAGAACAACAGAGCATAAACAAGATGAGGCATGTCTTTGTGCTAGCAAGGGAAAGTGAAGAATTGTTGAGGCTGAAATTCACTCAAGATTTCCTTGAACAAAGATTGATAGTTTAACCGTAGGAGACCTTTCTGTAGTTTTAGGATCGTTACAGAGTAGTACCCTGAACCATCCCAATTGTTTTTTCCCGCGAGCATTGGGGATCCTTTGAAAGGGAGGTTATTTGATTTATTTGTATTCGATGCTTATTTTTTACACAAATTTTCTCAAATGGCAAACATGAATTCCTAAAATATTCATTCTCTTCAAATATATGTACACATTCCTAATTTCTTTGTAGGGCCCTTACTATTCATTGTATGAATGACTGAGACTCTAATTCCGAAATAAAACAATCCATATGATTAACAGAGGTAGATGAATGCAAAGATGAAGAGGAAGCTGATTTCCTTGAGAAATTATCAAGGCTGACCAAGAAATGAGGAAAATAGATTCTGCCTCACGAGCAAAAGATTGAGATTTTGAATTCAGGGACTTGAGATGAAAAGAAAAAAGTAAAGATCCGTTAACCTTCATCAGTAAAAACCAAGTATGATTTGATTGAATTGCTGCAAGAATTCAAAGATATCTTCGCATGGTCAAACCAAGATATATTGGGGGTTAGATACATACAATGTTATGCACAAGTTACTCATGAGTCTTGAATGCAAGACTTTTCAGCAAAAGCTTAAAAGAGTGAGTCCAGAAATGTTGCAAATGTGATTTGATGATGAATTCCTCAAGATGTCCGAGACCTTGATAAAGTGGGCCTGGAGACAATATTCTTTTGTTCAGAACGAAGCAGAGAAACCAACATTTATAATCATGAGAGATTTATTTCATTACAAGCTAATACCATTTGGAGTAAAAGTATTGGGGCAACATATCAAAAGGCCTTGATAACTGAAAAATTCAATAATGATTTAAGAAACATCAGTTGAGGTCCAATCAGTCAAAATATATTTTTGGAGTCACATTTGAGAAACTCATGGGTCAACAAAAGTGGAACTAAAATTAACCCTGTCAAAGTGGAAGTTATTTAGAATTTTCTCCCTCAGGAAAAAAGAGAAGAACAAAAGGAAAAAAGAAAAAAAACAAGCAGAAAGAAAAAAAGAAATCAAAGAAAAAGAAAAGAAAAAATCGAACACAAAAAGAAAAAAAGAAAAAGAAGCCTGGAGAGATTGAATTATTTATCGAGACATATAGACAAAATGTGATCCAGTGTTTAGGTTGCTGACAAAGAATGCTCCAAAAGTATGGGACGAAGAATGCCAAGAAACCTTATAATGATCAAGAAACATTTATCAAAGTGCACAATTCTAATAGCACCGGTTCCAGATTGGTCTTTGATTCTTTAACATCTTATAAAACTTAATGGGGGTACACTAGGGCAACATGATTAAACGTGAAGGAAGGAGCATTTAATATCTGAGCAAAGTTTCACCAATTACAAACTGCGGTACCCACTAATTCAAACATGTTGTTGTGCTTTGGTTTGGGTAGCTTGAAGGCTTAGAAAATATATGTAGCGTATCATTTTGTTTATCTAATCTCAAGAATGGATCATTTGAAATTCTTGATGGAAACACTAGTGTTGGCTAAAGGATGGCTCATTGGAAAATGTTATTATCAAAGTTTGATATAGTCAGAAGGCAATGATGGGTTTCTTGGCAAGACAAGTTTCAGATGATCACGAGTCCTTGAAATTTAATCTCCCAAATGTTGATTCGATGTGCATAACAGAAATGAAAGGAAACAAACCCCTAGAAGCTTATGTTTGAAAGAGCCTACAATGCATGTTGCTGTATAAGGCAGACTTATCCAAAAGCCTCCAAAAGACACCATGATGTCCTGGTTGCAATTGATCACTTTACCAAGTGGACAGAAGCTGCTTCCTATGGCGGTATTACAAGAGCAATAGCTTGAAAGATGCTAAATATAGATAATTTTTTTATATGGTTTGCCAATGAGGATCGTCATTGATATCAGAAGTTTGGTGAGCAGTTCAAGACAAAGCATTATAATTCTGTGACTAATTGCTCAGAGACGAATGAGGCAGTAGAGTTGGCAAACAAAAACATCGCAAGATTATCTCAAAGACTTGCAAGACTGGTATGAGAAACTATCGTTGGCCTTTCAGGTATTTCGATCCATAGTATGCACTTCAAAAGAGGTAACATTGTATTCCTTGGTCTATGGGATGGAAGTAGTATTATCAATTGAAGACCGGATTTTGTCGTCAGATATTGGTAGGTGTGAAATTGGACGACGTAGAATGGGTATAAGCTCGTTAAGGTCAGTTGAGTCTCATTGAAGAGAGAAGACTAAAAGAAATTTGCCATGGTTAGATGTATCAAAAAAGAACGATGCGAGCTCACAATAATGAAAGTTCATCCAAAACATTTCTGACAAAGGGATTTAGTGCTTGAAAAGATCTTGACAGTTTATAAAGATTTTTGTGGGAAATGGATGCCTAATTGGAAAGGGTTACACATCAAGGAGACCTCTTTCTAGATGAGCGTTGATTTTAACAGTAATGATTAGAGATGAGTTAAGCAATCTAATAAATTCAGACTCAGTCAAGAAGTGTTACGCTCGAAGAATTAAAAAAGAGATTGAAAAAAGGAAAATAAAGAAAAAAATGGAGTAAAAACCCAAAAAGGGCACTTCACAAAATGAGAATATTTATGGTGAAAACCTAAAAGGGCGCCTTAGATATCAAAAAAATCAAAAAGAAATGGGGGTTCAAGATGAAAATCTGCAAAGAGCGTCTTGAAACCAAATGAGGATCTGGGTTGAAAACCCATAAAGGGCGGCTTAGATATTTTGAGATTAGGCATCCGACAAGAAACCTTCTCAGAATCTGCAGTTTTAAAGAATTTCAGGATTGGAAGCTCTATTTCGGGTGATGAGCTCTCGTATCCTTTATACAGTTTGTACTTTGCGCATTGCATTGAATTTATCATGTTTTCCATGACTTATCAAATTAATCTTTTTTCTTAAATTTAATAAAATAATATTTTAGGCCTTTCACTTATCGTTTCAACAAGCATCTTGCATATAAATCGATTAGATACAAGAAAAACAAAGAATTTTTTAGGTACTATTATGATGTACTAATCCTTTAAGTGCAAGCAGAACATGAGGTGGCCTCGGTACTTGGTTAATGGTGAAAACTATGTCGAGGAATGGATACAAATATGAGTTTCAGAAACATTCAAGCAAAGCTGCAAGAAAGGGGCACAGACAACCTTAGGCAAAGAGAGAATGTAGGCCATTTTGGGGCAAAAGTAGCAACAAGATCAATTCGCTAGAGGTTCACACTATTCAAAAGTAGAGATCATTACTTCTGAGGTATTGCAATACAAGAAAGCTTTGTGAATGTTAAAAGTAATCAAAGATGACAGTTGAATTCAAGAGTGGGGCAATGCTACAAAGAACATCACAGAAGAATATGTTTTATTCCGGTGAATAGAGCCTGCAAGCTGGAACAATAGAAATGATGATCTCCTTTGGAACCGTAAGAAAGAATGTTGTCAAAGAAGCTGAATGAAGACATTGCAAGATTGTTTTTAAAGAAAGGAGTTATCACTAGAACTCGAGTTTTGAGAAATATATAGAAAGATACAACAACAGAAGGGTTGTGTGCTAAATCCATGAAGAGGTCGGTACAAATTCCATTAGAATGGAAGCTAGTTTTATTTGAAAAAAGGGACATCATTGCAAAGAAAAAAGAAAAGAAACGAGGGAAAACCCCACAATGGCACTTTAAGAAAAAAGAAAAAGAAAAAAGGAAAATAGAAAAAATGAAAAAAGAAATAAAGAAAGAGAAAAAAGAAAAATCGAGGTGAAAATCCGAAAGGGTGCCTTGAGAAAAAGAGAAAAAGAAAAAAATCAAAATGAAAATTCAAAAGGGCGCTTTGAGAAAAGCATTCTAAATTGAAAACCTGAAAAAGCACTTTAGAGAAAAAGATGCAGAGATCCTAAAGATTGAACTTGAGTGTGAGATGGGTTACCTTGTTAGCAAAAGGAGTTTTAATGAAAAATGAAGCAAGAAATTTTTGAGTTTCTATGAAGATGAAAGCTCACCCAAGTGGTCCTCAATTGACAACATTCATGCATCATATACAGCTAGGCATCCATAAGATAGGAGCATGCTAACTCATACATTCGAACCATTTTATGTGTTTTGGCAGGAATTTTCAAATCAGCAGAGAACAAGGAAGATTGCAATCTACAACTTCGAGATTGAAGAAGTAGATCCATCAAAGATTAACAAATATTTTAATCACATTTTCGCCACACAAAGATACTGATCCGTTTGAAGAGGTGGATCTCAGCAAAGATACCAATCCGTTTGAAGAGGCGGATCTCAGCAAAGATTTCTTGATTGTCTACACAAGACAGAAAGTGCAGTGCAATTTAAAGCTTTCGGGTTATCAGTAAGCCATTTGGACATGATGATAAGTCCTTTAGACCAACACCTCTAGAAATGATGAGAACTTTTTGGATGACGTCATAGTAAGAAAGTGGGGGCATGGTATTGGAAAAAGATTTTAACCTTTTTACCACCAGTTTCAAGGAAAAAAGGAAGTTTAGGTTACCAAGTTTGTAACACCCTTCCCGGCTCGATAGGGAATCGAGTCAAAAAGTGTTACCAAAAAACATATTCAAAGATCAAAATCTTATTTGGAGTTCAAAACCTTATTCAAAATGTCTTATTAATCTCTTTTAAGATCTAAGGAACTAACTTATTAACAGCTTACTTAATTTGGGGTCAATTTTAAACTTTTTCAAACTTAGGGAGTAAATTGCAATTTTTACAAATTATGGGTCTCTATCAGAATTTATCTTTACTAAACTTCAATTAGATTTATCAGTTATTAGCCTGTGAAATTTCGTTATCATTGGAGGTCATTTACTCATCTGATTGATCCATTTAAGTTTTAGTGACCATTTTGTGAACTATTTAAAACTGTAATTTAAGTCTTTTAACATAATTAACTGACACCATACCGATACACTTCATACCGTATTGATACACTAAGCTAAATTTCTCAATTCTAGATTCAAGGGTAACAAACCCGTATCGATACATCTAAGCCTATATCAATACGCGTTGACCAAGGTTGACCCGTTTCGGTACAACCTAAGGGCGTATCGATACAATTTATTCTCCAGACCTAACTGCCAAGGTCCGTATCGATACAACTTGACCCGTATCGGTACGCCTGGCCTATAATGATAGATTTTATCTGGTTTTTATTCGAATTAACAGATCAAACGACGTACAATCTTTATCAAATTTTATCAAAAATATTTAAAAACTAAAATATACTGGCATGTCAAGTTTTAGGTCCATTTGAATCCATTTACTAGCTTTGTACCTTTTAGTGCCTTTAAGCTCAATTTAACTAGCTTCTTAAATTACAATCACACCACCTTCCATTTTTAGTACTTAAACACTTTAGGCCCATTAAACACATATCAAAATAGACCAATGTAACATGTCTAAGCCCTATTCCACCTTTCTAGGAGTTCAAAACAAAATGTAAGAATACATGAAATTGGCGGGAGTGACTTGCAACTTCAATAACAGGATCGAGGTTTAGATTGCTTCAAGGTCCTGAAATGCATGAGACACACACATGTTAGGCTTACATAGCCTAGTGAGGTAGTTATAACAATTGCAACATAATTCATCAATGGCATGAATGATATGAATCGTGCTTGTAGGTAGTGTGCATATATCATCATTCAAATTTAGGTCATACTCAAAGCCAAGTGTCATATTTTTATACACCAAATATAAAGCATAAATACATATCATTTCCTTGGACATAGTAACCAATGGATACGCAGATTCCTCTATACACCAAATCATATAAAAAATAGGTCTTAGCCTTGAGTCGTAGCTCCGAAATCCCTTACACAATCTAACCAGGCCGTAGCCCCAGACCGTAGTCCAATCCCTTACATAGTGAGCTCAATTAACCCTATGGCATGCCAATTGTATCCAATGTCCACAAGTGTCAAAGGTTGCATAATTCATCATAAAACTTACCTTTGTGCCCTTAGGCCTTATCATATCGGATTATATTTAAGCCTTGGCTCCAATTCACATATCATAACATTTCAAGCATCATAATAATTTCCATGTATATCAACATTGACATTAGGCTCCTTTTCACATGTAACATACAAAGGTCAAATCATATGGCTTGGAAATGTATCAAAGCAATTAGATGACCTTACCACACTTACCACGTGAAGTTCGTACTCGTAAGCTCTACCTGATCTATCCAAATGAAGACACAACGGAATAACAAAACAAATGCAACCAGGTTGGCACCTAGCCAATCCTGAGACACAACTACACTCACCTCAATTCTGAAGCTTTCAAGGCTCTCAAATTTCAACTCCATTTTGCATAGCTTTTGTTGGAGATGACGAGGGTTCTTTCTCTACTTCTTGAGCTAGTCCAAAATTAAAGGATTACATTAGAATCGAAACCAATGATTCACAATTGTTTTCAAGCTTACCAAAGGTCGTAGACAACATCGAAATAAGAAATTTGGTCATTTAGCACATGGGCTTAACTTGAACATTGAAGACCTAATTTTTGAAATTAAACTCTAAAGATTGATGGATTCATCAAATTGGAATATGGGTTTTACTTAATGAGTTACAAGATTTCAATTGGGGTATTAAAATTAAGCATAGATTAAGGATCGGATCAAGGTGCTTGCTTGAGCTTAGTGAAGAAGACAAAATGGAGGTGCTTGCTTCTTTCAAGACAAAGGGTTGGATTTGGTTACGGTGACATGCAAAACAAAGATGAGAGCCCAAGGGCCAATAGCAAGATTTCTCTTGATGAAGGGTTTGTTTAAACCCATTAATTAATACACTTCTCAATCTTTTCCATCTTTTGACAATTGATGACCAATTGTCATCTTTTTCAGAGTATTCTCACGTGGAGGGGTGGCAAGCAAGTAGGTGAGTCATCCTCTACTTCAAATCCTTTTAATTTGGCCACTAAATCAATTTGGACAAAGACACGTATTGATACACCTTAGGGCCGTATCGATACGACTAGACTAAATTGGGTAAGTTTGTTAAGAACAGTTAGGTCGTATCGATACAGGTCCAACCGTATCGATACACCTTACCCAGATTTAGCATTTTCAAAGAAACCTCTAACTTCCATTCTTTACAAAAAGGTCCTACAACTTCAATCAAGTCCAAATAACTTCCATTACTTCAAGTTTGAGTATAAAATTCACCAATTACATCATTCAGACCTAATCGGTATAAAATTTTTTGATCACCAGAACCTAGTTTCGACTAGAACGGTTTTTAGGGTGTGACAATTCTCCCCTTAAGAAAATTCATCCTCGAATTTTCACTATAGCCGAAGAGATGAGGATACTGCTTCTGCATCGTCTCCTCTGGCTCCCAAGTTGCTTCTTCCACTGAGTGAATTTTCCAAAGGACTTTCACTATTGGCACAGACTTGTTTTGAAGTCTCTTGACTTCTCGTGCAAGGATTTGCATTGGTTCTTCCTCGTATGTCAAGTTGGACAGAATTTCCAAAAATTTTGGCTCGATCACGTAGGAAGAATCGGACCGGTACTTCTATAGCATAGATACATGAAAGACATTATGTATACAACTTAACTCTTCAGGAAGAGCTAGTCGGTAGGCAATAGGTCCAACTCTCTCGATCACCTTGAATGGGTCGATAAAACGAGGACATAGCTTCCCCTTCTCGCCAAAACGTAGGATCTTCTTCTACGGAGATACCTTAAGGAAGGCCTTTTCACCAACGTCATATTGAATGTCCCTTCTTTTCAAATCAACATAAGCCTTCTGCTGGTTAACACAGCTTTGAGCCGGTCACGAATGATTGTTACCCTTTCTTTGGTTTCTCGAAGTAAGTCAGGGCCTAACATTTTGCCTTCACCTAACTCAGTCCAACATAGAGGGGTTCTACATATTCTTTCATAAAGAGCTTTTTCAAGGAGCCATTTGAATTGAAGCTTGGTAACTGTTGTTGTATGCAAACTCCACTAGCGGTAAAGATTTCTTCCATGTATGTTTGAAATCGATAACATAGGCTCGTAGCATATCTTCTAGAATACAAGAAAGAATCGGGATTGATACAGAACACTTATACATATGGATAAAAGAGAAATAAGGTTACTTGAATAACCCTTTCAGATTGGTCATCAGTTTGAGGGTGAAAAGCAGTGTTTAGGTGCACTTGTGTTCCCAAAGCTTCATGTAAGATTCTCCAAAACCGAGATGCAAAATGCAGATCGCGGTCGAAGATGATAGACACAGGAACTCCGTGCAAACGAATGACTTCGCAAATGTACAACTCTGTGAGTCTAGGCAAGCTAAAGCCTATTCTTACCAGAAGAAAATGAGCAGACTTGGTGAATCGATCTATAATGACCATACATCATCATTTTTCTTTGGTGTCAATGGTAGGCCGCTTACAACACCCATCGTAATATGTTCCCAATTCCATTTTGGAAGCTCAATAGGTTGTAAGAGACCAGTAGGCACCTTGTGCTCGGCTTTAACCCGTTGGCAGGTCAGACACCTAGCCACAAAGTCTGTGATCTCACCTATTATACCATACCACCAATACAGCTCTTTCAAGTCTTTATACGTCTTGATAGCTCCAAGATGAATAGAGAAAGGACTCGAATGAGCTTCACTCAAAATTTGATTATGAAGATCATCATTATTAGGGACACAGATAAAAATTTGAAAACACAATAAACCTTCAGAATTCATAGCGAAATCAGGATCCAGCTTATCCTTGATCTTAGAAATGAGAGTTTGCAACTCCTTAGCAGACTTCTGGAGTGCTTTGATTCGGGACACGATGGTTGACTGAACTCTCAATTCATCCAATAAGTTGCCATACTTCTTGAGCCAAAAATGAGCATTGAAACACCTCAGATTGGGAGTGGGCTTCCGACTAAGGGCGTCAACCACAACAATGGCCTTACTAGGATGATAATCAATGACCAAGTCGTAGTCCTTCAAAAGTTCCATCCACCGACGTTGACAGAGATTTAACTCTTTATGATTCAGAAAATACTTCAGGCTCTTATGATCGATGTACAAGTAACACTTCTCACCGTAAAGATAATGCCTCCAAATCTTTAAGGCAAACAAAATAGTAGCTAACTCCAGATCATGAGTCAGATAATTCAGCTCGTGTGGCTTAAGTTGACGTGAGGCATAGGCAATGGCTTTTCCTTCTTGCATAAGCACACAACCTAATCCCAGGTGGGATGCATCACTGTACACTGTGAAGTCCTTGCCTAATTCGGGTTGCACCAAAATAGGGGCATGGGTTAGGACTTGCTTAAGCTAATAAAAACTCCTTTGTTGCTCTATTGTCCACACGAATGGAGTTTCTTCATGGAGAAAATTCGTTAAGGGCGCATCAATCATTGAGAACCCTTTGACGAATCTACGGTAGTATCCTACAAGGCCCAAAAAGCTACGAACTTTTCCAACATTCTTGGGAGGGTTCCAATCAAGGATCGCTTGAATCTTCTTTGGGTCCACATGAATTCCTGCGGAATAAATCACGTGTCCGAGAAAGGATACTTCAGATAGCCAGAATTCACATTTGCTGAACTTAGCATACAATTGTTTCTCCCAGAGAGTCTGAAGCACAATCTGGAGATGTTTTTCATTAGTTGCAGTGTCCTTAGAATAGATTAGGATGCCATCTATGAACACAACCACAAATCTATCTAGATAGGGATGAAATACACGGTTCATCAGCTCTATGAAAGCTGTAGGTGCATTGGTAAGCCCAAAAGGCATTACCAATAACTCATAATGGTCGTATCTAGTTCAGAAGGCAGTCTTTGGGACGTTAGACTCCTTCACTAGCATTTGATAGTACCCAGATCGTAGGTCTATCTTGGAGAAGACAAAAGCATCTTTCAACTGATCGAAAAGGTTATCGATCCTCGGTAACAGATACTTATTCTTGATTGTTACCATACTTAGCTGACGATAGTCAATGCATAGTCGCATCGATCCATCTTTCTTCTTGACAAACAAGATCGGTGCTTCCCAGGGTGAGGAATTCGATCAGATGAATCCCTTATCCAAAAGATCTTAGATTTGGGCCTTCAATTATTTTAATTCAACTGGAGCTATTCTATACGGGCTAATGGAGACTGGTGTAGTTCCCCGGTTGCACTTCAATTCCAAATTCTACTTCTCGGGTCGGAGGAAGTCCCAAAAGTTCATCAGAAAACACATCAGAGAATTCTTTTACTATTGGCACATCTTCGACTTTTGCATCCTCTTTAGACTCCATAGCACACATTATAGCTTTATTAAGCTCGGGTTTGGTCTTCATCAAGGTTATACTTTCTTTGACGAGTCCCCGAAGGTATAATTTATTCTTTGCAAAATATAACCAGGCCTGATGTTCTGCTAACCAATCAAGGCCTGGGATAAGATCAAACTCACGGAAAGGCAAGGCCATAAAATTGGCCAGAAATGTGATCCCTTGGATCCTTAGAGGGCAAGCTTTACAGATCAACTGTACAACCACACTATCTCCTAGTGGGTTAGAGACAACTATCTCGGAAGTGACTGGTTAAGGTTTTAGGGTGTACTTCCCAATCAATGGTTCACTAATAAAGGAATGCGTAGAACTGGGATCCACCAAAGCATAAACAAGATCATAACATAATTCCACCATACCTGCAATCACATCAGGATCATCTTCCTATTCTCAACCTCGAACATGGTACATCTGAGTTGAGGTCTTGGGGTCACGTCCAACTGAAAGAGTTCTTGAGTTCCGGGGTCTTCCTGCTGATCCAGACTGCACTTGCTTTGCTCATCTTCCCTTATTAGGATTATTTTGAGAAGCCATAGAGGTAGGAGCGTTGGGATTCTGCAGACATTATTTGATGAAGTGGCCAGATTCACCATAAAGATAATAGGACCCGGACTGCCTGTGACACTAAAAAATTACACAAGGGAATTTTTAAACTTCTCCCAGAACTGCATGTGCTATCAACCGAAGCCGTACAAGCAACAAATGTTCTCGGAGACTAGGATTGCAGCACATATCCCGTTCTTAGTAGTTGTTGAAAGGTGGAAGACTTCTTGTCCCATTACCTACCTTTCTTTTGAGGCATAAAAAGTCTAGAATCATCTCAAAACCTCTTATCGAATCGGGCTTGGTTATCTTTCCTTCTTTCATAAGCCTTTTGATAGGCTTCAGTAGCAATCGCCCGGTTGACCAAGTTCTGGAAGTCCTCCAACTCCAAAGCAGTGAAGAGGGAACGTACACATAGGCCATCGATAAAACATTCTACATTTCTTCTTCTTAGTGTGTATGATCTCTGAACCATACCTCAAGTACTTTCAGAAGTTGTGGATATACTGCTCAACGGGTCGCCCTTATTGTCTCAGATGGAGGAACTTCTTACGCCTTTCAGTAAGGTAATGGTCGCTGCTGTACTTATTATGGAACTCTTGAAGGAAGAAGTCCTATATGACTCTATGCTCAAGTACGGTGAGTGTTATAGTATCCCACCAACTCTAAGCCTCTTCGGAGATCAGTGCTAGAGCATATTCTAACTTGTGCTCGTCCGAACACTTCATTTGCTTATTTAGAACTTTAAGAGTGTTTTCCAGCCAGTACTCAGCTACTTTAGGATTGTCATGATCTTGGCCGGTGAAAGTTTAGAACGGGTATTGTTGGTTCTTATCAATAGGGGCTCTCGAGATAGATACGGGTGCTTTACCAGGCTGCGACGTTGGCTCTTTCTTGAGAGACACGACCACTTGCTTAATCATCTTCGCCATAGACATCAAGTACTCTTGCTGAGCGGAGGGCATCGAAGAGGGATTAGGTGGGTGATTCTGCCCCACCTGTTCTGGTTAGGCTCCTGCTCCAAGATTATCTCCCTGTGTCAAGGAGGATCCTAGATGTGGTTCATTTAGATCACGTCTATCACCAGGTGCAGACATTCTTAAAGCTAATCGAAAAGATGAAATTAAATCTTGTTAGTTGCAAGTCACGGATAACATATACAAATAAACTCCTAGGTGGCATATGCACATGCAGACTCATGACAAGCCTCAGTTTAGTCCTAGAATCGACTAAACTCTAGCTCTAATACCACAAATGCAACACTCCCTTCTCGACTCGGTAGGGAATCAGGTCGAAAAGTGTTACCAAAAAACATATTCGGAGATCAAAATCTTATTCAGAGTTCAGAACC
Organism: Hibiscus mutabilis; assembly: GCA_019671005.1. Lineage (NCBI taxonomy): Eukaryota > Viridiplantae > Streptophyta > Magnoliopsida > Malvales > Malvaceae > Hibiscus > Hibiscus mutabilis. The sequence goes on from CM033715.1 coordinate 63,975,409, forward strand.
TTATTTGGAATATCTTCTTAATCTCTTCTAAAGATCTAATGAACTAACTTATTAACAACTTACTTAATTTGGGGTCAATTTTAAACTTTTTTGAACTTAGGGACTACATTAAAAAAATTTAAAATTATGGGTCTCTATCATAATTTCTCTTTACTAACCTTCAATTAGATTTATCGATTATTAGGCTGTGAAATTTTGTTATCAGTGAAGGTCGTTTACTCATCTGATTGATCCATTTAAGTTTTAGTAACCATTCTGTGAACTATTTAAATATGTAATTCAAGTCTTTTAATGGAATTAACTGACACCGTAGCGATACACTCCAGACCGTATCGGTATACTAAGTCAAATTTCCCAATTCCAGATTCAAGGGTAACAAGTCCGTATCAAAACATATAAGCATGTATCGCTACGCGTTGACCAAGGTTGACTCGTTTCGGTATAGCCTAAGGCCATATCGATACAATTTATTCTCCAGACCTGACTACCAAGATCCGTATCGATACACCCCTTATGTATCGATACGCCATTCTTTTCCAAGTCTAAATATGCAAGGCCGTATCGATACGCCTGACTTGTAATGATGGATTTTATCTAGTTTTTATTCGAATTAATAGATCAAATGATGTCTAATCTTTATCAAATTCTACCAGCAATATTTAAACACTAAAATATACTAGCATGTCAATTTTAAGGTCCATTTGAATCTGTTTACTAGCTTTGTACCTTTTAGTGCCTTTAAGCCCAATTTAACTAGCTTCTTAAATTACAATCACACCACCTTCCATTTTTAGTGCTTAAACACTTTAGGGCCATTGCATACATATCAAAATAGACCAATGTAACATTTCTAAGCCCTATGCCACCTTTCTAGGAGTTCAAAACAAAATGTAAGCATACATGAAATTGGCGGGAGTGACTTGCAACTTCAATAATAGGATCGAGGCTCGGATTGCTTCAAGGTCCTGAAATGCACGAGACACAGACATGTTAGGCTTACATAGCCTAGTGAGGTAGATATAACAATTGCAACATAATTCATCAATGGCATGAATGACATGAATCGTGCTTGTAGGTAATGTGTATATATCATTAATCAAATTTAGGTCATACTCAAAGTCAAATGTCATATTTTCATACACCAAATATAAAGCATAAATACATATTATTTCCTTGGACATAGTAACCAATGGATACGCTGATTCCCATATACACCAAATCATATCGAAAATAAGCCTTAGTCTTGAGCCGTAGCTCCAGAATCCCTTATACAATCCAACCTTTTCTCCCCACATATAGGCCGTAGTCCAATACCTTACATAGTGATATCAATTAACCCTATGGCATGCCAATTGTATCCAATGTAAACAAGTGTCCAAGGTTGCATAATTCATCATAAAACTTACCTTTGTCCCTTAGGCCTTATAATATCGGATTATATTTGAGCCTTGGCTCTGATTCACATATCATAACATTTCAAGCATCATAATAATTTCCATGTATATCAACATTGACATTAAGCTCCATTTCACATGTAACATACAAAGGTCGAATCATATGGCATGGAAATGTACCAAAGCAATTGGATGACCTTACCATACTTACCACATAAAGTTCATACTCGTAAGCTCTACTTGAGCTATCCAAACGAAGACACAACAAAATCACAAAACAAATGCAATCGGGTTGGCACCTAGCCAATCCCGAGACACAACTACACTCACCTCGATTCTAAAGCTTTCAAGGCTCTCAGATTTCAACTCCTTTGTGCCTAGATTTTGTTGGAGATGATGATGGGTCTTTCTCCACTTCTTGAGCTAGTCCAAAATTAAAAGATTACATTAGAATCGAAACCAGTGATTCACAATTGTTTTCAATCTTACCAAAGGTCGTAGACAACATCGAAATAAGGAATTTGGTCATTTAGCACATGGGCTTAACTTGAACATTGAAGACCTAATTTTTGAAATTAAACTCTAAGGATTAATGGATTCATAAAATTGGAATATGGGTTTTAATTATGAATTACAAGCTTTCAATTGGTGTATTGAAATCAAGCAAAGATTAAGGATTGGATCGAGGTGCTTGCTTGAGCTTAGTGAAGAAGACAACAATATAGATGTTTGCTAATTTCAAGACAAAAGGTAGGATTTGGTTATGGTGAGAGGCAAAACAAAGATAAGGGCTTTCTTATTCTTTTTGAATGGTCTTAACCATAGTCCACCTCCCTAAGGGCCAATAGCAAGATTTCCCTTGATGAAGGGTTTGTTTAAACCCATTAATTAATACACTTCTCAATCTTTTCCATCTTTTGGAAATTGATAACCAATTGTCATCTTTTTCAGAGTATTCTCACGTGGGGGGTGGCAAGCAAGTAGGTGAGTCATCATTTACTTCAAATCCTTTTAATTTGGCCACTAAATCAATTTGGACAGAGAATTTTATCGATAAGCCTTAGTTTCGTACTGATACAACTAGACTAAATTGGGTAAGTTAGTTAAAAACAATTAGGTTGCATTGATACAGGTCCAACTATATCGATACGCCTTGCCCATTTTTAGCATTTTCAAACAATCCCCTAACTTCTATTCTTTACAAAAAGGTCCCACAACTTCAATCATGTCCAAATAACCTCCATTACTTCAAGTTTGAGTACAAAATTTAGAAATTACATCATTCAGGCTTAATCGGTACAAAATTTTTTGATCACCGGAACCTAATTCCGACTAGATAGTTTTTGGGGTGTGACAAAGTTAGAAAGCCGAATATATCAACTTCAGGCTCAAATGAGGAAGATTCTCAGTTTAATTGGTCATTCCAAGCATATAAGGAGATCAATCAACAAAGAACGAGGAACAAAAATGTCACATCCCGAAAACTGGCCTGTCAAAAATAGGTCGCAGTGATTAGAGAATTTTGAATCAGATGTGTAAAATGTTGTAATGAATGAGCATTGTACCCCTCTTGATATAATGGAACTTCATTTTGGCCTTATGTGTGTGTAAATGGATCCCATGTGTGAAATTCAGAGCCCAACATGCAGATCTGGGCTCGTCGTATCGATACGCCTATATGAGTATCGATACAGCCTAACTGTCAATAACTAACTTCCTGATTTTGGCGGGAGCATACTGATATGGACAGAAGCGTATCGATACGGGTCCCCTGTTTGGGGTAAATCTGATGTCGTTTTGATAAGGAAATGTTGTAAGGTGGAGAATCACCTCTATGCTTGCCTAAACCCACGTGAATTCATCAGAATTCATAATGCAATTAAGGCATTAGCCTACTTGTGAGGCAAGTGGGCCTTGGGTTAAGCAAACCCCCAATAGGCACCCCCAATAGGAGGAAACCTCCTTATTGGCCACAAGGGAGGTGGGCTGCCATTAAGTTATTAAATCTCTCTTAATAAGTGAAGAAAAGAATTCCCTTTGATTGTTTTAATCTTCCGAAAGCTAAACTTAAGCTTTGTCTTCCAAATAAGCTAACACCACCATTGTCTTCAACCTTGAGCCCTTAAGCACACACCTCTCTCTTTAGTCGCCCTAAGCTCATATTCTCTTTAAATTTAAGGTACCATTGTGAAGCTATCCATCGGGTAAGGCAAAGCCCTCTTTCGATTATTGAATCCTATGTAAGATTGGAGTTTAGTTTCGATTCGAAATCCTAAGCTAAGCCTAAGTTATATTTTCAATTTGGTTATAATGGCTCCTATAGTTTTTCCTATCTCAAAACAAGGAGAAAAATGATCCATCGACCCTAACCGAAGCTAGGAACAAAGGAATCAACATTCGGGAATCCTAGAGCCTTTGAATCTTAAGGTGAGTGTAGTTGTGTCAAGGGATAGGCATGGTGCCATTCCCTTTGCATTATTTGTGATTATGTTGCATTTGATCAAAGTCTTACGTAGAGCTACTGTGTTGGATTCGACTGGTAAATCTGGTAAGTACCTTGTACTAATTTAATATGTGAAAATATGGTTATGATATGCTAAGTATGTGGTTCATGGATTCGATGTGGATATTATATGTGATATGGAGCAAAGGCTCGTTTTGATGTTTGATATGATATGAATTGAAAGAAAAATATGAAATATGTGATCTTTGTGAAATGATGAATATTGGATACAATTGGCATGCCACATGATTATTCAAGCTCACTAAGTAAGGGAATTGGACTACAGTCCGGGGCTACTGCCTATATTGGGGGAAATAAGGATGGATTGTGTAAGGGATATGTTTCCGAAGCTACGGTTCAAGGCTATGGCCTATTTTCGATATGTTGGTGTAAAGGGGAATCCGTGTGTCCAATGGTCCCTAATGGAAATTCTATGTGTTTATGAACTTTGATATTAAAATTATAAAAGTATGTGAGTATGTGAAATGAGCATGAAATTGTGTACATGAACTATGCCTATGTAAATTACTTGATCATCATGTCATACATATATGAATTGATCATTGTATTCGTTATAACTACCTCACTAGGCTATGTAAGCCTAACATGTGTGTCCCATGCATTTTTCAGGACCTTAAACGATTCTAAGCTACGATCGTGTTGTTGTGGGTGCAAGTCACATCTTCATCTTATACGTATGTTATCCTTTGCTATAAACTCCTAGTGAAGTGGCATATGGTCCGGACATGTCTTGTATGAGCATTTTGATGATTGTGTAATAGCCCTATAGTGACTTAGTGATGTATGCATGAAATGAGATGTTTTGAGAATGTTAAGTTTGTTAAAAAGAGCCTAAAACGATCCTAAGGTGAAAACTAGGTAAATGGTTCGAAACTCTATAAAATTTGCTATGACAGTAGGTTAATGGATTTTAGGCATGCTGGTAAAATTTGGTAACAATTGGAAAACATTTGAGGAGTTAAATTAGATAAAAACCAAATAAAATCTGTCATTACAAGCCAAGCGTATCGATACAGGGAAACCTATATCGATACGACCTTGCATATTTGGTCTTTGGTGAAGTAGGAGGTATCGATACATCAGGAGGCGTACCGATATGAACTTGGACAGTAAAGCCTAAAAATTTAATTACATCGATACGGTCTCAGGTGTACCGAAACGAATCAACCCAAGTCAACGTGTATCGATACGGGCATAGACGTATCGGTACGGGTTGTTGACCTCAAACTTGGGAGGTTTGAAATTCAATATAGTGTATCGATACAGTATCGATACATGCTATATTGTATCGATACGGTGTTAGTTAATTATGTTAAAAGCTTAAGAAACTGTCCTAAAAGATTTATAAATTGGTCACTAATGACTACATGGCTTAAATGAATATGTAAGAGATATCCGATAATAACGAAACCTCATAGGTTAATAATTGGAGAGGCTAATTACAAGTCGGTAAGAAAGAATCTAGATTAGGATCACTAAGTTGTAATGTTTACCATTTAGTTTCTTTAGTTTGAAAAGTTTTAAATTTAACCCCAAATCCAAATTCGATCTCTGATTCTGTTTCCGATAATACTTTCTGACCCGATTTTCTACCAGACCGGGAAAGGGGTGTTACAATTGTGGTATCAAAGCCTAGGTTTAGTTGATTCTAGGACTAAACAGGTATCCGTTATTAGTCTGCATTTTCATATGCCACTTAGGAGTTTATTTGTATGCATTATTTGTGACTTGCAGCTTACACGATTCAAATCTTCTATTTGAATAGATTGGAAAATGACAACACCTACTGATAGGCGTGCTATAAACGAGCCCAATCCCGACTCCTCCTCTACTCAGGGGGATAATCTGAGGCCATGATTAGGGCCTGAACAAGTGGGGCAGAATGACCCACCTCATCCTCCGCCTATGCATCCCGCTCAGCAGGAGTATTTGATGTCTATGGTGGATATGATCAAGCAAGTAGTAGTGTCACTCTGATAAGAATCATATCCTTCACCTACTGAAGCTTCTTTTCCCGCTTCAAGAGCCCTTGTTGATAGGCTCAAGCAGTACCCTATTTACACATTCACCAGCCAAGACTTGGATAATCCCGAGGTCACAGAATACTGGCTGGAGAACACCCTGAAAGTGCTGAATAAGCAGATGAAGTGCCCCGAGGAACATAAGCTTGAGAGTGCCCTGGCCTTGATAGCCGAGGAGACCCAAAGTTGGTGGGACATGGTGACTCTTACTGTTCCTGAACATCGTGTCATGTGGGACTTCTTTCTTCAGGAGTTCCACAACAAATACATCAGTGAACATTACATTGCAGAGAGACGCAAGAAATTCCTCCATCTAAGGCAAGGAGGAAGACCCGTAGAGCAATATATCCACGATTTCTACAAGTATGCAAGATACGCTGGTGATATCATCCGTACAGAGAAGGAGAAGTGTCGAATGTTTTATAGACGGTCTTTGTGACTAACTATGTCCTCTCTTTGTTGTAGTGGAGATTGAGGACTTTTAGACTCTCGTCAATCGGGCCATAGCAACAGAAGCCTCATAGAAAGCTTTTGAAAGAAGAAAAGGGAACCAGGCTCGACCGGACAAGAGATTTCGTGATGACTCCAAACCACCTATGTCATAAAAGAAAGGAAGACAGTGGGACCAGAAGTCTGCTACTTACCAACAGCTACCCCGGTCAGGCTACGTACCACATTTCCAGTCTGTAGGAATAGCAGTTACCCGTACCACATCAGTGGGTAGCACAAGTGGCTCTATGAAGGGCTCTCATACTCCCTTATGTAATTTCTGCCAGAAGAGGCACCCAGGGCAGTGCCGTAGGCAGTCCAGTTCCTGCTATCTTTGTGGAGAGTCTGGCCACTTCATCTGGCAGTGCCCACAGAACCCTCAGGCTCCTACGTCTGTGGCTTCTCAGAACAATCTTGTTAAAGGGAGAGGAGCAAAAACACTGGATCGGCAGGTAGACTCCGCAACAACAATGCACCTACAGTTGGTTGTGATCCGCAAACTTTGACTCAGATGTATCATGTCTGAGGCTGTGAGCAAGAAGATGACCCTGATGTGATTGCAGGTATGGTAAAGCTATGTTTCGATTATGTTTATGCATTGATAGATCCATGCTCTACGTACTCTTTCATTAGTGAACCTTTGATCGAGAAGCATGCTTTAGAGTCAGAACCAGTTACCTCCGAGATAGTTGTCTCCAATCTAATAGGAGATAGTGTAACCATCTGAATGATTTGTAAAAATTGTCCCATAAAGATCCAAGGGATCCCATTTCCGGCCAACTTGATGGCCTTGCCTTTCCATGAGTTCGATCTCATACTGGGCCTTGATTGGCTAGCTGAACACCAAGCTTGGGTGGATTGCTCGAAGAAGAAATTATATCTCTGTAGACTAGGTAAGAAAAGCATAATCCTGATGAAGTCCGAACCCGAGCCCAAAAAGAGTCTTATATATGCCATGGAGTCTAAGAAAGATCTGAAGCTTGAAGATATGTCAGTTGTGGAAGAATTTCCTGATGTGTTTCTCGATGAACTTTCGGGACTCCCTTTCACCCGTAAAGTCAAGTTCAGGATATAAGTACAACCTGGAACTACTTCGGTCTCCACTATTTCATATAGAATGGCTCTAGTAGAGTTAAAAGCTCAAATTCAAGACCTTCAAGATAAAGGATTCATCTGACCGAGTTCTTCACCTTGGGGAGCACCGGTTTTGTTCGTCAAGAAGAAGGATGGATCGATGCGTCCATAGATTGACTATCATCAATTGAATAAAGTGACGATAAAGAACACGTACCCACTTCTGAGGATGGATGACCTCTTTGATCAGTTGAAGGATGCTTCTATCTTTTCCAAGATAGATCTTCGGTTTGGATACTACCAAATGTTGGTGCAGGAGTCTGACGTTCCAAACACTACATTTCGCACCAAATATGGTCACTATGAATTTCTGGTGATGCCTTTTGGGCTTACGAATGCACCTGCAGCCATCATGGACCTAATGAATTGTGTATTCTGGCCCTATCTAGATAAGTTTGTGGTTGCCTTTATAGACGACATTCTGATCTATTCCAAAGACTCAGTTTCTCATGCAGAATACCTTTAGATTGTACTTCAGGCCTTCCAGAAAAAACAACTCTATGCCAAGTTTAGCAAAATGTGAATTTTGGCTGTCTGAAGTATCCTTTCTTGGCCATGTAATCTCCTCTGTGGGAATTCAAGTGGACCCAAAGAATATTCAAGCAATCATTGACTAGACTCATTCGAAGAATATAGGGGAAGTTTGTAGCTTTCTGGGCCTTGCAAGCTATTATCGTAGATTCGTTAAGGGATTCTCATTGCTTGCAGCACCCTTAACGAAGCTTCTCCGTAAGGATACTCCTTTTGTGTGGACTATTGATCATCAAAGGAGTTTCGATCAGCTCAAACAAGTCCTCACGCATGCCCCTATCTTGGTACAACCCGAGTCAGGCAAAGATTTCATCGTGTATAGTGATGCATCCCACTTAGGATTAGATTGTGTCCTGATGCAAGAAAGCAAGGTTTTAGCCTATGTCTTATGTCAACTCAAGCCTCACGAGCTGAACTATCTGACTCATGATCTAGAACTTGTCGTAGTTGTGTTTGCTTTGAAGATTTGGCGACATTATCTTTACGGTGAGAAATGTTATCTCTACACTGATCACAAAAGCCTGAAGTACCTCCTAACTCAAAAGAAGCTAAATCTTTGTCAGCACCGATAGGTGGAATTGTTGAAAGATTATGACTTAGTCATTGACTACCATCCCGGTAAAACCAATGTAGTGGCTGACGCTCTTAGCCAGAAGCCCACTTCTTCTCTGAGATGCTTGAATGCCTACTTCCGGCTCAAGAAGTATAGAAAATTGTTAGCTAAACTGAGAATTCACTCCACCATTGTATCTCGAATTAAGGCACTCTAAGAAACTGATGAGGAGTTGCAATGTCTTATTGCTAAGGTCAAGGATGGCTCAGATCCTGACTTTGCTTTGAATTCTGAAGGATTATTGTGTTTTTGCAGCCGCATTTGTGTTTCCGATGATGATGATCTTCGGAACCAAGTCCTAAGTGAAGCTCATTTGAGCCTTTTCTCTGTTCACCCTGGAGCTATTAAAATGTACAAAGATCTGAAGGAGATCAATTGGTGGTCAGATATGAAGAATGAAATCACGGACTACGTATCTAGGTGTTTGACTTGCCAATGGGTCAAAGCCAAGCACAATGTGCCTATGGGTCTTCTGCAGCCAATTGAACTTTCGTAGTGGAAATGAGAGCGTATCACGATTGACTTCGTAAGTTGTCTACCTTTGACTCTGAAGAAAAATGATGCCATTTGGGTCATTGTGGACTGATTCACCAAGATTGCTCATTTCCTTCCAGTAAGAATGGATTTTAGCTTGCCTAAGCTTTTAAAGTTGTGCATTCGTAAGTTATTCGTTTAAACGGAATTTCGGTATATATCATCTCTGATCGGGACCCACGATTTACGTCTTGGTTTTGGAGGACCTTACAGAAGGCCTTGGAAATGTGAGTGCATCTTAGCACTGTTTTCCATCCTCAAACTGATGGCCAATCTGAAAGAGTTATTCATGTAACTTTAAACCCTTCTCTAAGTTACATGAATAAGTGTTTGTACCAATCATGATTCTTCCTTGTAGATCCTAGAAGATATGCTCCGAGCCTGTGTTATCAACTTCGGGAATACGTGGGAGAAATCCCTACCCTTGGTTGAGTTTTCTTACAACAACAGTTATCGGGCTTCAATTCAAATGGCTCTGTATGAAACTCTCTATGAAAGAAGGTGTATAACCCCTCTTTGTTAGACTAAACTCGATGAAGGCAAGATGCTAGGTCCTGACTTACTTCAGGAAACTGAATAAAGGACTACCATTATTCGTGATCAGTTTAAAGCTGCCTTTGACCGACACAAGTCATATGCTGATATGGGCAGAAGAGATATTCAGTACGAGGTTGGTGAAAAAGCCTTCCTCAAGGTATCTCCATGGAAGAAGATCCTTAGTTTTAGAAAGAAATGAAAGCTATATCCCCGCTTCATTGGTCCATTCAAGGTGATTGAAAAAATTAGACATGTTGCTTACCGATTAGCCCTCCCTGATGAGTTAAGTTGGATTCACAATGTCTTCCATGTGTCTATGCTACGCAAGTACCAGTCAGATCCTTCCCATGTGATTGAACCGGAATCTGTGGAGATCCAATCTAATCTGACGTATGAGGAAGAACATGTTCAGATCATCGCACGAGAAGTTAAACGACTTCGTAGCAAGAGTGTGCCTTTGGTGAAGGTTCTGTGGAGAAGTCATTCTGTTGAGGAGGCAACTTGGGAACCTAAAGAGACTATGCAGAAATAGTAACCTCATCTTTTTGCTTGAAATAAAAATTCGAGGATGAATTTTCTTAAGAGGGAGAGTTGTCACATCTCGAAAACCGACCTAGTCAGAAATAGGTCCCGGTGATCGAAGAATTTTGAATCAAATGTGTAAAATGTTGTAATGAATGACCATTGTACCCCACTTGATATAATGGAACTTCATTTTGGCCTTATTTATGTGTAAATGGATCCCTTGTGTGAAATTCAGAGCCCAATATGCAGATCTGGGCTAGTCGTATCGTTACGCCCATATGAGTATCGATACGGCCTAACTATCAATAACTAACTTTCTGATTTTGGCGAGATCATATCGATACGGGCAGAAGTGTATCAATATAGGTCCCTTGTTTGGGGTAAATTTGATGTCGTTTTGATAAGGAAATGTTGTAAAGTGGTGAATCACCTCTATGCTTGCCTAAACCCACGTGAATTCATCAGAATTCATAATGCAATTAAGGCATTAGCCTACTTGTGGGGCAAGTGGGCCTTGGGTTAAGCAAACCCCCAACAAGAGAAAACCTCCTTATTGGCCACAAGGGAGATGGGCTGCATTAGGTTATTAAATCCCTCTTAATAAGTGAAGAAAAGAATTCCCTTTGATTGTTTTAATCTTCTGAAAGCTAAACTTAAGCTTTCTCTTCCAAATAAGCTAACACCACCATTGTCATCAACCTTGAGCCCTTAAGCACACACCTCTCTCTTTAGTCGCCCTAAGCTCATCTTCTCTTCAAATTGAAGGTACAGTTGTGAAGCTATCCATCGGGTAAGGCAAAGCCCTCTTTCGATTATTGAATTCTATGTAAGATGGGAGTTTAATTTTGATTCGAAATCCTAAGCTAAGCCTAAGTTATATTGTCAATTTGGTTAAAATGGTTCCTATTGTCTTTCCTAGCTCTAAACAAGGAGGAAAACGATCCATCGACCCCAACCGAAGCTAGGAACAAATGAATCAACATTCGGGAATCCTAGAGCCTTCGAAACTTAAGGTGAGTGTGTTGTGTCAAGGGATAGGCATGGTGTCATTTCCTTTGCATTATTTGTGATTATGTTGCATTTGATCAAAGTCTTACGTAGAGCTACTGTGTTGGATTCGATTGGTAAATCTGGTAAGTACCTTGTACTAATTTAATATGTGAAAATATGGTTATGATATGCTAAGTATGTGGTTCATGGATTCGATGTGGATATTATATGTGATATGGAGCAAAGGCTCGTTTTGATGTTTGATATGATATGAATTGAAAGAAAAATATGAAATATGTGATCTTTGTGAAATGATGAATATTGGATACAATTGGCATGCCACATGATTATTCAAGCTCACTAAGTAAGGGAATTGGACTACGGTCCGGGGCTACTGCCTATATTGGGGGAAATAAGGATAGATTGTGTATGGGATATGTTTTCAGAGCTACAGCTCAAGGCTACGGACTATTTCTGATATGTTGGCGTAAAGGGGAATCCGTGTGTCCAATGGTCCTTAATGGAAATTCTATGTGTTTATGAACTTTGATATTAAAATTATAAAAGTATGTGAGTATGTGAAATGAGCATGAAATTGTATACATGAAACTATGCCTATGTAAATTACTTGATCATCATGTCATGCATATATGAATTGATCATTGTATTCGTTATAACTACCTCACTAGGCTATGTAAGCCTAACATGTGTGTCCCATGCATTTTTCAGGACCTTAAACGATTCCAAGCTACGATCGTGTTGTTGCGGGTGCAAGTCACATCTTCAACTTATACGTATGTTATCCTTTGCTATAAACTCCTAGTGAAGTGGCATATGGTCCGAACATGTCTTGTATGAGCATTTTGATGATTGTGTAATAGCCCTATAATGACTTAGTGATGTATGCATGAAATGGGATGTTTTGAGAATGATAAGTTTGTTAAAAAGAGCCTAAAAGGAGCCTAAGGTGAAAAGTAGGTAAACGGGTTCGAAACGCTATAAAATTTGGTATGACGGTAGGTTAATGGATTTTAGGCATGCTGGTAAATTTTGGTAACAATTGGACAACATTTAGGGAGTCAAGTTAGATAAAAAAAATAGATAAAATTCGTCATTACAGGCTAGGCGTATCGATACATTGAAGCCTGTACCAATACGGCCTTGCATATTTGGTCTTTGGTGAAGTATGGGTATCGATACATCAAAAGGCGTACCGGTACGAACTTGGACAGTGAAGCCTAAAAATTTAATTGCATCGACACGATCTCAGGTGTACCGAAACGAGTCAACCCAAGTCAACGTGTATCGATACAGGCATAGACGTATCGGTACAAGTTGTTGACCTCAAACCTGGGAAGTTTGAAATTCAACATAGCGTATCGATACAGGCTATAGTGTATCGATACGGTGTTAGTTAATTCTGTTAAAAGCTTAAGAAACTGTCATAAAAGATTTATAAATTGGTCACTAATGACACATGGCTTAAATGAATAGGTCAGAGATATCCGATAATAACAAAACCTTACAGGTTAATAATTGGAGATCCTAATTACAAGTCGGTAAGGAAGAATCTAGATTAGGATCACTAAGTTGTAATGTTTACCATTTAGTTCCTTTAGTTTCAAAAGTTTTAAATTTAACCCCAAATCTGAATTTGATCTCCTATTCTATTTTCGATAATAATTTCTGACCCGGTTCTCTACCAGACCGGGAAGGGAGTGTTACAAAAAGATTTCATACGAGCTTCAGACTAAAAAATCAAGATATCTTAGGCAGAAAAGCAGTGACTTTAAAGATTTCAACTCTTCAAGGTGGAAATTGAAGATATTTCATATTACTTCAAGTTGAAATTTTATTAATTGGTGATATTTCTATTTGCAGGTTTAGTTTTTCCCTAGAGGAGGAGGTGAATCAACATTCCTAGCAAAGACAATGCTCCTAATGTGAAGAGTTCGCTCAACAAAGACATATTTCCTAATGTGAAGAGTTCGCTCAACAAAGACGAAGCTCCTAATGTGAAGAGTTCGCTCAGCAAAGATAGAGCTCTTAATGTGAAGAGTTCACCAGCAAAGACAGAGCTCCTAACGTGAAGAGTTCACTCAGCAAAAATAGAGCTCCTAATGTGAAGAGATCGCTCAACAAGACAGTGCTCCTAATGTGATCGCTCAACAAAGATAGAGCTCTTAATGTGAAGAGTTCACCCAGCAAAGACAAAGCTCCTAATGTGAGGAGTTCACTCAGTGAAAATAGAGCTCCTAATGTGAATAGTTCGCTCATCAAAGATAGAGCTCCAAATGTGAAGAGTTCGCTCAGTAAAGATAGAACTCCTAATGAAGAGTTTGCCCAGCAGAGACAGAGCTCTTAATATGAAGAGTTCATCAGCAAAGACAGAACTCCTAATGTGAAGAGTTCACCTAGCAAGGATAGAGCTCCTAATGTGAAGAGTTCACTTAGGAAAGACAGAGCTCCTAATGTGAAGAGTTCGCTAAAAAAAAGAGAGCTCCTAATGTGAAGAGTTCGCTCAGCAAAGACAGAGCTCCTAATGTGAAGAGTTCGCTCAGAAAAGATAGAGCTCCTAATGTGAAACGTTCACTCGGCAAAGATAGAACTCCTAATGTGAAGAGTTCGCCCAGCAAAGACAGAACTCCTAATGTGAAGAGTTCACCCAAAAAAGATAAAGCTCCTAATGTGAAGAGTTTGTTCAGCAAAAAATCCAGAGTTCCAAATGAGAAGAGTTCGCTTGTTCAACACCTTTATTGAGAGGTGGATCAACATTTTAGAAGAATGATAGAGAGAAAAGTTAGTGTTCGCAAGAAGAAAGATGAGTTCTAAGTAAGAAGAGCTCACCGATTCGTCACCGTTGCAAGGAAAGAGATCAGCATCACCAAGAAGAATGAATGGGTTCGTGAGAAGAACTAGTTCAGATTTCGCGGTCAGCTCTGGTAGGAAGATTGAGAAGTTCTTAATAAGAAGAACTTGTTTAGGCTCTCTTAAGAAGAAAAAAGAGTGAAAGTTCGTAATGAGAAGATCTTGTAGCTCAAAGCGACAGTCGACAAGTTCGGGTAAAATTCGTGTCTTTACAGTCTTTGCCCAATTCCCGTTCCACGGTAATGAGCAAAGAGGGGCAGTTGTAATACCCTAATTTTACCTGGGTATAGATATATATATATATATACATATATATATAAATAAGTATTTCTCTTAGCAAATAAAAATAAATAAATAATAAAACCCAATAATAATTCTAATAGTCCCGAATATCCATTATAAATGTCAATTACATATATAAAAGGGTCCATTTACATATAAAGCACTACAAAGCCCAAAATTCAATTAAAAGCCCAAATTCTCAATCCACACAGTTGTTCCCGCCTAAAATCCATTAGGATACAACCTAAGAAACACAATTCTGACCCAAAATCAACTTTGCCGCTCAAAAATTACCATGTGGCAGCCCCGAGTTGGTCTGTTTCCCCTTCACGCGAATGATGGTTTTGTTGTTACCAGCTGGCCGTTGACATCAGCACCATGACGTTAGTGATGACCTCAGATTTTAACCCCCTATAAATACGGAGAAAGAGAAAAGTCAGAGGAATTAATCACCAAGAATTACATACCATTAATATCATATATTAAATAATAATAATAAAATATGATAAGAATAATAGAAGAGAGAGAAATGTTACCTACTTCGAAAGCCGAACCAATCAGAATTTGAAGGACCGCTAGAGCTCAACCATTGTCGAAAGCTATCGAAAACATCATAGGAATCGCGATTTCAGCCGCCGAAAGGTATATTTCCATATCATCTTTCAATTTCCTGCATTAAAACATAAAAGGGGTTAGATCGAAGCAATAATAATATAAAAATAGAAAGTAAATGGGTATTCAGAATGTGAGATGCTTGCGAATGTTTATGGCAAAACTAAAGAGGGTGGTTATGGGTAGGATAAATTTAGGAGGGAAGATTGGAAATCTTATTAGATTAGGGTTTAGTTTTGGGTTTTATGGGTAGAAAAATAGAAATATTGGGTATTTAGGGTTCTGGTGCCGCAGAGTACGGTGGACAAAAATCGCTTCATGCTCCCTAAAGCAATGATAGGGATGACCGGTGTGCTAGGGAGGTGGTCGGCGAACGACTTAAGGTAGTCAGAGGACGGTGGATGTGGATCAAAGCGACGAAGTGTGTAGTGGAGCTTGTCGAAGTTCATCGTCTTCTTCAAAACCATGAAGAACACGGATGAAACTCATTCAAAATTCAAGGTTTTAATCCATTTTGAAATGGAGATTTGGGTTCTAAGTGTTTTAGTTGAAAGAGTTTGAGAGATGAGGGAGGGTAGAGAGAGCGTGGGTCTTATGGATGAGTTGGCTCGGAAAGTGAGTTTTATACCCGAGTCAACATAGCATCATTTTTGTACCGGGTTGGAGTTGACCCGCGACCCTAGTTTGGTTTAGGTCCAAGGTCCGCGCGCTTTCAATCCAGGTGGATATCAGACTTGTGCCCCAACTTTTGGGCTTTTATTTTTTGGGTTGGAAATTTTGTAAACTTCTCAATTTAGTCCTTTTTTCTTAATAAAATCAAGTTTCAAGGTTTTAATTCTTTTCAGTTTAGTCCTATTTTTAATTGTGTAATTCAATTGTTTGAATTATATGTACGATTGCATGTTTTAAAATTAAGCATATAGTATTGTATGCTAGACAATTTAATCACCTAAATTTAGTTAATTGATTAGAGCCTTAGTCTTTTAGGTTCTTTAATTAGAAATCGATAATTATTAGGTGAGATAATTGTAGTAAATTAATGGATATTAAATGGAAAGCTTTGGAGTTAAAAATTGAGTATTGTCCCAATAAAATAGGATGTTATTCCAACATGGCTTTTAAGAAGAACATTTAATATTCACTATAACCTTATAATTGGATAATTAATCTAGTTAACAAATTAGAGCCTTGATTAGGACTAGAAATTTAAATAATTAGAATGACAAATTAATTGGTGAATATTATCTACCATAGAGTTATTTGAACGCTTGGAGAAAGGTGTCATTCACGATCACAACCGGTACCATCACAACCCAATCATCGGTTATATGTATATTCTACTAACGGGAGTTTTCAGTACCATATAACCCCTCGACTGTTAGGGTACTCGTGGTGGAGTATTCGGTACACATAAACACCTCAACACCCGAGGTGACTTATTTACAGTGCACTCAATCCTATGGTCGGCCAACTATATTCGATAACATTTTAAACCACATCACTTGCCAATATAATTCATTATTAACTATGTTGTAGCGACATTTTTTTCTTTTAAAACAATATAAGTTTCATATGTTCGGTGCTACAGGTTATCCCCAAAATCATCTCTTTGAAATCTTGGTTTAAAATGAGATTTTTTTTTGAAAAATCGTAATCTTTTGAAAACAATAAAAATTTGGAGTCGCCACCGGCCACTTGGATAAGGTAGGCCGAACACCACAAAATACCAGAGATTCGTTATGAAAGGGTCTGAGAATTGGTTACCCATGGGGAAGGATTAGCACCCTCATCATGCCCGGATATCGGTACCATAATATTTGTTGCCTTTAAAATTGATAGAATTTGTTGGAATTTTGAATTAAGTTTAATTCGACGTTCTTAATTAAAAATCGACTTCAATTGCATGGGCTTTATCAAATTGATGGTTTAGAATTAATTAGACATTTAATTAATAAGGATGATGATACATCGGACCACAGACTAAACCGACATCATATAAGTCTGACTGCCATGTTAGTTTATGGTTCGGATCACGTACGTCACCTTTATGCATGGTGCAAGCAGTTATGATATGATGAAATGATTTTGTCCATTTTAATTATCATTTTCCCCGGAGCGATAAGGATTAATCCAAATATTCGATCAACATCCATTGAGGCAAGACTATTACGACACGAATATCGGGATTAATAAATATCCCCCTTTCATGATTTAGGTTAATTAACATGCAATCAAAACATTAAAAGTCACATAAATGAAAATTAAGGGATGACAAACAAAAGGCTTAAAGGAAAACAAACAAAAGCCCACCCGAAGTCATAACATAAAAAGGCCCAAGTTAAGGAAGATCCAATTAGTGATCTAATTATTAGCTAAGTGATTCTAATATTTAGCCCTAAATTAATTAGCCTAAAAGACTAGAAACCTTAATAAATTATGATAACTAATCTGAAATTTAATGTCAATCTAAACTTTGAAATTAATTTTATCCTAAAAGTAATTAAGAAATGTTCAATCAATTTAATGAATTTAAAATTTACTCCAATAAGCCAAGAGTAAATTTAAATTCACTAAATTAATTCGAACCCTAATCTAACTAAGGCTCTAAAAAATCAAACCCTAAAATTAACTTAATTAATTAAAGAATCGTGCCCCTATTAAACGAGCACACGATCTAAATTAATTAAATTAATTGGCCTAATCCAATCTAAAGCCTTAACAGGACCCAAAAGCCCAACCAACCAAAAAAGCCTAAAGCCTAAAAAGACAAGGCCCAAACTACAAAAAACAACAAGCCCAAAACAAGCCTAAAGCAAAACAAGGCCCGAATTACTAAATTAAGCTCAACCCAAACATAAGGATATATATGTAGATTACAAATATGTTATATTAAGTAAGACTATATATATTATAAACTTTTATAAAAAAAAACTATATATTACATACTTTGTAAACTATATATATTATAAACCCTTAAAATATATATATATATACATATATTAGTTTTTAAAACTATATTATATATTTTAAGAAACTATATATACATTATAAACTTTAAAAACTATATATATTTTGAAAGCCATAACTTTGTACAACTATATATTATATGAAAATATATTTTATATATAAAATACTATATATTACATATCATAAAAAATAACATGTATTATACATTTTAAAAACATTGTGCGTATTATAAAGACTCCATACTATATATAATATACCACGTATCATAAAATACATATATTATATAAAACCACATCAAAAAAGAAATAAACAAGCAATATCAATAGAAAACAAAAACTGGAAATTTAAGAAATGCATGTGCAAAACAATAAAATAAATATGCTTGATAAAATAGGGTTTAAGTACTGGAAAATGACTCAATTGAGAAGAAACAAAATTGAAAGGCCTAATTTTAAAAGAAAACGGGGATGAGATTAAAAAGTGTTTTGAAATCTTAGGGACTAGGGACGAAATTTAAAAAGACAAAATGGCCTGTGATCGTGATTATCCCATGCAGAGGGACTAAAATGGTGATTTGCCCATGCAGAAGCCCTTACGGGCATAAATATAGAAAGGGCGAGGGATTTATAATGCAAATATCCTATTTTGTTTTGAGGGCTGGTATAAAACACATTTTTTAAAACAAAAACTTTTTATCAAAGCTCTCTCCCACCCTTCCCTTATTTTCTCTGAAGAGGGGATGAATATCGCCGCGTGTTTATCCCCATACCCAGATTTTGGCTACAATTCCAGAAACTGATGACTCTTCCGTCGTACGTCGCCGCGTCAGCCGCTGCTCGCTGACAGCCGGCAAAACCTAAAACCTGCCTTTCGAGAGCTTTCCTTCTTCTAAAACCAAATCCAACCTTTATTTTACTTAAAAACGGATAAAAGACTTTCATTTTTTATAAAAGTGAACTGAAAATCTTTTGTTAAACCCCGTTTTTGGCACCCTATTTCGCTGATTCACCATGCATGGCTACAGGTAGGCCAAGAGGCTTATCGTCGACTAAGGAGAAACAACGGCGCAAAGGAAGCTGAGCCGACTGAGGGGAAAACGAAACGAAAATGGTAAAACCTATCCCTCTATTACTTTCTATCTACTATGCATGCACTGAAAATGAAGGAAATATACCTCTGAAGGTTATTGTTTTTCTCTATTGCTTTGAGAAATTCCCCAATGATGCTTAAGGTTTTACAATTGTTGGTTTCGGTTAAAAAAAGGAAAAAAACAGAGAAGAAATTCCCTATTGGTTGCCTATGTTCTTTGTTGGTATTCATCTGTATTTCTAATTATGGTTTGGAGGCTCTGAAATGTTGTTGAAATATGTCGTTCTGGCATTCTATTTTTTGGCTCTTTTGCATGTGTCGTGGTTGAATAAGGAGGATGGGGACCAGCTGGAGAGGTGGATGACGTGGAGCGATCTTATCTGTTGATAAGAGATTTGAACGGTTGTGGCAAGAAGCTGAAAAGGCTCGAACGGCATAATGTCACTCGCGCGAGTGAGGGGCTGAAGAGTCATCTGGCTTAGCGCATAAGGGAAATTGAAGAACCTCCATCCTTTGATTCTGGACCGTCAGATCTAATCCAGATCTGACGCTGGAGATCCTATGACGCTGGAGACAGGAGGAGGGTTAGGTGAAATTAGGGTTTAATTTATTTATTGGCCAGAATGGGCCAGATGTATATAATAATAATTTTTTGGGCTTTTCAATGTAAAAGGACTTAATAATATATATGAACTGACTTTATTCATAATCGAGCATACATATATATTTTGTTATCTCTTTAGTTTAATAATAATATAATGTAACCATAGTAGTAATAACAATAATGTTGTCAACAATATAATGTAATAATAAGATAACAATCAAAGCAATAATAATAAGATGACATAAAGGAAAATGATATACTATACCAATAATATTTAGGGATTTTTTATTTGGATAATAACATATATGAATATAACAATAATATGATAACATATATATATATATATATATATATATATATATACCACGTAGTAAATTTTTTGGGTTTTAATAGAGCATAACATATAATGTGCTAATAAATAGTATAATATGATGGCAAATAACAATACCTATATAATACTTAATAATAATTTTTTGATTTTAATAGAAAGATAAAGCAGTTAAAGCTCATTTTCTTTAATTGTAGTTATGTATAAGCCCATTTTTGTAAAAATGAAAATAATACAGAAAAGGTTCATCCCGGATAAAATTAGTGATTATAGTTGTCCTTCTTTGTTTATACTTGTGGGAAAAGAATAAAGCAAAAACCATAAGCACTAATTTTGTCCCACTTCCCTGCTGGACGATTTGTTCTTCTAGAATGGCAATGAACAAATCCAAATAATTTGTTTTTCCGGAACGGTGAGAACGATTAGGTAACGATGGTATGTCCTTCTGAAGTGGCAATAGACAGACTAGACAGCAAATGACTCATTCCTCTAAAGCGGCAAGAAATTAATCCAAATAACTTATTTTCCTAGAGTGGCGAAAATGATTGGGTAACGCTGGTATGTCCTTTCAAAGCGGGAATAGACAGACCAGACAACAAATGACTCATTCCTCCGAAGCGGTAGCGAATGAATTTAAATAACTTATTTTCCCAGAGTGGCAAAAATGATTGGGTAACGCTGGTATGTCCTTTCAAAGCAATAATGGACAGACCAGATGGCAAATGACTAAGTCATCCGAAGCGGCAGCGAATGAATCCAAATAACTCAAATGGCAGGTGAAATCGATTCCTGAAGTGGTATAGACAAAGTGTGTTGTTGCATTCCTCTGAAATGGTAAGGAACAAACGAAAATTCCTGTCATGAAGGTTCTATTCATCTTGGACCTATACGGGCGGGACTCTTGGCCTTCTCGTTTGAGAAATTTTGTGAGTTATAGGCGCTTGCTTTACCCTTTGTTCCTCTTCTTATAAGGTACTTAATCTTCATTGTGATTATCTGGAAAAAGGGATATCAAGTCTGTAATGATATGAGTTAGCATACTTCTAACCCTAGGAATGACTACCTAAATATGATGTATGAGCACGGCAATTTTTTTAACTTTCTCGGGAAATTCCTCTTCTTGCCCCCTTTTTCACTCGCGTCCTCCATTTTTTTCTTCGTGATGGTGGTGTTTCCTCTCTCGCTTGGGTTCACCCCGCATGCCCCTCATTGAGTTCTTGAACCTCTTGTTCCAAAGCATCTTTTCAAGTTTTCACTTTAGGGGTTTTTTTGGCACCCTAGTGGGTTTTCGCCTCCAGTCTCTCGGTCTTCAGCATGAGCAGCGTTTGATGCCTTTTCGTGATAGGTTATCAACTCCAACTCTTATTTATTTTTCTTTTTTTGCAATTTTGGTGAACTCCTTTCTTATTCGCGAATAGACCTGCACTCAATAGGTGAAATCATAGTAATGCCAAGAAATCCTTTGCTTTTTATTTTATGTCAATCCACCCGTGAAATAAATGAGAAATAAGAGAAACTAAAATATAATTTTATTAATTAGGATAACTTGGAAAGTCATGGCAAACATGAGAAGAGAGAAAGAGGTAGAGAAAATGTCAATTGTATGAATGACGTGGACCGATAAACTTTGGTAGATCTTTCCCTAACCACCTTTGGTTACTTCCGGAGCTAAACCCTTTAACCGAGATGAGGCTCGCCAGCTGGTTGTCGAAACTTAATTCTATCTAAACCGTCCTTTTAGGATTTTCAATTCAAATCCTTATTTGGTTTTAAGGCACCCACTTTTGGGTTTTCACCTTAAACCCCCTTTTTGCTTTTATTTTTTTTCTTCTTTTTTAAGGATAATACTTCTTGACAGAATCCAAGTTCACGGGGTTACACAATTCCTTTCCATCCATCTTCATCAGCATCAGCGTCCCCTAGAGAATGCCTTTTTGACAAAATAGA
Source organism: Hibiscus mutabilis (assembly GCA_019671005.1). NCBI lineage: Eukaryota > Viridiplantae > Streptophyta > Magnoliopsida > Malvales > Malvaceae > Hibiscus > Hibiscus mutabilis. The sequence goes on from CM033715.1 coordinate 63,997,398, forward strand.
GCCCTTTCCCAATTGGGCATCCATTTTCCCCGAAAGTCTTTTTGATTCAACAGGATTTTCTTGAGAACTAGATCTCCTTACTGAAACTCCCTCATGCGAACTTTTTTGTTATAAGCTCGCATCATTCACTTCTGATACATCTGATTATGAGAAATAGCTTTCAACCTTTTCTCACCAATGAGGTTCAGCTAGTAAAACATGGCTTGCATCCATTTAGCTTCGTCCAACTTCGTTCAAAATTTGTAGTGACGAGATTTCCACTTCAATGGGTAGTATTGCTTCGGTGACGTACACTAAGGATTACGACGTTAGCCCGGTGGAAGTTTTCACGGATGTCTAATAGGAAAACAAAGAAAAATGGAGCCTCTCATGCAAATCCTTAAATGTCTTCGTGGTTTTTGCTATGATCTTCTTAATATTCTTATTTTCCGCTTCTACCACTCTGTTCATCTTAGGGCAATAAATGGTAGAATTATGGTGTACAATATTAAATTGTTCACACACCTCAATCATCATCTTGTTTTTCAAATTGGAAGTATTATCGGTGATGATCCTTTCGGGCATACCATAGCGACATATAATTTTCTTCTTGAGAAACTTGCAAAATGTCGCTCTCGTGATATTAGCATACGAGGTGGCTTCTACCCACTTGGTGAAGTAATCAATGACCACTGGGATAAAGCGATGCCCATTGGAAGCCTTTGGATGTATCTGACCAATAACGTCTATTCCCCATGTAGCAAAGGGCCACGGTAAATTCATGGTATGGAGAGGCACTGGTGGGAAATGTATCTTATCGGTGTAGATTTGATATTTGTGACACTTGTTCACATAATTGATGCAATCTCCCTCCATAGTTGACTAGAAATAGCCAAATCTCATGATTTTTCTTGCCATCGAGAACCCACTGGCCTGGGTCCTACATAACCCTCTGTGGACTTATACTAAAATGGTTTTGGCTTCCCGAGCACTGACACACCTTAACAGTATCTGATCCCTTCTTCTTTTGTACAAAGTTTCCCTGTCAAAGACATACCCAAAAGCTAACCTTCTAATAGTCTTCTTGTCATTATCGTCTGCCCTTTTTGGATAATTTTGGAACTTGATGTATTGGAGGATGTCAAAAATACCATGGGTTACCGTCCTCCTCCTCTTCCAAACTGTAGCAATGGGCTGGTACCTCAAAGGTTTGTATTTCGATTGGCCCCATCTCGGCTGCCCTACTTGCTTCGGACACAGCGGCCAGAGTTGCCAAGGCATCGACCATCTGATTATTCTCTCTTGGCAAGTAGGTGAAATTGATTTCTTCAAAATCCTTGGCCAAATCTTGGATCAAGACGTAGTATTTGGCCAACTTTGGATCTCTAGTCTCCCATTTTTTCTGAAGCTGATAAACTACTAAAGAGGAATCTCTGAAAACCCGGAGCACCTTGACCTTTGTCTATGGCTGCTCGGATACCCATGACACGAGCCTCATGCTCGGCTATATTTTTGGTGTAAAAGAACTTCAACCTACTTGTGGAAGGGTAGTAAACATTTTCGGGGAGACCAAAACGGCCCCTATTCTATGGCCTAAGGCATTTGATGCCCCATCAAAATAAAGCCTCCAACCTTCATTCTCGACAGTATACGTCCCTTTTGACAGATCACATATCAAATCTTCATCCGGGAAACTGAAATCCAATGGTTCATAATCATTTGAGGCACGGCTTGCTAAAAGATCTACCACCAAACTCTCTTTTACCACCTTCTGACTTACATAAACAATGTCGAATTCTGACGAAAGCATCTGCCAACAGGCCACTTTCCCGGTTAATGTTGGTGCTTCCATCAAAAACCTCAACGGATCTAATAGGGAGATTAAGCAAGTGGTGTGATACAACATGTATTGCCGAAGTCACTTAGTAGCCCAAACCAAGGCCCAACATAACCTTTGGATCAACGAGTATTGTGTCTCACACTCGGTGAATTTCTTGCTCAGGTAATAGATTGCCCTTTCTTTCTTGCCTGTGTCCTCGTGCTGCCCCAACACATAGCCCATGGAATTTTCAAAAAATGCCAAGTATAAGATCAATGGCCTATCTGGTACTGGTGCTACTAAGATCGAGGGATTAGTCAGATAGTTCTTGATTCTTTCCAGTGCTTCTTGACATCCTTCATCCCAAACTCATGGGTTATTCTTTCAGAGCAGTCTAAAGATGGGGTCACACTTGTTGGTTAGCTGGGATATGAATCGGGAGATGTAATTCAACCTTTCCAAAAATCCTCAGACTTTCTTTTGAGTTTGAGGTAGCAGAAGATCTTGGTTTGCCTTCACCTTGTCTAGATCAATCTCGATGCCTTTTTGACTCACCACTAACCCCAAAAGTTTTTCTAATGTAACTACAAAGGTACAATTGGCGAGATTAAGCTTCAATTGATATTTTCTTAGCCTCTGAAAGAGCTTTCACAATTTTTGGCGGTGCTCCTCCCCGGTCCGAGACTTGGCTATCATGTCATCCACGTACACCTTGATCTCCTTGTGCATCATGTCATGGAACAATGTCACCATGGCTCTTTGATATGTCACCCCAGCATTCTTCAACCCAAAAGGCATCACCTTGTAGCAAAATGTTCCCTACATGGTAACAAAAGTGGTATTCTCCATATCCTCGGGGTGCATTCTGATCTGATTGTACCCTTAGAAACTATATATAAAGGAAAACTAAGCATGCCCTGCAGTATTGTCAACTAGAGTATCAATATGAGGAGAAGAGAAATTGTACTTGGGGCTCACCTTATTAAGGTCCCTATAATCTACACGCATGTGCATCTTCTCATCCTTTTTCAGCATCAACACTATGTTAGCCACCCATTTCGAGTACTTAGAAACTTCCAAAAAAACCAGCCTCAAACTGTTTCTTTACTTTTTCTCTAATTTTCAGCAGCATGTTTGTCCTTATTCTTCAAAGCTTTTGCTGGAAAGGTTTGTATTCTGGCCTAATAGGGAGTTTGTGCATTACAATATCTATGTTTAAGCCTGGCATATCCTAGTAAGACCATGCGAACACATCTTTAAACTCTACAAGCAAACTCACCAACTTTTGCCTGACTTTTGGTGACAATGTGCCTCCAATCTTCACTTCCTTCCTTTCTTCATTAGTCCCTAAATTTCAAATCTCTAACTTCTCTTGGTGTGGAAGGATTTGCCTTTCTTCACTAGCCATCATTCTTAGCAGCTCTTCAAAAATCTCCCCATCCTCTTGTTCCACCCCCGCCAAGTACGTGGGTCGTTCAAAATCTACCTCAGGATTGGGTTCCACATCATTCATATAGGTTATATTAAGAGGTTGCACGATTTTGAAAGTGCGTATTGGGAAAGGAAATGTGTAGTTTATGATGTGAAGAAATAAATAGGTATATATAAAAGTAAGTAGATGAATAAATAAATAAATAAATAATGAAATGGAATAAAATTAAATGAAATGAATGATGTGTTTGGCATTTGAGAAGGAAAATGTAGACATAGTCTATTTTATTTAAAGCGGATAGATATGACATAGCTGCCCTTTTTACAAAGGGTGTCCGTTACTTTCGAGCAAAAGTAACGAGATTGTTCTGAGCATTACTTTGACTTGTTCCTAGAAAATGTTGGTATGTCCCCAAAGGTCCAATTGTTGAGCTCTTCTCCTGGGAGGCAAGGGAGAATCTTGTCCAGAAGTTGATTAGCCTCGCTCTCGTCGCCAATTATGTCCACATTCATCTCTTCCTAGAGGCACATCTCACCTTCCCGGTTTGCCTCCTGGATGTCCACCTCCGGATTCTGAATTCTGCCATATTTAAAGGCGCCCCTAAAGTCTCTATAGATGATAGGGCCCATGGGATGTCCTCCCCTCTAAGCCTAGTCTTCCTTTGCTCTTACTTCTTCTTCCACTCTTGCCTTTTTTGTAAGAAATTTGGCTTGTAACAGAGTCTGAAGCGGTCAAATTTTTGGATTACCTTGATAGGTCGAAGGCGTCCTTGCAGATTCTTTCCTAAGCTTTTCTTTTTTCTTCGCTCTTTTACCTAAGGTTTCGTACATCACCATCTTAGTGCAATTGGACAAATTCGGGCATAGAATCTTGTTTCCTTCGACAAAAAAGGTAGCATTGACAACTTCCAAGGCCTTGAAGGCACACTCCATTGCTTTCTCATCAGTGTGGATGTATGGTGTGTCCGAAGTCACTGAGGCGACGATGTCTTCTTCGACGTTCACTGTCACTAATTTTCCCTTAGTGACAAACTTTAGCTTTTGATGGAGTGAGGACAGAACAACATCATCCGAATGTATCCATGGCCTTCCTAATAAGTAGTTGTAAGATGGATAGATATTCGTAACCATAAAATCAACCACGTATTCGGTAGGACCAATGAGTAGGGGTACTTCTATCTTTCCGACCACATCTCTCTGGGTCTCATCGAAAGCTCGTACCGTATTATGACAGGGTTGCAAATATGAACTATTGATCGATAGTCGTTGTAGTGTAACTAATGGCATAACATTCAACATGGAGCCATTATCAATCAGCACGCCCGGCAACATATGACCTTTGCAGTGAGTGGTGATGTTCAGGGCCTTGGTGGATCTCGTACCTTCCTCCGGGATTTACCAAAGGTAATATGATTAATGTCAGTGATATGGCTGACAATCTGATCTGACCTCCTAACTGAGATATCTTTTGCAACATAGATTTCATTCAAAACTTTCAGCAGGGCCTCACAATGCTTTTCAGAGTTTAATAAGAGATCAAGCACGGAGATTCGAGCTGGCTGTCTCCGAAGCTGGTCAATGACATTGTACTCGTTGTGCTTCAAAACCCTTAAAAACTCTTGAGCTTGAGTTTCTGTTACTGGCTCTTTAACTCTCGGTAGTGGGTCATCTCTAAAAACTTTCTCGGGTTGAACTTTGACTTCCTTGTCTTTCGCTTTTGGTTCCTCTGGTGTCTTTGGGTTCTCTAGAGCATAGCATCAGCCATTCCCCGTGAGATGCCCCACATATTTTACCTCTTTGACCTCTAGTTCCAAAGGTTCTTCTCAAACGGGTTTCTTCCCTACTTCCATGTCTTCCCCTCCGTGCAAACTAGAGGAACCTAGTATTGTGATGCTTGCGGTGTAGTTCCAAGGAACCATCTTCATATCCTTGAAAGGAAATGACCTCGGAGAAGTGATTATCATCTTGGGGGCTACCTTCGGTGCGCGTGTTTTCCTTGGCTTGAGGATGAGGACGAGTGGTCTCTTGGCGCTATACTTGGTTTCCTGGTTTTCCGATGCGTAAACTTCTACTTCCTTCCTCGTTCTTCCTCAAGAAACTCAATCTCCTTCTTATCCATTATAGCTTGTATCAGCTGACGGAACTCCTCACAATCTTGAATCTCATGATCTCCCAACTGATGGTACTCACAATATGGGCCACATCTTTCCTTCACCAACACCATCCCCCGATCAATGAGGCGTTCCATGCATAACTGTTGAAAGACCCATCTCAAGGGAGATCGAACCTCAGACACATCCTTCTTGGCTCTCCCGAGGTACTCATTTTCGATAGCATTCACACCTTGACCTATATGATTTGGTAGAGGGTTGTTGGTTGTGCTCGGTTCTTCCAACTGTAACACTTCGGTCTGAATCAAGTTCTGAATGAACTTCTTGAAAGCTAAACAATTTTCAATTGAATGCCCCGAAACATCGGCATGGTACTCGCAGTGTACCTTGGGGTCATACCATGCGGGGTAAGGTGGATTGTAAGGAGTGACATGATAAGGACAAACTAAATCTGCCTTATACAATTGTGAGTATAGCTCCTTTTAATAGATCGGAAAAGGGGTGAAGGATCTCTCCTCTCTCTCCTTCTTGGGTCCCCTATCTTCTCTCTTACTAAAGTTTCGAGAATTTCCCGTCGTGGCTTGGGGCTGAGAAATGGTGTAATTCTTGGTTACCTCGAAAGCGTTGGCATTGTTCACCTCGTGGTCCTTTTTCTTATACTACTTACGTGAATGGTCCCCTTATTCGATCCTTCTGCTCTTGATGGCCGCTTCAATGCGTTCGCCAGTCATGACCATATCTGCAAAATTGTTGATAGGGTTACTGATCAATCGATCATAAAGCTTCACCTTTAGCGTATCCACAAACATCAGGGAGATCTCATGCTCGTGAAGCGGCGGTTGAACTTGTACTACCACATCACGCCATCTCTGAGCGTATTCACGAAGAGTCTCGTTATGCTTCTACTTCATTCCTTGCAATAGCAGTCGATTAGGGACCATGTCGGTTACATGCGTATACTGATCAGTGGAAGCTTTTGCCAGATCCCTGAATAACTTAATTTGGGCCTTGGTCAGTTGATTATACCACCTCGAAGCAGATCCTACTAAGCTATCCTGAAAACAGTGAATTAGGAGCTTCTCGTAGTTGGTAAATCCAGTCATCTTCCAGCAAAACATCACTATGTGAGTAGACAGGCAGGTGGTTCGATCAAACTTTTCAAAATCGGGGGTCTTGAACTTGTAGGGGATCTCCACATTGGGGACCAAGCTGAGATCCCTGTGACCAAACTTGTAAGGGAGCCATCCTCATCTTCCTTCACTCGAAACTTCTCCTCTAGGTCTTTTCGAGTATCCTCCAATTGCTTAGTGAACTCTGCCTTCACCTGGTTCAAGTTCTCTAACTCGTCGAAGTCTAGGATATTATCCCCAATAACCTCAGGATTCTTGTAGGTGACCCCTGGCTGAGTTTGATGAGCTAGACCGATGTAAGAGGAAGATGCCCCTTGTGAAGGAATAAGAGAAGAATCCATAATCAGAAGACTATGGACGATCTAGGTATGCGGGCGATCCTCTATGGTTTAGGCAGGACTCTCAATGGTACCCTTACCCTTCGGATATGGTCCTAGCCGAGCCTGCAACAGCTGGGATATTTCTTTCATCATGTCCTATTGAGACTTGGTGATGGTGTCCCTTAATTCCTGTTGGGCTCGTTCCAACTGGCCACGTAGGTTCGCCTCCAACTTGGCAAGGCTTTCCTCCATTAGCTTCGATCGTGAGCGAGTTCGATAAAGGTTTGAATGATGACAATTTTTAAGAAGTAAAAATGTAATCTTTCTCTGAAATAGAAAGCTTTTTAAACAATCATAAATGCAAATAATTGTACTAATTAGATGATTATTAGCTTTTAACAAATAATGCAAATGAAAGAATCATGCATGAATGTAAGAGCGACACTAAGCTTAGCAAATATCATCGTTAAATGACTTTCATTAACAGAAACATTGTCTTGTTACAATAACTTAAAGAAAACCAACTACACATATGGCTTCAGGGTGGTATCAAGGCTAATGATCTCTCGCAGAACACAAACGATCCTCTCTCCTTCCTCAAAATCATTGTCCATACATTCATGGACTTCGGTAGCGTCTTCTGCCAAAATCTGTACTTTTTGGGCAACCTCTTGTATCTAGGACATCCAATGTGCCAGCTCTTGCCCCTGCCTCCAAATTGTGTAGGCAACAAAGTGCAATTGCTCCAAACTCGACATCGGGCATACTTGAATCGCTCCCCTAAGGCTTGCCAAGTGATCTTTGAGCCGTTGAACCTCGGTTTCCAACTTATCGACACGAGTCGTCAGGACTTGATTCTCTAAGTCGCTGGCCTTCAGCTTACTAGTTGAACCTTTATGCTTGAAAAGAGATTTCTCCAAGCACTTCACCTTATCCCTCAAAGTATTATTTTGGTTTTGCTCCTTTTCAATCTGTCTCGAATGGGAGATTCATAGATTCTTCACTTCTTCAGTCAAAGCGAGCGCTTGATCTTTGTTCTCATAAACTATTCTTTTGTAGTTCTCGGTTCTTGCTTTCTCCTCTTTCAATCGGAGCTCTAACCCTTCACTTGATCCGCCTTCTGTTACCCTTTTGCTCTTATTCAACCTCTTAAGCTTCTGAATCTCTTCCTTCTCTGTCACATCCCTAAAATTGGCCTAGTCAGAATATGGTTTCGATGACCAGAAATTTTGAATTCGATGTGCAAAATGTTGTAATAGTTGACCTTTGTAACCTTCTTTTATAATGAAATCACATCTTGGTCCCATTTGAATAGTTTAAGTCTTTCTTGTATAAAGTTCCAAGCCAAAATGCAAGTTTTGAGCAAGGCGTATCGATACGATCAAGCCAGTATCGATACGGCCCAACTGTCAATAACTAACTTACCTGTTTAGCTAGGGCATATCGATACGGCCATGAGCGTATCGATACGGGTCCCTTGTTCTGAATCTGTTCAAGGCCAATTGAGAGGGAATTAAGCAATGTGCTTACTCACCTCTTTGCTTGTCAATTTCCCATGTGATTGTATCAGAAAAGAAAGTAAGTACCCATCAAATTACTTCATATTATAAAGAAATATGATGTGAAAGACCTTGGGTTAAGCAAACCCTTTAAGATAGGAAATCCTCTTATTGGTTCTTGGAAAGGTAAACAATGATGGATTTTGAAATTCCTTAAATGAGTAGGGAAATGAGAACTTTCATTCTCAAGCTTTTGAACTCCCGGTAACCAAAGCTCAACCCTTACTTCTCACCAAGCACACACCTCTATTTCCATCTTCAACCTCAAGCTAAGCTAGCACCCCGGTGCAATCTTCAACCTTTGTTCAAGTTTGATATACCGTTTAGAAGCCCACTCTTCGATAACTAAAACCCCTATACGAATTTGATGATTCTAATCTTCGTTGAGGTTTAATTTCAAGACTAGGTTTTCTATGTTCAAAAGGGAAACCCATGAACTAGGGAGTTAATTTCGATATTCTGATATTGCCTACAAGTTTTGGTAAGCTTGAAATATTTTTCCAAATCCTTAAATCAAATTCTAATACAACTCCTAATTTTGTGCTAGCTCGAATAGTGGAGAAGGACCCCTTGTCATCTACAAAGGAAGCTAGGCACAACGGAATTGTAATCCAAGAATCATGTAATCAAGGTGAGTGTAGTCCTGTCAAGGGATTAGCATGGAGCCATCCCGTTGCATTTGGTTTGTGATTTTCATGTTAATGTGTATCTTGTTAAAGGCTCAAGTAGAGCAACGTTCGCGTGGATGCTAAAGGTGAGCATGGTAAGCCTTTGATATGGTTGATGTTCCATAAACAAATATGTGATGATCGAGACATGTTACATGTGAGATGGTTATGAGTAAAATATGATATGATATGCTAAATTTGATATGAATATGTTATAACATGATACGTATATGATATGATCTGTTATATGGAGCTAAGGCTCAATTTCGATTTCGATACGTTATGGCCTACTGGCATAAAGGTAAGTAATATAATGAAATATGTGTAACCTTGGACACTTGTGAGCTTTGGATACAATTGGCATGCCATAGGGTTATTTGAGCTCTTATAAGTAAGGGATTGGACTACGGTCTGAGGCTACGGCCTATATGTGGGGGAGATAAGGATGGATTGTGTAAGGGATACTATCTGAATCTAGGGCTCAAGGCTACAGCCTATTTTCTGTTATACGAGGCTACGGCCTATTTTTCGATATATGTGTGATGAAAAAGGGGAATCTGCGTATCCACTTGTTACATTGTCCAAGGGAAATTAAATATGTATAAGCTTCATTGTGATTATGCGAAATTATGATAAATGGCCTAAGCAAGAGACCTTGTGATTAAAAGAATGCGATTATGATAGTTAACTATGCCAATATGTCATTCATGTTCATAGCACGCCATTTACGTATTGTTATTACTTATTTTGTATGACTACCTCACTAGGCTATGTAAGCCTAACATATGTGTGTCTCATGCATTTCAGGGTCTTGAGATTTTTCCGAGCTCTGATCTGTAATCTCCCAGTTCAAAGTCACTCCCGCAAGCTATATGTATGTTTACTTTTGTTTCCGAACTCCTAGTAAGGTGGCATAAAGTTTAGATTTGTTGTAATAACTTATTTTGATATGGTTGTGTAAGCTTAATAGCGACTAGGTATGGTATGACTATAATGGTATGTTTGGAAATGGCTAAATGGATTAAAATCAGCTTATAGGCCCTAATTGGTAAAATCATCGTAAATGGATTCGAATCGCCCTAAATTTTGAATTGCTATTAGAATTACTGTTTATTGGTTTGCTGGTAAAATTTGGTAATGTTTGGACAATGTTTGCTAAGTTAATTCGAATAAAAACCAGTAAAAATATGTCCTTACAAGTTAGGGGGTATTGATACAGGTGATGGCATATCGACACGGCCCTTGCATAAATGGTATGGTCAACATTGGTCAAACAGGGAGTATCGATACGGATTTGGTTTGAAAAATGGTATCGATATGGTCTTATAGTGTATCGATACAAGGTCAACGCAATCAACTCGTATCGATGTGGGTTTAGCTGTATCGGTACGGGCTTGACATCCTTCGAATCTGGAAATCTGAAATTAGGCTTAGCATATCGATACTGCCCTTAAAGTGTCGATACGGCGTTAGTTAATTCTGTTATAAAGAGTAAAAAGAAGTTTTAGGCAGTTTGCAAATTGGCCACTAATAACTATACGGACTAATTGATTAGGTTAACGATATTCGATAGTAACAAAACTTCATAGATTAATAATTGGTAAGTTTAATTACAAGTTGGTAATAAAGAATTTGGATTAGGATCGCTAATTTATAAAATTTGAAATTTAGTCCCTAAGCTTGTAAAAGTTTAAAATTAACCTCATATTGAGTCAGTAACTGATAATTAGGTTCACTAAGCCTTAAATAAGAATATTAGAACTTCTGAATGAATTTCTAACTCTGATTAAGCTTCTGATTTCTGAATATATTTTCTGATAACGCTTTTTGACCCGGTTCTCTGCCAGACCGGGAAAGGGGTATTACATTCTCCATCTTGAGTTCAAGTTCCAACTCGTCCCTTCTCTTCTACAGATCTTTAACCATTCCCTCAAACTGCATCTTCTCTAATTCAAATTTGAACTTTTCTTGATGGGCTCTCTCCTCAAGCTTGAGGTACCTCTTTCTCTCTTCTTCAAGTTGTTTCCTCATCAAGTCGGCCTCGGTAAAAAGTGTTGCCAATCTCTTCTCTATAGATTTTCGTCCATCAGGGATCAAGTGGGTAATGTTGTCGTTGACACAATTAAATCACCATGCTTCGTACTCAAGAGTGACCATGTACGGAGCTTTTACGATTCTAACCTATCTTGCGTTATTCCAAGTCGAAGAAGTGTTGTATACCATCGTCTTGTAGCCCTTCTCCTTTGCATAATCCACATTGAACTCATTTAGTCCCTTGGTGGGTAGCATGAACTGTTTCGAATCATACTATCTCGAAACTAGAAGAGGTTCATACGCGATATGCCCCTAAAGGACTAGTAGTGGTACCCACGAATGCTCTCTACATCTATAGAGAATATTCTTTGCCAATAACCCCAGTGATCTCCAAACTATATCTTCCTCCTTTAGATTTTGGAGGACATCCTGCCATACTTTCTCGGATCTTCAAGTTGGCCAATCATTTTTCCGCAGGAATTCTTCTAAGGGCGAGAACTTGCCATCATAAAGTGGCCTTGAAAAACTGGGGTTGGTCTAAAAGTGGCTGTAGAACCAAACAGTCAAAAGCTGGGGGCATCCTCGAAAGTGACCTCTACCATGCTCCCGACAGAACCTCAAAGATCAAAAAATCTCGGCCATAATTACAAGTACTAGATTAGTCCTGCTATCCAAGTGATCAAATAGAACCAAAACCAATGGAACGATGAGTCCCAATGCTCGGGGAAATAGTACCAATCCGTAGATCAACAAAGCAAAAAGATTCCATTAAACTCGACCCACAGGATGCACAGAGGCTAGAGCTAAGATCTCTTCCCACTTAAGATACTCTCTTCTGTTCCAAGTAGTGACTTGATGCTCGACCCAAGACGATAGCATATTAGAGAACTTCTTCAACTTTCCTCAAAAGGCTTTATTCTTACTTGGTTTTGAGTACACCTGATTCATATCAATCTTCTTGCAATTTATAAGGTCCTAGTACTCTTCGATTGTCAGAGTTAGGTCAAAGTTACCAATCGTAAATCAGCTATAAGCAGAGTTCCAAAAACCCACCAAGGCTTGTAGTAGAGCTGAATCGACTAGAACTTCTAGTAAGTACGCAATGTCACCATACTCCTCTCTAAAAGTACTCTTCATTTTAAAATCCCAATTGTTCCAAACTGGCTTCAATTTGGTCACATCATTGAACTTTGTGTTCATGAATGTTGTGGCTGACAAGGCTGATTTAAACCTAGTGGCAATATTGTCTCCCTCATGTAATTGTTCCCCTTTCAACCATATCTGAACATCGAATTCTTTTTATCATTGCTACAGACTAAGTCTCCCATTGATCTAGTCTTTAACTTCAAACTATTTCCAACTCAATGTGCTCTTCATGATATGATAAGATATGCAAAAGAAGAGTAAAAAGGAAAAAGGAAGAAAACAAAAAGAAGCGTTAGTTATGAGATAAACAATAAAACGAAAATGAGAAGGGATAAACGCAAAGTGAAATAAGCACAAGGCAAACATAAGAGAACAAACCTAACCAAATGAATTCTAGTTCGCTAGGGTTATCCACATGGCTCTAACAAGGTGGGTTTCCTAAATTCTCACACATGTGTTTGGTTCTAGATGAGGGTACCTGAACCTATCTTATTACCGCCGTGTTCATCCTTATACCTAGATTCCGGCTACATTTCCAGAAACCAGCGACTCTTCTGTCGTACGCCGCCCCGTTGGTCGTCGTTCGCTGGCAGCCGACGAAACCTAAAACCCGCCTTTCGAAAGTTTTCTTTCTTTTAAAATCAAATCCAACCTTCCTTTTACTTAAAAACGAATAAAAGACTTTCTTTTTTTATAAAAGAGAACTAAAAACCTTTTTGGAAACCCCATTTTCGGCACCCCCTTTCGCCAATTCACCATGCAAGGCCACAAGCGGGCCAGGAGGCTTATCGTCGGCTAAGGAGAAACAATGACACAAAGGAAGCATAACCGACCGAGGGGAAAGTGAAATGACAACGGTAAACCCTAGCCCTCTACTACTTTTTATCTACTATGTATGCACTGAAAATGGAGGAAATATACCTCTGAAGGTTGTTGTTTTTCTCTAGTGCTTCAAAAATTCCCCAATGATGCTTAGGGTTTTACAACTGTTGGTTTCGGTTTTAAAACCGATTTACATGTATTAAAAAAAGGAAAAAATAGAGAAGAAATTCCCCATTGGTTGCCTATGTTCTTTGTTGGTATTCATCTACATTTCTTATTATGGTTGGGAGGCTCTGAAAAGTTGTTGAAATATGTCATTCTGACATTTTGTTTTTTGGCTCTTTTGCATGTGTCATGGCTAAATGAGGAGGATGGGGACCAACCAGAGAGGCGGACAACGTGGAGTGATCTTAGCTACCGATAAGAGATATGGACGGTTGTGGCAAGAAGCTGAAGAGGCTCGAACGGCGCGTAATGTCACTCGCGCGAGTGAGGGGCTGAAACGTCATCTGGCTGGCGCGTGGGGGAAATTTAAGAACCTCCATCTTTTGATTCTAGATCGTCAGATCTAATCCAAATTTGACGATGGAGATCTTGTGGCACTAGAGACAGGATGAGGGTTAGATGAAATTAGGGTTTATTTTATTTATGGGCCAGAATGGGCCAGATGTATATAATAATAATTTTTTGGGCTTTTAAATGTAAAGGGACTTAATAATATATATGGACTGACTTTATTCATAATCGAGCATACATATATATATTTTGTTATCTCTTTAGTTTAATAATAATATAATGTAACCATAGTAGTAATAACAATAATGTTGTCAACAATAGAATGTAATAATAAGATAACAATCAAAGCAATAATAATAAGATGACATAAAGGAAAATGATATACTATACCAATAATATTTAGGGATTTTTATTTGGATAATAACATATATGAATATAACAATAATATGATAATATATATATATATACTACGTAGTAAATTTTTTGGGTTTTAATAGAGCATAACATATAATGTGCTAATAAATAGTATAATATGATGGCAAATAACAATACCTATATAATACTTAATAATAATCTTTTGATTTTAATATAAAGATAAAGCAGTTAAAGCTCATATTTTTTTGAATTGTAGTTATATATAAGCCCATTATTGTAAAAAAGAAAACAATACAGAAAAGGTTCATCCTGGATAAAATTAGTGATCACACATGTACCTCACTATTTTTATATGCAACAAATCAAAATCATTTTTAAAACATTAAACCATGCTTTAACAAGTATTTTTCATACTTACATGGAACATTTACCAAATACGTCCATCATCATTATATGATCAAACCAGTATAAAACATACTTTAATTCATGCTTAAACAGTAGGTACCATGTAATTCAAAACAATTGCATAAAATCCATTTCGTAAAAGCACGACCAAGGGAGAAATCTCTTTATACTTACTTTCGAGTTTAAACTAGCGTTTCAAGCTAAGTTTAAACCCCCCCCCAATATAACCTTTAAAATATTTTAAAGTTGAAATCCACATTCTCACTCACCGACTTCACAAAGCCTCATTCGCCGATGCGAATTATCCCTCCAAAGCTTCCGAAACAACACTTCAAGCTTGAGGATAAACCTCCCCTGGTTTTACCACACAAAAACAGATGATCCAATGCATCAAAATGCATCCACAAACCTAGCAACATCAATCCACAACAATACTCTACAAACTCTAGCTGAAACCTTTCCAGAACTACCGAAATCAACATCAAAAACCTTCCACACTTAACCCAGCCAAAACCTAAAAGTTTAATCCATCAACTATCTTCAATTAACATCCAAAAACAACTTAACATCATCCTCATGCTTCCAGCATTCATTAAACACCCATAACTAGTCAAAAACACAACTCTAGCAACCTAACAAATTAGAGATTCATATAGTTTCGGGATTCAAATGTTAAAGCCAACTTATCAACATTATAAAACATCAAAACCGTGATTATAATAAATCAAGAATTCATCAAAATAGATCCGAAACGAAAATTACTTAATCTTATCAATTAAACCTAGATTTAACCAATTTCTATAATTAAATCATTGAAACTCATTAGAAAACATTTATAAAGGATCAATAACTTGGGAATTTCAGTAAAGAACCATACATTCGAGGAGAAGGACGAAGCTCACCTCTAATGTTGACTTTCCTCCTTAATTGTATTGATTTACATGAGAAAACAAGATTAAAATAGTAAGGTTTTGATAGGAAAAAATTAAGAACTCATTTGACATTAAAATATTAAGGAAATTAAGAAGTTACCTGAAGATTTTGAAAAAGAGAAGAGTTTTTGGCTGAAGAGAATTTGAGGAAAATCTTTTAGAGAAAAGTTAGTTAGGCAAAGTTTGCTTAGGAAATTAATTATAAAATTAAGTTCCAAAATCTATTTATACTCTTCCCAAATCTTTTAAAATATCCAATTAAGGAGAAAAGTCTGATATTAGAGTTTGGAAAAATATCTCCTTAAAGATTCAAAGTTTTAACCCTTTACAAAATAGTTTTCATTATTTGCATTTTGGTCATTATCTGAAATGTCACATTTCTGAATTCTATTTTTCAAAATTGACTTTACCAAAAATATTCATATATTAAATAATGATTTTTTGGCATTTCCCAAATATTTCTCACTCAAAAATATTTATTCTAATTTAAATCTTGAATCTGACTCGAATATTTAATCTGGTCCGTCAGACCATCAAATCAGACCAAAACCAGGGCATTAAAACTCTCATCCACTTACGAAATTTAAACTTCGATATTTTATCCAAAAAAAATAAGTGCGAAAACTGTTTTATCATATCCACCTTACTCTCCCACGTGGCCTCCTCAACTCCACATTGTCACCACAACACCCTCACAAGTTCAATCGTTTTACCACAAAGAACTTTACTACATGAATCAAGAATCTCAATAGGTTCCTCATCAAAAGACAAATCCGGTCACAACTCAATGCCATCCACAAGAATGACATATGATGGATCTGACCGATACTTTCACAACATCAACACATGAAACACATCATGAATCTTCTCCAACTCAGGAGGTAACCTCAAACGATAAGCAACGAGACCTACACACTCCACAACCTCATACGGTCTAATGATCCTTAGACTAAGCTTACCCTTATGTCCAAACCGCATCACCTTCTTCCAAGGTGACACCCTCAACACACGATCACCAACATCATACTCAATCTCCCTATGATTCAAATCTGCGCAGAATTTCTGGCCATCCGAAGCCACTTTCAAGCGATCACAAACAAGCTTCACTTCCTCATTCGTGTCTTCCAACACATCTGGCATAGAAACATGTTTTTCCCCAACCTCAACCCAACATAAAGGTGTACGACACTTCCTACCATACAATGCCTCATACGGTGCGATTTGTATATTGTCCTAATAACTGTTATTATAAGTGAACTTCACCAAAGGCAACTACCTTTGCCAAGTTCCTTGGAACTCAATGATGCTACACCTCAACATATCCTCCAAAACTTGGATCACTCGTTCTGACTGACCATCCGTTAGAGGATGATACGAAGTACTAAATTTCAACTGTGTACCTATAGCTCGATGCAAACACTCCCAAAACCTCGCTGTAAATCGTGGATCCCAATCTGATACTATGCACTTAGGCACATTGTGCAAACGCACAACCTCAGCAATATACAACTCCACCAACTTATCCAAGGTATATGTCGTATGCCCTGGCACAAAATGTGCACACTTCGAAAATCGATCAACAATCACCTAAATGGAATCTTTTTTAGTGGGCGTCAACGGCAACCCAAACACAAAATCCATGGTTATTCTCTCTCACTTCCATTCTGGTATCCTCAATGGTTGCAACAACCCGTAAGAAAACTGATGCTTAGCCTAAACACGCTGACACACCATACATCTAGCAACAAAAACAGCCACATCTTTCTTCAAACCAACCCAAAAATACTTTTCCTTCAAAACTCACTACTTCTTAGAACTACTGGGATGCATAGAAAAAGGACAAGTATGCGCCTCGGCCAAGATGATACACCTTTACTTATCATCATTAAGAACCACTATCCGATCTTTAAAACACAACACCTCATCATCATTAAAGTGAAAATCAATCGGATTTCCATCCATGATATCCTTAATATGCGATACCAACTCATCATCATAAGGTTGTTTTTCCTTAATCAATTGTGACAAAGATGGCTTTACTTGCAACTCGGCCAATAAGCCTCCATCTCGCTCCACAACAACTTTCCTACTCAAAGCATCAGCTACAACATTAGCCTTTCTCAGATGATATTCAATCATCAAATCATAATCCTTAAGCAGTTCTAAACATCTAAGTTACCAAAGATTCAAATCCTTTTAAGTCATCATTTTTTTCAAACACTTATGATCCGTGTACACAACATAATTCTCATCACAGAGATAGTGTCTCCAAATCCCTTAAGCAAACACAACCGCGACAAGCTTAACACCATGCATAGAAAAATTACGCTCATGCACCTTCAACTGTCTAGATACACAAGCCACAACTTCGCTAGAAACACAACAATCTTAGCAACGTAAAAATCTTAGCAGATTCCTTAACAAACATCGATATTAAACAACTAAATCTAGAAAACCCACAAACTTTTAACTCCAACCTTGGTTGCTTTAAAACTAGCACAATCAAACTTCCAATAACCAATCTTTAACACCCTCTCCAACCCTTGAGAATTCCAAAGAACCACATTACCAAAGCTACTTACATAAGCTACCTTGCTTACACAATCACTCAATTGACCTCCGAACAATTATCTGTAAGTGTAAACATATGTATGCATGATTACTTATATTCCCTCATAGATGTCTATGTGTATGTATGCAAAACCTCTAATGTCATACCCAAATGTATGCATGTACTGGCATATTTATATATACATATAAGTGTTTTTGCATTCTGCATGTTTAACTATTCACACTTACTAATAATGTTCTCAGAACCAGAATTCCTTCCAACCTACCAAAGCTCGCACTTACCCAAATAAAGAACAAACATTCACTCCTTACAAAAGCCTACTAAACCTTTCATACTTGCTGATCAAAACCCTTCTTGGTACCTTTGTACACGAGAATGTCATATAAAAACACAACAACACACTGATCTGTAAACTCATGGAATACCTGATTCATCATATCCATGAACGCAACCAGCGCATTGGTCAAACCAATGGCATCACCAAGAACTCATAATATTCATACCTCGTACGAAAAGCAGTTTTAAGCATATCCACACCCTTTACCTTCAGCTAATAATACCCTGACCTCAACCCAATCTTAGAGAACATAGAAGCACTTCTAAACTGATCAAACAAAACATCAACCTGTGGCAAAGGATACTTATTCTTAATCAAAAACTTGCTCAGTTGCCAATAATCGATGCACATCCGTATTGTGACATCCTTCTTTCTCATAAACAATCCAGCAATTTCCTAAAAAAAACACCCAGAAACTCACATATCGTACGGATTCCTGAACATGCACCTCCTTTGATCTTGGATTCATAACATAGGCTAAGAATGTATGACATCCCGCATCCATCAAACAACTCACTTCCAAAGCCGAAACAACATTGGACAAGAACTTTGCATTCTTACCCATGATTACCACCTTGTATTCATCAGCAAATTTCAAGGAAACTCACTTGGTTTCAAAAACAACCATAGCTTTATGCTTAGTAAACCAATCCATACCCAAGAATACATCAAAATCATAAAATGGAAACTCCATCAAATCCACCACAAAACACATGACCTTGAACTATCAAAAGACATCTCCTATGCAACCTTCTCGTAACAACCGTCTCCCTGAAAGAACTAGTTACTTGCATACTCACATCTCTACATTGAAACTGCCTTCGACCACCACTACGACCTCTCTATGGTACAACCGTAGGTGCCCTAGCCTGTCCACCTCCCAACAACGGACAATCACGTCTCAAATGATCACTCAATCCACAAATCCAAAAAAAATAGAAATAATAGGCGCAAGATCATGTCCCTCACGAACCAAACGTGGGCAGTCTCGCCTCATGTGATTATGCAATCCATAAACCCAACAGGTATTATGCGCTACTCTAGCTTGGATACTCTAACCTTGCGATCCTCGCCTAGCACTACCTCGCCTCAACTCAGGGCGATACCTCATATCACATTGCTTCTTAAACTGACCACCACCAAAACCAAAGTTTGCAACTTTCTTGCCAGAGCCAGAACCTCTCACATAAACCAATAAACCCAAGTTCTGCTCATTATCCTTCACCCGTGTAACCAACACGTCAAAAACGGTGTAGTCAGAAGCCAACAAGTATATCTTAACATCCTGTACCAATCCACAACAGAATCGGTCACAACGATGCCTCTCATATGCTACCAGTTCAGGATCATATTGGCTCAACCAAACAAATTATACCTCAAACTTAGCCACAAACATACCACCTTGAACCAAAGCCATAAACTCACATTTCTTTTCCTCCAAGTATCTAACTCCCAGGTACTTCTTCTTAAAAACAGTTCAAAAGAACTCCCAGTTCACATCATCGGGTTCTATACCCGTAGCCAAAGTTGTTCACCAACTATACGCATCTCCTTGCGATAGAGACACAACACACCCCAACTTATAGGCATAATCATACCCTATTAAGTACAAAATCTGATCAGTACTGGCCATCCACTCCTCGAATGCCTCGAGTACCATCCTACGAAACTCAACTCCTCCCAAACTATAGAGGCGCTCTAATAGTAACCCCGTTTGTCCAACAACTAGTGCAGTCACCTGCACTCTAGCAATAGAAGCTTAGAAAGCTCCGGACATTGTCTATATCAAAGGCTCCATGTCAGCCAACACTGGCCCATCTAGCTCCATATCAAACCCTCAGGAGATATAACATTCTCTTTAACCCCTTTGCCCAACGACAACAGTATTTATGCTAGTTCCTAATTCTCCCCTTGGTCGTAATATAACACTATTTCTAAGGCATGATAATTACACCTAAACAAAAACAATCATGCCAGCTTCAAGAGAGGGTTCAAGACTTCCATTTTAAATCAAAATATTTTAGACTGTAGTAATAAGGCAATGTGTCCCACGAATATCCCCCAACATAACATACGTCATCCAACAGACATATAAACAATCAGCATGCTTAAAAATAATCATCGTGCATAGCAACATCATATATCAACCGATAACAACATTCCGACAATCATAACCTCATCCTACTTATTGCAAACCTAGCTTAGATGCCACCAAATGTAACCCTCTTAACCCGTCCTAGTCGCTAGACCAAACCAAACGAGCTATATTGAGTTTGCCGAAACAAACCCGTAAAGATTTAACTCGAATTACATCTATTTTTGTCTTTTATCTTATCTAGAAGAAATATTATAATCTATGGTGAGCATACTAGCAGCAGGTGAAAACTCAACTCAATCTGGCATCGAATCAACATCCAATTTCTCGTATTTGCAATTTAGAGACCAAATTGCAATTCTAAAAAAATTATAGTCTTAATTCATTTTGAAGTTACCAATCCTTAATTAGTCGGGTTTCATGGTCACAAGTCAAATTGCATACATAACAATTAGTGACCAAAACGGAAGAATCTAAAACCTATAATATCAATAACAACTAACATAACAACCAGGCATACAGATACGGTCTCAAAGTGTACAGATACGCTGGGGCGTATTGATACAATCTCTAGGCGTATTGATACGCGGGTTACAAATCATTTTCCAGAATTCCAATAGCTCAAAATCGTATCAATACACTTTTACTCGTACCGATACGCAGGCTAAAAATACACTTACTCATATCGATACACCTCTACCTGTACCAATACACTTGTGCCTAAAATGCCCAATTTTGCTGGTTTTTCGTATAATCAAGGGTCTAAACATGTTCTATCAAAACCCAAACATATACACAACAATTCTAAAGATCAAACCATGTTAAAACATCACAAAACATGATAATCATGGCATCTTACTTCAAACGAAAATCTAGAGGCATGCTTCCTAGAAAACAACCAACCACCATACGAAACATAATTCCAAGGCAACAACCGAACATATAACGCCAATTACAATCCAAAATAGCAATACAAACTTGCTCAAATATGGAGTTTAGCAAAACCCTCCCAAAATGACATTGAACCTCATTGCATTTATTACTACTAGTCTAAAGTAAGATTATACTCTCGAATAGTCGAAGTCCTTAGATTTCCCCTCCCTTGCTCGCTGCCTCCAACCTTTAATTCTCTGCATTGATGGATAAAGAGAGTGTAAACACACAAGGCTTAGTGAGGAGTGCTCAAACAACACACTATCAATGCATTTAAAAACCATTTTCACAAAACACATTGAAATTACCATTTCAATCATCTTACAAAACATCATGCCTTAAAAACCATGCACTTAACACTTTCAAAACTAGCATATTAAACCATATGCAACATGTATCATGCATCCACATCAAATCTCATTGCTAACCCTCAATTTAAGCCTTCCTATGCATAACAATCCATATGCAAAGGTTAAAAAGTAAACATGTATAAACCAACATTATACATCAACATTCATCAACATGATACATTAAAAATTATATTGGCTTTCAAGTGATCATAAATCAAGTTCCACTTTGCAAAATATTACATCGGATACACGGATTCAACAAGTTTCCTCTCAACACTTCATGCCATCTCAACCAAAATTAAGGTACATTCACAACCCGAAGACACTAACCCCAATCATCGGTTAGATGCATAATCCACTAACGGGAGTTTTTAGTACCATATAACCCCTCGACCGTTAGGGTACTTGTGGTGGAGTATTCGGTACACATAAACCCCTCAACACCCGAGGCGACTTATTTACAGTGCACTCAATCCTATGGTTGGCCAACTATATCTGATAACATTTTAAACCGCGTCACTTGCCAATATAATTCATTATTAATCATGTACCTCGTTGTTTATTTATATGCAACAAATCAAAACCATTTCTAAAGCATTAAAACATGCTTTAACAAGTATTTCGCATACTTACATGGATCATTTATCAAATGCATCCATCATCATTATATGATTAAAACAGTATAAAATATATTTTAATTCATGCTTAAACAGTAGGTATCATGTAATTCAAAATAAGTGCATAAAATCCATTTTGTAAAAGCACGACCGAAGGAGAAATCTCTTTATACTTACTTCCGAGTTTAAACCAGTATTTCAAGCTAAGTTTAAACCCCCAATATAACATTTAAACCATTTCAAAGCTGAAATCCACGTTCTCACCGACTTTACAAAGCTCATTCGCCGACGCGAATTATCCCTCCAAAGCATCAGAAACGACACTTCAAGCTTGAGGATCAACCTCCCCTGGTTTCACCACACAAAAACAGATGATCCAATGCATCAAAATGCATCCACAAACCCAGAAACATCAATCCACAACAATACTCTACAAACTCTAGCAGAAATCTTTCCAAAAGTATTGAAATCAACATCAAAAACCGTCCACACTTAACCTAGCCAAAACCTAAAAGTTTAATCCATCAATTATCTTCAATTAACATCCAAAAACAACCTAACATCATCATCATGCTTCCAGCGTTCATTAAACACCCATAACTTGCCAAAAATACAACTCTAGCAACCTAACAAATTAGAGATTTATATATTTTCGGGATTCTAATGTTAAAGCCAACTTATTAACATTATAAAACATCAAAATCATGATTATAATTAATCAAGACTTCATCAAAATAGATCCGAAACGAAAATTACTTAATCTCATCAATTAAACCTTGATTTAACCAATTTCCATAATTAAATCATTGAAACTCATTAGAAAACATTTATAAAGGATCAATAACTTTGGAATTTCAGTAAAGAACCATATATTAGAGGATAAGGACGGAGCTCACCTCTAATGTTGACTTTCCTCTAAAACGAAGCTCACCTCTAAGGTTTTGATAGAAAATAATTAAGAACTCATTTGACATTAAAATATTGAGGAAATTAAGAAGTTACTTGAAGATTTTGAAAAAGAGAATAGCGTTTGGCTGAAGAGAATTTGAGAGAAAATCTTTTAGAGAAAAGTTAGTTACGTAAAGTTTGCTGAGGAAATTAATTATAAAATTAATTTCCAAAATATATTTATACTCTTCCCAAATCTTTTAAAATATCTAATTAAGGAGAAAAATATGATTTTAGACTTTGGGCAAATAGCTCCTTAAAGATTCAAAGTTTTAACCCTTTACAAAGCAATCACTAAAAACATTTTTCTTTCTTTACATTTTGGTCACTATCCAAAATGTCACATTTTCGTATTCCATTTTTCAAAATTGACTTTACCAAAAATATTCATATATTAAATAATGATTTTTATTCATTTTTTCCAATATTTTCTTACTGAAAAATATTTATTCCGATTAGGGATGGCAATGGATCAGACTGTATAAAATCCAAGTCGAATTCGTTACAATTGGACTCATATATTATTTTTGGATTCGGATTTGGATTTTGTTCAACCAAATTTAGATTGGATCATTCTCGGATCGGATTTTTCAGATCGGATTCGGATTAAATTGTCATCCTTAGTATTAACCCAAGTCCGAGGGTAAATCCGTAAATTTTAGCGTCTTTAGGGTATATTGTGTTTTGGCCTCTAATAATTTTATTTTAATGCAAATCATTCCATAATTTTGTGTATTTAATTTCTAGCGTTTTTTATGTCATTTAATTATGCACTTATTCATTTTGTCCCTTGTTTGTTGACTACATTTAAATTTTTGTGTTTATTGTTTATGCTTTTAATTTGCTTTCTACTTTTATTCATAATTTTAGCCTAATATATCATAACTTTATCTTGTAAATTCACATCATTTACTATTTCACTCACTAACTTCCTAATTTTTTGGTAATTCATCGATATTTACATTTATTTGTTTCTCCATTTTATTTATTTTATTGTTTGTTTATCTATAATTGTATCATTGTATTTATTTTATTGTTTATTTATCTATAATTTTATCTTACATTTATTTTTTTCGTATTTATGTATATATGCACATGGTATAAATAGATATATTACACTATATTAAGGTTAATTAATATATATAAATTATAGTAAATATTATTATGATTTAACTTGTATTTTTAAGACATTTATATTTTTATTATCGCTTTTAATATGAATATATATAAGTTAATTTTGTTTTCACCATTATTTCAAATTACCTAATATATACATTTATGTTCTCGTTCAAAAAATAGATATATTTATGTTTCTTTTAATGTATTTAGTTTAATTTTTTTACTTTATTTATGTTGTCTTATTGTTTTAATGTAAATATTATACATGTTATTTTGTTTTAAGGAATTAAAATTCATAAATGTTTTGATTCAGACTCAGATATGGATCGAATGTGTCGAATACAGATCAGACATGGATTTAAATCGGATTCGGATCAGATCTTGGCATGATCCATATCCAATCCAACTACTATTAGGACTCGGACATTTTTTTGGATTTGGATTTTTTTCAATTGGATATGGATCGAATAAATTCCTTCGGACTGAATTGTCATCCCTAATTCCGATTTAAATCCTGAATCTGAATCGAATCTCTAATCCGGTCCACCGAACCATCTAATCAGCCTAGAATTCCTAGGCTCAAAACCAGAGCGTTACAATAACAATTTGAATTTAATTTAATCATTAATTATTAATTGGGTTTATTCTCCAATAGAAATATTCCTTTTATAAGGTAATATATTTTTGCTTTGAATATAAATTGGAAACACCCCTATACGCTCATGGCACATCTATTCATATTCTAAAAATATATCTCACATATAAAAGGTTTTTATGCATGATTAATTATGGTCTAGTTTATTTTAAGTGTTAATATAAAAAAGACTGTAATTTAAATTTTTGTTATTTAATCTATGAATATTATTTAACTCCAAAGTTTCAATGAGATAACACTCAATTACTTTTGAGCATATCTCCAAAGTTATAATATTCTATATTATTTAATTAGGCTAATTATTAAAGTTCTAATCTTATTTAAGGCTCTAACTAATTAATCTAAATTATTTATCAATTTTCTAGGGTTTTAATGAATATTGAATATTCTACTTAAGAGTTCATGTTGAACAACACCTCATTGCATTGGAACACCATTCAAATTTAAAACTCCAAAATTTCACATTCAATACTCACTAATTTTCTATAATTATCTACCTAATTTAAATTATTAAAGCCTAATTAAAGAACCTAAAACTAAGGCTCTATTATACTTGTAACACCCTCTTCCCGGTCTGGTAGAGAACCTAGTTGGAAAGTGTTATCGAAAAACATATTCAGAAATCGGAAGCTTAATCGGAGTCGAAAATTCATTCAGAAGTTCTAATATTCATAGTTAAGGCTTAGTGAACCTAATTATCAATTACTGGCTCAATATGGGGTCAATTTTAAACTTTTACAAGCTTAGGTACTAAATTACAAATTTCATAAATTAGCGATCCTAATCCAAATTCTTTATTACCAACTTGTAATTAAACTTACCAATTATTAATCTGTGAAGTTTCGTTACTATCGAATATCATTAACCTAATCAATTAGTTTGTATAGTTATTAGTGGCCAATTTGCAAACTGCCTAAAACTTATTTGTACTCTTTATAACAGAATTAACTAACACCGTATCGATACTTTAGTGGCCAATTTGCAAACTGCCTAAAACTTCTATGTCTTCAAGGACCAGGATCTTCGTCCTATATTCCTGGATGATGTTATTCATTCCTTCAACATGTTTCTTCAAGCTATCATTCTCACTTAGACAGGCCTGAAGTTCAATATAAGTGTGATGATTCTGGAGTCTATGCAATAAGCGGTTCAAATCATCTATCTTGGCTTACAACTTAGTAACATAAGCCCGACTTTGCTTCAGCTTCTCGCTTGTTTCATCATATAATGTCTGCAGCTCGAATAAATAGATCTTGTTGTCATGGGCCTTCCTTTTCCATGCAGCCACATTTTCCTTTTCCTTTTCCAAAACCCGTTTGCTACTTCCACTTTCAGTTGCCAGTTTACCTTTCTTCTTTTCTGCAGCAAGGGCTCGTCAATATTTCTCAACCTCGCGCCTTCCTCGTTCTTTTTCTTTTCCTACAGCATGCTCAATTTCTTGCTTCCACTACTCCGAAGTCTTTCTCAGATCAACATTTCGAATAGTAGTCTAGAACTTGATGAAGTCAACCCTTTGGACCTTAAGCTTCTTTTCTAGGTCTTCATATAGCTTTATTACTTGCTTCATCTCCTCTTTATACTTCTCAACATCGAGGCTTGACTCAAACTTGTCTCTTTGGTTCTGCTCTCGTAAGGCTTCTATCTCCAACTTAGCCCTTCTTAACTCTTCTCTTAGGATGTCAGCTTCTGTAGGGACTACCTTTAAGTGTTCTTCTAGAGACTTGGCCTATCTCGGTGTAGGTACTATGACTTTGTCATTTACTCTCATATGCCTCCAAATATCATAGTCTGGGGTATACATGCAATGTTTATCAGATTCTAACTTCATATAATAACAGTGGTTCCATGCATCACTGATTGTCTAAATCTTCTGTTTGATCTCTCCTTGGAACTCGAATTTTGATGAGCCAAGACCGGTAGTGAATGGGATGAACTGTCGAGACCCAAATTGGCGAGATACCAGCAAAGGAGCACATCCAATTCCTCCCCACAAACCTAGAAGCATCAAAAAGTTGTAATCCCCACACTTGTACAAAAGCTTGGTATGGCCCGTCTAAGGAATCCTCCATCTGATGTCTTCATCACGATGATCCCTGAATATATCAATCCATTTATTCTTCTTAACAACTAGCCAATCCTTTGCCAAGAACTCTCGAAGAGGTAAGAAGTTTGGGGAAAACAAATTTGATAAGGCCAATGTTGGGCAGTTCCAAAAATGTCTAAGGGCCCAAACTTGTAGAAGCGGAGCACATCCTCCAAAATGGACACCTTCAACTTTTCAAAAAGCATTAAGGGAAATGAAAGTTTTAGCAAGTACAACTGGCACTGGATTGACTCCTCTCTTTAGCTGTTCAAAGAAATCAAGCAATGCCACATCGATGTTCCCTAAAACCTTCGAAAATATGACCAAACCATAGATCGCAATGGCTAGGAGATCAACCCCCTTTCCCTGTCATGGTGAATTGAAATTATACTTATGATGCTTGACCAAGGGAAATTAAAGGTGTCTCCTCTCTTCTGTATCAACCCCTTGACCCAACCATCACTCATACCAGCGAAAACTTGAAGTCTTGCATGTGGGTTTTTGTTTTTAAGAGGCTTGGCATAGACCCAGTTTTTTTTTACTTTATACAGATTGAAAAGGGCTAAGTACTCCTCAAATGTTGGCATCATATCTTCTTTATTAAAAGTGAAGCAATAATACCCTGGATTCTAAAATTGGACCAAGGCTTTCAGAAACTGTTCATCAACCTTCACGTACAAGAGATAGGCTATATCACCATAGACTTCATGGAACAACTGCTTAGTCTCATAATCAAAACATTCCCAGGTTTCCCACAGTTCTTGCATGTTGTTCTGCTTGATACTGATGTGGGCATATTCTAAAGTCTTTGTCTCATGATCAGCTGCTAGACTATCGCCAAATGTTTACTGATTTACCTCAGACCAATGTCGTACCTTTGCATTCTCATATTCACTTTTCAAAATCCTTCCGTCCATAACAAGAGCTTTTCAAAGTTGAGCAATTATTTTGAGAATCATCCCCTTCTAGATATGTAATGATGTTGCATGAATGGATATGTAAAACAACAAGACAAGGGAAAGGAAGATTAAAATCAAGAAAACATAGAGAGTTGGAAATAATTTCATAAACAATTTTGGGCAGCATATTCCAACACTTCAGGATATGTCTCCCTTTATTACTAAAACACTAGGTTTTTCGCATGGCTCTATTGGGGTGGGCTCTAAGTTCTCAAAGGATTGGGTTCTAAAAGGTACCCGAGCTGTCCTTGTTGTCCTCTACTAAGGGTAGCAAGGCCCCTGGTTCTCACCCATTATAGGCTTCAAACGAACCAAGTTCAACTCAGGAGGACTCACTTCCTAGTCTTCTCTAAGGATCAGTATCCTTACAAAGTAATGAGGCATATGAGTCCCGAAGGTACTTGCTACACTCATAAGAAGAATCAATATTCTGACATGAGCAAAGTGTTTTCCCTTCACTTAACAATTGGGTGAAGCTCGGGAATAAAGCTTTTGTAACAATTTTAAAATACGTAAGATAGAATTACATTCATTAAGCGGACAAATAGATTGAAACCTTTGTGAACTTGCAAATTCCCCTTTTTTAAAAAACATTTTTGAAAACAATTTGTGGCCTAACCCTCTTTTTGTTTTTCTAAAACAAATTCCTTAGCGGAGTCGACAAGCTGTCGCAACCCTTTTTTAGGAGTCTTGACGTTTTGGAAAACTTTATAAAATCACGGAGTCGCCACCAATCTTTTTGAAAAAGTGTGATTGGATCACTTTTTAAAACAAGGTTATTTTAATAAAAGTTTTATTTATCAAAACAACAATTTTGGTCCACGAAAACAAGAGAAAACAGATTCGGGGGTCGGTTACGTGTAGGGAAGGGTTAGCACCCCCACAGCACCCAAAAATTGGTACCTAATTGATTTCTAAAATTGCATTGAAAACTAGAATTTGCAAGTTCAAAAAATTTCGATTTATTTGTCTGCTTAATGAATGTAAATCTATTTTAACGGCCTTATCGCCCGGGAAATGAACTTTAATCACCGCCAGCACTCCTGGCGCTAACCCGTCATTCCCGCTTGATAAGACACCGCATTAATTATGTTTTCACTTTTTTTAAAACAAGCCAGGAAAAATATTAAGTGCGTTGTCATTTTAGAATTAACCTACATAGTGATTAAACCCTAAAGAAATGTCTAAGTTTATTTTAACTATTATGGTTACAATATTTTAAGTGTATTTTATTTCGTAATATGAATAACATTTTTCATCAAACAAGTCTCTATTCTAAGTTCAAAGATCTTAATCCTAAGGTTTTACACGTATTTTACATAAATACATATGGACATCTAAAGACAAAAATGAACGAAATTACTTAAATTAAATTAATATTTTAAATGATTGCTAAAATAAAGAAAAGGGAAATTAATTTTATTTATCAAAAAATCTATATTAGGGACTAAATTAAAAGAAAACAAAATGAAAGGGTTAATTTGAAAGTAGTTTAAAATCTGGTGCCGAATTGAAAAGAAAAATGACGAAATTGAAACAATTGAAAACTGAAGAGCTGCGGTATAAGGCCCGGGAAATAAGGGTGCGGGTTATAACTGGGTACGGGTTAGGTTATCGGGTCATTATAAATAGCCATTATCAAAAACAAAAATCATTTGATCCCTTTTTAGTATAACAAATCAAAACCAGTCCTTTCTAAATTCTCTGATGCGTTCATCGTGTTCTTCGTAAACTGAAAAACACGATGAACATCTGCCGTGCCAGCGGCAAAATTTACAGAAAGCTCTAATTTCCTAGATTCCAGCGACCCCAAAATCATATTTTTCCTGCCGGAGCTACGTCGAAATCAAATCACAATGGTGTTTTCAACAAAATAGATGTAAAACAATCTCTTTTCTTTGTTAAATTCGAAACATAAAAGAAAAAGAAAGAAAATGTTACCAGAGACTCACTTCTCTTATTGCTTTGGAACTTCGATTACAATCCTTGCTTGCTGACTTTACAACTTCCAAATGCTAAGTGTATGCCTGTGATTATTTTTGTATGAAATTGTATGTAAATTGTTGTTAAATCGTATGAAATTGTTGTTGTCTACATGAAAAATACATGGGTTAATATAGGTACAATTGTGCTTGAGTTTCAAGCATAAATCCCTAATGTTCATCCCCGAAAATGCATCCTCTTAGATTCTGATTGCTTGATTATTGCTATGGCACCGATTTTGGGATTTAATTCCTCCTATATTGGTTGACTTTGCCTTTGATTTGATCCGGATTTGCAACTAAGGCTTTGGTTTAGGGATTCAATTCCCTTTTGATTTTATCTTGATTTGTTAAGCTCTAATTTATGGATTTAACCCTCTTGTTTCTTTGTTTGCATATGACTCGAACAATGGACGTCGGCAAGGAGCAGTTCATGGAAGAAATAGTGCATAAGCAGCTCGGGTACTCGCCGGAGAAGATGGAGCGAACGGCCGAAGTTGAAATGCCGCGCGCGTGGCTGCCACGCCCAAGTGGTGATCTGCGTGCCTTATACTGGAGCGGTCTGGGCCGTTAGATCGTGTCTTGATCTAACGGTTGTGAACTGTGTGGTGCTATATCATCCCCAGCTGGCGCGATCTGCGCCGTTGGATCACAAATTGATCAAACGGACTCCTTTTGGCTGCGCAATAAACAAAGGAAAGATGTTAAGGTTTAGTTTATCTAAGAAAACGGGCCGAACAGGCCCTTGTATAATGGACTCTTTATTTTTTGTAATGGGTATTTTAATATAAATTGGTTGTTTTTATTTTTTTGGGTTTCATACTAACTTAATTATGCTAACTATAATACAATATCTATTTGCTTTTTGGTTCTAACTTCACTAGTAAATGGGCCGAACAGGCCTGATTCAAAGGATTTTAATATAATGGGTTCTCAAACATTTCTTTTTGGGTTTTATACTATTTATCAACTATTCTGCTAACTACTATAACACGAGTTACATTAACAACAAAAATATAATACCGCTACAATACCAAAAATGATATAGTTATAATACAATAGCTAAAATGACAGTAAAAACACAATGTTAGGTGAAAATTTAGTGACAACATGCCTAACATCTTGCCTTCACTGAGTTTGGTCCAACAAAGATGAGTTCTACATCTCCTTCCATAAAGAGCTTCATACGTAGCTATTTAAATCGAGGCTTGATGACTGTTGTTGTATACGAACTCGACTAAGGATAAGGATTTCTCCCACGTATCCCCAAAGTCGATAACAGAAGCTCAGAGCATATCTTCCAGAATCTACAAGGAAGAATCAGAATTGATACAAAAACTTATACATATTAATCCAGAAGGACATTAGGTTACCTGTATAACCCTTTCGGATTGGCCATCGATTTGAGGATGGAATGCAGTGCTTAGGTGCACTCGTGTTCCCAAAGCCTCATGTAAAGTCCTCTAAAACCGGGCTGCGAACTGAGGATCACGATAAAAAATAATAGATATTGGAACTCCGTGTAAATGAATGACTTTGCAGATGTACAACTCCGCGAGCTTAGGCAAACTGAGATCCATACTCACCGGAAGGAAATGAGCAGACTTAGTGAATCGGTCTACAATTACCCAAATAGCATCATTCTTCTTTTGATTCATTGGCAAACCACTTACAAAATCCATTGTAATACGCTCACATTTCCATTGTGGAAGCTTGATAGGCTGCAAAAGACCAGTAGGTACCTTGTGCTCAGCTTTAACTCGTTGGCAAGTTAAGCACTTAGCTACGAAGTCCGTAACTTCATTCTTCATATCGGACCACTAATATAACTCTTTTAGGTCCTCATACATTTTGATAGCTCTCGGATGAATAGAGAAAGGGTTAGAATGAGCTTCACCTAGGATTTGACTCCGGAAACCATCATCATCGGGCACACAGATACGGTTACAGAAACATAACAAGCCTTCGGAATTCATAGCAAAGTCAGTATCTGTGTTATCCTTGATCTTACCAATGAGAGGTCGCAACTCCTCATCGAATTCTTGGAGTGATTTGAATCTGGATACAATAGTTGAATAAACTCTCAGTTCGGCCAACAACTTGCGATGCTTCTTGAGTCTAAAGTGGGCATTCAGGCATCTCAAAGAAGAAGTGGGCTTCTGACTTAAAACGTCAGTCACAACATTGGCTTTACCAAGATGGTAGTGAATAACCAAGTCATTGTCTTTAAAGCTCCAATCAACGACGTTGACGAAGATTTAATTCCTTCTGAGTTAGGAGGTACTTTAGGCTCTTGTGATCAGTGTACAAGTAACACTTCTCACCGTAGAGGTAGTGCCACCAAATCTTCAAAGCAAACACAACTGCGGCTAACTCCAAGTCGTGGGTCAGATAGTTTAACTCATGAGGCTTAAGTTGACGTGAAACATAAGCTATGGCTTTGCCTTCTTGCATCAATACACAGCCTAATCTCAAGTGGGATGCATCGTTGTACACAGTGAAGTCTTTACCCAACTCGGGTTACACCAAAACATGAGCATAAGTAAGGACTTGCTTAAGCTAATCAAAACTCCTTTGCTGATCCATTATCCATACAAAGGGAGTTTTCTTATGGAGTAGCTTTGTCAAGAGTGCAGCAATCAGTGAGAACCCTTTAACAAATCTACGGTAGTAGCCTGCAAGGCCCAGAAAACTATGAACTTCTCCAACATTCTTCAGATGAATCTAATCAAGGATTGCTTGAATCTTATTTGGGTCGACTTGAATCCCACAGAAGAGATCGCATGGCCTGGGAAGGACACTTTAGATAGCCAGAATTTATATTTACTGAACTTGGCGTACAGTTGATTCTCTCAGAGAGTCTTAAGCACAATCTGGAAATGTTCTTCATGAGTAGCAGCGTCTTTCGAATAGATTAGAATGTCATCTATGAACACTACCACGAACTTATCTAGGTAAGGTTGGAACACACGGTTCATCAAATCCATGAAGGCTGCAGGTGCATTCGTAAGCCTAAATGGCATTACCAAAAACTCATAGTGGACATATCTAGTACGGAAGGCAGTCTTTGGAACATCAGACTCCTTTACTAACATTTGATAGTACCCGGATTAAAGATTTATCTTTGAAAAGATAGAAGCATCTTTCAATTGATCAAAAAGGTCGTCGATCTTAGGCAACATGTACTCGTTCTTGATTGTCACCTTGTTCAACTAACGATAGTCAATGCATAGGCACATTGATCCATCTTTCTTCTTAACGAACAACACTGGTGCTCCCCAGGGTGAGAAACTCAGATGGATGAATCCTTTATCTATAAGCTCTTAGATTTGGGCCTTTAGTTCCCTCAACTCCACCGGGGCGATTCTATACGGAGTAATAGAGACCGGAGTAGTTCTCGGTTGCACTTCAATCCTGAATTCCACTTTTTGAGTGGGAATGAGTCCTAAAAGTTTATCGGGAAACTCTTTCACAACTGGTACCTCTTCTAGTTTTAAATCTTCTTTAGACCTCATGGCACACATAAGAGTTTTCTTAGGCTCGGGTTCGGATTTCATCAAGGTTATACTCTTCTTACCGACTCTACGAAGATATAACTTCTCTTTAGAACAGTTCACCCAGGCTTGATGGTCAGCTAGCCAATCAAGGCCTAGAATGAGATCGAATTCCCAAAAAGGTAATGCCATCAAGTTGGCCAGAAATGGGATCCCTTGGATCCTTATAGGGTAAGCTTTACATATCAACCAAATAACAACACTATCACCTAGTGGGTTAGAAACAACAATCTCGGAGGTAGTAGGTTCAAAGTCTAAGGCATACTTTTCTATCAAAGATTCACTTATGAAAGAATGCGTAGAGCTTGGATCTATTAAAGCATAAACAAGGTCAAAACATAATTCCACCATAGCTGTAATCACATCAGGGTCATCCTCTTGCTCACGACCCCGGACTTGGTACATCTGGGCTGAAGTCTGAGAGTCACGACTAGCTAGAGGGGCATTGGTGTTGCAAGGTCTCCCCGCTGATCCAGACTACATCTGCTTTGCTCATGCTCCCTTACTAGGATTATTTTGAGAAGCCACGGTAGTAGGGGTATTTGGATTCTGCGGACACTATCTGATGAAGTGGCTAGATTAACTGCAGAGATAGTACAATCCAGATTGTCTACAACACTGCCCAAGGTGCCTCCTCTAATAGAAGTTACATAAAGGAATCTAGGAACCCTTCACGGAACCGCCCGTACTTTCAATAGAAGCCGTATGAGCAATAGATGTTCCTGCAGACTAAAACTATGGCACATAACTCGACCTAAGTAGCTGATGGAAGGTAGTAGTCTTCTGATCCCACTGTCTACCCTTCTTCTGAGGCATAGGAGGTTTAAGGTCATCTCAGAATCTCTTTTCGGACCCGGTTGGTTCTTTTTTCTTCTTTTATAAGCCTTCTGAGAGGCTTCAATAGCGATAGCTCGGTTGACCAAAGTTTGAAAGTCCTCTATCTCTAAAGCAACAAAGATGGGGACGTAATTCATCACACAGGTCGTGTATGAACATCCGACACTTCTCCTTCTCTGTCTAGATGATCTCAGTACCATATCTTGCATATTTGTAGAAGTCGTGGATATACTTTTCCACGGGTCTTCCCCCTTGTCTCAGATGGAGGAATCTCTTACATCTTCCAGTGATATAATGGTTACTGATGTACTTCTTACAGAACACCTGAAGAAAGAAGTCCCATGTAACTCGATGTTCGAGCACGGTGAGCGTCACGGTGTCCCACCAACTTTGTGCTTCTTCGGCGATCAAAGACAAGGCACATTCTAGCTTGTGCTCCTCAAGGTACTTCATCTATTTATTCAGCACTTTCAGAGTATTCTTCAGCCAGTATTCTGTGATCTCAAGATTGTCCAGGTCCTGGCCGGTGAACGTATAAACTGGATATTGTATGATCTTGTCGATGGGGGCTCTCAAAACTGATAAAGTGGCTTCAACAGGTTGAGGGAGCGGTTCTCGTCTAAGGGACATGATCACTTGCTTGATCATGTCAGCCATTGTCAGAAGATACTCTTGCTAAGCTGCAAGTATTGGAGGAGGGTGAGGTGGGCTATTCTGTCCAACTTGTTTAGGTCTTGCTTCGGGCCTCAGATTATCCCTCTAAGTCTAGGAGGATCCAGGATTGGGTTCATTCACAGCGCGTCTATCAGTAGGCGCAGACATTTTCAGATCTAAGCACACAAAAAGATTGAATCGTGTAAGCTGCAAGTCACAAATATCGTATACAAATAACTCCTAGGTGGCATAAGTACATACAGACTCATAACGGGCTTTAGTTTAGTCGTAGAATCGACTAAACCTAGGCTCTGAACCACAAATGTAACACCTCTTCCCGGTCTGATAGAGAACTGGTCGAAAATCATTATCAGAAAACATATTCAGAAATTGGAATCTTAATCAGAGTCAAAAATTCATTTGAAAGTTCTAATATTCTTATTTAAGGCTTAGTGAACCTAATTATCAATTGCTGACTCAATATGGGGTTAATTTTAAACTTTTACAAGGTTAGGGACTAAATTGCAAATTTTATAAATTAGCAATCTTAATCCAAATTCTTTATTACCAACTTGTAATTAAACTTACCAATTATTAATCTGTGAAGCTTCATTACTAACGGATATCATTAGCCTAATCAATTAGTCCGTATAGTTATTAGTGGCCAATTTGCAAATTGCCTAAAACTTCTTTTTACTCTTTATAACAGAATTAACTAACACCGTATCAATACTTTAAGGGCAGTATTGATACGCTAAGCATAATTTCAGATTTCTAGATTCAAAGGACGTCAAGCTCGTACCGATACAGCTAAGCCCGTATCGATACGAGTTGATTGCGTTGACCCCGTATCGATACGCTATAAGACCGTATCGATACCATTTTTCAAACTAATAAACAATAATTCTAATAGCATGTCAAATTTTAGGGCGATTCGAATCCATTTACTACGGTTTTACCAATTATGGCCTATAAGCTCATTTTAATCCATTTAGCCACTTCCAAACATACCATTATACTCATACCATACCTAGTCACTATTAAGCTTACACAACCACATCAAAATAAGTTATTACAACACATCTAAACCTTATGCCACCTTACTAGGAGTTAGGAAACAAAAGTAAACATACATATAGCTTGCGGAAGTGACTTGCAACCGGGAGATTACACGATCGGAGCTCGAAAAATCTCAAGACCCTAAAATGCATAAGACACACATATATTAGGCTTACATAGCCTAGTGAGATAGTCATACAACATAAGTAATAACAATACGTAAATGACATGCTATGAGCATGAATGACATATTGGCATACTTAACTATCATAATCGCATTCCTTTAATCACAAGGTCTCATGCTTAGGCCATTTATCATAATTTCGCATAATCACAATGAAGCTTATACACACGTAATTTCCCTTGGACAATGTAACAAGTGGATACGTGGATTCCCCTTTTCACCACACATATATCAGAAAATAGGTTGTAGCCTCGTATAACAAAAAATAGGTCGTAGCCTTGAGCCATAGCTCCGGATAGTATCTCTTACACAATCCATCCTTATCTCCCACACATATAGGCCGTAGCCCCGGACCGTAGTCTAATCCCTTACTTATACGAGCTCAAATAACCCTATGGCATGCCAATTGTATCCAAAACTCACAAATGTCCAAGGTTACACATATTTCATTATATTACTTACCTTTATGCTCGTAGGCCATAACGTCTTGGAATCAGAATTGAGCCTTAGCTCCATATAACAGATCATATCATATACGTATCATGTCATAACATATTCATATCAAATTTAGCATATTATATCATACTTTACTCATAACCATCTCACATGTAACATGTCTCGATCATCACATATTTGTTTGTAGAACATCAACCATATCAAAGGCTTACCATGCTCACCTTTAGCATCCACACGAACGTTGCTCTACTTGAGCCTTTAGAAAGATACACATTAACATGAAAATCACAAATCAAATGCAATGGGATGGCTCCGTGCCGATCCCTTGACACAACTACACTCACATTGATTACGGGATTCTTGGATTACAATTTCGTTGTGCCTAGCTTCCTTTGGAGATGACAAGGGGTCCTTCTTCACTATTTGAGTGAAGTGTGGGCTTCCAAATGGTATATCAAACTTGAATGAAGGTTGGAGATTGTACCGAGGTGCTAGCTTAGCTTGAGGTTGAAGATGGAAATGGAGGCGTGTGCTTGGTGAGAAGTAAGGGTTGAGCTTTGGTTACCGGGAGTTCAAAAGCTTGAGAATGAAAGTTTCTCCTTTCCCTACTCATTTAAGGAATTTCTAATTCCATCGATGCTTACCTTTCCAAGAACCAATAAAAGGATTTCCTATCCTAAAGGGTTTGCTTAACCCAAGGTCTTTCACATCATATTTCTTTATAATATGAAGTAATTTGATGGGTATTCACTTTCTTTTCTAATACAATCACGTGGGAAACTAACAAGCAAAGAGGTGAGTAAGCACCTTGCTTAATTCCCTCTCAATTGGCTTCGAACAGATTCAGAACAGGGGACACGTATCGATATGCTCATGGCCGTATCGATACACCCTCACTAAACAGGTAAGTTAGCTATTAACAGTTGGGCCGTATCGATGCTGGCTTGACCGTATCGATACGCCTTGCTCAAAACTTGCATTTTTGCTTGGAACTTCATACAAGAAAGACTTAAACTATTCAAATGGGACCAAGATGTGATTTCATTATAAATGAAGGTTACAAAGGTCAACTATTACAACATTTTGCACATCGGATTCAAAATTTCCGGTCATCGAAACCAAATTCCGACTAGGCCAGTTTTAGGGATGTGACAATACTAATTAAATTAAGTTTTTTAATTATCTAACAATTATGCTACATGAATTAATTAAAACATGCATCATTCAAATAATAATTAATTGCAATTAATTTAAATAATTTAATTGAAATTAAAGAACGAGACTAAATTGAAAGAAATTGAGAATTAAATTGATTTTATTAAAATTTGGGACCGAATTGAATACAATTGTAAATTAAGGGATAAATCTTAAAGAAACCGTATATGAACACGCGGACCCTGAGGTCCAACCTGACTTAGCCTCGCGGGTCTGCTTGACCTGACACCAAAACAGTGTCGTTCAAGCCAAGCTATATAAAGCCTATTTTGGATAACCGAAATTCTTTCTCTCATTTTTCATTCTCTCTATTCTCTCTGCCCACAAACACATTTTCCCAAAAAAATTGACCAAAATGAATTAAAAACTTTTTTTGGCTTGAAGTTCTTCACTGTTCTTCATGAACATGGAGAACTCCAAGAACACGGCCTAGCTTCGTTACAAAATCCTTTGCCTTGATACATTTTGGCCGAGCTTCGGTCAATTTTGACATGTTCACCAGCCACCGGGAGTCGATTTCCAACCCGTTTTCAACTCCGTTGTACTTAAAAACTCTCTGGTCAGTATAAAAATAGGTTACAACCACTTCTTTTTTACATTTCTCTTCTATTTTTCATTGCTTTGCTTAAATTTAATGTTTTTGTGTTTTTCTTGTAGGAAATGAAAAGTTCAGAGGAAGATATACCTTCTAGTGATGGTCTTGCAGCTTTGGTCATCTTTTTCGGTGAGTTTTCGACGTCCGTTCGTGCTCCTAGCGATCCCTTCAGCTTTCGAGGTAAGGTCTTCTCTCTCTCTCTTCAACTTTTTTTAATTGCTTAGTGATTGCTTCAATTATTGTATAGTGATCATTAATTATTTTCTCTCTCTATTTATAGGGGAGTGGAATCCGATGTCGTAGATGACATCATCATCTAGCTTGCACCAACAGTGAAGTGAGAAAGCACAATCCTTGTGTATGCCTTTGGGCCAATAAACGCCTGTCATGTGGCTCGTTTGGACAGAAAATTTAGGACCCAACATGTATTTATGCTTGTTGGGTTGTAGTTTACCTGAAAATTAGCGGTAGAATTTGTAAAGATGGGCCTTGAATCTAATTTTGTGCTTTTGATGTATATTAGACATTATATAAAGGATTTGGG
Organism: Hibiscus mutabilis; assembly: GCA_019671005.1. NCBI lineage: Eukaryota > Viridiplantae > Streptophyta > Magnoliopsida > Malvales > Malvaceae > Hibiscus > Hibiscus mutabilis. The sequence goes on from CM033715.1 coordinate 64,036,393, forward strand.
CATTTAGACTGTTTTAAATGGATTTTTGATTCATTGTTTTTATTTATTTATTTAAAGAGAAGGTCTAATATATATATATATATATATATATTTCAAGCCCAAATCCTTGAATCTAATTTTGTGCTTTTGATGTATATTAGACATTATATAAAGGATTTGGGCATTTAGACTGTTTTAAATGGATTTTTGATTCATTGTTTTTATTTATTTATTTAAAGAGAATGTCTAATATATATATATATATATATATATATATATGATCGAAATTCTTACCTAATTAGTAAGAATTACGGTCCTATATAAATTCTTACCCAGTCCTACATAAATTCTTACAATTTTAGTCGGAATTTATTTTGGCCGTATTTTAGCCGCACCCTATGGGTGCCGCGCCTTAGCCTTGCCCTAAAGAGGTTACCATTTAAGATTGCGAACAAATATGATATGAAATGTAATTTTATGAAGATCCATTTTACTAGTGATCTAAGATTTTAGGTGGTTTGGGAAAGGAAGAAGAGAATGAATAGTCCTTTTTGGTGGCTTGAGATGAGGAAGAATAAGGAGAGGTTTTCGGATTTTATCGAGTTTCTTTTCCTCTTAATCTTTCCATTTTGAATTGTTGTTTCTTCATCTTTCTCTTTTGCATGTCTTTCGGCAGTGCTTGTAGGTGATGATAGCACCTGCTCTTCTCCCCACCAGTTGAATTGCTCGGGTACTAAGGGTGTCGGTTCTTTTAAGCATTTGTGGCTCAGCCTGCGTCGTCGCTGTCAGCCTGACCCTTGGAACCCACCTCGATACCTTCAGTATTCGTCGCCAAGCTTGTCGTTTTAGTACTGATAGTCGGCACTCTCTTTTTTCCATGTACTCCGAGCAGCCTGGTACCTCTCCATAGCCCTCGTTGGCTTTTCTTCTTTGTTTTGTTTTCTTAGCCTTTTGGGTGTTCTTGTTCTTTGTTGTTGCCTCCAGGCTTTTGTATTGTCCTGGTTCGTTTTTCTTGGCTTCTTATATTGAATGGTTCGCGATTTAATGATTCCTTCGTTATTGTCAAAAAAACTAAAATTTTAGGTGTACGATTTAATAGACCCTCCTCTTTCTAGGAAAATTTTTTGTTCTTTATCTAAAAAATTTAGGGAAAACTACATGGGTGGTCACCCAACTATCACTTTTTTTTGTTTTGGTCACTCAACTAATTTTTTCGTAAAAATCACCCCTCTTGTTAGATACTTTTGCTTTTTTGGTCCCCTCCGTTAAAAACTTAACGAACTCGCTGACATAGCATTTTTATATTTTTAATTATTTCTCTCTCCTCCCTATTTTTTTGTTTAATTTTATTCGACCAATCAAATGGTGACACATATCTCCACCAGATTGAAGGAAGAAAATTAAAGAAAAATTAAAACCAAAACATTTGCAAAGGTTGGGACTTAAACCCACACCCCATCTCATGAAAGGGTAACGCACAAACAAATCATACAAAGTTAGAATTTTGATTTATTTCCACTCAAATACATATTTAACGTATATTAAGTTAAATATTAAAGCTAGAGGAGTGACTCAAACATAAGACCTCGTTGATAAAAATTTAAATATTTAACCACCAAGTTAAACTAATAAGTTATTAAATTATATTTAATTAAATTATGATTAATATTAAAAATTAAACTGGATTTAATTTTTTCACTTTGTTCGATAATGAAAAAATTAATTAAATAATTATTTATTTTTATAAAATTAATATTAAATTGTTTTTAAAATTAAATTAATAAAAAAATATTTACATTCTCAAGATAAAATATCAAAGTTTGAACCTACACAAAATGAACAACATGAGTATGCCATATTTAAATTTAGAAAGTTTTAAATTTAAACATTTATCTTGTACAATGGTATTATATGAAGGGACGAGTCTACAACAGGGTGACGCACACCGTTGCACACCACTAACGTCAGTGGCAGAGTCAGAATTTTCATATAGTGAGGTCAGAGTAGAGTATGAGGTACGAAGATTCTCATATCACTACAATATAAATATTGTTAACCTCATACTCAAACAATTAAGTTGGCCAATTCTAATATTTTTATGAAACATTTTATACTAACTCGTTGAAAACCTCATTTAACGCTTTGAAAATCTCATACCACAACAAATTAAGTAGGGTCAATTGACCCACCTTAATCAATATGTGGCTCCGCCGCTGATTAACACAACATATCATTGCACACCATTAAATTTTTAATGATATTTAAATTATTATTAAAATTCTCAAGGATTTCAAAATAAAATAAAATTCTAGGTTCAATAATTTTTTATATTTTTATTTTGTAGTGTTTTTAATTAAAATATAAAATTATTTTATTTTATTTTACATTTCAAGGTAATATATTAGAGATGTAGGTACTATTAAAAAATTATATTAAAATTTTATCTTTCTTCCTTAAAATTCTAATATAGTTTTTTTAATAGTTATTGGACCCAAAACTATATAATCAACCCAAAAATATAATATATTTTTATTTGATGTAGGTACTATTATATTAGGAGATGCAGGACCTTTGAAATTAAACGACGCTCGACGATCACCGATGAATACTACTAACGACGAGTATTGGTGAGTATTATTAATTTAATTTATAAAGATTTAAAATTTAAAGGACTCAGCGTATAATTATAAATTATTTAAAAATCAAAAGATAAATTGATTAAAATACAATTTTTATTTTTATTTTCTTTAAACATAACTAGATTAAAATACCTACCCTAAATTACAAAACCTTAATTTTTTTTTTTTAAATTCAATCTGCCACCGCTGTCGGCCACATTCGCACTACCCGCGCGCCGCACCTCTGTGATCGCTGTCAAGCCCTGCCGCTGGGAGACTCATCCTAATAAAAAACAATTGTCCATCGCTTTTTAGGACACCTTAAAATACCTTTATCACACCATATCTAAACATCAATTTATTTGTCTGGACTTGAGTCGCGAAATGGAAGCTCAAGGGGAAATCAAAGTGGTGCTCTTCAAACTAGAAAATGTTTGGGGATTGTTCCACGGGAGGTTTGGAGGCAATGGCACGGGAGGCAATTGCGGCAAGGCTCAACGACGGTCACGGAGGTGCGGCAGCGGATTGAATTTTAAAGAAAAAAATAGGATTTTGTGATTTAGGGTAGGTATTTTAATCTATTATGTTTAAAAAAATAAAAAAAATATTTTGATCAATTTTTCTTTTAATTTTTAAATAATTTATAATTATACGGTAGGTTCTTTAGATCTTAAATATTTATAAATTAAATTAATAGTAATTATTATTAGTAGTGCTCGTCAAGTATGACAGACTCATCCTTTAATTTGTTTGTTTTTTTATAAGGATAAGTTTAAAGACAAACGGTTATCCGAGCCTACTCGTAAGGTAGAGATTTAGGTTCAGTCAATGTTTGAAACTGTTATAATACAATTATTTTCTGAATAAATTACATGTCTCTCTACCTATTTTGATCACTGAATTTATAAAACGATCATTTTACCCACTAAAGTTTCTACTTTGAATTGTTTAGTTACTTTGAATTTTTTATTAATATTTTAGTATAACTTGATATATTTTATTAGTATTAAATATAAATATAAATAAAATAAAATTTAAAATAAAATAAAATTATATTTTGTTTTTATTAAATACAAAAATAATTTAAAATTAAAAAAAAAACAAAAAAAAAACTCCAAGTCATATCCAATCCCCAATCCACAAAGCCGAAGATTCTATCGTTCACCTCCACCCATCACACTCCTCACCGGTCATACCCTCGCCGGTCACGCCCCTCACCGACCACGAACCATTTCTTACTCGATCACTCTAATGTCCACAAAATCCAGAACTCACTTAAGATTCTTTTATCTTTTAAAATCCTACATGCTTCTTTATTTCTTTGTTATTCGATTGTCCAACTATAATGGATTTTATTTTATTTTTTTAATTTGGGAACTCAGGTATTTCTCTGGTGGCAGTCTTCAGTGTTTTGGCTGAGGTTTTAGAAAGATTTCCTAGAATGATCATGATGAAGGAAGATGAATTTTTTGGAAATAATGGGTTTGTGGAAAGAACTGGGATTCAAGAATAAGGGATTGAAAGAGTTTTTCATTCGTTTCATGAAGTTTTAAAATTTGATGTCGAAAATAGGTTGAAGCCATTGCTTGATGAGTTTATGGAATTGGGTTTTCATGAAAATGAAATTAGAGATAAGATTATAAGAGATCCAAGAGTTTTGGGCATGGAATTAAGGGAAATATCGAGGTGTTTAGGATTGTTAAAAACTTTGAAATGTCGGTTCCTATTAAAGAATAGATTTTTAGTGAAGGGGGATTTATAGTTGGGTTTGAAGTGAAGCTTAGAGTTGATTGCTTGTGCAAACAGGGGTTGATTCAGAGAAAAGCATTTGAGATCATATGATAGGAGTCAAGATTGATTTTATATGAAATAAAAGAAATCGAAAAGAAAATTCAGTTCCCGGTGAATAGGATGAAGAACGAAGTTGTTTGCTTAGTGACCCGTGAAGAGTGTGGCCGGTGAGGGTGACCGATGGAGATGAAGGGAAGAAGTTTGGGGTTTGTGGATTGGGAGGTTAGATATGATTTGAGATTTTATTTTTTAATTTTTTATTTTAAATTATTTTTGTATTTAATAATTAAAATATATTTTTTTTAAAATTATTTTTATATTTAACAATAATAAAATATATTAAATTGTATCAAAATATTAATAAAATAATTAAGAGTTGCAAAAAATATTCAATATATAAAGTTCAATGAGTAAATTAGTCGTTCTAAAAGTTTAGTGACCAAATAGGTTATGAAGTAAAGTTCAGTGATGAACTGTGTAATTTACCCTTTAACCATGAACTCTAAATTATAACCATAAATTTTAAATTCTACACTTTAGAACATAAATCCTTAAACCCAAATCAGAACCTAAATCTATCAACCCTAAATCCTTCTATAAAATTTAAAACATAAATCCTAAACCCTACTTTCTAAATACTAAATTCTAACTATAAACCTTAAATTTTACACGTTGTACACTAAACCTCTAAACTCTAAAATTTAGAAAGTTCGTGTACTTAAGCATTTTTTATTTAATAAAAATAATATATATTTGATGCGAACCACGAATGTCTTTCACTCATTCGTTTAATAGTTTAAAGTAAAGATTAATTTATCTAAGTTGGATAAGATTACAAGGTCAGTAAAGTTCTTCTAACGCTATTGCATTCCTAAAGTTTTAGATTCAATAATTGGTTAAGCCGGAACAATCTCATACCAGTTGATTTAAGCATTTAATAATAAAAAATGTAGTATACAAGTAATTACTAAACTATTAAAAATGATTGTTTGAGTCACAGACTTTTTAAAAATTATAAAATAATCATTAAATTTGTTAAATTTTAACAAAATTATCATAAAGTTTATCAAATTAGTATAAAATAATCATTAAGTTTAATCAAACTATTATGCTCATTAAATTCTTAAATTTAATAGATATTATATGTCATGACATGATTTTTCTATAACAGAAAAATAAGGTGGAGTAATATACTTCGTGAAAAGAAAGTTTAAAGATCATACTAAACTAAAAAAAAGTAACGTGACAAAGTGATAGCGAGGTATAAATATAATTCTAGAAACTAAAATTTTATTTAACCCTTTATAGAAAATACAATTAATTTATTCTAGAGTAAGCGATTAAAGTTTTCGGTTGATTTTTTTTTCTTTCTTAAATTGTGGGTTCAAAACTCATTAGGAATAAACTCCTCTTTCTTCTCTCGTAAGTAAAATTTATTCAAAAGAATTAAAATAAATAAAAACATATTAATAATTTAAATATCAACGTGAAAAAATCAATATAATTTGAGTACTAAATTAAATATTAAGGTTTTTAATCAAAACTTCATTAAATTTCAAATTAATGTAAAGGAGTAAGATTACACCTAAAATTCAAAACCTTATCCATCATGTCAACTTAACACATAATCTTGAAGTTACAATTCAAATATATCAAAATCGACTTAATCATTATAAGAATAATTTAATTCCAACAAAAAATAATACATGTGAACAACTTTGAAGCAAAACACAAATTTCGAAGTAACGGTGGAATTCGGCGAAAGAGTGAGTGAGTTAATTTATTTTCCTTTAAATAGAGATTGAATTAAGTTTTTAAAAATTTTAAAGAGTTTAATTTATATTTTTCAGAAAAAACTTGAGATATAATTAAAAATTTTTAAATTTTAAGAAGATTAATAAAAATTATAAGAGTGAGTTAGTTAAAAATATTAAGAAAAATTAAAGTTTAATATAAATTTCTAAAATTTATATGGACCAAATTATTTTTTTAAATAAGACTAAATTTAAATTTTTAAAAACCATGGGCTCCACATGTTCCACTTACATTCTGCCTCAGCTTAGAAGCAATCGCATCGAGTTTGGGTAAGTCTAGGTTACAATAGATCAATTTAAGATTAAAAAAATAATAAAATTGAAATATTCAAAATCACAAAATTTAATATGTTATCGCACAACATAATTTTTGATAATATTTTAAATTGATAATTTTTTATAAGTTTTGAAACTTGATTTGTAGTATAGAAGGTACAATATTATAGAAAGTATAATATTATAGCTTTTTGATAAAATTTTAAATTATATATTTTTTCTAACAATTTAAATTACACTTTTTTTACTTTAAACTAGGGCGCGACACTTAGACTCTCCCATTGAATTTACCTTAACTCCTTGTGAAACTTTTGGTGGATCTGGCTTTCAAGGACAAATATTCGTCTCTGTCGTGTCACCTTCATGAATCATGAGGATGTGGAGACAACATCAGACGATGTTTGGCCGTAACAAAACGCCCACAAGGAACAAAGAATGTCCATCTATAATAACACAAGTGGTTGAACTTAGTTAACATTAATATATATCTCATTTACAAGTTACTTTTATAAATGTTAAAAAATAAGAAAGTCCTAAATCATATAAGACTTGAAGGATAGCCACTCAACTATTGTTTTGATTTTATTTTAGGGCTTAATGCACAATTTGCCCCCACCGCTTACTATTTTTTTCATTTTGGTATTTAATGGATTTTTTGGATTTATGTGCCCTTAATATTTACACCGTTACTCTTACTGTTAGAAAAAATTTTCAACCAATAACATCGCGCCACATCATCTTCTCTTTGACTAAGTCAACCCGCCTAATTTTATTTAAAGTGTAAATGTCATGTCAAGTCTGTCATGTTTATTTTTTTCAATTTAGTTACTAAAAAGTTTATTTTTACCTAAAATTAACCCCTATTTGTTTCTAAAATTTATAATTTAGTACAATATTTGTGATTATTAATAATATTATTTTATTTAAATGTTAGTATTTAATAAAAATAAGTTAAATTAAATATTTTATTATTAAATTATTAATTTTTTAGATAAATTAAATTACTTAAAGTTGACCCCCAAAAATTACTTATTCAAATTATATTTTATTTTTAAAAAAAAATTGAATCTTCTCCTAAAATCTCATTCGTTAAAAATTTAAGATATTATTTATTATTTAGAGATTTTAAAAGTTCAGATGATACAAATTTAATTCATACTTAATAATAAAAATATTTTTATTTAAATTTAATTATAAAATATTTATATTTATGCATAAAACGTGCAAAGGCTGTTATTATAATGAAAAAAATATGTTTTTTCATCTAAATTTGATAGGTCTGATTTAAATGTGATTGGATATCGTTATGATAAATATATTTTTGAACTAAAATTTTAGTTTAGAGTTTTATTTAACTTTTATTGAAATGTAATAAATTGTTAATAATAAAGATCAAAAGCATGACAATTGAATTGAAATATTGTTACTTGTAACCTAATAAATTTACTCATAACATATATACTTAAGTGTTTACGAAGAATTATCACTATCCAAACGATAATCAAAATGCTATGAGAAAAAAATTATAATTAAAATAGTCGACTTAAAATAGATATAGACACGTTGAAAATTAACTTTAAAATTACCGAATCAAATTTGATTTTTTTTAACCAAATTTACATAACATTTGATGTAAAATCATATTGTTTACATATCCCACAATTTTTCTTTGCATTGCCAATTGTTGAAGAGGAGGGAACATGGAACATAGCTATCTCAATGAGATCAGAATCAAATTGCTTCTTAATCTTCTTCTAAAATTGTTTATGATAATTTAGTTTGGATGGATACGATTTTCGATTTTATCAAATTTAAGAGAAAATCAACGTTAAAAAGTAAAAAAAAAAACTATAAGACAAAAATATGATTAGGATTTAAACTTTATTTTTTAGAAAAAAGAATATAATTCGAATAAGTAATTATTGGGGTCAATTTTATGTAATTTAATTTATCTAAAAAATTACTAATTTAATATTAAAATATTTAGTTTATTTTATTTTTATTAAATAGTAACATTTAAATAATATAATATTATTAATAATAACAAATATTGGACTAAATTATAAATTTCAAGTAAAAATAGACTTTTCAGTGACTAAATTAAAAAAAAACTTGACAAACTTGACATGACATTTATCCTTTAAATAAAACCAGGTGGGTTAACTTAGTCAAAGAGGAGATGACATGGCGCGATGGCATTGGCTGGAAATTTTTTAATGGCAAAGGTAACGGCGTGGGACAAAATGGTTAACGGTGCAAACGTTATGGGACACATGAGCTCAAAAAATATGTTAGATACTAAGATGAGAAAAATAGTAGACATTAAGGGACAAATTGTGCATTAAAACCTTTAATTTAATCACTAAACCATGAATTTTATTGATTAAACCACTAAACTTTTAAAATAATTTCAACCATCTCTTTACAATTTTTTTTAAAAAAAATAATAACATAACGATTAAATAAATTTCATAATTACATATTTAATTCTCCTTACTTATTCTATCAATTAATTTAATGTCTAGGAGAGTAAATGTCAGTAAAGAAATTCAATATAATGGAGCTGTTGAACAGATGTGTGAAAAATCTGATGTTGGTTGGACCAAAATTAATTGTTCTTTTGCTGCTAAAACTAGATTTGTTGGAGTAGGTACGATGGGAAGGCATTCTATTGGTTTATGTATTGGAGCCGAATTGGCGATAAAGAAAGAATGGGATAAGGTTGTTTTTTAATCTGATTCAGGAGGTGTGGTTAATGCCTAATGGATTAAGTAAATGGAATAAATATTAGTTTAGGGTTTAGAGTTTATGGGTCTGTAGCGATATCTTTTTCTTTTTATCGCTAAAAAGCGTGGTTTTTCGAAGGTGTTTGTGATTTTTTTGGATATAAAATATTTATTCCGTGGGGTTTTTAAAAAACCGCATTTAAAAAATGGAGTCGCCACCGGCCACTTAGGTAGGCCGGACACCATAAAACCAAATATTCAAAAAATGTTGGGTTCGGGAGTCGGTTACGGATGGGGAAGGATCAGCACCCCCACACCGCCCAAAATTGGTACTTTAATAATTACCGCTTTATTAATATTGGATTTTCCGGATTAAAGTGACGATTATTTTAAAATTCGGTCATAATTGCGAATAAATTTTAAAGGCCCCGTTATCCGAGGGTAAACGCCCAACCACTATCACTGCGCCTGATACTAGCCCCGTTTACGCTCGGATAAAAGGGCACCGCATTGACAATTTATATATCATATGCAATCTTAGCGGCAAAAATATAAAACATGGCAAAACATTTAAATGCAATAAATATTGACATAACAGAATACTAATCTAACATAAATAATATACTAGACTAAAACATGCATATATACATATTAATCTAAATAATAGATAAAAACAACTTTAACAAGTCAGAATAACAAGGCAGGAATAATTACGTATATAGACGAACAAATATTTCAAAAAGACATGCATGCTAGTAATAAAACATATTTCAACATATATGAAACAATATATTATACATAAAAGAAGACACACTAACACGTAACCTAAAAACCAAGAAAACATACAATACGTACAAAAATACAAGAACATGCCGTTTACGAGTCAAATAGAACATGACATGCTTTAATACGAATAACCGGATAAAAAAATATATAATTATCGTAAGCTTAATACACATATACATTTAAACATAAAATACGAGGCATATACGAGGGACATAAAATAAAACAATAGAATACATCAACATATACGATTATAATACGAACATGAATATTTACAAAGAAACAGGATCAAATGAAAGAAAAATAAAAGTCACAAGGCGAAATTAAAGAACAATAATATGTAATTTAGGGACGAAAATGCAAAACAAAATGAACCTAAAAGGATCAAAACTGTAATTAGACCAAGGGGCAGACTCAAAATGAAAAGTTCAAAAACGCGGGATGGCTAAAGGCGTAATTTTACCATTTGAAAACTGATTCGGTGTAATTTAGGGACTGGATTACAAGATTTTGAAAAACAAGAGGGACCAGAGTTGTAAATATACCATGCGGCAAGACAAAAACGAAAATATTGAAAACGCGGGGGGATTAAGTGTGTGATTTACCCATTTCAAAAATAATAATAACTATAAAAAGCCTATTTTTAGACCGAAACCCATTTTCCCCTTCTTTGTTTCATTTTTCGGTTTTGCAATCCCCAGCCTCGTTCTTATTTTCTCTCAAATATCCTCATGAAACCCAGAATCCGGCGGCCGGCCGCCGTGTTCTTCGCCGCCGGCCGCCGCTAACCGGCGCTGGCGAGCCTCCAAAACACACCAAAATAACCCCCGTTTCACCCTCGACATGAATCCGTGGTTGGATTCAGAGGATACACCCTTATTTGCCCTAGATCTAGGAAATACGAACCAAAAAAACACTTTTAAACCTAAAACAAAACTACCATGGGCCTTCCCCTTCCTTCAGTTCACCATTTCTGGCTTGGGGAAGCCGAAAGGCTTGTCACTGAGGAAGGGAGACACACGGACGACGACGGTAAGACTTATTCTCTCTCTTTTTTTGTATTGATCTCTTTGTATATGCATGTAAAAAAAACAAATAAGAAAAAGAAACAAGTGTTTACCACTGGACAGGCTTTCGATTATCACATGAATGGTTACAACTTTCAGTTTTTGTGTTACAAGATCTCTGTTACCACTCTCTGTTTTTTTTTTGTTACTCCCTCTGTTACAACTATCCCCCTGTTACAAAAGTCCTTGTTTCATACATATCCTTGTCTTTGTTTTGGTGCAAGTTGCATCTTGCTTTTTCAGATCTGGACTGACAACTTGTTGCTTGTTGTATTTGGCATGTTCTGAGCACGGTGGTTGAATATCGGCGTGGTGGCGGTATGGGTGTTCTGCCAGCGGCCAGACGCGTTCTCAGCTGTTAGATCAGATTTGATCTAACGGTTGAGATGGCTTGAAAGACGAACGGCCTGGATGAAGCCTCGATTTGATGAGACGGCTCCAGATCTTGCCACGTGGAGCTCCGCAGTCGAGGAGTCAGAACGCGTGGATCTTACGCGCGCGTGGGATATCAAAGCGTCCGCGCGTGGACCACACGCGCGCGTGGCACTCGAACGGTCCATACGTGTGGAACACGCGGCTGGCAGATATTTTTGACTTCTTGGTTGGATCGTGGCCGTTGGATCAGATCTTGATCCAACGGCCCATAGTCACCTGCACACCATAATTGTAATTAGATAAGGTTTGGGTTTGGGCCAACCGGGCCTTGTAATTTATTTGTAATTGGACTTGGACTTCATTTTTATTTGGGTTTAATATATTTAATTTTTTTGGATTTCATTTTATATCAGCCCATTAATAATAATATAATTAGTATTATAATAGCAATACACATACATACACAAATGTATACTTATATTATACAAACATTAATTAATATAACATTCTAGCATACGTACGTATAATCATACACATAATTGACTTAACATCTATACACATTAAACAAATACACTCGTACTAAATAGATATGTACGCGACATACATACACCCTTAATACGTATACATACATAGCTTATAATATACATGCACACACCACACCTTATATATATATTAGTAACATTCATGCATATAATATAATAAATATACATGCAATACTAATATGTATTTACAAGCGAAAATGAGTGATTACAGTTGCCCCTCTTTGCTTGTTCTCATGGAATGGGAAACATAGCAAAGATTCATAAGCACTCATTTTTATCAGACTTCCCTGTTTGTAGCTTTGGAAAAACGTGTTCTTTTGGACATCTCCGCTCTTCCTTGGCTGAATCTTCAGGCTCGTAAGTTCTTCCTATATAGAGCTTCGTCACCTTCCGATCTTGGAGCTACAGGCTCTTCCTATATAGAACCCTTCGCTCTGAAGCCTCGAGTTATGAGTCCCTCCTATATAGAACTTTTCACTTCGAGACAGTAAAGCTTGGAGTCCTTCCTATATAGAACTCTTCACCTTCAACGATGGTTTCTCCTATATAAAACCTTTTGCGCCACTAATGGATTCTTTCGACTGGGAGTTCCTCCTATATAGAACTGCTAGTCTTCAAACCCTAGAGTCGTCAGTCCTTCCTATATAGAACTTTTGGCGTCTGAAATCTCAGAGCTACAGGTTCTTCCTATATAGAACCTTTCACTCTAAGACAATGAAGCTCGGAGCCTTTCCTATATAAGACTCTTCGCTTTCGACACAACAGGTTTCCTATATAACCATGTGTCATAGGTGAATTCCTTTTGACTGGGAGTTCTTCCTATATAGAACTGCAAGTCTTCACCTTGGAGCCGTCGGTCCTTCCTATATAGAACTTTTCGGCGTCTTGAAATCTTGGAGTTACGGATTCTTCCTATATAGAATCTTTCACTCTAAGACATTGAAGCTCGGAGCCCTTCCTATATAGAACTCTTCGCTTTCGACACAGCAGGATTTCCTATATAATCTTGCGTGTCATGGGTGAATTCCTTCGACTGAGAGTCCTTCCTATATAGAACTGCTAGTCTTCACCCTAGAGCTGTCAGTCCTTCCTATATAGAACTTTCAGCTTCTGAAGCTTCGGAGCAGAAGATTCTTCCTATATAGAACCTCTCTCTGCAGCTTGAAAACATGTGCCTTTTGTATGTAAAAACATTGTCTTCTCATTTGGGATTAACACCGCGATGGCCATCGATGTCTCTTTAAATCTGCAGATACCTGTCTGAGATGAAAACAAAATGCTATGACAAATGAATTGACATGCTCCTAATCCTAGTGATGTCTGACTATTCATGATGCATGAGTGTCAATATCTTGGTGGGCTTGTTTTGGTCCTTATTTGATCTTGATGTTCGCTTTCTCCTTTCTTACGGGCATCGATACCCCGCTTCACTATCAGGTTCAACCATCTCAACCTTTCTTTTTCTCCAATTACGACTTGGAATTCTAAAGTGCCCTTTTGGGTTTTCACTTTAGAGAGATTTTTTTTGAGGGGTGCCCTTCTGGGTTTTCACCCAAGATATCTCTTTTGTTATCTCGTATGCCTTCCTTGAATAGATAGGACGTGCGCCATTGGTCATCCTACCTGGTTGTTTAAAGCTTCTCGCCTTCCTTATCGACAACCATTATATAGGGAACTAGAGGACGGAGTTAACATCGTTTTCTTTGATCACCTGCATTTTCAAGGTTAAATCACAGTAATGCTCCGAAATCTCTTGTTTCATTATAAGCCTATGTTAACTTATTCGACTGAAATTGACAAGAAGGCCAGGAATGGATGCTCAAAAACACGGTTTTATTACGATTAAGGGCTTGGGATATCTTAAAAAGAAAGGTATGACACACATGAGTTAAGTATAAAAATACAAGATCCCTCATTATCTTCGATATGAATGATACATGATCCCGTCAACCGGTGTAGAATTTTTTTGCCTGAAGCCTCCTCTTCATGATGTTCATGGGGATACCATTCTCTTCGGATATTCAACTTTTCAATTTACCCGAGCCGCCCTTTACGGGTTTTCAACTCGGGTCCTTTCTTTGCTTCAAGACGCCTGGTTTCGGGTTTTCGCCCTGAGCTCTCCATTTTGTTCTATTTTTTATTTTTCATCATCATTTTTTTTAGAGATAGTACTTCTTGACGGCATCAGAATTTACGGGATTTTTCAGCTCGTCCCCATCCATTTCTGTTAGGATCAGGGCTCCTCCTGAGAAGGCCTTTTTTACGACGTACGATCCTTCCCAGTTAGGCATCCATTTTCCTCGAGAATCTTTCTGGATAGGGAGGATTTTCTTGAGCACCAGATCCCCTTCTTTGAATTCTCTTGGGTGCACCTTTTTGTTGTATGCCTGCACCATCCGCTTTTGGTACATCTGACCATGACAAATGGCCTTTAGTCTTTTTTCGTCAATGAGATTTAGCTAGTCGAGTCTGGCCTATACCCATTTAGCTTCTTCCAATTTTACTTCGTTTAAGACCCGGAGAGACGGGATCTCTACCTAAATTGGGAGTACTGCTTCGGTACCATACACCAAGGAGTAGGGTGTTGCCCCTGTTGATGTGCGAATGGACGTCCTATAGGAGAAAAGGGCAAAAGGCAACTTCTCATGCCAATCCCTGTAGGTATCCGTAGTCTTCGCTATGATCTTCTTTATGTTCTTGTTTGCTGCTTCCACTGCTCCATTCATTTTAGGACAATAGACCTTGGAATTATGGTGTGTTATCTTGAATTGAGTGCACACGTCCGTCATCATTTTGTTATTTAGATTGGAAGCGTTGTCGGTGATGATCCTTTCTGGAAATCCGTATCGACAAATAATTTCCTTCTTTAAGAACTTACAAATTGTAGTCCTGGTGATATTGGCGTAAGACGCTGCCTCTACCCATTTAGTGAAGTAGTCTATGGCGACCAAAATGAAACGGTGTCCATTGGAAGCTTTCGGATGAATCTGCCCGATGACGTCCATACCCCACGCTACGAAAGGCCACGGAGAATTCATGATGTGTAAAGGCGATGGGGGTGCGTGAATTTTGTCAGCGTAGATTTGGCATTTGTGGCATTTCCTGGCGTAATCGATGCAATCTCCCTCCATAGTCAGCCAGAAATAACCGTATCTCATAATTTTCTGGGCTATAGACAGCCCGTTGGCGTGCGTTCCACAGAGCCCGTCATGTACTTCGGCTAAGATTTCCTTCGCCTCCCGGGCATCTACACATCTCAACAATGTTTGATCATGACTTCTCCTATATAGGATCTATCCATCTAGGACATATTTTGTTGTCATTTTTCTGAGCGTTTTTCTGTCATTGTCATTTGCCCCTTTTGGATACTTTCGAAGCTTGACATATTCAAGATGTCATAGTACCATGGGTTTCCGTCAATCTCTTCCTGTACATTACAACAATGAGCAGGCTTTTCAAACGTCTGCATCTCAATGGGCTTCATTTCTGCCCCGGTGTTTGTTTTAAACATGGATGCCAAGGTTGCCAATGCATCTGCCATCTGATTTTCTTCTCGGGGCAGGTAATTGAAGCTGACCTTTTCGAACTCTTTGGTGAGCTCTTGGATCAATTCGTGATATTTGACCAACTTCGGGTCCCTGGTTTCCCATTCCCCGCGCAATTGGTAAATGACTAAGGACGAATCTCCGAACACTCGAAGTTCCTTAACCTTTCTCTCGATGGCTGAGTTCAGTCCCATGATGCAAGCTTCGTATTCAGCTATATTGTTTGTGCAGAAGAATTCCAATCTGCTAGTGAAAGGATAATAGACGTCCTCAGGTGAAATTAGCACTGCCCCTATCCTATGTCCGAGGGCGTTGGAGGCTCCATCGAAGTAAAGTTTCCATGACTTATCATCTGAAACCTCTTCTTCGGTTGTAATGCACATCAAGTCTTCGTCTGGGAAACTAAAGTTCAATGCCTCATAGTCATCCGAAGCACGACTAGCTAGGAAATCTGCTACGGCACTCCCCTTTACGGCTTTCTAATTAACGTATACGATGTTGAATTCGGATAAGAGCATCTGCCATCGGGCCATCCTTCCCGTTAGTGCTGGCGCTTCCATTAAGAACTTCAATGGGTCTAGCTTGGATATCAACCAGGTAGTATGGTACAGCATGTACTGTCTAAGCCACTTGGTAGCCCAAACTAGAGCACAACACAGCTTCTGTACTGGCGGGTATCGCGTTTCGCAATCATTGAATTTCCTGCTTAGGTAATAGATGGCTTGCTCCTTTTTTCTTGACTCATCGTGTTACCCCAGTACGCATCCCATTGAATTCTCAAAAACTGTTAAGTAGAGAATTAGTGGTCGACCAGGTACTGGTGCGACTAAAATTGGAGCATTTGTCAGGTACTTTTTGATCTTTTCTAGGGCTTTTTGACATTCTACGTCCCACACGCCAGGATTATTCTTTCTAAGAAGTCTGAAGACCGGGTCGCATTGGTTGGTTAATTGGGAAATGAAACGAGAGATATAATTCAGTCTCCCCAGGAAACCGCTAACTTCCTTCTGAGTGCGGGGTGGTGAGAGATCCTGGATGGCTTTCACTTTATCTGGATCAATCTCAATCCCTCTTCTGCTTACCACGAACCCTAGGAGTTTTCCAGAAGTAACGGCGAAGGTACACTTGGCATGATTGAGCCTCAGTTGGTACTTCCGTAGTCTTTGGAATAGTTTTCTCAAGTTCTGTAGGTGCTCTTCCTCTGTTCGGGATTTGGCAATCATGTCGTCCACATATACTTCTATTTCTTTGTGCATCATGTCGTGGAAAAGAGTCACCATTGCTCTTTGGTATGTTGCCCCTGCGTTCTTTAGCCCAAACGGCATCACTCGATAACAAAAAGTGCCTCACGTGGTTATGAATGTGGTCTTCTCCATGTCTTTAGGGTCCATCTTTATCTGGTTGTACCCTGAGAAGCCGTCCATGAAGGAAAACCATGAGCGTCCTGCGGTGTTGTCAACCAGCGTGTCAATATGTGGTAAAGGGAAGTTGTCTTTAGGGCTGGCTCGGTTCAGATCCCTATAATCTACACACATACGGAATTTCCCATCTTTCTTTGGTACTGGTACAATGTTTGCAACCCATTCGGGGTATTTGGCTACCTCCAAGAATCCAGCATCAAACTGCTTTTTCACTTCCTCTCGGATCTTTAACAACATATCTGGTCTCATTCTCTGAAGTTTTTGCTGTACTGGTTTGCACTCCGATTTTGTTGGCAATTTGTGCACCACTATGTCGGTATTCAATCCTGGCATATCTTGATAAGTCCAGGCGAAGACATCCTTGAATTCCTGAAGTAGGGCTATCAGTTCATGCTTGGTTTTTGAGGAAATCGTCGTCCCTACTTTTATTTCTTTTCTCTCTTCTTCAGTCCCCAAGTTGACAATTTCTGTTTCTTCTTGGTGGGGCATGATCTGCCTTTCTTCGTTGTCTAACATTCTCTTTAACTCTTCCGGGACCTCAATTTCTATCTCATCATATCCTTCCTCAATTCCCTCTGAGACCTCAGGGTATTCGAAATTCACTCAAGGATTGGATTCGGTATCATTCATATTGTCAATCATGAGCGACCTGCATTAAATGAGAATGAATTGTATTGGGAAAGAGACGGCTTTATATGAAGGGAATGAACATGAAGAATGCATGAATGAAATAAATGAATCTTTGGTCATTTTAGGAAAGTGGGGATATTTTCATTTCAATCAAAAAGTTAACATAGGTGCCCCGTACAAGAGATCCCCATTGTTTATGGGCAAAAACAAAAGGTTGATTCGGAGCATTACTCTGATCTATTCCTAAAAACTACAGGTAGATCAATGCAGCTCCAGTTATCGAGTGTTTCCCCGGGACGGCAAGGGCGGATGTTGATCAACATTTTGCTGCCTCGGTCCTTTTCAGCTATCATGTTGATGTACATCCCTTCAAATGATTCACTGAGTACTTCCTCCTGGTTAAGTTCCTCATTTTTCTTCATTGCCTCTCCAATATCTTGACCCGGCTGGTAGAACCCTCCGGAGACAAAAGTGGTTTTCAAACTAGGAAAGGACATCGGTCTCCATGGAATGTCTTCTCCTTTAGATCTGGCTTTTCTTTGCTCCTCCTTCTTCTTATATTCCTCTTTCTTCTGTTGGACACTTGGTTGGTAACCCAGCCCGAAACGATCCTTCTTGGTTATCATATTCTTGGGTCTCAGGTTTCCTTGTAATTTCTTCCCCAGCCCTTTTCCTATTTTGGCTCCTCGGCCCAGAGTTTCTGCGACGGTCATTTTAGTACAATTAGATAACCTGGGGTAGGGGATCCGACTTCCCTCTGAAACGAATGTGGCATTTACTAGTTCCAATGCTCGGAACGAGCATTCTGTAGCATCTTCATCATTTTGAATATAGGGGGTGTCTGATGTCACTGAAGCAACAAATTCATGCTCTGCCTCTATTGTGACCAATTTGCCTTCGACTACAAATTTTAATTTTTGATGCAATGATGATGGGACAACTCCTGCGGAGTGGATCCACGGTCTTCCCAACAAGCAGCTGTAAGATGGTTTTATGTCAATCACCATAAAATCGATCACATATTCAGTTGGTCCGATCAATAGGGGCACCTCAATTTTCCCCATTGTTCTTTTTTGCGTACCATCAAAGGCTCTTACCGAGTTGTGGCAGGGCTTTAGGTGCGAACCATCTATTGGTAATTTTTGCAGGGTTACCATAGGCAAGACATTCAATGCTGAACCGTTGTCGATCAGTACGCCTGGTAATACATACCCTTTGCAGTGGGTAGTGATGTTAAGGGCTTTGGTAGACCTCATTCCTCCCTCAGGGATCTCATCTTCACTGAACGTGATATGATTATAGGCAGTAATATGCCCCACTATCATGTCCAAGTTTGTTACAGAAATGTCCTGGGGGCACAAAAGTTTGATTCAGTACTTTCAATAGCGTATCCCGATGCTTCTCTGAACTCAAGAGTAATTCCAGCACTGTGATCCTGGCCGGTTGCTTTCGTAGTTGTTCCACTACGCTGTACTCGCTATGTCTCAAGAACTTTAGAAATTCTTTGGCCTAGGCCTCAGTTACCGGCTCATTTATCTTTGGGGGAGGTTCTTCTCCAAATATCTGCGTAGGGCTAACTGCTGTACTCTTCCCCTTATCTTTTTCAGCCGCTTTCAAAGCCTCGGAGGAATAACATCGGCCGCTCCTTGTGAAATGGCCTGCCTCACCAACGTTCACATCGTTCTGGCTTTGTTGGTCTTTCAGCGTAGGCTCTTTTACCTGATCGTGTTCTGGTTTTTCTGGCGTGGTCACATTTATAGCATAATTTCAGGGAGTTTGTCGCATATCTTTGAATGGGAATGAAGATGGTGCTGAAATGATGATCTTGGGACTTATTTTGCTGGTTTCTCCTTGGGAGACACCTGCATTCCCTGGCCTGGGAGAGATGATAAAAGGTCTATCCTTCCCGTATTTAGACTTGGGGCTATCCGTCATGTGTACGTCCGACCCCTTCTTCCCCATGGGCTCCTCGAAAAATTCTATTTGTTTTTCATTCATCAATTTCTGCACCAATTTCTTGAACTCGTCACATTCTTGGATATCATGCCCTTCAGTCTGGTGGAATTCACAATACTTTCCACATTCCTTCTGCCTTGTTATCATGCCTTTGTCGATCACACGAGCCATGCATAACTGTTGAAATACCCACCGTAAAGGAGACTTGATTTCTGACACATCATCCTTTATCCTCTTGGTAAAGCATTATTCGATAACATTTTCCCCTCTGTTCCCGTGATTAGGCAGCGGGTTGTTGGCTACACTCGGCTCTTCAAACTTTAATATCCCGGAATCGATTAAGTTCTGCACAAGCTTTTTGAAGGCAAGGCAGTTCTCAGTGGGATGCCCAGGGGTACCGCCGTGATAGTCGCAATGCGCGCTTGGATTATACCAAGGCGGGAAGGGCGGATTGACAGGAGTAACGATGTATGGCCAGACCAGGTCTGCTTCATACAACTGGGAATAAAGTTCTGAGTACGAAACAGGTAGGGGAGTGAAAGTTCTCCTCTCTTTCTCTTTTCTGGTGACTCTCTCATCTCTTTGATTCGAGTTTTGTGTTTTTCCCACAAGTGCTTGTGGCTGTGAGACTGTGAAGTTCTTCTGGGCGGTATAGGTGCTGGTGGTGTTTACTTCATTTCTCTTGTTATACTTTCGATACCCTTCCCCACCATCAATTCTGCCGCTCTTAATTGCCAGTTCAAGGGACTCTCCAGTCCTGATTAAGTCGGCAAAGCACTGCGTTGTGTTATTAATGAGGCGATCAAAGAGTGCCCCTTTCAGAGTATTGACAAATAATGGCGTGATTTCATGCTCCGGAATGGGTGGCTGGATTTGGGCGGCCACTTCTCTCCATCTTTGGGCATATTGCCGCAGGCTTTCGTTGGACTTCTGCCCCATATTTTCTAACATAATTCTGCTAGGGGTCATGTCTGTTACATGTTTGTATTGCTCAGTAAATGCTTTTGATAGATCTTTCCATGTCTTAACATTTGTCTTGCTCAACTGAGTGTACCAACGTAACGCCGCTCGATTAGACTATCCCGAAACAATGGATCAGTAGCTTTTCGTCCTTATGGTAGGCCGCCATTTTTCTACAGTACATTGTTATGTGTGCAGAAGGACATGTGGTTCCATCGTATTTATCGAACTCTGGCGTTTTAAATTTTGGCGGTAGGACAAGATCAGACACCAGACTTAAGTCGCTAGCGTCATTTCCTGATTCTTCATTTGATTGTAACGCTTTAAATTTTTCCTCCATGAGGCAAAATCTTTCTTCCCACTTTTTTTCTACCTCATTCCTGATTCTTTCGACCATGTTCAGGTCCAACACTTCTTCTTCATAGAGTGCTTCAGTATCGAGGGGTTGAGTCTCAGGTGCCCCTACTTGAAAGCCAGAAGACATTCCTGCAGGGTCAATATACACCTTCCTAGCCTGGTTTGGTGCAGTTGGTTGAACCTTGTAGTGAGCCGGGGTACCTTCTGGTTCTTGAACATTTTCTCCTTCTACTCTTTTTCCAAGACTCTTTGCCAGCAATGCGGTTATGTCAGATACTATAGATGTTTGCGACTGCGCAATCTGATCACTAAGGCTTCTCTGGGCCTCTTCAAGCCTTGTCTCGAGCTCTCTTTGCCCTCTTTCTAGACTGATTATCCTTTCTTCCATGAGCTTTCTTTGTAGCCGGGTAAAGTATGGGTGATGAATGATTGCGGGTTAACTACACACAACGCCACAATATTCATATTGTTAATATGGTTGCAAAAAATAAATGCATGTATAATGATGCGAATGTTATGATGCAAATGCAAGAATGTATGCAGATAAGGTACTGATTCCGCTGGTAATCACCCTTTTGAACTACTTCCACGGGAATTAAAGGGTCTTGATTACAACAAAGTTCGTATTACAAAGTAAAGATCTCTAGTACAAAAGATCTAATTACAACACAGAGTCCTATAGATAGGCTCTAGCTCTATCTCCTAATTTTCCAATTGCCCTGAGCAGCTTGAGGAACCTAGGACCTTCTTCCATTCCCGGGGTTATGAAAGGTCGGAGTGTCTCGGCTTCGGTAGCTAAGTCATTCACACACCTTGTAGCTCGTTGTATGTCCACCATCAGGGTCTCGTGTGTATACTTTGGCACTACACGCTTGTTCGGCAAATCGTTAACTCGGATCTGTTGATTAATCTTTGACCAATGTCATACAACTGGATCGATGCCATCCTTCCTAAGACACCTTTTTTCCATGATAAAAGATTTTCTAATCGGGTAAACCACTTGAATCAACGCCTCTATGTAATGTGGATGCAATGATAATGCAACAAAAATATGTGTAAAAATAAAATAAAACACAAAAAGAAATGAGTTAGTACCGGATAAAAATAATAGATACATAAATAAAAGGACAAATTAAATAAGGTAAATAAACAAAACGACCCTATTTATCTAGTCCAAAACACCTAAGGTTATCCGCATGGCTCTAACAGGGTGGGTTTTTATGTTCTCTACATGCAGTGTTGGTGCTAGGAGGTACCCGAATTGTCCTTGCTGTCCCCTAATAAGGGTAGCAAGGCCCCCGATCATCACCCATTATAGGCTCCTTTCAACCGGGTTCGATTCAGGGGGACCCATTCGCTTATGCCCATACGAAGGAACGATATCCTTACGAAAGCATAAGGTACTCGAGCCCCGAAGGTACTTGCTAGGCCCATACGGGAGAACGATATCTCCACGAAAGCATTAGCGTTTTCCCCCCACTTAAAAAAAACGGGTCTATATGCCATATTTTAAATGCGTTAAAATAAACGCGCAATTATAACCGAATGTTAATTTAATAGTCACTTTAACCCAGAATTTCTAATATTAATAAAGCGGTAATTATTTTAAAAGCTTGACTCTCATTTGTTTTTGAAAAACAAAAAATTCTCCCCAGCGGAGTCGCCATCTGTAGCGATGTCTTTTTCTTTTTATCGCTAAAAAACGTGGTTTTTCGAAGGTGTTTGTGATTTTTTTGGATATAAAATATTTATTTTGTGGGGTTTTTAAAAAACCGCATTTAAAAAATGGAGTCGCCACCGGCCACTTAGGTAGGCCGGACACCATAAAACCAGAGATTCAAAAAATGTTGGGCTCGGTAGTCGGTTACGGATGGGGGAAGGATTAGCACCCCCACACCGCCCAAAATTGGTACTTTAATAATTACCGCTTTATTAATATTGGATTTTCCGGATTAAAGTGACGATTATTTTAAAATTCGGTCATAATTGCGAATAAATTTTAAGGGCCCCGTTATCCGAGGGTAAACGCCCAACCACTATCACTACGCCTGATACTGGCCCCGTTTACGCTCGGATAAAAGAGCACCGCATAGACAATTTATATATCGTATGCAATCTTAGCGGCAAAAATATAAAACATGGCAAAACATTTAAATGCAATAAATATTGACATAACAGAATACTAATCTAACATAAATAATATACTAGACTAAAACATGTATATATACATATTAATCTAAATAATAGATAAAAACAACTTTAACAAGTCAGAATAACAAGGCAGGAATAATTACGTATATAGACGAACAAATATTTCAAAAAGACATACATGCTAGTAATAAAACATATTTCAACATATATGGAACAATATATTATACATAAAAGAAGACACACTAACACGTAACCTAAAAACCAAGAAAACATACAATACGTACAAAAATACAAGAACATGTCGTTTACGAGTCAAATAGAACATAACATGCTTTAATACGAATAACCGGATAAAAAATATATAATTATCGTAAGCTTAATACACATATACATTTAAACATAAAATACGAGGCATATACGAGGGACATAAAATAAAACAATAGAATACATCAACATATACGATTATAATACGAACATGAATATTTACAAAGAAACAGGACTGAAATGAAAGAAAAATAAAAGTCAGTGGCAGAAATTAAAGAACAATAATATGTAATTTAGGGACGAAAATGCAAAACAAACAGAACCTAAAAGGATCAAAACTGTAATTAGACCAAGGGGCAGACTCAAAATGAAAAGTTCAAAAACGCGGGATGGCTAAAGGCGTAATTTTACCATTTGAAAACTGATTCGGTGTAATTTAGGGACTGGATTACAAGATTTTGAAAAACAAGAGGGACCAGAGTTGTAAATATACCATGCGGCAAGACAAAAACGAAAATATTAAAAACGCGGGGGGATTAAGTGTGTGATTTACTCATTTCAAAAATAATAATAACTATAAAAAACCTATTTTTAGACCGAAACCCATTTTCCCCTTCTTTGTTTCATTTTTCGGCTTTGCAATCCCCAGCCTCGTTCTTATTTTTAGACCGCTAACCGGCGCCGACGAACCTCCAAAACACACCAAAATAACCCCCGTTTCACCCTCGACATGAATCCGTGGTTGGATTCAGAGGATACACCCCTATTTGCCCTAGATCTAGGAAATACGAACAAAAAAAACACTTTTAAACCTAAAACAAAACTACCAGGGGCCTTCCCCTTCCTTCAGTTCACCATTTCTGGCTTGGGGAAGCCGAAAGGCTTGTCACTGAGGAAGGGAGACACACGGACGACGACGGTAAGACTTATTCTCTCTCTTTTTTTGTGTTTATCTCTTTGTATATGCATGTAAAAAAAACAAATAAGAAAAAGAAACAAGTGTTTACCACTGGACAGACTTTCGATTATCACTTGAATGGTTACAACTTTCAGTTTTTGTGTTACAAGATCTCTGTTACCACTCTCTGTTTTTTTTTGTTACTCCCTCTGTTACAACTCTCCCCCTGTTACAAAAGTCCCCGTTTCATATATATCATTGTCTTTGTTTTGGTGCAAGTTGCATCTTGCTTTTTCAGATCTGGACTGACAACTTGTTGCTTGTTGTATTTGGCATGTTCTGAGCACGGTGGTTGAATATCGGCATGGTGGCGGTATGGGTGTTCTGCCAGCGGCCAGACGCGTTCTCGGCCGTTAGATCAGATATGATCTAACGGTTGAGATGGCTTGAAGGACGAACGGCCTGGATGAAGCCTCGATTTGATGAGACGGCTCCAGATCTTGCCACGTGGAGCTCCGCAGTCGAGGAGTCAGAACGCGTGGATCTTACGCGCGCGTGGGATATCAAAGCGTCCGCGCGTGGACCACACGCGCCCGTGACACTCGAATGGTCCATACGTGTGGAACACGCGGCTGGCAGATATTTTTGACTTCTTGGTTGGATCGTGGCCGTTGGATCAGATCTTGATCCAACGGCCCACAGTCACCTGCACACCATAATTGTAATTAGATAAGGTTTGGGTTTGGGCCAACCGGGCCTTGTAATTTATTTGTAATTGGACTTGGACTTCATTTTTATTTGGGTTTAATATATTTAATTTTTTTGGATTTCATTTTATATCAGCCCATTAATAATAATATAATTAGTATTATAATAGCAATACACATACATACGCAAACGTATACTTATATTATACAAACATTAATTAATATAGCATTCTAGCATACGTACGTATAATCATACACATAATTGACTTAACATCTATACACATTAAACAAATACACTCGTACTAAATAGATATGTACGCGACATACATACACCCTTAATACGTATACATACATAGCTTATAATATACATGCACACACCACACCTTATATATATATTAGTAACATTCATGCATATAATGTAATAAATATACATGCAATACTAATATGTATTTACAAGCGAAAATGAGTGATTACAGGGTCTAGGTTGTAGGGTTTAGAATTTAAGGTTAGTGTTTAAAATTTAATATTTAAGGTTTAGAGTTTGGAATATAATTTTTTAGGGTTTAAATTTAATTTTAACTTATAATATAAATAAGCAAGCTTGTGTAAAAATTATTTTATAAAAATTTAAACTCTTATTAATTATATTATTATTAATATAAGAATATAATATAATACTATATATTATTATATTAATAGATATTGACTTTTTTTGAATCCATATATAAATGTTGTCATTTATAACCCAATATAAATTTTGGCTCAATGATTCAATATTTATTTCATTGTCTATTAAACTCGAGTTTGTATTCCTACAATCCATTTTTACATGTAACATTTAATAACAAATGTCATCAAATTTTAATTTATAGAAGAGGATGACTCAACGGCTCGAGAAAAGTTACTGTCTAATTGATGAATTAAACATTTAAATTTGTTGAATTAAATTAAAACTAATATTAAATTGATAAAATATTTAAATAAAAAGAATTAAAAGTATACTTACGTAAATTTACTTAATTACCTGTCATTGACTTAATTAAAATCATTTTAATAGTGTAATGGTCTTATTGCTACTAGTATTTTAATCAGAGAGTGCATCACTGCTTGAACCAACAACTTGTTATTTTATGTACAATTGAAATGGAATAATCATCATAGACTAAAGGGTAAACTACAACAGTGGTCACTCAATTATGGTAAGGTTATATTTGGGTCTTCCAATTATAAATAGTTACACTTAGGTCACTCGGTTATGGGTAATGTTACATTTGAGTCACCCAATTATTAAAAATTACATTTTGGTCACTCTTCATATTTAAAAAAATATATCAATTTAGTCATTTTTTAAATATGAAGGGTAACCCAAATGTAACTTCACTCATAATTGAGTGCACTAAGTGTAACTTTTAATAATTAGGTGACCTAAATGTAACCTTACCATAATTGAGTAACTCAAAAGTAACTTTTAATAATTGAGTGATCATTAATTAGTCTAATGTACAAATTGATATATATATTTTAAATATGAAGGGTAACCCAAATGTAACTTCACTCATAATTGAGTGCACTAAGTGTAACTTTTAATAATTAGGTGACATAAATGTAACCTTACCATAATTGAGTAACTCAAAAGTAACTTTTAATAATTGAGTGACCTAAATGTAACTTTACCCATAATTGAGTAACCCAAGTATATTTTTTAATAATTAAATGACTTAAATATAACCTTACACATAATTAAATTTATCCGAGACTAAAAGGAAACTAAAAAGACATTATGCATTCTTATTTGAAAATTCTCATAAATTTGTTGACGGACTTAAAAAAAACAGAGGTTTAAGCATCCAAATTGGACCCGAAACTAAGAAAACTAAACCAACCTTCCATGAATTTGCCTGCCTTGTTCCTCCACCGCCATCCCCGCCGTCTCCGAGAGTCTTTTCAGCCTATTCTTTCACGTTTCTCAGCCACTGCCATTTCCTACTGCTATCCCACAAGATTTTCCTTTCCTTTCCTTTCCTTCTTTTCAAATGTCCTTTCACCGGCTTCTCTTCTTCTTTATCTTAGTTTTCTTCCCAGTTTGCTTTGCTCAAAACGGCAGCATATCATGTCCCTTGAACTTCACCATCCTCCGCCCTGCCCTTTCCAACAGGCCCCGACTCAACCCCACCGGCGACTGCCACTTCCTCGTCCAGGGCCTCCGCCTCGTCCTCTCCGACTACCTTAAACGCACCGGTTCATTCGTTCCTCCCTCAAACGCCTCGGAGTCGTGTTGGCAGTCCTACCAATCTCTCCTCCCAAACTTCGACATCCGTTCCTCGTGCGGATTCCAAACTGCTTGGATCTCCCAAGGCTGCATGAACTTAACCACAAGAGCCGACTTCGAAGCTTCCGTCTCAACCACTACCTTAAACGACGTGGCTTCGAACTGTAACCAGTCCCTGGGTGGTTCCGCTTGTGCTTCGTGTACTAGAAGCTTGGCCAGTTTGCAAGTTCTGAACAACACGAACAATTCGGTTGCGAACGTGTCGGACTGCACGGCCTACCCGTTTATTTACGCAGCGGCTGTTGCTAATTACTTGGGACCAACAGATGAAGTCACGGCCACTTGTTTGTTTTCAGTTGAGTTAAGTGATAGAAGCAATGGTGAAGGTAAGAAGAAAGGTGTAAATTGGGGTGTAATAATCGGGATTGGTGTTGGTTTAGCAGTTTTCATTGTTCTGTCTTGGTTTCTTTATAGAAAACACCGAGATTCAAGGAAGAAGAGGAGGGATCGAATTCGGAATCTTGAACTGGCTGGTCTGGCCGGTTATGGGTCGGGTACAATTAGTGAATGTACTAATCTGGTTAAGTTTACATTCGATGAGATTAAGGAAGCTACTAGGAATTTCTCTATAGACAACATTATAGGAAGAGGAGGTTATGGGAATGTGTACAAAGGCTACTTATCTGATGGCTCTGAGGTTGCTTTGAAGAGGTTCAAGAACTGTTCGGTCGCCGGTGATGCCGATTTCAAGCATGAAGTTGAGGTTATTGCTAGTGTTAGGCATGTCAATCTTGTTGCCTTAAGAGGATATTGCACCGCTACGACACCATTCGAAGGTCACCAGAGGATAATCGTGTGTGATTTAATGAAGAGCGGGAGTTTGTATGATCATCTCTTTGGTCCAACTAAAGCAAGACTTAGTTGGCCTATTCGTCGAAAGATTGCCCTGGGGACGGCAAGGGGACTGGCTTATTTGCATCACGGGGCACAACCAACGATCATTCATAGGGATATCAAAGCGAGTAATATACTTTTGGATGACATGTTTGAGGCCAAGGTAGCAGATTTTGGACTTGCCATGTTTACACCGGAAGGGATGACACATTTAAGCACCAGGGTAGCCGGAACGATGGGATATGTTGCTCCTGAGTATGCTCTGTATGGTCAATTGACTGATAGGAGCGATGTGTATAGCTTTGGTGTAGTGCTTCTTGAGCTGTTGAGTGGAAAGAAGGCGCTTTCCGTGAGTAATGAGAACCAACCTTCTGTAGTGGCAGACTGGGCATGGTCGTTGGTGAAGAACGAGAAAGCTTTGGACGTTATCGAAGATGGCATGCCCGAGTTGGGGCCACCGGAAGTGCTGGAGAAATACGTCTTGATAGCAGTTCTTTGTTCTCATCCAGAGTTGCAATGCCGGCCATCCATGGATCAGGTAGTGAAGATGTTGGAAACAGACGTTTCGGTTCCCTCGATCCCTGCATGGCCGATTCCGCTGGTTGCTCATATTGATGACATCGAGAGATGTATAAAAGGCAACGGCTCGGGTCAGGTCTCCGGTTTGGGTGGCTATCAGATGTTTAGCTATGGAAGTAATCATGATTGCGGTGATAAGAAGAAAGGGACAAGCTCAGGCTCTTCGATACAAGTTTCTCATAAGCACAACACAACATAATAGAAGTTTCTCCGGTTTAGGCTTTGGTTCATGTGCTCGGTGTTACTACAATAGAATTACAATCAAGTAAGATTCATTTGAACTCAATAGATATAAAGCATACAGATACATAGTCATTTCAATTTGTAATTACTTAAAAGGTGTACAGTATATCAAAATGTTTTAAAAACTAATTAATATTATTTAGTTAACACCATAAATTTTCATTATTCTCTGCTTTCCAATAGTCCAATAAGTTCATTTGACAGAGTCAGAATTAGAAGCATAAAATTGCATGTTTATTATTCCTTGAGGGGAAAAGATTTCATGCTTTGCCATTAAAGGGGAAATGAAGTTAGTTGATGTCTGGTTTAAACTAGTTCTGCACGGTTATATTTGCTTTGTCAACAATATCTAGAGCAGGTGGTTAAAACTTTCTGTTGACATCCTCTCTTTCCCTAGTTGGTATTAGGAGCAAAATTTCTTTCACCTCTCCCTTAAATAGAAATTGTTCGAAAAAAAAATTAGAGGTAAGTTCGGACAAGTTTATTTTTGGATTTTCAAGCCTATTAAGTTTAGATTTTCTTTCATTCGATTATTTTTGGATTTAGATAATTCTGGATTATAGTTAAGATATTTTTTGATCTAAACTAGAAAAGGATTAAATTTAAAAATATTCAAGTTCAACATGATTTAAACTCGAAATGAGTTTTGAATTGATTTTATTATTATAATTAAGGGTTCAATATCGAAAATTTTGAGTTTGATCTGAAAAAATTGAATCCAAAATTATTTAAATTCAAAAAATATTCAAATGGAGGGTGTTATTGATTGGGGTAAAGTAACCATAGTTAACATTTTTGTTTATTGTATACTTAAAGTCAAGTTTGTGTACCAAATAAATCAAACAATAAGATAAATACTTAAATTCAAATTCAGGACACTAAGGATATATTAATCCAGAAAACAATATAACACGTGCCGAATTAAAAATAAGAAAAAATTTAATATATAGGCCGTGTAAATTTTAGTTCTTTTAATTTTAGGGGTTAGGGTTTTAGTTTAAGGTTTAAAGTTTAGGGGTTTAGGTTGTAGAGTTTAGAATTTAAGGTTAGTGTTTAGAATGTAGGGTATAAGGTTTAGTTTTTTAGGGTTAGGTTAGGAATTTAGGATTTTGGTTTTTATAGTGTAAATACACAAGCTTGTGTAAAATTAGTTTTACATAGCTTGTGTATCAAAGTTTTACTCATTAAAAATTCTCAAACGCATTTAAATCTTGGGTAAACTACACCAGTGACCACCAAACTATTTGGGGATACCTATTTTGACCATCGAACTATCGAGCTCGTCAACCAGATCATCAATTTATTAAATTGACCTATTTTGACCACCGCCGTTAAAAAACTAACGGAGGGTGACAGAGAGCTGACGTGACAGTTAACTAAAATTTATAAAATTACACATTTAGTCCATGTTATTTACTTATTAAATCAATTAATCAACCAATCAAATGATGACACATGTCATCACCTAATTGGATTAATTTATTCAAAATTTAATTTATTTTATTTAATATTTAATATATTTTTTCCTCCAATTGAAGGAAAAATTAAAAAAGAATGGAAAGTAACATTAAGGTAATTTGAACTTGGGACCGAGAGATTACATTCTCATGCTTTTACCACTAAACCAAGCTATATCTTAGCAATATAAATTACATATATTTATATATATATCTAATACTGCAATAAATGTTAAAGGAAAATTAAAGAAGAATAAAAAATAAAATTAGAGCGATTTGAATTTGGGACCAAATTGATAAATTGCAATGCCTTTACCACTGAGCCAAGCAACTTTTAGTGATATAAATTGCACACTTTTATGTATATATCTTATACTGCAATAAATGTTAGGGGAAAAAAGTAAAAATGATTGAAAGGGGACTCTAACTTAGATCACTCAGGATGTGTATAATCACTCAAACATTCGATTTAATTTAAATCTGAAAATTATTAAATATTCGATTTAAAAAATATTTGACTTAAAAGAAAAGAAATTTGATTTAAAAAATATTCAAATATTTAAAATATTCGAATATTTAAAGTATTTTAAATTCAATTTAAAAAATCAAATACTTTTTAAATCAAATATTTTTTAAGTTAAATATTTAAAATATTTGAATATTTAAAGTATTTTAAATTCGATCTAAAAAATTGAATACTTTTTTAATTCAAAATTTTTTTCTTTTAAATCAAATATTTTTTTAAATCGAATATTTAATATTTTAATAAATATTCGATTTAATTTAAATATGAAAAAGAAAAAAATATTCAAATATTTTAAATCGAATTTCTTTTCTTTTAAATCGAATATTTTTAAAAATCAAATATTTAATAACTTTTAGATTTAAATTAAATCGAATGTTTGTGTGATTATACACATCCCAAGTGATCTAAGTTCGAGTCCTCTTTCAACCAATTTTACTTCTTTTTTCCTAACATTTACTGCAATATAAGATATGTATATAAAAGTGTGCAATTTCTATCATTAAGAGCAATTTAGCTTAGTGGTAATGATGTTGCAATTTATCCTCTTAGTCTTAGGTTCAAACCTCCTCAATATATATAAATATGTGCAACTTGTATAATTAAGAGTTAACTTGGCTTAGTGGTAAAGGCATGGTAATTTAACCTTTTTAGTCTTAGGTTCAAGCCACTTTTGTTCTTTTTTAATTTTCCTTTAACCAGGTGGTGACATATGTCACTACTTGATTGGGGGGAAAAATATATTAAATAAAATAAATTAAAATTTGAATAAATTAATTCAATTGGGTGATGACACATGTCATCATCTGATTGGTTGATTAATTTTATTTAATTAAAATAAAATTAAGATCAAATTAATTTAATAAATAAATAGTATGGACTAAATGTGTAATTTTATAAATTTTAGATAACTGTCACGTCAGCCCGCGTCACCCCTTTGTTAGTTTTTTAACAACGGTGGTCAAAATAGATCAATTTAATAAGTTTAGTGGTTTAATTGACAAATTTGATAGTTCGATGGTCACTGGTATAATTTACCCTTAAATCTTTTAGCAATAACTATGAAATTTGGAGGGGGTTATATTTTCATTTATATTCTTTTTATTTCCTAAATATAAACGTCCAGACATTATTTACTGAAATTTCTACTTTGGAAATTGGCATGTATGATTGTAAAAGTCAAAAAATTGACATTCAAACGTGACATGTTAGTATTCGGTCAAGTTGAATAAAAAATTTAAATTAATTTATTTAGCATGTCTTATTTTATAACTCAAATTTTATTTAAAAAAATATTCAAGTTTATAAATTTTAAATTATTTAAGTTTCTATTCAAATTTAATTAAAAATAATGGTTGGTTTTAATTTAAACAACTTTCTATAACCATATATATACATGTATTTTTTTTTTTTGTATTTCCATATGTAATATGAATATATAAGGCAAAGTTGAGGAATCCGACTCTAACTTGGAAAACAATCCATTAAATACTTGTCTAGTGCAAGAAATGGGATAGAAAATTTGTATAAATGTATGCCCATGCCATGCTATGATTAGAGAACATACTCTATTTTAAAGAACATATACAATCCTATACATATAATTTCCTTTGTTTTTTAAACTAATATTGTACAACATACAAATTATGTACACAATCCCTCCCAAGAAAACATCGGCCAGGGGATGCTTTCTTTTACACCAACTGTGAAGCAGATAAGTTAGCAATAACCTGAATCGCCGTTCCATAACATGGCTGTTTCTTCATGTTTAGCAGTCTAGCATGCAGCATTTTCTTCGACATGGTAAGCAAAGATGCTATGGAGAATGAGCCACAACAACCATAGAACTTCTTGGTCACCGGACAAGAAGTAGGACCAATTTGATTAATTACAGTATGTCTGTCTGTTTTAGTCAAAGCTTGTATTTTTACCTGTAGAAACTGTTGCAACCTGGACTGCATCGCTGATGACAACTAATCAGGTTTGGTGTACTCGAGCAGCATGTGCGGTGATCTATAAATCTTCACTAGGGTCCAGTAAAGGACCTCTTCGACTCCAAGCTCACCCTCAGCTCTTGCAGCATATATATCTTCGCAAATAGCTATCAACCTTCATTAAAACCGGATAAACAGATGTCGGTGAAATAAGAAATTAATGAAAAAGTGATCTGTGCTTTCATTGTCGACCCTCCGATGGGTGTAGAATTCTACCATCAATTTCTTAGAAGGATTGTGGAAAAACAAAAAGAAAAGAAATGATTACCTGTCACAGGAAGGCAGGTTTTCATATGGTATTCTCATTCTTAGATCAGAGCATTGAAGCCTGATAAACCGGCCAACAGCAAGCACAAAAGTTATGTAGAGACCCCAAATGCTGAACTTGCTTAGCGTGTCTCCAAGAATACCCTCTTTTGTAGTATTGCAATATTAATCAGTTTAATGATAAAAATCATAAGAAGTCGATAACAAATAAAACATAAAACCATAAAAGTAGCTTTTGAGGACTAACGTGGTGGTGTTTCTTCAGATACTACGATGGCCATAGGTCCTTTGAAACCTCCACAGCTAACTGTCTCAGATGAATTGATAATATGAAAGGACCACCAGTCAAAAGTTGCTCGATTGATAACAAGATCTGCACTAACTGAACTAGCGACTGAACTTACCTGCAGAATTTGGTTTTATATGTCAATAATAGATTATTAATTTTTATGTGCCTTTTATCTCTACCGTTAGTTTAGAGTCTCTTTCCCGACGGACTGAAAGATCAATGGCTTAAAATGAAGTAATGATAACACTTTCACTGATATCATTAGAGAAGAAATGCTAACAGTGGGAAACAGTACTAAATTATGTATCATATAGGCAAGGGAAGGAGAGGAATAGAAAAAAACCCAAATAGAAAGTGTCGTGTACCTCTTGCTCGAAAGCTCTGACTTCAGCAGAACCAGTAACATGGAAATATCTCGGATAAAGATTATGTATTCTAAAGCTGTTTGTAGAACCATTGAGAACCATTTGGATGTCAGATCGTTCTGGAAGATCCTTAGGATCAAGAGGTTTAACATATTTAACAACTTCCTTGTCTTTCGGCCGTTCCCTTGAAAGCAGCCAAGTAGAAGTGATACCCATTTCCATATCCCAGTCAAGGGACTGAATAAATTTTCTTTGAACCACATCAGGGACAAGCCACAACATACTTGCATCAGCTTGGCAGCATATCAATTGTATGTCGTTCTTGTTGTAGGTGTCCAAAAAATTTAGGGGATCAAGATTAGCATCGGCATTGAGCATATCCCATGGGATCTTTTCACAAAGGGTTGTCTGATATAAGGTCAACCTTCCACCAACAGTACTGATGTCTATTTGAAAACTTGCATCTTTGATGGGGTTTGCAATATTTGTCGGATTGCCACTGCTATACATCTGGCAGAACAACACAAAATAAATTACGGATCAAGATATAGAATGCTCATTCCACGTAATTACAGGTAAAATTATAGCTAGATATTCATAGTTGCACGACTGATGGTAAAAACATTAATGATGTTCACAGGCCCCATAAGTACAATACCAATGTCATTGCTTTCAGTAAGACAATTGTATCGTTATATTGTTAACACTTCACACAGATACAAATACGCTCAAGCAATGTAACCCAATTGGCACGGGGGAATGGTGATTGTACATCCTAAGAACTGTAAAAGCAAGGAACAGGATCTAGTTTAAAAAAGGAACACAAATTATTGATAGCAGGTCAAATCATAATACCGAGATTTCGTTGCAATATCACCGTATGCATGTTCACATCCATAAATATAAAATGCTATTTCCTGACAACATATGTGCACTCGAGATTAGTGGTAAATACATCCAAGAATAGAGTTGTTTTAGAATGTTTCATGCAGAACATTGCCAACTCAAGTGTTCGCTTTACATATCCAGTGGTCCTGGGCACCTAGAATATGCATACACATGACACACCATCCATGCGGAAAATTACAAAGGAAACAGAAATTAGCAGAGTAGGAATGAGAAAGAATAAGAAAATGCCAATAACCAAATGGAATCCCTTCTAAGAAAAGTTTTTCAAATAGTTTCTAGGTAATACGTACTACGCATTGAAAAATATAATGTGCAACTCGTATATCTGGTTATGAAGCCCTTACCAGCATCGGTGCCCAGATAACACAAATTAAGATAAAGAACAGACATATCCCGTTGCAGCACTTGGTCATTTTTGTTTGCTTTTCTCCTTGTTTGTGCTGAGCTCTATTCAACACAGCATCACATTTGACAAGGTACAGGCTTGCATTTATGTCTTCCAGCTATGAAGAAAGCAACACGTCAGTTCTAAAAATCAACAAGAAATAATTCAATCAAAGAATCCTTGCTTACTAAAACTTGAAACAACTATTCTAAATAAATAAGTACTGCAAAAATCAAGAAAACTAATAACAAAAGAAACTTTGGACTTACTTTGAGCCAGTCATACATGGTCAAAGATGTTGTTGTGCATGACCAGTCAAGTACACATCGTAATTCATAAAGGAATGGTAGAGCCCGATAAAGTCTATAGCTTAAGTAATTAACTCGCGAAACCTCACTCGTCAAAAACTGTCGAAACAAGGTGCTTTTATGAGGAATTCCATGTCGGATTTGTACAGCCTGAAGTGCTAGGGAAATTGCTTTAGCAAGAAATATCACACGCAGTGCTAGCACTCCAGCATGCTGGTCAGAAGGTTTCATCTGCCAAGCATACTCGGTAGTCGAATACGTGAAGAGAACAAAGTTGAAAAGGTAGAAAATAACTTTTGCAGTTGCGAATGAACAGAGATAAAGTATGCGATCAACAACAATCAAGAAAAAGATGATCTGCATAAAAGAACTCGACACAGTTAGGATTAGATCACAGCATATATAGCGCATAGTAGCCCAAGTAAGAAAGCAAGGAAATGACAACTAAGCCATGAGAAATACTAGAGCACAGTTATGAAGAGAATTAAGAAATAAACTTACGATTAAGATAGTTACAAACTCAATAGGAAACTGATCTTCTAGCCGATAAACATCAAGCAATTCACTGTTGTGCTTTATGACAGATTGGTAAAACATTGCAACTAGGAAAAACACAGTCAGGTCAGCAACAAATATATAAGCATACAGATCAAATTCCCTTTTTCCACCACCAATTACAGAGAGTATTTGGTATGGGAATCCTATTGCTTCAATAAACCGAGCATGCTGTGCCTCGAGAATTTCTTTTGCCACATCAGCTGCTGGAGTTAGCGACCTGTACCAATCTGCTGAGGTACATCCTGTCGTGGGAGATGCATACAGCACCTCAAAAACAATCAAAGCAACATTTGGGTTTTCTCGACTTCTTTCGATGCTTTGAACCTGAACCCTACTAGCAAATGGGCAATTACGTGAGATTGTTTGAGTACATGTCTCATCATGAACTAGTCTGAGCAGTTGGTTCATTCCAGACTCGACCCTTTCTGGCTGAATCCCATCCTCTGGCCACAAATGAACATCCACTGAAACTTGAATAAAGTAAGGAGAAGTTTCTGCTCCCCGTATCAATGATTTCCAGTACCACCAAAAGCTTCTAATTACCCATTTTGCCATATTTATTACAAATTGAAACAACTCTGATACCCTTTCTCTCCAGCTATAGCTCACATGAACCTCTTTTCCACAAGGAGAACTCCTACGGAAATGAAAGTCAGTAGAGGGCTTCCATTCACCATCTTTTGCACTTATAGAACTTTGTAAGAGGGTAAATAAGTACACAAGAAATAGAGGCAACGAACTCACAACAAACGATGATTTGATTTCATGAGCAGGAAATCCTATTTCACGGAGCAGGTCTGAAACAATACTCAATCCACAATGCTGGATCACAATTTGGTACAGATACTGAAGCAGCATATAAACTTCTGTGTAGATCAGCATAACAACCCAGAAGATATAAGTCGGGCCCGTATTCACACATAGAGCATACAAGAAAAGAGCTGCAAGATACACCATAGATAGCAAACTGAAGTTCCATAGAAAGACAAGGACAAACAAGCAGTAGCACACAACATCAATATTTGACCACATTTGGGACCATATATGCCGTAAGATCAGCCCCAGCTGCAAACTCGTAGCATCAGAACTTCTATCAGACTGCAGGGAAGATGAACGGTTCAAATGGGTATTCTGCATATTTTGAGCCTCCATCTCATCAACTGCTTCATCCTCAGCAGATGAATGCTCGTTCATATCAGAATCTTCTGGTGCAATGTTCAGGAAGCTTACAAGGTTATTAACAGCCTGATTTCCGATAGATTGTACCTGGGAAACACCATCACCGAGGAGGTGTACTGCAGAAATCAAAGGATTTTCCTTTGGTTGGTTTTTCCTACTTTTCTCTGGATCTAAAATAGCACTATCAGCATCACATTCAATTTCGGTGATCTCGCACGGTGCATATTCCAACGAATTCTTTGGAGATTCCACTACTTCGGGACTTTCACCCTTCATATGTGCAGCATACGCATGTGCTTCAGGGGGGAACACTGAATCCTGTTTAATAACTTGTTCATGCTTCCAAACAATGCCTTTGTCTTTGTCCATAGGCCCATCATCCCTATTTGAAGTAAGAGAAGCACCCCTTCTCTTCCTTAGGCCTTCCTCATCAGGAGAAACATTGCCAAGAGTTGCAACCGAATTCATACTATGAAGCTGTATTTGTAAGTTAAGCATCTCAGATTTCATCTTCTCCACTTGCAAGTTTCGCTGATGTTTCTTCTCCTCAGCTTCTCGAATCTGTTGTAATTGTGCAGTTTTCCATGCAGCTTTTTTCTCTTGCTCACGTACAATGGCACCAATTTGCTCTGCTTCGAGATATCGTGACACGTAATCAGATTCATGCGAGGAAAACATATATGACTGAAGTGATACCAACATAAATATGACAATCTCAACAAGTGCAGATCTGGCAGTAATTCGAAACCCATAGTCATACTTGTAAAATCCAATGACTTCATATATGTAGCTTACAGTCTTGCACTTCCCAGAACTAAACTCCCCTACAAAAGGTGATTGATAGGCAAGAGAAAGAACAATGACCAAAAAGTTGTAGATACGCAAGAACTTGAATATTCTATTCTTCTTCTTGAGAATTTCAAGCCTCATCCGGAAAAAAACAAGAGCAAAAGCAAGATAACCAAGGTGCAGAATATCAAACTCCAGAGTTCCAGTAATCAAAATCAACACGAGGACAAGGTCTAAAAGATGGCAATAACAATAAAGCCTAATATAGTCAAGAAAGGTCCACATGCTTTTGGTTTCAAAGGAGAGATCTCGCCAAACAAATGAATTTTTGCGTTGAGACAACATTTGCCGATACGTTGATGACCCAGATAAATCGGACAAGTGATCTGCACGAAGCTTGAAACAAGCCAGCAGAAAGACTAAAAAATAGCTGATAAGCATTCGGGGATCA
Organism: Hibiscus mutabilis; assembly: GCA_019671005.1. Classification (NCBI taxonomy): domain Eukaryota; kingdom Viridiplantae; phylum Streptophyta; class Magnoliopsida; order Malvales; family Malvaceae; genus Hibiscus; species Hibiscus mutabilis. Next base: position 64,074,712 of record CM033715.1, read on the forward strand.
TCAATGATCAGTCCTGCAGGAAAAGGGGAAATTAAGAATATATTAGTCTGAACCTTCTTTAATGTGCACATAGATCAAACACAAACAATGAATAGATAGATAAACATGAATCATTGACAGACAGGCATAACACAAACTCTTCTTTTAGGCAGAAAAAGATAAAAACATGGCCAAGAAACATAGAGGATAATGCTAAAATAAGATTCATTAAGAAAAGTCAAATTTTCTTCTCCCAGTCAAAAGCTAAGTTTAAGCAGTGTCATGTTTATTTGCCCTATTTAAGTAATAAACAGATTAAGAGAGAAATACCCAGCCAACAGCTCCGGCAATACTGAAAATATGAAGCTGAACTTTTCCAGCAGTCATGGCAACATATTTCAGACTGACTTGGTTGATTCTGAGGAAACATACTCTTCCAGATGGCAAAATACTCGAGGATGAGAACAGAAGCAAACAAGAAGACAAGAACTGGCCATATTTTACGTATCAACTGCCGATTCAAAACAATACAAACAGCAAGCACTGCAATATATAGCATAGAGATGGCATTCAACAAAGCAAAACTTGCGAGAAGTAAAGCAATCATGTTAATCTCAAGGCCATAAAGGCTAAACATGTTCTCTATCCAGAATTTCAAATAAATTTTTAAGAGAGCCTTCTGTGTTTCAAATCTCTCTTTCCTTAATGCAAGGATTCGCTTCTTGTTCCACTTATGACTCTCCTTGGTGCTTCCCCAGAAATATCCAAATGAAAACTTTCTCACGCTATTAACCTCAGAACTTCCTGCTCTGGAGGATACAGGATGAGGTGCTTGAGAAAAAGAAGAGTTCAAAGATGACCATGAATTGCTTGCTACACCATCTTGTCTTATAGGTCCTACCCCAACACTAGAAGATCGCTTATCTTCCCCATTAGACATGAAGCCATTGGTGAAGGTATCCTCCGCTGATAAAAACAAAGGACAAAGCTCTTCCCATTTGCCTTTGTTTGAAATACCACTTGGCATATTATCCAGCCAACGGAAGACATTGTACTGAAGGATGCATGCAGCAATTACCAGCACCTTTCCTCTCAAACCCAATTCTATACCCCAAAATCCTGGTTCATATACACGAATACCCAAAAAGAGTGACAAATCAGAATGCTTTTGCCCTGGAAACATTCCAGCTTGTTTACCCCACATCTGAAAAAGATACTCTGTTGTCACCAGAAATCCTGTATAAACTAAGAATGATTTCGATGGGATCTGAGAAGCCTTAGGTAAAGTTGAACATATGACAAGGCCAAGTAGATACAAGAATCCAAAAGCACATATAGGAGACAAAGATGCATAGAATAATGAGACAAACAGGATCTTCTGGCTGTGCCAAATCAGAAACCGCTTGGTAAAGCCAAGTATCCCAGAACCTAAAGGATTGGGATAATAAGTTCTGTTGTACTTGCTCTGCCGCCTTTCATAGCTATAAAGTTGCATTACAATTAGAACAGCTAGAGATTGCCAAATATTATCCAACAATGAAGCTTCAGGATCATAACCCAAATAAAAATAAAGATCTATAAACCCGGAGAGCCAAATCTTAAAGCTGGTAAAAGTGCTTAAGCTATAAACAAAAATGAACACCATGATTGCATATATTTTTAATGGAAACCATAGGCGCCTTTTCGTTCTCTCAACAAGTTGTCTTCCAATAATCCAAACAAGGAGAAGGAAGATGTATCCAAATGATATATAGTTGGGTATCACCATGTAAACTGTAAGAAGAATAGTCAGCAAAGCAATGTAGGTTCCACATGATCGATATATTGATAAAAACTTCTGCCCAATTTCGCTAAGGAATGATGCTATCCTCCTCTCTGAATAACATAAAAAAAAATAATTACAAAAGTGACGTCAACTGAGCTGGCAATGGTAGAAGCGGTAATGGAAATATTGGTAGACACATCAGTAACAGCACCAAAATATTATAATAAATAAAATGGCTTAAAGCTATCTCGAATATTCCTATAAGTCCAATTTCATCATAAAGCAGTCATCTCAGAAGGGCCTAAGGTTAGAGTAAAAACCAGCTACAAAAAAATCGAAAAGCATTTAAAAACATATTTAGATCTGTAAAACCCGTACATCAGAATGGGATGATGCCAACTTGTTCAAGTTTTAGTTTGCTATAATATTTGAATGAAATGTAATGCATGAAATCTATTGAGTAAATTGTTCTCTACTTAGATTACTTACAAGCATAACTTAAGACTGTTAATTTTAAATGCAAATAACATTTCAGCATTCATTCAGATAAGCAAAAATAGAGGATTACATACTAAATAATTTTAGCATTTGTAACTAATAGCGGAAAACTGAACCTTTTTTCTAGGTTTTTTCTTTTTCAAGTTTTACAGTCAAACTTGGATAGAAATTTTGACATGCATAGAGATTATACCATATGAAGGATTATCATGGGAGTAGGATGCACTTGGGGACGTATAGACTGACAAGAGAACAGATTTGTTCAGACCAGCTCTCAAGATGCTAAACCCAACAGGAGGGCTAGGAGTGTGCTGCACAATTGCTGAGAATGAAAAGAGCATCTCAAACCCATGGTTATGAATTGCACAGAAGCAGGCAAGCAAAGCTATTTCCAGAAAGTTTAATGAACTGTTATGTTTAAGGAGGCCTGCATATATTCAGAGAAGATTGTTTACTTTCTTTCACTTTCCTTGGCAAGATTTTCCTCTTAAGTGGACAATCAAAAGCCATTAAGAAAGTTCATTAATAACCACAATCATATCATACAAATCAACTTAAATAACCTAAATCAAATACATACCTAACTGCGACGTGATTTCCAAAATTATAGAGCCTTTTTGCTCCAAAGCATTAGAGATCAAATCAATCTGAAGAAGATACAATAATGCAAAGTGAGCTTCACAAAGAAGAATCAGAAACTGGCGTATCTTCCTGCTGATGTTGTGGCCCAAAAGATAGATCAAAAAGAAAACCACTGAAGCAGAGATAAAAATATAAAGCCAATTAGAGATACTGCCATGTATAAATTCACAGTAATATGCAAACTTGCACTTGCTTATGGAACTATACAAGAACACTGGACCAATGGTCTGATGTTAAAGGAAAATTTACAATTATACTCAAGTAAGGACTAGACAAACAAGGTTTAATAAAACATACAATACACAGCATGGATAAGTCCAGGTTTCATTGCAATGATAAATATCAGTGCAAGCATGATAGCTCGAGAACATTTGCGCATTCCCCATGCAATTGTAGCCACAATGAACACCTTGGTCTCTCCATCCACTGCAAATAAAGGACACGGGGAAGTGATTATAAAGATTAAAGTAAAATTATCAACCTTTTGTACCAATAACCATAAATATTCTTAAAATGGATAAGAGAATAAATCTAAAGCAATGCCATAGTAGTATATATAACAAAATAAAGCATGAGGAAAAAATGAGTTTTATGTGCTGTCAGGAAGATAGAAGATCGAAATTAAATCTTAAAGCTGAAACAAAAAACTAACTCTTCAAGCTCACTGTTGTAAAATAGAAATCTAACTCCATAAATGCACAACCCTAGAATTATTTCCCTTATAATGAACTTTAATAGGCTAAAGCCAACCTAATGATGGTCCTCGAAATGCAGATGCCAATTAAGAAGTACACAGCACTCAGAATGTACAATTCATACCTTCTACAGCAGATTTGTTGCTTGATGATAGTGCGTCCTCATCAGATAAATAGAGGAAAACAGAATTATTTACAAGATTACCCAATGCAACCAAAATTCCAAGACAAAATTGTGCAAGCAAAAAAAATCCAGGTATGGGATAATGCCAAAATCCAACCATCTCCCAAATTTCCATATCCTGCACAAGCACATATATTGATCAAAACGTAAGAAAAAAGAAATTTGAACCATTTTAATCTATGATAATGAAGAATTTACAAACTCCAGAAGAAAGGAGTACCTTCCCAAAATTCCTATTCAAGAATGCAAATGCCACGTTGAATATATAAGTGCTAACAGCCCACAAAAGAATGAAGACAAGTAGAAGCCCATTTAACCGATGCAAATGAAACAGGGAGGGAAAGGCATACACAATGTAGCCAACATATGCAAGTAGCCCAAAAGCACATATACTTGCAAAATGAAAACTCCAAAAAGAAAGAGCAAACAAGGATACCTGTCAAAATTTCCACCGACAATTTAGAAGATTTACATATAAATCTTTTAATATTGATAAAATTAGAAAAAGACCCATGAGAATATAGCAACATTTGGTAAAAGGTAGCAATCATACTGGAAAACCGTAAGTGAAAAAGTTGATGGTGAAAGTCCGGAAAGCTGTCCTTCGTAGTAAAACATTGGTATGCCTTACACCAGATCTGGAGAATTGGAATAACTCATTAACGAACTGAAAACAACCAATCGTTTAAAGCATGGACTTCTTTTTTTTCTGAAAAAGAAAAGCAGAAGCACAAATGATACATGAACATCTTGTGCAATGCATCAGATCCAAAACAAACATCATGGCGAAAACATCGGTACATAAAATAAAGCCAGAAAAATAGAAAAATGAGATGCAATTGAGTTCTGGTAAATAAAATACACAATTATTGCTTCTTATTCTGCCAAATATTATTGTGGAAAGTAGCCAATTCATAATTTTCAATCAGAAAATCTGATCTTGTTGTATCCTCCCTCTACCGCTTTATTTCAGGACAACTCAATTAAACAAAGACAAGCTTGCCCGAAATAGTAAAGCGTAGCTAAATACTTTTAGGTTAAGAAGAAGAGAGCATTCCAAAACAGATATAGCAGTATAAATAGTTAGTTGAATTAATAAGCTACTTCAAGATTACTTAAATCTATGAATAAATCAGTGCCCTAGAGTTTGAAATTTATGGTGTGTAGAATATTTGTCCTGTTTAAGAATTCAAAGCATATAACAATGTAGTATGTTACCTTGATTCACGAATGAAGAATGAATGCTTTGAAGGAAGTAGTTTCTCTGTCAAGTTACTGTCTCGCATTGACATGATAAAATCCATTTCCTCCAAATCACATTTGACATGCGATAGCTGCAGTACAAGTTGGAACGCTTAAATAGCAGAAATAGACACCAAGACAGAAGCAGTAGAGGAATATTTAAAAGGCCAAAATAGCAGATAAATAACAAAGATATTTTCAACATATTGTCGTATTATGTGGTATGAGGAACCCAAAACTTCAGTTTAGCATATCTGTATAATTGCTAAACAAAACTTAACGCCAATGGTAAATAGATTCACATTAGAACATGTATTAAGCATATGGAGGGAGCTGCTCAAATCTTGTTCTCAGTTTTATTATCTCTTAATAATTATAATTTGACATGTCAAATATTATTAAGAACATAGATTATATAAAAATGTAGTTTCCAACTAGGAAGTGTTAGTTTAGTCGACTTAGAGTTTGTATTTTATTTAATCTGTATAGGAGAACTAGTTATCTAAGTCATGTACTAATAGCTAGAGTTAGAGTTTAACTGTTAGTAGGACTACTAACCTAACTTAAAGTCCTTGCCTATAAAAGCATGTAAAGCTGTAACTTTTTGATTATTCAATCGAAAACAGAAGAATTCTGTTTCTCTTCATGGTATCAGTCTAATTCGATCCTATCGAGTTTCTTCCTCTCCTTCCATGAGTCGTCAATCGAGTTCGAGTGAGTTGCAGTCCCCCTTCTTCCTTTGCTGTTACAATGGCAGATTTTTCAGACGCAACCAGTTCGAGCTCTCTCTGCCGCCGATTTGTTGGCAATAATTATATTCCTTGGTCCCAATCTGTTAAGATTTTTCTGACTGGACGAGGAACCCTAGGCTACATCAACGGGAAAAACAAAAAGCCCTCTGCTGATGACCAGAATTTTGAGAAGTGGACTCAAAAGAATGGCAGGGTTATGTCCTGGCTAATCAATACAATGTCCCCTGATGTAGGATCGCAGTTCTTGTTTATGAAACTGCCCATGAAATTTGGAATGCTGTGAAAGATACATATTCTAGTTCAAACAACAACTCTGAGTTGTTTGGCATTGAAAGCACAGCCTCCACCTTGAAATAAGATGCGATGAATGTTACTCAGTATTTCACAACACTCACCAATCTGTGGCAACAAATTGATCTTTATGAAGCTCAAGATTGGGAAACACCTACAGATGCTGCGCTATACAGGAAAATTACAGAACATAGAAGAATTTTCTAGTTTCTTAATGGTCTTAATCGAGACCTAGACCCAATCAAATCTCGCATTCTTGGTCTCAATCCTCTTCCTTCACTCCACGAAGTTTTTTTCAGAAATTCAAAGAGAAGAAAGGCGAAGATTGTACATGATTCCTGACACCTCTCCTCCTGACAGTTATGCCCTTGTCACACAAAAGTCTTCTTCTCCCAATCCCAGAAAAGGGAGAGCTTATTGTGATCACTGCAAAAAGCCAGGTCATCTGAAGGAAAGCTGCTGGAAACTCCATGGAAAACCAGCTGATTGGAAAGCTCCTGCCAATAAGGTACAAAAGGAATCCTCTTTACATAATACTTCTTCCCCTCCATCTAATGGCTTCACCAAGCAACAGATGCTCCAACGACAACAAAAGTTTAGCAAATTCACCGCAAGCAGTGAAGGAAATTTAGCCCAAGTTGAAACTGAAGGTACATCGAACACCTCTACTGCCCTTCTTTCTACTTCGCATTCCTCAGACTGGATTGTGGACTCAGGTGCTTCTGATCATATGACTGGTAACAAGGATTTGTTTTTTACCTTCAAACAATCCTCATCTAAATCCTCAATTAAGATAGCTGATGGTTCTTTTTCACCTATTCAAGGCAGTGACTCTGTGTTTATTACTGATGATTTAATCCTTCGAGATGTCCTTTTTGTACCTAATCTGGACTGCAATCTTTTGTCTGTTAGCAAGTTGTCGAAAGAATTAAACTGCGTTTTCCAGTTCTCTAATTCTCAATGTTTTCTACAGGCACTGGACTTGAAGAAGAGGATTGACAATGCTAGCTTGCAGAATGGTCTATATATTCTCCACAATCCCAAATCTTCCACAATTTCACCATCTTCATCTTGCTTTACATCTTTAGAACAATCTAATGTTATGTTATTGCATTTTAGGTTAGGACACCCAAACTTTTATTATCTTCAAAAGATGTACCCTCAATTATTTGTTAATAAGAAACCTTCTTCTTTTCAATGTCATATTTGTCCTCTTGCCAAACAAACCAAACAATCCTATTTACCATCTACTTATAAACCCTCAAAACCTTTTTCCCTTATACATAGTGATGTTTGGGGTCTTTCTAAAGTGAAGAATATTACGGGTAGCAAATGGTTTGTAACCTTTATTGATGACCATAGTCGAACCACTTAGACTTACCTCCTAAAAGAAAAATCAGAAGTAACAAGTGTTTTTGAGAAATTTTACACAATGGTTGAAACCCAATTTCACACAAAAATTCAGATTTTTAAATCTGATAATGGGGGAGAATTCTTTACTAAGTCTTTAGGTGATTTCTTCAAGAAAAAAATTGATAGTCCAAATAAGCTCTTGTGTTGATACACCCCAACAAAATAGAGTAGCCGAAAGAAAAAATAGGCATCTACTAGAAGTAACCTGAGCAATTGTATTTACCCACAATGTTCCCAAATATCTATGGGGAGAAACTTTGTTAACTTCTACTTATCTAATTAATAGAATGCCTAATCGAGTCCTCAATTTTCAAACACCTAGAGATGTTCTTTTATCTTCTTTTCCTAATTTTAAACCATTATCATCCTCTCTTCCCTTGAAAGTATTTGGATGTACTGTGTTTGTTAAAAACTTAGATCCTTCTCGGTCTAAACTTGATCCTAAATCTCTCAAGTGTGTCTTTGTAGGATATTCTTCACTAAAGAAGGGCTACAAATGTTACCATCCACCTTCTCGTAAATTTTTTGTTTCTTAGGACCTTAATTTCTTTGAACATGAACCATATTTTTCGAAGGCTGTCATTCAGGGGGAGAATTTCGATGACTTTCAGCATTCTCACAGACAAGTTCCTCTTTCTTCTTTCCCTTTAATACCTCTTCCCGATCCATTACCCTTTGAGCCTCAGACTTCTTTGACACCCTCTAATAACTTACCTATCTCCTCCCCTATTACTTTATCTACACCACATTCTTCTCGTCAACCTATGTCTACAGGAACCCGACCTTCAACCAAATCTTCTTCACAGCCCCCTAAACAACTGCAGGTTTACACCAGAAAAAGAAGAACCATTCCAGAAACCATTCTGCAATCTGGTACTCGCCAAGAATTGGATTTTAGTCCAGCTGCTTGTGAAGAAAGTGGAGGTAATGATTCTGCTAGTATTCCTTCTCATCTTGAATTTGAACACTTACCGATTGCTAAAAGAAAAAGGGTGAGGCAGTGTACTAAGCATCCTATTCAAAGGTATGCTGCTTATGGGAATTTGATGCCATCTTTTAAAGCATTTACAGCAAAGCTAGATGAAGAACAGATTCCTAAGACTATTGAAGAAGCTTTGCAAAATCCAAAGTGGAAGGAAGCAATTGATGAAGAAATTGAGGCACTCGAAAAGAATGGTACATGGACCATTACAAATCTTCCCCAAGGTAAAAAACCCGTTGGATGCAAATGGGTGTTTGCCATTAAGTATAATTCAGATGGCAGTATACAGAGATTGGTTGCCAAGGGGTTCACACAGACCTATGGAGTCGATTATAAGGAAACATTTGCCCCTGTTGCTAAATTAAATTCAGTTAAAGTTTTGTTAAGCCTAGCTGTAAACAATGATTGGCAACTGCACCAACTTGACATTAAAAATGCTTTTCTTAATGGTAACCTTGAGAAGAAGTATACATGCAGATTCCACCTGGACTAGAAGGTGTTGGACAAAATCAGAAGGTGTGCAAGCTTGACAAATCTCTCTATGGCCTTAAGCAGTCTCCAAGAGCATGGTTCGACAGATTCATCAGGGCTATTTTGGAGAATGGATACAAACAGTCACTGGCAGACCATACCTTGTTCCCTAAGGTAACCTCATTGAATAAAAGGGTTATCCTTATTGTGTATGTGGATGATATAATATTGGCAGGAGATGATGAAGTGTAATTAAGTCGATTAAAGACCTTGTTGAGCAGGGAATTCGAAATCAAGGATCTAGGAAAACTCAGATATTTCCTAGGCATGGAGATAGCAAGGTCTAGCAAAGGTTTGGTGATCAATCAGAGGAAGTATGTTCTGGATTTGTTGACAGAAACAGGAATGTTGGGTTGCAAACCTGCAGATACACCCATGGAGGCAGGATTGAAATTCAGCAGAGATGATGACAGTCCTAGGACAGATAAAGGTCTATATCAGAGATTGGTTGGTAAATTAATTTATCTATCACTAACAAGACCTGATATAGCTTTTCCAGTGAACGTTGTAAGTCAACACATGACAGATCCGAGACATAAACATATGGAAGCAGCAAAGAGGATCTTGCAATATTTGAAGGGTACACCAGGACATGGTTTGATATTCAAAAAGAGTCATAATAAAACTGTAAAGATTTTTGCAGATGCAAGCTGGACCAGTGAACTGACAGAAAGAAGATCAACCAGTGGGTATTGCTCCTTTGTTTGGGGAAATCTTGTGACATGGAAAAGTAAAATGCAAACAGTTGTTTCTAGAAGCAGCGCAGAGGCTAAATACAGGGCATTAGCATTGGGAATGTGTGAAGGAATCTGATTAACAAAATTACTTAAAGAATTGGAGATGATACAGGATGAAAAATTCCAACTTTTTTGTGACAACCAGTCAACTATTCAGATCGCTAAAAACCCTATTCAACATGATAGAACAAAACATGTTGAAATAGATGGACACTTCATCGCAAAGAAGCTAACCAGTGGAGTGGCCTCATTAGAATATGTCCCAACCGAAGAACAAGTGGCAGACATTCTTACAAAAGCACTGCCAAAAGCCTTTTTCGACAATTTTCTATCCAAGCTGGGATTGTACAATGTATATTCTCCAGCTTGAGGGGGAGTGTTAGTTTAGTCAACTTAGAGTTTGTATCCTATTTAATCTGTGTAGGAGAACTAGTTATCTAAGTCATGTACTAATAGCTAGAGTTAGAGTTTAATTGTTAGTAGGACTACTAACCTAACTTAAAGTCCTTGCCTATAAAAGCATGTAAAGCTGTAACTTTTTGATTATTCAATTGAAAACAGAAGAATTCTGTTTCTCTTCAGGAAGTTCTAAAATTTTCAACAGCAACTTTACTGAAGAAATTGAACAAAATCTGTATCTAGAATGCCAACAATGTCGTCAAACTCAAAAGGTTGGTTTTGCAAGTGAATATTTCAAACCATCTTAAATTTGTAATAAGAAGGAAAGACTAAATTAGATGGACAAATGTCAGACACAGGAAAGACTAAAATGAAGTCAATTTCATAATATAAGATTCTAGGTTGAGGAAAGAGTGTTTTGCGCTTCATTGAAAGGTTCAGCTAGAATCTAAGAACATAATCAGACCTATGGTAATAAAACAAGTACATACCATGATGTAAAACAGTACAAGAGAAACAGCAGAGCAAATTTCAGTCCACTCAAATGTTGAACATATTTTGAATAGACCAACAAAATCAGCTATCCGCTGTAACGTACTAGAGAATACTACAGGGAGTTGATACACATAAAGCAAGAAAATGTTGAAGCCTGCATAAAACTGGAGAGCCTTCCACAACCTTGACAAGAAAGTACCAAAACATAAGCTACTAAAAGCATTAACTAATGATAAAAAAATTCATTGACAAAGAAAGTGAAATAGAACAATGGTCAGCGGTCTACAAAGAGTCAAGAAGCTATCACCTGAATAGCCCAAGAAAATTGCTTGTCAAAGACCAATCCACTAGCCCAACACAACTACCAATGAAAAATGGCAGAGAAATCCAAGAGGGATGGCTAATTCCAACAACCAGCTGAACAGCAGGTAGAAGCAAACAGGAAGCAACTTTAAGATGGGAACCTTTCATGAAGCAAACCATGGAAATAATTCTATATCAGTTTCAATCAAGTATAAATGTATGAGGTAATAAGTAAAATAAAATAAAAACTCTATTGTAATTTTAAGTTCAGTAACTGAAGCAAGATAAAGATTAGGAAAGAAATGTTTTAAGATAGTTTTAACTTTTCTTTCTTTTTCTTTAGTTTCAGAGGCCAACAAAGCACCGACTAACTAAGAACAACATAAGCTTAATGGGCAATAGATTTCTGTATAAAGTTATAAAGTTGACTGCAATGCAATTAAGCAGCACAATCATTTCAGTTGACTAACCAGCCAAATAGCAACCTACTAGGCAGACACCTTATATATTATTAATTCATTCTGCACATGCATGGGTGTTACCAATTTGTCAGGGATACAACTGAATTACGGTAGAGGTGTAATGCATAAAATACCGAGCATTAGTGCGAGCAGAAAATGCAATATGTTATTTTATTACCACATGAAAACCCTCAACTAAAATGACAAGAACTCTACATTGAACAAGACGCAAAATAATGTTTTAGAAGTTCTAGTAGTAAGCATTGAAGTAGGCTACAGAGATCAATAATTTCACCTCCAATCCACAAGGTCCAAAAGAGCACAAGAAAAACGTTACAATAGTCAAAAAGTAAGCTACCATTGACACACACACACAAAAAAGAGAGAATAAAACGACTTCGCTACTGCTTTAGAAGAGGGACAATTGGGAGGAGTGTTAAACATGATTTAGTCATTAAACAAAATGAATAAAATCAGCTCTAGCTCATTTCCACAGAATGCAATGAGCATATCCTAAAGCATTCGTAGCAGATTGCTAAACCGATCCTGTTTCGGGATTGGGAATGTACACAGTGCAACAATATCACTACGTGCAAAACAACTAGAATAATAAGGAAATACGTACAAACCTAAATGTTCAACAACTGTTAAGAAATCACCCCAACAAGAATACCGCCATGGAACAAGACCAAATCTGTTCCCATGTATATCAAGCAAGGCAACAACTAGCACCAGCAGTTGTGTGACCAAGAAATAGATCACAGTGGGAGATTTCCAAGACTGGATTCTGCAAAACCATACCCAAAAGACAAGAAGTAAAAATCTGCGGAAACACAGAAGGGACAAAAGAATTAGAAAAACAAAATATATTCTTACATCATAAAACCAATTAACTTCATCCACCAAGCATCTCCTACACTCTGTTTATAACCTCCAATGGCCCATATAACAAGATATGCAGCTTGTGAAAGAAAGACAAGTAGTGAAAAGATGATGACAGGCCATAATAACAAGTATTTCCTCCTGAAACGGAATCCTATAGGAAAGTAATCCCACATACGTTAGAAGTAATGATAACAACTTCAAATAAAGTAAATTACCAGAAAATCTTCATTGCTTACCTATTTCAGGTGCAGTGTACTGAACAAGAAGGAAAGCTATCAAATCAACAAGAGAGACCAAACTCCAATTGAGCAATGCAGCTTCAAGAAAGAAGAGAACACCGAAAAACTATTAATACTTTGATGGCAGAGCACACATGAAGTTTTCACTTTTCAAGTGACTTTAACTAAAAAAACCTTCTACACTTGGCACCTTTCAGGTTCCAAAGAAAGGAAAACCAGATAATAAATTATATGCAGAATAAAAATGATGACTGCATGATGTCATAAACTAATTTTAAACTAGGTTCAGTGAATACCCAAACAATAGATTAAGTGAATTGAAGGTTGCATATAGATGCAATGACTAGTGTTCTCATCATGAACTTCTGAGCAGGAAACAAAATCCTTACTCTAACACCAGCAAGGATAAAATAAAAGGTGATTTAGGCTCTCCTCAACTTCCTAACACATCCCTCATGGCATTTGGACTAGGTTATCTCCCCATGGGATAGCATCCAGGAGTGAAATTTTATGCGGGAAACTAAATCATACTGATAAACAAACACACTAAAAAACGTAGCTCAATAATACATAGATAAATTGGATTCCAAAACAAAAATCAGCATCATAAAAGGAATTGCTATTAAAAGGGGGCAAATGCAAAGAAGAATAAATACTCAGTCTTTCATATCAATTTGTAAGGGGTGAAATTGAAGTAATTAGAACAAGAAACAAAGCATACCCGTCAGAAGCAGCATAGGCAAGGCAAACCCAGCAAGAAAACTCCCACCCATGAGATTAGCACTTCAATTCCACCAACAACCAGATCGCTTCACAGAATCCGTTCATGGGTTTTCAGTTTCCATTAAAACCTGTGAAAACCCATTTTACGTCAAATCAAAAATTTCCTCCAAAGCAATGAAAAGAAGAAAATTTTGACTTGAAACCCGAAGAAAGTTCCGGTCCGTGTTTTTCCAGTAAAAGAACGGGCCTGAGAATTAGCTATGGTTTCCTAATAGGAAAAAATAATAAATGATCAAAAGAAGAGGGGAGAAAAAAGGGCAAACTTCACAAATAGTGTCCTAAAATGATCTTTTGAATATTAAAATCAATAATTAAATAGTTCAACTCCTATGTGTAATAAATACATAAGGGGTTTATTATTTTATAATAAAGTAATTATATTGGCTTTAAAAATATTTTATTTTTACAATCACCCTAATTATAATAAGGATTGGAGATTCAATTTAAGAGTTATAATTTAGGGGTTTATATTTGTATTTAGAATTTAGAGATTGTGGTTTAAATTTAGAGTTTAAGGTTAGAATTTAAGAGTTATAAGTAAAAAGCCTAAATCTTTATCATATTACCATAAAACTTAAACTCTAACCTCTAAACTTTATACCTTAACACTAAACCCTAAATTCTAACTATAGACTCTAAATTTTAAACTCCTAAACTATAAACCCTAAATTAAATCTTTATCCCCTAAAATTAAGATGCTTATAAAAATAAAATATTTTCACTGACAATGCATTATTTATTTTCCTTTTATAATAATTAAATAGTTCAACATTTACAAAGTTAAATTATAATTGTATGACAATTAATATATTAATTTGGAAGACATGTACGTCAGTACGTCATTAGACTGCCAATAACATAAAACCTACTTTTTGTAATAAAATTTAAAATTTAATATTTATTTTGTAATGAAAGTTTAATGTTAAAAAATATTTAGAGATAGTTTATGACTATTTGTGAATATATATATATATAATTTAGATTATGAATAAAAAAATTTATCACAAGTAACTCAATTATTAGTAAAATATAAACATATCATTTAATTTTAAAAAATTACGAGTGAATTAATTAAATAGTATATACTTTTTTGACGTAGAATATTTATTCATTAAAAATATTAGATTTCAGGGAGCTATAATCTAGTAATTAAATTAATTGATTGTAGTAATCAAGTCATGTGCCACCACGTTAACTGTCATCGGCAATATAAGACAGTTGATGTCCCTTAAATTTCAACACAAGATTCACCTTAATCCTTTCATTCAAATTATTAGATTAAGTTCTCAAGAATCTCTCAAAAGCCATAAAACTATTTTAAAGCTTTATAACTTCTTGAACATCGATCTACACGGTCCATCAATAGATGGTCTTTTGTCTCTGAATATGTTCTTCCTCTCACCAATGACAGCTTCTCCACCATTCGTATCATCAAACTCAAATAGAGCCCCCAATCTTTGAAAAGTACAAAACCTAAAATGACTTTTTTCTTCAATTAATTGAGTGATATATTTGCAATTTTTAAGAATTGAGTAACTTATTTATAATCTTACTAATAATTAAATGAACTATATATAATTTACCCTGTAAAAATACGTCTTTATCAAAACTTATAAGTGAAAAATGACTTTCTTATGAGCTGGAACTCTACTACCCGCGCAATGTTGCTTATGGAAATATCTTTTTTGTATATTTATTAAGGTAAAATAACAAAAGATGTCTATAATGTTTGTATGTTTTGTGATTTGACCTTCTATTTTTTGGAACAAAAAAACCTAACGTTTCAATTTAGACCAAATATGCTTCTGTTGGATGAAAACTGCCAGTCAACTGACAATCAACGGCTGATTTTGACTGGACTTGCCATACGTTAAGATCTGCTGACGTGGCATATGCCACATCAGATTTTAAAAAAATATTTTGTTATACCCTTCTTTATGGTGACACGTGACTGACTATCATGCTGACACATGGCCGAAACAGATGGTGACACGAGGCGAATATGATGTTGACACGTCAGGAGATCTTAATACGTGGCAAGTCCAGTCATAATCAGCCGTTGACCGTCAGTTGACTGACAGTTTCCATCCAATAGGAGCATATTTAGACCAAGTTAAAACACTAGGGGTTGTTTGCTCAAAAAAAGAATAAGGGGCTAAATGACAAAACATTCAACATCAGGGGCATCTTTTGTCGTTTTACCATTAATTAATGAGGTAGGTGATAAAGTAGGTTAATTTGTTCGGTAAACGAATCGAGTTATCTAAATTTGAATTAATCAAATTTTTTAATTTTAATCATTAATGAATAAAAAATTAAAATATTTAATTTAACCGAATAAATTTTGACTAATTCAGTCGGTTTTCGAATTAATCGAAACTAGTTACAAGTAAATGTAAAAGAATTAATTAGGTATTTTTTTTCTTTTGTTTGTTAATTTTAGGTTAGAAATTAGTTGAGTCTTAAAATTTTAATGGGCTAAACTATATATATATAATTAATTCAATTTTAACCAAGATTAGACATGCATAACAACCGTTTGAAACTTAAATTTTACCTAAAAACTACGAAATGTAATAACTAAAAAATTCAACTTCAATCAAATACTCATTTTTAGTCCAACGCATATTTTGTAATCTGCACCGAACGGAGTCTTAGAATGTAATAACTAAGATTCTTCGTGCTGCATAAAACTGAGGTTTTCCGACATCTTTCTCTTTGTTTTCGCAATATAATTTTCGGAAACTTCATTAATATTCAAGCCTAAACCTGTAAGGACCGGTTCTGCAGTGGGAAATTCATTGCCTGCCTTCTTTTTTTTCTCATTCTGACCCTCTCTGTTAATTATGGGGATGATGATCTTCTTATTGCCTACTGATCCTTCACCTTGTATACCATTTTGCAATGGGATCTCCTTCTTACCCGAGGGGTCGGCGAATGAACCGAGCTTGTCGACCGGAGGCGAATACTCCAGCTCTTCCGTTTGCTTGAAGTGAATCTTAACCGCATGATCCGAATCATCATCCATCGGCTTCGAGTCCACCCTTTCCTTTCCATTTCCTCTACCAATGAGGCTGTTCATGATGAAGTTGAAGAGCCTACGGCAAATGCCATATTGCTGAAAGTCCTTTTCTTTCTTCTTCATGTATTTGATGAAAGACTAGGCCAAGCAATGAAATAAAAATGGTGAAAATGGCTAATTGAACATGTTGTTTTGCACTGCTTGAAATCAATGATTCTGAACTTGGGGTTTGTAGGGTTCGAAAAGAATGTGGTTTTCATGTTGGGGGCAATTTTTCAAAGTTGCTGAATTTCCTGGAAGGGGGAATCTGTAGGTTGCTTTGAAGTTAATTTGATTCCAAAACAGCAACAAGAATCAGTGAGGGGAATTGGTGATTGGTGAATGGAACAGGCATGGAATTAAGATACCATGTAATAACAAAAATCCTTAGTATTTTTTGGTGTCCTTTTATACACCAACACTATAAAATTAAATTCTAAATCTTAAACCCTAAAATGCATATCATACACACTAAATCTTAATCATAGACTCTAACTTCAAACTTTAATCTTAAATCTGAAACTTACTTTTTTTAACATTAAAACATAAATAAACACAAAAAAGCAAAAGATTTCTATCAATAAAGTGAGGCCTTTTTTAAGTCAATATGCTTTGTGAAAAACAGGGGTGATGATGATATTCTTTCTACACCTGATTTAAACAGCTATGGAATAAAGCTAATTCAGACTTCAAATTAAGAATCTTCCCCCTGGCCCTCGACTTTGAAAATGCATTAGCTTCTTTTAAAGTTTTTATCACTGTCACACTGATACGATAAAACTATTTAATTTTATACCAGGATCGTCAAATTAATTGAATTTAAAGTTTGACATTAAAACTTTTAAATTAATGATAATATATTCTCTTTTATTTATAAAATTTTATCATTTTTTTACTGTTAATATTAACTTTTTCAATCATCCAACTATCATTATACATATAGAGAAAAGGCATAAATTCCCAAATAAAAGACAACATAAAGAGAAACCCAAAGGGTGTCTGCCTGTTTCACATAAAAGAGAACATTTTTACGTGCTAATTGCATAAGAAGTCCTCATAGAGTCATAGTGTATGACTTAGGTTTTAAATTAGTTTCAAACTTAAAAGCCTTCTAATTGGATTGCCAAACTATTAATATTGTGTCGAGTTAATTGCACCACACGTCTCGAAATTATGGCCTCCATTTTAAATTGGTCCTCAAACTTCTGAACATTCTAACTTCATCCTCAAACTATGACCTTCGTTCTAAGTTGGCCTCTAAACTTTTGAGCATTATGGTTTCATCCTCAAACTACGATGCTCAATCTAAATTGGTCATCTAACTTTTTGAACATTCTAATTTCATCCCCAAATTATTAGTATATGGTAATCATAACTTATGTTAATAAAACCGTTATAAAAATTATTATTTGTCATGAAATATTGATATGTATCATGTGATAATATGATGCTATATAAACGAGAATTTGAGGATGAAATTGAAACATTAAAAAAGTATGGGGACTGATTTAGAATGCGGGTTATAGTTTGGAGACCAATTTAAAATGAGAGTCATAATTTGAAGGTAAAATTGGAATATTTAAAAGTTTAAGGATCAATTTAGAATAAAGATCATAGTTTGAGGATGTATTGTGCAATTAAATCTATTGTGTCCATTAAAATCTTCTTATATTAGTTTAGTTGTTAGTTTGTACATTAAATTCTAGCTTAAATTAAAAAATGTAATATATTTGAAACACGAAATCAAAATTTAAATACACATGCATAAATAATTTGTATCTCACATGCTAAAAAGTGGATTTAATTGATATATATAATTCTAATATATTTAATGTTAAATTCGAGCTAACATTTAACACCAAAATTGATGACTAAATTGGTGGAAGGCCCTGCTTGATATAATATTATACATCGAAGATCATGTTAAAATGTTTTTAAAATTTTTAGATCTAATTGAAATTTAGGAATCAAAACTATTAGGAACGAAGACAGTATTATTAAGGATATTGCTTGGTTGATTGAGGTACGACAACAAAACTTTTAAGAGGGGGTGCTGTTTTAGAACGTACAAAAATTGGGGTCGTCGGGGTCAAAGAAATCGGCTAAGAAATTGTTGCAACAGCACAAGTGTAGAAGGCGGTTTTGCTTCTCACCTTTAGTTGGCGCGTCTTTCACATCGGATTGGTAGTAGATTGAATTGGAATAGGAACTATGCCCCAATAGCTCGAGTTTTGATGCTGAAAGGTGTTGAAGAGCTGTTGACGCGGTTAGAGTATCTATGGGTCTTAAGGGGTGTGATTTGGTGGCATAAGGTCATATATAAGATCTTTAAATCCTATTTTAACTAAAGCGAGATCTAGAATCTTAAATTGCCCGGACTAGTATTTTTATAGTGAATTCGCCGCACCACCACGACGAGTTTCAAAAATATATTCTTTTTTTATTCAAACTCGCTTAATATTTTATGACGAGTTTCATTTTTTATATTCGGTTTAAATATTAATTACGAGATTAACTTAATCTTAAACTGAACTCGCCATTGGACAACGAGTTCCCTCCGACTTAACGCATTCCGGGGCTAAGCATAATGCTTTTTTTAAATGATTGAACTCGCCCTGTATACACGGCGAGTTTGGCTTGGGTTATAAATTATGTCATTTATATCTTAATACGTTTAGAAAAAAGTGTTTTAGGCTTGTTTTAGGGTTTTTGCAAATTAGAGTTTTTTGTTTCTTATAAATATATAGTTTTGTTTAGGGTTTAGAACACACACAAATTTTGTACATGTTTTGTTCGAGCAAAGAAAAATAGTTTGTCAAGCCGTGAGATTTTCTTAGACGACACCGAAAGAAGCAAGGTCACACATATTTCGAAGGGATAAAAGTAACATTTGTTAATATTTTTAGAGTACGACTAATTTTTTTGAATATGATTTATTTCGTTTATTCGATTTTTTATGTATGCGTAGTTTTTTAATTCGAATAGTAAATTGTATTGTTAATATTTTAATCAAAAATATTTTAAAATTCAATTGATTTGTGATATTTAAGCATTTAATTGCGCATAACTGTCGAGGAAAAATGGCGTTGTTAAGACTTCAAGATTCCCTCATCACAAAAAAATATGGGATTGTTGGTAAGAATTTATGGTTTTTATGCAACTTTTAATTTATTGTTTTAAATAATAAAGTGTTAATTTAATTTAAATATTGTGTTCGTAGAAAGATGATTCAAAATTTCGGCCTCGCTTGATATAGATCGATCCGCCAAGCCAATATATAATGAGATTTTAGGAGAATTTCAGTTTTAGGTACGCGACAAAGATTCGTGAGTTTGATATCGTATCGTAGTTGATTAATTGGTTGGTGGAGCGTTGGAGACCGGAGACGCATACCTTCCACTTGTCGTGCGGGGAGTGCACAATCACCCTCGAAGGTGTTGCTATGCATTTCGGCGTCCCAATTTCAGGCAGTTCAGTCGTTGATCAGAATAATTATTTTGTTTATGATTAATACTCCTAGTATTTGAGGAAGACTCCACTGGCGCATGTTGTTGATGGTAAACGTGTGAATCTGACATGGCTGAAGAGTAATTTTCAAGTGGATGGTGTGATACCCTAATTTTACAAGGGCATGTGTATATCTATATAAATACATATTTCTCATAGCAAACAAAATTAAATAGATAGATATAATAAAACCCAAAATAAACCCAATGACCATTTATATATACAAAAAATCCATTTACAATACAAAAGCCCAAAATCCAGTTTCAAGGCCCAAACTATTTCCTAATGAGTATTCTCGCCCATTTTGATATCCAACAAACACAAAAAATGTAACTCTTTTTCCCACCCAAATTTGTCCTCTAAATGACATGTGGAAGGCACCCATTGGCTCAGACTAGTTTCAAATGGATCATGATTTTTTTCTATGCTGACATCAGCTCCATGACATCACCAATTGCTTCATCCTCCATTATCCTATAAATAAGAGGAGAGAGGGTATGTTAGATAATAAATGGCTATCATTAATACTAATTATTAAAAAAAATAAACTAATAATAATAGATATAATAAAAGAGGAGAAAGGTTAACTCGGTAGCCGAACCATCATCGAAAAGGGAAATCGTCGCCAACGTAGTTAAAACATCGCTAGAGGAGCTGAAAGAACGCTGAGGAAGACGGTTCGACACCAAAATCTCACTAGAATCGTTTTTCGAAGCCATTGGAAGGTACTTCTTTCACCATTTTGATTTCTTGCATGAAAAACATAATGAAAGTTAGATCAAAACAAAAAAAAGAAAAGAGAACTTGAAAAACATTCGAAAAAAAGAAAAACGGTGGCCGAAATGGTCTTGATACGGTGGAGTTGAACATGGCTCGGGTTAAGGGTAGATCTAGAACCTAGGTTGGAGAAAAATGGTGGTTCTGATGAATCAGGATTAGTTTAGGATTTAGGATAAAAAAAAGAGGGATTTTTCTAATCTTTAGGATTTCGGTCGACGGCCAAAAAATTGCTTTACGGTCGACCAAAAATCTTTAGGGATGATCAGTGTTCGCCTGTGGCGGCCGACGAACAAGTAATGGTGGTCGGAATTTGGTGGATAAAGATCTGACAGAGGTGTGGATGACGAAGTTTGGTCGGTGTTCATAGTGTTCATCCGGTTCTTAATGAATACCATGCTAAATAGGAGATGTTTGATCCATTTTGCTGGGTTTATCTAGGTAATGGGGTGTTTGTTAGAGAGTGTTTAGAGAATATAGAGAGAGGGAAAAATCCAAAAAATGGAAAAATGAAAAAAAAGAGTAATCTAAAAATGACTTTATATAGGCCCGAGGTTCGAGCCTGTAGGCCCGCGAACCCCCATGCTCGGCCAGCGTACCCTCGACGCAGCCCCCGCCCTTCTTCCTTCAGCTTTGTAATCTGGCACTTAATTTTTCAATAAAGTTCAATTTGATCACTTTTTCTTTGTAATTCGGCTCTTCAGTTTGGATAATAATTCAATTTGGTCCCTAATTTACTTTGTTAATTTAACTACTTTGATTAATGTTTGATCGATGCATGGTTTTGAATATAACATATAGCATATTGTTAGATAATTAAATTCACTTAGATATAATTGTTAGAGCCTTAGATACTAGGTTCTTTAATTAAAATTAAATAACTAGAATATGAGAGATCATTGTAGCAAATAAATGTGTGTTAATTGGAAAACTTTTAAGTTCTAATTTGAATAGTGTCTCATTGCAATAAGATATTATTCAAGGGTCTTTTAAGTAACATTTGATACTCATTTTAACTTAGGATATAAAATTAATCAAGTTAATTAAACTAAAGCCTTAATTAGGGCTAGAACTTAAATAATTAGATTCATCGACTAAATTAGGAATATTATTAAAGTTGGGGTTTAGCATGAATAGTGCTCAAACAATTGGGTGTTATTTCATAATTACCTTAAATTTGATAATATTCATAGTTTTAAATAATTCAATTAATTTGAGCCTTTTAAGTTAGAACTTAAAATCAACAAGACAATAACCGGACATGCATCAAAACCTTTTATGTTAGGATATATTTTTGAATATGAAACGAAGTGTGCTAAAACAACTGAGCGCTTCTAATTTCATATTCGTTCCAAAAATATATTTCTTTATAAAAGGATATCTCCATTCGGAATCAAAATCCATTTAATAATTATGGTTAAATTAAATTCAAATTATTATCCAAAATGCCACATAAAATTAAATGGTACCGATAACGGTCGTTTGTGAGGTGCTAATCCTTCCCCACACGTAACCGACTCCCGAACCCAAATTTTAAAGAAATGAATCTCTGGTTGTTTTTTTATGGTGTCCAGTCTACCAAAGTGACCAGTGGCGACTCTAAATGTTTTTTTAAGATTAAATAAAAAAGAAAATCATTTTTCGTGGTTAATTAAATAAAACAGCCTAATTCAATAAGAAAACTAAATTTTCAAGATAAAATAAATTAAAAAGGGCCAAAACCCTATTTTGCAAAATAAATCGCCATGCTATTTTTACACCTCGGTTAAAAATGGTAATGATAGCTTGGCGTCTCCGTTGGGGACAAATTGAGAGTCAGGCCTAATTAATTAATTTTATGTGAAATTTTGGCATTTAGAATGGTAATTTGAATTTAATTTCTCCAATAATTATTGGATGGATTTTTAGAAAGAATGGAGGCAATTTTTGTGTATGATACATCTGTCATTCATCCATAGCCTCCTACCTGGGCATTTTCACCCTTAAGTGGGAGCGAGACATGATCCGACATGTGGCTCTCCACCTCCGAGTTCAGAATTTTATCTTTCTTCCGGTATACTAACCTTATACAACGTGAGGTACACGCCTCCGATATAAGGGGATGTATACTCCCAAATCGATGTATTGCTATCGTAGTAGACAGTAACGACAGTTCGGGTACCTAGAGTCTAGGACAAAAATCACATACTGTAATTTAGAAGCCACCTCACTAGAGCCAGATAGAAACCTAGGACAGGGGCAGCCAATTTAAATACGTTTCTCTGGTTATTCTCTCTGCTCAATATAATTTACTTTATTGTATCAATTTAATTTTTGCTTACAATACTATTTTACCATAATGACACTTTTCTTGTTTTGTTTTGTTTTGTTTTTTGTCTTCTTTTTTTATACATCTAGCATCATTTTGTAGAGGTTTTGATTCAAGGATCACTTAAGTTAGGCAGTATTCATAATGGCCAATAGTTCTGATAAACAAGAAGAAGATAATACGATGGTGCAGTCCCAGTCAGGGAAGGCTCAGTTCAAAAAGGGGCAATATATAGGGGAAAGATGTGTCAGGATGTAAGTAGTTACAAGAAGTTGTATGAAGGCATTTAAAAGGCAGCGAGAGAGAAGATTTAAGAATTAGTGGATTTGAACAACCAGACCAGACAGAAATTAGAGGAAGAGCAAGCCTTGAATCCAGAATTGCCATCACAAGTTTCAAAGTTGGGGAAAGTCATCAAAGGGGTACCATAACGAGGAAAAGTCAATTTTTAGCAAGAAGATGATAGAGTTGGGAAATAAGGTGACATAATTGGAAAGCGTTGTACGATAATTGAAAGACTCGTTTGTAAGTTTTAGAAGGGACACTATAAGTGGAGGACAAGGTACTGAAAGACAAACTTGAGGTAGTAGTCCAGACTATCCAAAGGCAGAATCATGAAATGATCAACTTTAGAAGCCATGTGAATCGCTTGATTTGTGCAGATTTTATCCATTGAAGCCATGGACCTCTAACAACACCTTGATATCAACACTAAGCTACGACAAACGCTGACCCAGAGGCTAAACGAAGTAATTAACCTTGGGATAATGGTTAGCTACTTTCTGTAATCAAATTGTCTATTTCTTGTATTCGACCTTTTGGCTAATAAATGTTGCTCTAAAGACAAGTCCTTGAAATCAATACCTCGTGCATTGTATTTCTTAAATATTGCATTTTAGAAAAAATCGTCGCATTTTTTTCAAATAACATCATAATATTGCATTTTGTTTAAATAATATTGCATTATTTTTTAAATAATAGTGTGAAAGTTGGAAACCAATGTTTTGAGAAACATGGGCAATAGGCCTGTTAGGGTGAGACAATTTCAGAAAGTTGTTGATGACCGCTTGGGTAGCATTGATCAGTCCCAGAACGAAGTGGTAACTCAAGCTGCCATATTGCTTGGAATCAGGAAGGCCGAGAAGGAAAAAGTCCTAGATAGAAATACTAACATTGGTGATCAAGATGAAAACTTATTTCACACAAGGGTTCAACCTAAAATGGCCAGTTCACAAAGATAGGAGGACCGAGTAAAAGCCAGAATTTTGATGTTTGCTCTAGACTTGTATTGTTCAAAGGTTATGAGACTGTTAAAGAACAAGATTATTCCAACAAAGTTACAAAACCACATACGTTTCTAGAATGTTTCTCTGAAGTGATGAAAGCAAGGATTCAATTGATGCCAGAAATTTTCTTACAGTGAAATTGCCTTTGTCAAAGAAAAAAAAGGGGTAACACGTACAAAAATAGAAGACAAGAAGGTTGAATGGTTTAGCAAGAAAAAGGCGACGATTATTCCTATCCCAATGCCATATTCGGATTTGTTGCCATAGCTTATGCACAATCACTTATTGATGACGGTTCCACTAAAGTTTTATAAGTATTTCTATGGCATCAAAATGCGTGCGGTTATTATTGTAAAGATTTCAGTTACTTTGTGGAAGATTGTATGTTTTGGAAACACATAGTCAATGGCCTCATTAGGAATGAACTATTTTGAGAATTGAGAACCCCAATTCTACAAAAGACCAATATTTGCTAGAAGAATCAAAATAAAAGAGAAGGGGCAGAATTTACAGTCAGCTTTAGGGGTAATCCGCTATAGTTTAGGGTTTACCAGAATCAGAGTAATGTTTGGACATCCACCTCCTCAAAGTTTTCTTTACTGAAGAATACCTCAAAGTCGGATACTCAAGGTGCTCTTGTCGATGAAAAATCAAAAAATTAAAGTAGATCTCATTCATATTTCTTATCGTGAGTTGTACTTCAAGTTGCTTGAAGCTTCACTGCATCATGTCAAATCTTCAAAGCCATATCATCTAAGTTGTTACAACATCAATAATAGTTGTATGTATCATAACAGAAGTCATGATCATGATATTGAGGATTGTTACACTTTCAAGTGACAAGTTTAAAACTTTTTGAACCAGGGGATTTTAGGAGTTGACACTATGGCCAGTCCATTAAGATTTGTAACCCAAGAGGTAGTCACTTGATTGGAGTCAATGCGATTGGAATACATGAAAGTCAAACACTAAAAGACATCAAGAAAAGAAAGAGAATAAAGAGCAAAGTGAAACTAATTGAGAACCAGCAACCAACAATGAAGAAACCTCAAACATACATGCCCGTTAAAAGCCTCGACACATCCAACCAACATCTTGAAAGCAAAGTTCATCTATATGCTGACCAGAAAAAAGTTATTAACTTCCACATGCAAATGATTGAATATTCTATGGAAAAGAGCAGACAATTGATTAAAGAAACAAAGAAACTCATAAGCAAAATGGTATTACTTTAAGATTCGATGAAGACATCAGAACATAAGCAAGAAGGGGCATGTGTTGGCAGGGAAAATGAAGAATTGTCGAGGCTGAAATTCAACTCTAGCTTTCTTTGAATAAAGATTGGCAGTTTGACCATGAGAGACCTGTCTGCATTTTTAGGACCATTATAAAATAATACCCCGAACCTTCCAAATTGTTTTTTCCCGTGAGCATAAGGATCCTTTGTAAGGGAAGCTATTTCGGTTTATTTGTATTAGATGCTAGTTTCCTACATAATTTTTCTCAAATGGCAAACATTTTGCATTCGTCGATCCTTTTAATATTTTAGTTATTCCTTGATATTGGTTAGTTTTGTTCTCCTATACCTATATGTATATATCTTCACTATCATGTTATCAGGTCCTTGAACATTAGTTGTAGGGGTGATCATGAATCAAATTCAAAGATCAATTCTGAAATGTGACTATCTTCTAAGTTATTTAGGCCAACGGGAAGACATTAATGAGTGTTTAGGAATCACGAGGAAATCCAAATACAAATTCTGAGTGAATTTTTCTCTCAAGCATCGTTAACTAAGGTCCTTAAATGAAGTAATAACCTAAAACATCTACCACCTAAAGACCATTTTTCTTCGAAGTATCCGTGTATGGGAGGACATTTGACATTCTTTTATCTCCCTTCACAAAGAAAGAAAAGAACAAAATATCATTTGTTGTCCCTTTTGAGCCTGATGATTTTCTTTAGATTCAACCCAAACCCAGGATCACCCCTGCACTGGGGCAAAGATGATGAACTTTTGTTTGTAAGCAAGACATGTTTGGTTTTGATCGTGCCATGATAGTAATGCCTTGTGAATTAGGGGCAAGAAACAAAAGTGGATGTTTTGAGTAAAAGAGCAAGAGAGACATGTTGAATGAAAGCAATTCAAAATCCAGTCAAAATAAAAATAAAGACAAAAAAGAAAAAGAAAAAAAGAAAATAGAACAAAAGAAGAAGAAAAGAGAAAGAAAAAAAAAGAAAAGTGGAAAGCTTGTGTTCAAAATTCAACTGAATCAAGTTGGAAATTGTTGACATAAAATATTGAAGTAGTTGAAATAGAAAGTACAAAGATAAAAAAGTGCAAGAAAAATAAGTGACAAATGTGAGATCTTCTGTGAATCTTTATCTAAAGGAGTGGTGAATGACTAATCATTTTTGAATTAAAGGAAAAAAATGAACTCTAGGGTGAAAACCTAGAAATAGGCAGTCTAGAGCGGTCCAAAAAAAAGAAAAAAAAGAAAAAAGAAATGAGTATTTCATCCGAGCATATTTAGATCAAAGAATGCGAAAATAAAATTTTACTTGGAAGAAATGATCATTGGTTTCATCACCCTTAAACACTTATTTGAGCCTACATATCCTTTCTTTCATAGCCATGAGCCATAGCCCCATTACAAGCCTCAAAAGACCATTTTGATCATATACGAGTATTGGAGTAAGGGAAGTTTGTCTTTAGAATACATCCCGCTTATCAAGGTTAACCTTTCTTCAAGGATTTCTAGACTTCTAATGCCTGATTAAGATTAGAAAAGAGGGAAGGACTGGGTTGGTGAGTTAGTGAGACAAAGAGAGCCATTTAAATGGGGTAGAATTAGGTATATGGGAAATGTCTTTCTCGAAAGTCTAACAATTTGGAAAGGGTCACATTTAAGTTGATCATTGTCAATCTAGTTCAAAGACTCTGTTGCACTTGATATTCAATGGCCTAATTTTGTTTTTTTTTTGCTTTCTCATGTTTGCCATGACTTATCAAATTGTTTCATTTTCTCAAATTTATTAAAATAATATTTCGAGCCTTTCACTTATTGCTTTAACTAGCATTTTGCAGATGAATTGATTAGATACAAGAAAAGCAAAGGATTTCATGGATATTACTATGATGTATTAATCCTTTAACTGCAGGCAGAACATGAGGTGGTCTCGATACTTGGTTAATGATGAAAAGTATAACGAGAAAAAAACACAACTCTAAGTACTAAAAAATTTAAACAAAAGCTATAAGAAAACAACACAAACAACCTGAGGGAAAAGAGAGAACGTGAACCATTACTACCTCCTCAAAAGTATTGTTTTTCATGCCTATTTTGATATGCTTTTGCTTATTTTCAAGTACATTTAGTTGCATTAGTTTGTTAGAATCATGAATTTACATAAAAGAGTTAGTAGGTTGCCTATGCCAGTGTCATGGGTTGTTTTTAGTGGCCTTTGCGCAGGTTGGCAGGTGGAATGGCAGGAGAAATGGACGCAGGGACGCAGTTAGGAATACCAAGGTGAATACCATATGTTGCGGGCACAGAAGGACCAGATGAGTGCCAAGCATTTGTTGGCAGAGAGGTATGCCAGCGGCCATGCCAAGTGATGTCAGCCCTAGCCTAAAAATAGGAAAGGATTAGGCTCCTAAAAGTTCGCAATTGGATCAACTTCAAAAAAAATAGCGGATAAGGTGATGCCAAGTGATGTTGGCAAAGTTGTTCCAAGCTCGTGTGCCGAGATGGCCATGGCATGATGACGTCAGCCCTAGCCTGATAAGCTATCACACCGAGCTGATAAGATATCAAAATGATCAGATAGAGCTCTATCTCTTATCTCTTGATCATTTAAAATTCAAATTCAAAGGCTTATCTCATCCTTTCCCCTACACACCTATATAAAGAACAACCAATCAAGCACTTGAAAAAAAGAGAAGAAAAAGAAAAAAAGAAGAAAATAATCAAAAAGAAGAGACGATATGTGGTCAGAGTGAGGTGTTGGAGCGGCGAGTGACAGTCGGTGAAATCGAGGAAGGGTGGTTCGACTTCTTGGCTGAGAGCCTGGCGTGAAGGGCTGCATCGAGAGACCCCTCAGCCTATTCCCTTGGCATAAGTTGTTTTTCTTTAGTTTTTATTATGATGGTGATGTTAAAAATGTTTGTTGGTTAACCCCCACACCATGAACTAATTTAATAGTTGGTGGGGAATGTTTTGGTTTTAAAAGTCGGCTTTTATGCCTTAGTTCCTTTATAATAATTCTGCTTTTGGCAAACTTTGTCTGTTTTGCATACTTTAATTTTTTCTAAGTACCGTGCCAAAGCGAGAGCTGACATAGTTAGCTTATTGCCTTCCAATATTTTAACAGAATTGTGTTGGCAACGATCAAGTTGCTAAACACTTGGGAGAGAAGCTTCGAGAGAAGTCATTCAAGTAGATAAACTTACTTCGGAAGTGAAATCTACCCCCACGGAGTATAGATTGGTTTTTAAATCAAATTGGTTTAAGGAAAACATACACTATAGAGATATAGGGGTTTTTACTTGGCCAGTTTAGGGCAATGAGCATTGAGAGAGGCTTTGCTATTTTTGAATCTGCTCAGTAATCAATGCCAAGACAATTTTGTCAATAAAGGCTGGCATGAACCACGTATGAACCAGGCATTCCCTACCAACAGCCATTATTCATTTGAAAACACATTTCTAACCAACACTTCACTTTGGTTTTATTTTATTTTCTTTTCTTAGTTTTAAAATCAACTCTTTTAAACTACAATCTTTTCTTCTAAAACAAGTAACAAACTAAACAATTGAATTCCAAGTCAATCTCTGTAGGATCGATAATCAGCTTACCAAGTTGTATTACTTGTCGACCGTGTATACTTGCACATAAAAGACTCTTGGTACAGTTTATCTTGCCCAAATACATACCATTTATACCTTTTACCAACATTCATTTTACACATCTCCCTGAGAGTCAACAAGTTTTTGGCACCGTTGCCGGAGATTGCAACGAATTTGATTGTTTTTAAATTTTTACTTGTTTTGTTTTTGTTTTCATTTTATCTTTGTTTTCACCGGTTTATGACCAGAAACCACCCAGTGGTGGACGAGTAGCCATACGATTCAAAAATTGAGAGAACCTTGTGGAGGTTAAAGATGTGATACTGAGAAATAAATCAAGACAATCAGAGGAATGGTGTAGTGAATAATGATCCACCCATTAACAATCAGCCTAATAACAATGCACCATCGCCTCCTAATGCCTCAAATATGGTTGAAGAAGAAGAGAGGCCAATTCGAGAACATTCAGCACCTAACATTGCAAATCTCATGCCAGGACTTATTGGCACTAATGCTGATGAGCCTAACTTTGAGCTTAAACCCATAATGATCCAAACTCTTTTGAATGTAGGTCAATTCGATGGATCACTTACTGGAGACCCAAGACAACATCTCAAACAATTCATGGAGATATGCCAACTGTTTCAACAAACTGGAGTATTTGGAGATACTGTGAATCTAAAATTGTTTACTTTTTCCTTGAGAGACATAGCCAAGACATGGCTCAATTCTTTGCCACCAGGATCAGTTACTTCTTGGGCAGACCTTTGCCAGAAGTTCCTGACGTGGTTTCAGCCACCAACACTCACTGCCAAGTTGTGTGGTGAATTCGTTACATTTAAACAGGCCGAGGATGAAACATTTTATGAAGCCTGAGAAATATTTAAATATTTGTTGAGAATGTGTCCAATGCATGGGTTCCCAAATTGGACCCAAATACAAACCTTCTACAACGGATTGAGTGCACAAATAATGACTGTTGTGGATGCTTCAGCAGCCGGATCGTTGCTTGATAAGAAGTACACTGAGGCTGTTGATATCCTTGAGAGAATTTCGATCAATGACTTCGAGTATCCTGTTGCTAGACTTGGGATCGAACTAAAGTCAGTGGGAAATTGAAAGTTGATGAACTCACGTCCATTCATGCCGAGATTTCCAACCTTACTAGCATGGTGAGAACGTTGCAAAAGAACAATGAGGCCCAAGAAGTCAAAGCATTAGATCCATTTTGCACTATTTGTGGAGAAAACCACCATGTGGATGAATGCCCTGTTAATCCATGAGTTGGTAAATTTTGTTGGGAATCCTGGTTGTTTTTATAATGATAATACCTATAATATAGGTTGGAGATAACACCCTAACTTAGCTTAGGGAAATCAAGAAGGCAATCACTACAATGCCCCGCGCTAAAACATCCAATGGCAGAACAACAATGCCATGCCAGCATTTTATCAAAATACCATGCCACAGAAAGCTCAGAACAATTTCTAGCAAGGACAAAAAAGAAACCAAGAAGGAGATCTTACACAATATATGGAGCAAAATGAAGTAATAGTCCAAAGTTTGGCGGCATCAGTAAGAAACTTGGAAATATAAATTGGGCAGATTGCTAATGCACTTAGTAATCGACCCCAAGGTACTTGGCCAAGTGACACTGAAGATACTCGGCACAAAGAAAATGAACAATGCAAGGCAATAACTCTTCGGAGTGGTAAGCAGTGCGAAACAGAGATGGCTTCCAAGCAGCCAGTCGTCAGCCATGATGCAAAGCTTGAGCCAGCAGACATACCTAGAGAAGCAGAGAAGGAGAAAGTAGATGATACCAGTGATCATGCCAGTAAGAGTGCCAAATAGGATGCTATTCCCAATGCCAACAGTGACGCCAACAATGATGATAAGCAGACTGATGCCAAAACAGATGCCAGTACTACCTCGGTAAGGCTGGTAGCGCCAACATATGTATATCCACCACTATTTCCAGCAAGACTTCAAAAGCATAAGAAGGACCAACAATTTAAGCGCTTTTTGGAAGTGCTTAAATAGTTGCAAATTAACATTCCATTGGTGGAAGCCCTTGAACAAATGCCCAACTACGTAAAATTCATGAATGACATCTTGTCCAAAAAGAGAAAGTTGGGATAATTTGAAACTGTTGCTCTCACTTAGGGATGCAGTACCATGATCCTAAACCGATTGCCACCAAAGCTGAAAGATCCAGGGAGTTTTACTATTCCTTGCACAATTGGTGACAAGTTCATGGGGAATGCGCTGTGCGACTTGGGAGCCAGCATCAATTTGATGCCACTATCAGTTTTAAAGAAGCTTGGCATAGATACAAGACATACCACAGTGACACTTCAATTGGCAGACCGATCCTATGCACATCCCAAGGGTAAGATTGAGGATGTATTGGTAAAGGTAGACAAATTCATTTTTCCAGCTAATTTTATCATTTTGGATTATGAAGCTGATATTAATGTACCAATTATTTTGGGTAGGCCGTTTCTTGCTACTAGCAGGGCTCTTATTGATGTTCATAAAGGGGAACTAACTATGAGAATGAATGATCAACATGTTACTTTTAACGTGTTTCAAGCTTTGAAATATGCAGTTGAACCTAATGAATGTCAAGTCGATGAAATTATGGAGTCCATCTTTATTTTGGACATGGCACAGTTGTTCTAGGATATAGCAAGTGATGACGGCATGCTTGATGACATAGCTAAACTATTTGAGGAACCTGTGGAATCAGCCTTAGAGGCTAAAGATGTAATTTACTTCGAGCCACTCCATTTGGTCGGCAGAGAGATAAAGAAACCAAAGCCATCCATTGAGGAACCACCAGAGTTGAAGCTTCAAACCCTGCTAGAACACTTAAAGTATGCTTATTTAGGTAAGAACTCGACTCTGCCAATGATTATTGCCACTGATCTCACTCATGATCAGGAGGTAAGACTGCTGGCAATATTAAAAGATTATAAGCAAGCATTGGGTTGGACCTTGGCAGACATCCAAGGTATTAGCCCAACCATTTGCATGTACAATATCATACTAGAAGAATACAATGACATGACCATTGAAGGCCAAAGGCTTCTAAACCCAAGCATGAAAGAGGTTGTAAAGAAAGAGATCATAAAATTGTTAGATGCCAGGATTATTTATCCCATTTCCAACAGCTCCTGGGTTAGCCCAATGTAGTGTGTGCCAAAGAATGGTGGCATGAATGTTATCCAAAATAGTAAGGCCAAATTGATTCCCTCTAGAACCATCACTGGATGGAGGGTGTGCATGGATTATAGAAGGTTGAACAAGGCTACAAGGAATTACCACTTCCCATTGCCTTTCATTGACCAGATGTTGGACAGGTTGGCAGGTAAAGCTTTTTATTGTTTTTAGATGGTTATTCGGGATATAATCAAATTGCCATCGCCTCTGACGACTAAGAGAAGACCATGTTCACGTGTCCATATGAGACATTTTCCTTTAGAAAGATGTCATTCGGACTGTGTAATGCGCCAGCAACATTTCAGCGTTGCATGATGGCCATTTTCTCCGATATGATTGAGCATAACATGGAAGCATTCATGGATGATTTCTCAGTGTTTGGTGTAACATTTGAGGAATGCATCCATAGCCTGGAGCAAGTTTTGAAGAGATGCATAGAGACAAACCTAGTGTTGAATTGGGAGAAATGCCACTTCATAGTGAAGGAGGGAATTATTCTCGGTCATAAGGTAACCAAGAGAGGACTAGAAGTTGATTAAGCCAAAGTGGAGGTAATTAAGCAATTACCACCTACAACAAGTGTTAAAGGTATAATGAGTTTTTTAGGTCATGCCAGTTTTTATCGGTGGTTTATTAAAGATTTTTTGAAAATTGCTAAACCTTTATGCTCATTGTTGGAACATAATGCCACTTTTACATTTGACGATTCTTGTTTGAGAGCATTTTAGGAGCTTAAAGGCCCCCACAGTCGTGGCACCGAATTGGAATGAGCCATTTGAGCTCATGTGTGATGCCAGCGATTATGTCGTTGGAGCAGTTCTAGGATAACGACGTGGCAATATGTTCCATGCCGTCCACTATGCCAACAGAACCTTGAATGAATCACAACTGAATTACTCTACAACCGAGAAAGAATTCATCGCGGTTGTATTTGCCTTTGGTAAATTTAGATAATATCTAATTGGCAATAAGGTTGTGGTTTATACAGATCATTCGGCGTTGAAATATCTCTTAGCAAAGAAGGACGCCAAACCTAGACTAATTCGATAGATGCTCTTACTTCAAGAATTCGACCTGGAGATCAGAGATAAGAAAGATAGCAAAAACTTAGTAGCTGACCATTTCTCTCGGTTAGAGCATCACATTGAGGATGGTAAGTCAACTATAATTAGAGACGAATTCCCTAACGAGTATTTGCTTGTAGTCGATGCTATACCATGGTACGCTGACATAGTCAACTACTTGGTAAGCAATATTCTGCCATCAGATCTGGCATATAATGCCAAGAAAAGATTTTTACGAGAGGTGAGACAATACTATTGGGATGAGCCCATATTGTAAAAGCAGTCTGCCGACCAAGTGATTCACCAGTGTGTGCCAGAAGACGAGCAACAACATATATTGCATCTATGCCATGCCACACCATATTGAGGACATTTTGCTGGGATAAAGACTGCTGCCAAAGTTTTGCAGTCCGGATTCTTTCGGCCCATATTGTACAAGGATACCCACGAGTATGCCAAGGCATGCGATCGATGCCAGCGAACAGGAAACATCTTTAGCAGACACGAATTATCACTCTAGAACATCCTGTCAGTGGATTTATTTGATGTGTGGGGGATCGACTTTGTGAGTCATTCTCCCCCATCGGTCGGTAATGTGTACATTCTCTTGGCTGTTGACTATGTGTCAAAGTGGGTAGAGGTTGTTGCCTTACCAACAAATGATGTCAAGGTTGTTTCCAAGTTATTGCACAAAAATATTTTCACTAGATTTGGTGCTCCTCGAATGATTATTCATGACGAGAGTACTCATTTTAAATGTAAATTAATTTTTAAAGCATTGTGCAGGTATGGGATTCAGCAGCTAATCGCCACAGCATACCATCCATAAACAAATGGGCAAACCAAGATATCCAATAAGGAGATTAAGATCATTTTGGAAAAAACCGTGAATCCAACAAGGAAATATTGGTCCTTGAGACTAGATGAGTCTTTGTGGGCTTATAGGACGGCATTTAAAACTCCTTTGGGTACTTCCCCATTCAAACTTTTCTTTGGCAAACCATGCCATCTGCTAGTAGAACTTGAACATAAAGCCTATTGGGCCATCCGGAAGCTTGACATGGCTTGGAGAATTGCTGGAGGAAAGAGGTTGCTTGACCTCAATGAATTGGGGGAATTTAGAACACAAGCCTATGAGAACGCTAAGATATACAAGGAGAAGGCAAAACATTGGCATGATAGTCGGATCCTGCCAAGACAGTTCGAAATAGGTCAGCTTGTTCTATTGTTTAACTCCCAGCTCAAACTTTTTCCAGGTAAGCTTAAGTAAAGATGGACGGGTCATTATGAAGTTGTGAAGCCATATGCTCATAGAGCTGTAGATATCAAGAACTTACAGACTAGAGAAATTTTTAAGGTGAACGGTCAGTGCCTAAAGCATTACTTGGAAGGTAAGCAAAGTCATGCCAAGGAGGTGATCCTCTTGGCAGAATTGGAATGAAGCATCTGCAGGTTTAAATTCTTTGTAAATATTAGGATTAATTGTTTTTGCTTTCCTTTAGGAATCAGGTTTTTGTTTTTGTTTTTGTTTTCTTTTTATTGTCTTTCAATTTTTATTCCTTTGCTGCGTTACATGATTTTCCATTTAGTGTGTGCAGGAATTTTGATAGGAATTGATGCTAGGAATATTACCAAAAGGACTGTGAGCCAGTGTGCTTGCCAGCAGTTATGCCATGGCCCATGCCAGAGGCATGTGCATATTATGTGTGAAAGAAGAATAAAAAACCCTAGCTTACGTAAAAAGAAGAGAGTGAAATCTGGGGAATTTAACCATTTTTGCCGCCCATATTTATGATAGGTTATCTTATCATAATTATCCTATCACTTCAAAATCCTTCCATACCTTTATCCCTATCACTTTTCATTTAAAATTTAAACCCTTTTCTAATTAAAACTCCATAAACCTCATCATTATCCCCTACTTTTTGGCTACCCTAATTACTCACTCTTAAACACTCAACCCTTTTCTCTTCCATTTTATTAAAATCGATTCCCCCAAAACTTTTCCCTTTTACTCTCATTCGATTTCCTCTCAAGCAAGATCCAAGAACTTCAATCTTTTCTTTTCTTCTTCCCATCGATTCTTATCTTTTCATCTCTATGGCTTCATCCTATACTCCCTTCAAGCGATTTTTCAACGAGGAGATTCGCAAGAAGTTTGATGAGAGCTTCTCTTCAAGGTTGTTCCTTTATGAGAAACATTTCAACTTCTAATCTGACGCCACTGTCGGATTCTCATCGGGATTCATGTTCATCGCTGATATGCATAAGTAGAATTTATTCTGCCAGTAAAAGGGGGATGTGTTTTCCACTATCGTGCAAGAGTTTTACGCCCATCTCGTGACCAAGGATTCTCCATTCTTGATGATTAGGGGTAAGTGTGTTCGTTTTGATGAAGGTTACATTAATTCTCTTTTATCTTTGCCAACTGAAGGAGATGAATGCTTTGAGTATGCCGAGTCTATGAATGCGACCAAAAGAAAGAAGATTCTGGCAGACCTGTGCAAGCTAGTCCAGCCAGCAGTCAGTCTAGCCAGTCTAGTTATTTCTGCCAATTCTGAGTTTGAGGCAACAATTCCCTTATCCCGAGTGCATGTTGAATCTGCCAGCACCACCTCCTCTTTTGAGTCGTAGAAGATTCCTACCACCAAAGTGAAGTCAATGCCAATCACACCACCTGCCGAGCCTGCCAAGCATAAGGTGGATGTTGGAGCCTCCACTACTACCACCAAGCAGAGTTGGAAAGGAAAGAAGAGAATGCCCCATGAGCATAAGAGCCTATCCATGAGAAAGACCCGTACCAGAAAAGAAGAAGAAGCCTGTGCCAAATGGAATGAAGCCTCATTCGAAGGGGAGTCTTCTTCTACCTAACTCCTTCGCATTTCATGTTTGCATTTTCATGATCATGCATTTTTATTTTTCTGTTTCTCTTGTATATATGTGTCGTTTCATGCATTGAGGACAATGAACATCTTGGGTTTGGGGGTGTGCATTTTCTCATTTTTATGCCATGCCATGCACGTTTAAATTTTTTTGTAGTTCATGTAGAGTAGTTACATACCGAACCATTAAAAAAAGTGAAAAAGAAAATTTTGTCTCGTCTTAAATTTGAAGTTTGTTAACAACTGTTAGGCAAGCTTATTTTGATCTACTTGTTTTCCTGATGATAAGTTTATAATTTTCAGTTTGCCATGCCAGTAGAGTTGTATACCATGTTTGCCATGACAATTGATCTCTAGTTTAGGTAATTGTTTTTACACTTAACACGTGGTATATATCTAGTTCCCTAGCAAACTTAGGTAATTTGAAACTATGCTCAGCTTTGAAAAAAATGATGCTAGGGTTAAATGTAAATAAGACAATAATTTTCTGCCAAGGCAAGAAAAAAAATTTAAACTCTCCTCTACCTAGGGATAATAAGTACTTAGGGCTTCGTGGTATGCTCCCTCTTAGTTATTAAGTCCAAGACCTTGGTGTATGAGTTGAAGAGAAAGCCTAATTGTAACTAGATTAAGGTGGGGATTCGTGGTATGCTATCTTTTATCACTTATGCTAAATAGTACCATGAAGCAAGCTAAAAGATAATGCCAATACCCTTCAACACAAAAAATATAGAAAATAACAAAGTTGAGTTTAGAAAGTAAATTGGCTAAAGGAGTGAACAGATGCTAGATGTATACTGGCCACATGTTGCGCACAAATCATGCACTTAGACTATATTTATATTGTTGCACTTGAATTACTATCTGCTTGGCACTGTGCACTGAGATTTCTGAGGGCATCATTAGAATCAAACTCTGCTTGCCAGCATTTGTTGGCATTCCAACCAAACTTTTGCCGAGGTATTATTTTCACTATTTTTGTTTCTCTTCTCTTGCATTACTTGAGGACAATCAATGAGCTAGGTTTGGGGGTGTGTTACCTCCTCAAAAGTATTGTTTTTCATGCCTATTTTGATATGCTTTTGCTTGTTTTAAAGTAAATTTAGTTGCATTAGTTTGTTAGAATCATGCATTTACATAAAAGAGATAGTAGGCTACCTATGCCAGTGTCATAGGTTGTTTTTAGTGGCCTTTGCGTAGGTTGGCAGAAGGAATAGACGCAGGATGCAGTTAGGAATGCCAAGGTGAATACCAGATGTTGCGGGCACGGAAGGACCAAATGAGTGCCAAGCATTTGTTGGCAGAGAGGTATGCCAGCGGCCATACCAAGAAGAGATGAACCCCCGAAAAATAGGAAAGAATCAGGCTCCTAAAAGATCGCAATTGGATCAACTTCTAAAAAAATAGCGGATAAGGTGATGCCAAGTGATGTTGGCAAAGTTGTGTCAAGCTCGTGTGCCAGGATGGCCATGGCATGATGACGTCAGCCCTAGCCTGATAAGCTATCACACCGAGCTGATAAGATATCAAAATGATCGGATAGAGCTTCATCTCTTATCTCTTGATCATTTCAAATTCAAATTCAAATTCAAAGGCTTATCTCATCCTTTCCCCTACATGCCTATATAAAGAACAATCGATCAAGCATTTGAAGAAAAAGAAAAAAAGAAAAGAATCGAAAATATGAGATGAGAGGTGATCAGAGCGAGGTGTTGGAGCGGCGAGTGGCAGTCGATGCAACCGAGGAAGGGTGATTCGACTTCTTGGTCGAGAGCCTGGCGTGAAGGGCTGTATCGAGAGACCCTTTTGCCTATTCCCTTGGCAGAAGTTTTTTTTCTTTAGTTTTTATTATGATGGTGATGTTAAAAATGTTTGTTGGTTAACCCCCACACCATGAACTAATTTAATAGTTAGTGATGGATGTTTTGGTTTTAAACGTTGGCTTTTATGCCTTAGTTCCTTTATAATAATTCTGCTTTTGGAAAAGTTTATCTGTTTTGCATACTTTAATTTTTCCTAAGTACTGTGCCAAAGTGAGAGCTGGCATAATTAGCTTATTGCCTTCTAATATTTTAACAGACTTGTGTTGGCTACGATCAAGTTGCTGAACACTTGGGAGAGAAGCTTCGAGAGAAGTCGTTCAAGTAGATGAACTTACTTCGGAAGTGAAATCTACCCCCACAGAGTATAGATTGGTTTTTAAATCAAATTGGTTTAAGGAAAACATATACTATAGAGATATAGGGGTTTTTACTTGGCCAGTTTAGGGCAATGACCATCGAGAGAGGCTTTGCTATTTTTGAATCTGCTCGGCAACCAATGCCAAGACAATTTTGTCAATAAAGGCTGACATGAACCACGTTTGAACCAGGCATTCCCTGCCAACGGTCATCATTCATTTGAAAACATCTTTCTAGCCAACACTTCACTTTGGTTTTCTTTCATTTTCTTAGTTTTAAAATCTACTCTTTTAAACTACAATCTTTTCTTCCAAAACAAGTAACAAAATAAATAATCGAATTCCAAGTCAATCTATGTAGGATCGATACTTAGCTTACCAAGCTATATTACTTGTCGACCGTGTTTACTTGCACGTAAAAGACTCTTGGCACAGTTTATCTTGTCCAAATACATACCACTTATACATTTTGCTAGCATTTATTTTACACATATCCCTGAGAGTCAACAACCATCTTCTGAGGCATTGCAAGATAAGAAAGCCTTGTGAATGGGAAAGTGAGCAAAGACGTCAGTTGAATTCAAAAGTGGGGCAATGCTACGAAGAACATTACAGAAGAATGTGTTTTGTTTCGAAAGTGAAGACCTCTTTTGAAACTATGTCTCATGGATATTGAAGAAGAGTGTATAAAGTGAAGATAGTGTTGAATCCCATGCTAGCAAGTACACAGAAATTTAAGAATGATAAAGCACTGAATCAAGTTATAGAGGCTTGCAAGTTCCTTGATGAGAGCTAGAACCCAAGGGATCTCTAGACAATGTGCAACCTGGAACTATTATTGACAATGAAGTCTGCCACTTGAAGAACAATTATTTTTATCTCTGTGCTCATGCTGGTATGATTGGAACCACAAGGCCAACACATTATTATGTACTCTTGGATCAGGTTGCTTTTTAGTTGATGATCTGCATGAATTTGTCCATTCTCTGTCCTATGTGTATCGAAGAAGCACCACTGCCATTTCTGTCGTTGCTCATATTTGCTACGTTCACTTGGTAGTATCTTAATTGGGACGATTTATGAAGTTTAAGGATACTTCTGAAATACCGTCGAGCCATGGTGGTGTTGCTTCATCTGGGGCTATTGCCGTCCCTCAGATTCCCAAATTGAATGAGAATGTCCGTAACTCCATGTTCTTCTGTTGAGAAAGAAAATTTGAACCATTATCCTTTAAAGGTTCTTGGATTTGATAAAACTTAAACACTATTCAAAGGTAGGCTTGTTTCGAACCTTTTAATTACCAAGTTTTTGGGTGGTTGCAATGTTATGTAAACATGAATGATTGTTAACTGGTCAATGTCCATTTTTCTAGTGACATGATCGGCTTGGTCAAGTTTTTTTCAATAAATAAGAAAAAAAAGAAAAAAAACCAAAGTGAAAACCCGAAAATACGCTTTGAGAAAAGCAATCTAAAGTGAAAACCTAAAAAGGCGCTTTAGAGTAAAAGATGCAGAGATCCCGAAGATTGAACTTGAGTGTGGGATGAGTTACTTTGGCAGAAAAAAGAGTTTTTGAAAAATGAAGCAAGGAAATTTTGAGCTTGCTTGGAGATTAAAGCTCACCCTAGTGGTCCTCAATTGACAATATGCACGCATCATGTAGTTAGATATCCATAAGATAGGAGCATGGTAACTCATACACACAAAGCATTTTTGCAAGAATTTACAGGACCAATAAGAAAAATCAAAGATTTCAAATCTGTATCTTCAAGATTAGAGGGATATACCCATTTATATACGCTCCAAGCATAAAAGAAAGTCGGTCAACAAAGAAAGAGGAGAAAAAGATCTCATACGAGCTGCAGACGAAAAGATTGAAATTCTTTAAGCAGAATGAGCAGCGACCCTAAAATCTCAGTGTTTTAAGTGGAAACCTGAATATATTCCCCACTATTTCAAGAATTCTTATTAACTATTGATATTACTTTTTGTAGATTCAGTCTTCCCTAGAGGTTGTAGAGCTCCTAATGAGACGAGTTCGTTCAAGTTCTTAATGAGAAGAACTTAGTTGCTCAAATATCTTTTTCAAAGGGGTGGGTTAACATTATGGAAGAGAGAAGCTCGTAGCTGCTCCAATCTTCATCAAAGTATCAAGGAAAAGAATGCATATATCAGAAAGTTCAGGGACCTGAGACATTTGCTCACCCTAGATGATGAAGTAGGAAAATTCTACGTGTCAGAGTCTGAAACAAAGAGATTAGTGGGGTATCGTTGTGCATAAGAATGTATATCAGAATAGAAAATGAAGCATGCAGAGCTTAAAAAGAATTTGATCACTAAAGAAGTCAAGATTTTCTCAAGAGGAATAAGAGCTCAACAACAAGATTTTGGGGCAAATTTTGCTGAGGCATGGACACAACAAGAGTTTTGGACCAAACTCAAGAAGATCAAGCAAAAATAGATTTGATAAGAAAATCTTAAGAGGTAAGGTACTGTTGCCATAGAAGCAGAAAACTTAATAAAGAAGTAAAGAAGTAATGAAGATCAGAGCCCATCCAAGTGGAATTTACAAGAATCGATGAGGAAAAAGTAAGATTTCAATTTACAACTTTGAGATTGAAGAAGTAGATCCAGCAAAGACTAGCAAAGAATTCAATCTGTTTGAAAAAGTGGATCTCAATAAAGATTTTAATTCGTTTGAAGGTGGATCTCAACAAAGATTTCAATCCATTTGAAGAGACAGATCTCAACAAAGATTTTCTAATTGTCTGCATAGGACAGAAAGAAGGTGATCATTGAAAGCACAGAAAGAGGTTGCTCAAAAGAAGAGGGAGATGAACAAAGGAGTTCGTGCAAGCTTCAGATTGAAAGATCAAGATGCTTTAGGCTGAAAAAGCAGTGGCTCTAAAGATCCAAGGGCTTCAAGATGAAATCAAGGAATTTTATATTACTCCAGGAAGAATCCTTATTAACAAAAGATATTTCTTTCTTGCAGTTTCAGTTTCCCCCCAAAGGATGAGGTGGATCAACATTCTTAGCGAAGAATCCAGAGCTCCTAATGAAAAGAGTTCACTTAGCAATGAATATAAAGTTCCTAATGAGAAGAACTCGCCTAACAAAGAATGAAGAGCTCCTAATGTGAAGAGTTCACCCAGCAAAGATAGAGCTCCTAATGTGAAGAGATTCATCGAGCAAATAAACTGAAGCTCCTAATAAAAGAGTTCGACTAGCAAAGAATACTGAGTTAGAAATAAGAAGAGCACTCCAATTCGTCACTTTTGAATAGAAAAAGATCAGCATCGTCAAGAAGAATGAATGAGTTCATGAGAAGAATTAACCTACACTCCACCCGTGTACTTTTGCATTCACATGACAGCACCATTTCAATATTTTGCATATTCCCTTTTGTGTGTGATTATTTTTTGTTCCGTAAAAGCCCAAAAATACAAGAAAAATAAAATTGAAGGAAAATAAAAATCAGGGTTTCATCTTTTAAACAGACTGAGTTTGCTTACTCACTTTGAATCGGGGGGCGTTTCAAATGCCTTCAAATTTTCGTGCTAAATTGTTGCGGCGGAACCCTAGAGAGAACCAAAGTGTTACGCCTTTTGGGCGATTCGGCGTGCCTTTGAGTTTCGATTTTTTTTAATTTACTTTCCGATGGCGCCCGTCCGAAGGAAAGGCAACAGTAAGGCGGCTGCTTCCGCCGCCGCTCGCCGTCAATGGAAAGTCGGCGATCTTGTCCTTGCTAAAGTCAAAGGTTTCCCTGCTTGGCCTGCCACGGTACGCCGATACTTATATCCTATATTTTATGAAAATCTTAATTATGTTAGAAGATATGTTATTACCATTAGGGTTTGTATTTGCATGTGAGGTTTTCTTGATAACTTTTTGTTTGTTTAGGTGGCTTGTTTAATTTCTTTCTATCTAGGTTTAATTCTGTGTTGCTAGAGTATGGGGTCCTTTTGTTTTACATTTATAATGTTTAGCTTCTTTTAGTTTACTTGTCACTGATCAAAAGAGGATGTTCTTGGAATTTGTTCTTTCTGAATCTTGAATGAATTTATTAGAAAATTAAATTGGAAACCGTGTTGGTTAGTTCTATTGAAAACTGCTTATGCAAATTGAATTTTGGTTTCTATATTCTGCTAAAATTACTCAAGAGTAAGTGGATATTTGTTCTTTAAGATGTTTTTGTCATATCTAACTTCCTTACTTTTGATTATTTAGTGCTCCCAATCAGCCCATTTTTCTTCTATTTTCTCCCCTCTGATCTCCACCACTTTATTTTCTTTGTTTTTGTTCTATTCAGTAGCATAATCATTTGCTTCTTATGTTTTTTCTCCAATTGCTTGCAACAGATAAGTGAACCTGAGAAGTGGGGATATTCATCTGATAGGAAGAAAGTTTTGGTTCACTTTTTTGGAACACAACAAATGTAAGTGCACCTTCCATTATTATCTTTATGTTCTACTCAACCCTTTTCTTTGCTGTTCATTTCTCTTTTTTGCTCCGTTTTGTCATTCTATTAGATTATTAGTTTGGTCATGCCCATATGTAAATTTAGTTTTTTCCCTATGTTGGTTTTTGCCAAAACTGAACCTCAATATGCTATTGGTTGCATGAGTGGTCTTTTCCTTAGTTTAGATTGGATCTTCTTTTCCATGTTATCTAATGCCTTATGCTCTATTTGGATTGCCTTTGGTTCTTCCTCTTTATATTATTATATTCAACCTGATTATAAGTTTTATAGTTTTTGTTTAGAGAACCTATCAGGGGTTTTTTGAAGGGTAAAACTACCGTAATATGAAATGCACTTTTTCATGGCTTCCAAGAGACGTGATGTATCTTTAGTTGAGACACTAGAATTCTCAATTATCTTTTCTGCTTGGTTGTGACATATCTCACTGTAACATTGGGATATGTGTTAGAAAAGAAGTTTTACATGCTGGGAAAAAGGAATTCTAGAATATCAAGAGCTTGGGAGTATTGCCTGTATTTTTTTTTTCTGATTTGGGAAAGTCATGTGGTTCTTGGTTGATGATGATGAGCAATCTTTTCCTTAGTTTAGCTTGGATCTTCTTTCCATGTTCTCAAACAGTCAACCTTATGCTCTCTTTGGGTGTCTTTGGTTTTTCCTTATTATATTATAATATTTAGCCTGATTATAAGTTCTATAGTTTTTGTTAGAGAACCTATGCAGGGTTTCTCAAAGGGTAATGCTATTGTAATAGGAAATGTATTTTTTTGAGGCTTCCAAGAAAAGTGATGCATC
Source organism: Hibiscus mutabilis (assembly GCA_019671005.1). Taxonomy (NCBI): domain Eukaryota; kingdom Viridiplantae; phylum Streptophyta; class Magnoliopsida; order Malvales; family Malvaceae; genus Hibiscus; species Hibiscus mutabilis. The sequence continues at coordinate 64,118,400 of CM033715.1, forward strand.
TTCTGTTGAGATACTACCATTCTCATTTATCTTTTTCTGCTTGGTTGTGACATCTCTCTGTAATATTTGGATATTTGTTATAAAAAAAGTCTTACATGCTTGTTAAAAAAGAATTCTAGCATATCAAGTACCTGGAAAGTATTGCTGGCAATTTTTTTTCCAAT